>NW_026846588.1:119621762-119679023 GCF_025583915.1 Anolis sagrei ordinatus | reverse complement strand
ACTTCTCTCGCTCGTGAGAGAAGAATACTCTCGGAGGGTGGGGGAACGCTCAGAGCAAATTCCTTCTGCCGTTACTCCCCAAAACACCAGCGGTTACGGCAGCACCGATAACATCAGTCCCACCTTGCCACCTATCAGGGATGAAGCAAGAGCACTGCAGCTGAAAAAGAGGAGAGCGGAGCGTTTCATACCCGACAGTATCGTTTTGATGGCAGGGCAAGGAACATCTTTGTCGGCCCAGGCAGCAAAGATGGACTCGGCAGAGTTCTCTGTCAATCGGTACTTTGACGAGCCTCAGGAGATTGTAGACAGCGATCCATTGGCGTACTGGTCCTCAAAAAGGAGTACATGGCCTGACCTCTCAACCGTAGCCCGCAAGTTTCTCAGCTGCCCACCAACTAGCGTGCAGAGTGAGAGGGTCTTCAGCCTGGCAGGAGATGTCGTCACCCTCCAACGTACCTCACTCAACCCCCTTGCGGTGGAAAAGCTGGTGTTCTTAAAGGCCAACTTGCCACTTTTGGGCTACCCGGAGATAGATTTCGACACCAACCCTTGCTCCGTGCGGTAGATCACCTTAGTTGCTTTGTGCTTTGTGTTGCCTTACATTACCACTGCCTGCTCAACGCGGGAACATTGTCCTGATGCGTACTACTTTGCTTTGTGCTTTGTGTTGCCTTACATTTCCACTGCCTGCTCAACGCGGGAACATTGTCCTGATGCGTACTATTTTGCTTTGTGTTGCCTTACATTACCACTGCCTGAACGCGGGAACATTGTCCTGATGCGTACTACTTTGCTTTGTGTTGCCTTACATTACCACTGCCTGCTGAACGCGGGAACATTGTCCTGATGCGTACTACTTTGCTTTGTGCTTTGTGTTGCCTTACATTACCACTGTCTGCTGAACGCGGGAACATTGTCCTGATGCGTACTACTTTGCTTTGTGCTTTGTGTTGCCTTACATTGCCACTGCCTGCTGAACGCGGGAACATTGTCCTGATGCGTACTACTTTTGCTTTGTGTTGCCTTACATTGCCACTGCCTGCTCAACGCGGGAACATTGCCCTGATGCGTACTACTTTGCTTTGTGTTGCCTTACATTACCACTGCCTTCTGAACGCGGGAACATTGTCCTGATGCGTACTACTTTGCTTTGTGTTGCCTTACATTACCACTGCCTGCTGAACGCGGGAACATTGTCCTGATGCGTACTACTTTGCTTTGTGTTGCCTTCCATTACCACTGCCTGCTGAACGCGGGAACATTGTCCTGATGCGTACTACTTTGCTTTTTGCTTTGTGTTGCCTTACATTACCACTGCCTGCTGAACGCGGGAACATTGTCCTGATGCGTACTACTTTTTGCTTTGTGTTGCCTTACATTGCCACTGCCTGCTCAACGCGGGAACATTGTCCTGATGCGTACTACTTTGCTTTGTGTTGCCTTACATTGCCACTGCCTGCTCAACGCGGGAACATTGCCCTGATGCGTACTACTTTGCTTTGTGTTGCCTTACATTGCCACTGCCTGCTCAACGCGGGAACATTGCCCTGATGCGTACTACTTTGCTTTGTGTTGCCTTACATTACCACTGCCTGCTGAACGCGGGAACATTGTCCTGATGCGTACTACTTTGCTTTGTGTTGCCTTACATTACCACTGCCTGCTGAACGCGGGAACATTGTCCTGATGCGTACTACTTTGCTTTGTGCTTTGTGTTGCCTTACATTACCACTGCCTGCTCAACGCGGGAACATTGTCCTGATGCGTACTACTTTGCTTTGTGTTGCCTTACATTACCACTGCCTGCTCAACGCGGGAACATTGTCCTGATGCGTACTACTTTGCTTTGTGTTGCCTTACATTGCCACTGCCTGCTCAACGCGGGGACATTGCCCTGATGCGTACTACTTTGCTTTGTGTTGCCTTACATTACCACTGCCTGCTGAACGCGGGAACATTGCCCTGATGCGTACTACTTTGCTTTGTGTTGCCTTACATTACCACTGCCTGCTGAACGCGGGAACATTGTCCTGATGCGTACTACTTTGCTTTGTGTTGCCTTACATTACCACTGCCTGTACCTTGCTTTGTGTCGTCTTGAAAAGAGGCACTCCTCTATTCCTGTGTACGCTTCACAACAGGGCGAGCATTTTGTTAATTTTCCATTTTTAAATATTTCTGTAAAATATCTTTCTGTAATTCTTCAAAATATTCAAAAATAATCTTTTATTCTTCAAAAAAATAAAAAAAACCTAAAAAAAGAAAAGACCCTTGTGTGCCTGTGTGTGCGTTTCTCCCTGTCCTGTGGCTGTGTTCGCTCCACAGGGCCAGTTTTTGGTTAATTTTCCATTTCTGAATATTTTCTAAAAATACCTGCCTTTTATTCTTTAAAAAATACAAAAAATATTCAAAAAAAAAGAAAAGACTCTTCTGTTGGTGTGTGCTCTCGATTGCCCTGTCTCCTGCCTGTGTTAGCTCTACATCAGGGCCAGTTTTGGGTTAATTTTCCATTTCTGAATATTTTCTAAAAATACCTGCCTTTTATTCTTAAAAAATACAAAAAATATTCTAAAAAAGAAAAGACTCTTCTGTTGGTGTGTGCTCTCGTTTGTCCTGTCTCGTGGCTGTGTTTGGTCCACATCAGGGCCAGTTTTTGGTTAATTTTCCATTTCTGAATATTTCCTAAAAATACCTGCCTTTTATTCTTAAAAAATACAAAAAATATTCTAAAAAAGAAAAGACTCTTCTGTTGGTGTGTGCTCTCGTTTGCCCTGTCTCGTGGCTGTGTTTGGTCCACATCAGGGCCAGTTTTGGGTTAATTTTCCATTTTTGAATATTTTCTAAAAATACCTGTCTTTTATTCTTAAAAAAATACAAAATATTCGCTTTAACGAATCGATTCGTTATTATCTCAATATCGAATCGAATCGTATTTAATAACGATGCTTCGGAAGCCGCTTTTGCGCATGCGCGATCGCATCCGCCATTTTAACGAATCGATTCGTTATATCCTTAACGAATCGACCCCGCGCCAATAACGAAGCTTCGGAAGTGATTTTGCGCATGCGCGGGGGTCCGCCATCTTTACAAAATTCGTTAATAATTACAAAATTTCGTAAATACCAAAACTTTTTTTGGAAAAGTTTTGTAATTATTTTAAATATCGAAACAAAAAAACACCCCAATTACAAATCGATTTTAGAAACAAATTTTTTCTTGATCAACCAGGCCTACAGTCTACATCTACACAAGATAAATAAGATGTAATGGATCAGATACAACTTAGCTGTGCCTTGCTGGCTGGCTGCCTCCCTCCCTCCCACTCAATGGTCAATGGAATGGCAGTTGAAGGTAGAGGGAGGGGCACCCAACAGCTCATACTGACCATTAGGTTATATTGAATTCTTCTTTATGTTCAGGAAATGCAAGAAATTTGTTTTACTGAGGTAAAGCTCTCTCACACAAACCTCTTCTGAAAGCTCTGGACTGCTCATAGAAATAAATACAATTTTAATTCTGAACTTGTCATATATTCAACAAAGGGGGAGGGTGGAGCAGCAGTCAACAGAATATGAAAAATTCACCATATAATCTTAAAAACTGTATATACTTCAGTCAGTGTACTAAATTGAAAAGCAATGGCAAAAATGTAAAAAGCAACTTTCCTCTGTGTGTGTGTGTGTGTGTGTGTGTGTGTGTGTGTAGTAGATGGATTTGGAGATGTGAGAAAGAAAGCCCTGATACAAAATTGAAAATATATATTATATGGGCTCCCTCTGAGTTACCCAGTTGGGTTAGCCTCTGTCATTATTCCCCTTTTCCTCCTTAACCTATTGTTGTAATAGAGCCTGTTTGTAACGCTGCAAGCAGTAGTATGAGTGCCAGAAGAGGGAAAAGGGGTACTCGTGAGCAGGAGTCAGATGAAGAATAACAAAGGAAAAGGAAAATATACTTATGGAGCCTACCAACGAAGACCCATTCGAAGGGTTTTCAGGAGACAAAGGGTCAATGAGTGAGGGGGAGGAAGGAGATACAGTGGATGGGAATAGAGGTACAAAGAGTGTTACTCAGGAGCAGGAATCGGATGAGGAGCGTGAGAGGAAGAGGATATACTTACTGCTCCCACAGATGACAAACCATTCATGGGTTTCTCTGGGAATGATGGGTCTGGGAGTGATGAGGATGGGGATGACACATTGGATTGGACTAAGGTACAAAAGGTGAGAGATGTGTGTGCAGAGCCAATGTCCAGTGACACATTTATGGGTTTCTCTGGTAATGAGGATTGGCAAACAGGAGATACATCTAAGTCTTGGGGGGACCTAAGTCTTGACAGACGCTGGAGGAATTGGAAGGATGGAAACAGGAGTTCACGTGTAGAGACAAGAACAGCTGAAGGGGTAATGACAGGGTGGAGGTCAGCTCAACGTCCGATGACGATCTGTAAGATAAAAGTAGACTCTGGAATGGGGAATCTTTGCAGAAGGCAAAGTGTCAGTTACGTTCATGTATCGTATGCATTTGTCACTGCCTGTTTTCCTGTTGGGCTTTGGGTCCGGGTTCTACAACCTGGAGTTCCTGTTCCTGTGTGTTTCGACTTGGAGTGACGCCTCATGAGTGCGGATTTCTCTCTTCCTAAATTTTGGACTGAATTGACAATGACGCTGCTTAACGGACTTGGTAAAGTTGCTTCTTTGGATTACTCCTACAATGACTCCTGGACTTCGGCTGGCTTCGGTTTCTCTTTCAATGGCTTCCGCTTGCTGTTAACTGTTTATGTGCTGTGATGTTTGTTTGCTGCTAAGTACTGCACTTTTATCCGGACTTTTTCTCTGGTTAATCCGGATTATATTTCCTTTGACTTTGTGAAGCAATTTTGCTTAGTTTTTTGAGTTTTGGCCAAAAACACCAAAGGTTAAGTGTTTCTGAGCTTCTGTTTTTTGTTACTGTGTGTGTGGCTCTTTAAGGGCTCTGTGTCACGACACCTATTTTGAACATTATCTGCTGATAACAAGTCCTTATAAGTCAACCAATTTCCTTTTAAAGAGATCCCTCTTCTAAATAAAGCTTCAAGTGGAGATGCATATAGTAGTATCTATGAATAAAATCTATTCTTGCATTAATTCCAAACTTGCTGTTGTGCCCTCCTTATAAAGAAATTGTTAAAATTTGAATTTGCTTTTGTTTTGTCATACCAAAGAAAGTCATGTATCCCAAATTTCATGCCAGCTGCTTCCAGCTGATTTATGGTAGAGTGACTTTCGGAATAATGTAAATTGAGATAAGATTTGTATGGCAAAGGTTTATTAATTAAATGGATGTATCAATAAAATAAAAAAATAAAAAGACAAGTCTTCTTGCCATTCTTTTAATGGAATGTTATTTACTATAATTGGTAATGATAGTAATTAAAATAAAATAACATCATGGGTAGCACATTCATTTTAATTACGGAGATTCTACTCATAAGTGACAGTTTTAGACCATTCCTCTCTTGCATTTCTTTTTAACCTCCTTCTATATTTTACTATAGTTATCACTAAACAGCACAGAATTTTTGTTAGAGATATTTACTCCCAAATATTTTACTTTTTGAACAACCTGGAAACCCAATTTATAGTGTAATTTTTGTGCCTCTTTCATCATATTCAAAGCAGTTATTTTCTACTTATTAATGTTAAATCCTGACATTTCTCTGTATTCACTCAGTATCGGGTTCAAATATGAATCGGGTTTAAACATGCACCCATATGGAATGGGTCTTCTTGAAAAATCAAGTCATCTAAAATATGTTTTATTTATAACTTTGACCCTTTGTTTACTTCTTTAATGTCTCTTTAGCTCATATTGTTCTGTTCAGTACCTCCAACACCATTAAAAACAACGATGGTAAGAGCAGGAATCCTTGTCTAGTTCCTTTCTACATTTAACATGGTTTTGTCAGTTCTTCATTGATCATGTTTTGAGCACCTTGCTTCTCGTAAATCTGTTTAATCCATTCTTGAAAGTCTGATTCAAATTTTATCTCCACTATGACAGCCCATATAAATGGCCTTGATACATTGTCAAATGCTGTTTTCACATATAAAAAATATCAAAGCAACCTCCTTTTCATTCTGGGTATCATAATATTCTAGAATGTCTGAAATGCTTCTAGTATTGCCACTCAAATATCTAAGGTTGTCTTCACAGTACAGAATTATAGCAGTTTGACACCACATTAACTATCATGGTCCAGTGCTATGGAATTCTGGGATTTGTAGTTCTGTGAGATATTTTATCTGTCAGAGATTTTTGATGCTGAAACAAGCAAGAAATCCCTGGATTCTACAGGATGAATTAGGGCCATTAATTTATGTCAAACTGCAACAGTTGTGCAGTGTGGACAGGAGATAAGTGATTCAAGGACCCTATATGAGATTTTACAACCATTTATACCCAGAGGCGGCCCTTGTTAATTTTCAACGGTAAGCGAACAGTATTCCCCCCCCCCCAACCAATCACTGATATATATTTTCTGTTCGTGGAGTTCTGTGTGCCATATTTGGTTCAATTCCATCATTGGTGGAGTTCAGAATGCTCTTTGATTGTAGGTGAACTATACATCCCAGTAACTACAACTCGCATATGTCAAGGTCTATTTTTCCCAAGAGCGCCTCAAGAGCGCCCCTGGGCAAAATCAACTATACTGCAAATGCTTACTTTGCGTAATGGTTGAGCCGCCCCTGCTTATACCTTATACCTCATGCTGACTGGGGAGTTATGAGGTATGAAATTCATTTGGAATTCTTGAGAGAATCTGGTGGAACATAAACAGCTTTCAGGGGTGCCAGAGAAAATAAAGTTAATACTTTGCACTGAATTTGGTATGAGATGACAGCAGCCCTCTTTCACCTCCACTAACCATGTATTCTGCCCATTTTAACTATTTTGACCTGAGGTGGAACCCTCTACCTCTGAATGCTAACCACAGAGAGAGAAGCTCTCATCTACAAGCTTTCTTGTTAAATAATCAATGACATCTCTGTGGCTCCCTGCAGCTATTTTCATGGTAGGAAAAATTAGTGCTGACATGGTTATAGAGACAAAATATATCGTCAGTAGTACATATTTTGGTACTGTTCCATTATCTGGGCGGAGGCCACAAGGGGGCACTAGAGAGAGAGAATAGTCCATTTTATGGGGGGAGGGAGAACAAGGAGTTAAACTATTTCCCCTTGTTTTCCTGTTATTCCCCCCACCAATGTTGCAGTTGTCAAAACAATTGTTTATTATATGGGAAAGAGTAGGGGGAATAACCAGCGAAAATGGGGAAAATTATTTCCCTCCTTCAACTCCCCAATAAAATGGACTACCCTTTTCTGTGTAGGCCCCCTTTTGGAGTCTGCCCAGATAATGGAACAGTACCCACATTTCAACAGGATCAAGAAGGATATATTGTTAAACAGCTGTGGGAAAATGTTATAAATGATTGCTTTTTTATTTATTGAAAGACGGTTGACTATTCCCACTCCATTCAAAATGCAAACAGTTCAAAATCTTCTTCATTAAGAAGGAAACTGGGCAAGTTGGCTGCATTGTCAAATTTCCTGTCCCTCCAGTCTTAGGTCAAAGAGGCAGATGAGGATGTAAATGAAGCAGCTGCAAATAGAAGGCTCAAGAGCACAATATAATCATCTTATCCTTGTCAGAGCAATGAAGATTCCTCCCTATGCCCACACTTTCCTTCCACATACGTTGCTAGCATATGTTCCCTAATGCTGACCAAACACAAGAACAGTGTGGCAAAGACATACTTAGCGCACACAAAGGAAAACAAGTCATTGGATTGCTGACCGAGGGGTTCATGTCACAGTCTTTAGCCTCTGCATTCTTAGACAGCTTCTCCTTTGGAAAGCTGAGCCAAATTTTTCTCAGTGTTTATGCCAAATATGTAAACACTGTGCCAAGGATGGAAGTCTATACAGATTTAATCCTAATTAACATATGGCATGTCTGCATTTTCTCCCTCTACTCTTTAATCATGTTTTCCAGTCCCAGAACTGTCAATTATTTCTGTTTACATTGTACTTTGCTATGGGCAATAGCCAGCTACTAAAGAAAATGTGGAGTACATGGATGCTGTGATTTATACTAAATCTATTAAGAGCAGTAAATTAAATCCTTGAAAATACTTTCCTAATGGATGGGAGCTTTATAGTAGAATTGTCTTTACAAAAGAAAGGCACCGTTTTTAAAAGTTCAATTTTCTGTCCACTTATGCTTTTGCAGAAAGACTTGTTTGTCGTGTGTAGAAAATACATGAAGGGCTAAAAGAAAAATGATCACGTGAACAAACCATTGGTGAGTTTTCCGGTCAGCATGCTTAGCCTCTATACTAATGTAAAACTCCATGCTTAAGAGGAATACAGTTGCCATCTGGTTTCTTGCACATTCCAGTCCCTGTGTTTGTGATGATGGGATTTTATAAACTGTATAGTCAAACAGTTTCATCTGCACAACAGTTTAAGCAAGTAAAGAATGTCTAAAAGAGTAGGTGAAAATGGGAAAGTCTTTTTAAAATCTTTTTTCCCTTGGGCTCAGTCCCATAATGAGAAAAATTAGCACCTTTGTGTCCATCCTTAAGAATTTGAATTATATTATAATTTCAATTATTTAAGGATAGACACAAAGGTGCTAATTCTGTGTTCGTATTGTAAGACTTTTGAGGTCCTCTTATAGCCCCACGGTTCCAGTTTAGCTGTTGTTGGGGTTCAGCCTCTGTGTGACCCTGTACCTGATTCTTTGATTGTATTTCCTGATGCCAATGTAGATGCCAATGTTGATTCTGAGGCCAATGTAGATGTTAATACTGATGATGGGTTGAATAGTGAAAATCCTACACACTTGGAAAGTGAAARTCAAAGTTCCCATGAAAAAATTCATTCTGAACCAAGCGGAGAAGTTTCACTCCCTTGCGGAGAAGTTTCACTCCCTTTTTCTCCCAGCCTTAGTTCCCCAGAGAATCTGACACCTGTTCAGCCTAATGAGGGAAGGAGGGGGCAGATTCGGCAGAGCAGGGGAGAAGCACAAAGTTTACGGAGGTCAGAAAGATTGAGAGAAATGCAAACAAAAACTTCAGGCRTGTCTCGTAATAGATTTCTCTCCTTTAAGAGTGCCRGGTCTGAAGCTGCCTTCAGACCAGGCATCGTTCCAGTTCCAAGTGCATGCCTGTGGAGGCCTCCTGATTCAAGTGGCTGGGTTTCTCGTAGTTTCTCAAGTTGTTCCAAGTGCCGTTAACTGGGAGCTAGCAGATTTCATGATTCATCTAGGGTAAATCATYGTTTGCTGTGGTTTTTTTATGGACTTGTTCATGGACATTGCTTGTTGCTGTTTTGCTATGGTTTTTCCTTACCTCTGATTCTTCCTCTGCTTTGCATTCAATGTTTTTCAATAAAAGGGATTGTATTCCTGCAGTCAAGTGTGGTGGATTCTTGTCAAGAGGGTCCAGTTTCCTCCTCTGGGTCGCAACAGCTGTCATATTGACAGCCTACAGAATCCTGGGGTTTGTCATTTGTCACTGGAGCAATCCGGCTGGCATCTCCTAAACTGCCAATCCCAGGATCCCATAGAATGGAACCATCACAGTTAAAGTGGAATCATAGCACTATTACAATGCAGTGTGATAAAGTCCTTAGTTTTGGTGGTTCTTTTTCAGGTATATTCCAGTATGCTCCCCTCAAACCTAGGTTTTATTCTTTACTTGGCTTCTTTATCTGTCAGTTCTTTTCTGCTCCCATCTGCTAGTGCGGTGATTCCACACTTTTTATTTTCCACATATTTTAGACTTCTACTCCCAGAAACTTCTTCCTGCTCTGAAGGGTGATATCTAAAATGCATGGAAAGGTCGAAAGTTGAGTATTGATGTGCTTGTGTCCCCCACTTTTTTTTAACCTCACTGTACCAAAGCCTATTTGTATTTCCCATCTTGTTCAGATGCTTCTATAAACCACAGTAAGAGCAAAATGGCCAACAGAAATTCCCCTCACACCTGCTACTTCTGTCAACCAAGTTATGGAAGAATGAAATGTTTTATCTATTTGCCTCTTCTGAAATGACTTCTTCGGGCTGGACTTATGATGCTTTCTAGTTGTCAGCTTGGCTTGGATCCTTTGTAATAAATAAAATGCAACAGGTTTTGAGGAGCAGGTAATACTCCACAATTTTATTCTTATTTTACTTTTTAAAACTTGGTTAGTTTCCTATCTGCACTCCTCTTCCAAAAAAAAAAGGGAATTTAAAATATCCTATACTGATTCTGTGCAGCCTGCTTCACACATTTTATTCTTACTTCTCTGAGATGTGGCCCAGAATTATTCGGTATTCCACCTTTCTCTCCTTTTCCTATAAATTATCTCACAAATATGAAAACTGCATAGTTCTGTGCTCTCATGTCCCTAATTTGCTTAATTAAGTGTTGCACTGTAAGACAACTTTTGTATCACAGTTGACATTTCTTCTAATGGGATTTCTTTTGTTTGATTTCTTTAGCCTTTGGTGTCATTGCTCTCTAAATTGAATGTCTAACCTATGCATGCATACATGCATACTCCCATACATACAATCTATCAGGTCTTGTCAAGAATTTCTATTAGGTTTTTTGCTATTTCAGATTTTAAGCCAGATTAGAGGCTTGAAGCTTCTCTGGGGTCTAGTCAACAACTGTATCTGTTCTTTTTGGTAATTTTTTTAAAAGCTTCATTTATATATATTTCAGTGTTGGTTAGCAGAATAAATTTGTCATGGAAATTATGGCAAGCCTAAGAAGAAATTAAAGCTGCAATGCATTTGAAAACATGCATTTGCTGAAGCACAACTAGCTAAGAAATATCTGTTTTTCAGACATTTCTATCCAGATTACATTTCTATTGGACAACTGTCCCATGGACATAAAGTTAAACTCTAACACTGCTTTGGAATTTTGTTCTTCTATTAGCACCCTCCTTCAAAAAAAATTGGGAAGTACCTACCAAACTAGCAAAAATAGTCTTGCAACAATGTGAGAGAAGATAGAAATCATATTGAATTATTTAACGTATGCTGATAGTTTAAGATCCTTAAGAACCTCCAGGACATTTTAAGAACAGGGTAATCCATTTGAATTTTTTTTTCATCAAAGCAACAAGTACTGGGCAAAATGAAATCATCTGCTATTGCCTTGGGGCTGGCCATGGAAAATTGGAATTATTTTCCTTCACTTGAATCCATCTTTCATAAGCACGTATTAAAGCCTACCAACATATTCAGAATAATTCAGACTATACCAATTCAGATAGCACGTTGTTGCATTTTCATAGGACTCTCAAAATAAAACAAAAGATTTACTTCACATTAAAGAAAGGCGTTTTTGTAGAGACATAAGGAAGAACTTTTTCCCTCCAGTTAAGATTTTGCAAAACATGTAGATTTAAAGAGAATGTAGATGGAAGTCTTACTAATATGTTGTTAACGTCCAGGTTTCTATCATTCCTGGCAAATGAAGCCATGCAAGGTTTGAGATGTTATCTGAATTAATTTATGGATTACATGATAACCAAAGAGAAATAAAATCCAGACAGGGGAAAAACATTGTAAATAGCTCATTCTCATAGAAACTCTGTTCTAGATGGAGTTAGTAAATGTTGCACTTAAGGCTTAGATACTAGGCATGTGTGAGCCATTAAAATGGTTTTAAACTCCTTCCAAAAATAGGGGGCACTGGTGCTCCATTTCTAAAGTCTTTCCAAATTTTGGGTGGTGAAAATTTCAGATCTTAATTAAACTTACAAGTCTTTGTGAACATTTCATTAATGGTGGACATGATTGCGCATTAGGGAAAACAACATTATCAGTGGGGAAAATTCAGGGATTTTCTCTCCCTCATTTTTTCAACTATCATGATGAAACTTGCTGCAGTGGTACAACACATTCCCCACTCTTAGCCCACAAAATTTCAGAACATTTTGGTAATCCACTGATTTTAAAGAAATTTTAATTTTGTTATGAAATACATTTTTAAAAACAAGTATAAGAGACACCTCCATGAATTTTCTATAGAATGACACAAGGTAATAGGGGAGCATCCCCCCAACTTTCAGAAAAATTCATACATCTTCCAATTTATGGTATTTTTAAAAAGTTTTGACAAAAGCATTTTTTTAAAAGGCAGAATATTGAATGTCTCTCATATTAACCAATAGGAAAAAAAACCCCAATATCAACCAATTCCTAATTTTCATAGAATCCTACAGGGAGGGGACCCCCTAGGCCATCTCATCCAACTCTCTTCTTCTAGGCAGAACAGCACCATCAAAACTGTACAGACAGATGGCCAACAGATTCATTCCAAAAACATGATGGTACTACTCAATCACTTATGATGATTACAAACAGCAATATGATCTAATCTTGACTGACCAAAAATTAATCCATGCTTTTGAACCAGCTGTCAACCCCTGTTTAAACAGCTCCACTGTCTTCCAGTAAGTTTTCAGTCCCAATTCAAGGTGCAGGTTATCACCTACAAAGCCCTAAACAGTTCGGTACCTATCTTCATGATCGCATCTTCCCCTACAAACCAGCATGCACCTTGAGATCATCTGGGGAGGCTCTCCTCTTACTTCTGCCACTGTCCCAAGCATGGTTGGTGGGGACGAGGGAAAGGGCCTTCTCAGTGGTGGCCCCTAGCTCTGGAACTCTCTTCCTAGGGAGATCAGACAGGCTCCCTCCTTGTCCATCTTATGCAGGAAATTAAAAACTTGGATGTTCCATCATGCCTTTGATTAAGCAGTTTCACCCGAGAACTATCTCGTTCTTGTTCTAAGCCCTGCACTTTATTTCTGGCCCACGTATCTGTTACTTTGACACTATTCTAAGGGTATTTCTTAACCTCTGTTCATTTGAATTCCACACTTTCCACTGGCTCCATTTTGGAATTATCGCACTTATTTGAGTCTTATCCCAGCTTTGACTTTTATCTCCGCCTTATTTTTTGATGATGTTTTGTGATTGTGTTATGTTTTTATTTGATTTATTTTATTGTTGTTTTTATTCATACCTTGGGCTTGTCCCTTTGTAAGCTGGGAGATGGTGGTGGGGTATAAAAATAAATTTATTATTATCACCTGAAAATGAAGGGTAGGAGAATATCTGACTGGATCTGGGGCAAGGTGGAAGGAGCTGTCCTGTCAGCATGGCAATGAGTTGTGCCACGTGGCCAGTAGGAGAGACCACCCACTGACAATACAGCCCGGTGTGATGGTATTACTTTTGCCTTCTATAAGGAATTGATTCACTCCCTGAGTGGTCCACTAAAAAAAAAAATCTCAAAAGCAACTATAACCAATGTATAATGAATACAGTTACAGATCTCTCTGTTGCTAGAAGTCTAGTCAAATCAGCATTTTTAGTCATACGGAACTTTCTAATCATGTTGAGCCTAATATATTGCTTTTCCTTTTCAGTTCTTCCATAACAACACAGGGAGAGATAAAATGGAAAGAATGTAAAGGGCTGGAGCATATGAAGATCAGAAAAAGGGCAGATGAAATCTTACAAAAGCAAAAAAAGTGTGCATTGTCCTAGCAAAACTGTATGTTTGCCATCCCAGTTACAGAAACTTTTATAATCTTCCTGTAGTTAGAGGTGGGACTACAAGGGCAATGAAACCAAGTATCCACCAAGGATACTTGGCTAACCTATTCTTGGTGTTTTCATGATTAACATACCAATGTCTTTTGAGATCCTTTAAGAGCCCATCAAGACAGGGCCCAAAATGTGCAAGCTCACTTCATAAGATCTGGGTGTTTTTGGGTGTGGGCCCTGTGTGGATTAGGTCTGGGGATTGTGTTGCACCAGGAGGACTCTGGCAGCAGTTTCATGGTGGCTGGTGAGTAATGATTTGTGTTTAGGCATTTTCTGGGGGTTTTTTTGTTTGTTATCTGGGTGCCCTGCCAGAAGGTCCAGCAGGACAACTAGATCTCCACCCCGAAGCACAGGTTTTGGGAGAGCTGTGGGGAATTTAACCTGCATCCAATTGGATTTTCCATGTAGACATTAAGCTAGTCCATCTTTTTAAAGTTCAGGTCATCTGCACTTCTTTCCAGACATTTGTACGATATATTGTCGAAGGCTTTCATGGCCAGAATCACTGGGTTGTTGTAGGTTTTTCCGGGCTATATGGCCATGTTCTGGAGGCAAAGTACGATAGTTATGGCTTTCCAAATCAAGCTATGCTGTTAAGGATTTTCTCAGTCTTATCATAGCAGGTTCAAAACATGCACTTCTACGCTTTAGCTTTCATTCCATTTCTTACAAGCTACTGCAAAGATATAACTTATACAACCTTTCAATCTGGAAATAATGAAAAAGGATGGGATAGCATTGTTTTGAATAGAAACTATTATATAAGTGTTGAATACATATGTACCAGACAAAAGCAATGTATATTTCCATCCTAGATACCTTCTGGAATATGTTGCGTTCTATATGCTTTCTATTATAATTTCCATCCGAGAAGGAGATGCAGCCTTTCCTGTTCTTGCTGTTCTCTCCATGAATTCTGAAGACCTGAGGCCTGAACAGTCATCAAGTTTATGAATGATCTAAGATAGATCATTCCCATCCACCCCATCTGGGATACATTTGTGGGCCTCCCTAGGTCTTCTAGCATGATTCTGTGATATTCGTTTGGCTCAAGTATAGGAAAAATATAGGGTTTGCTCTTATCACAGTGTTATGTATTCATGTGTCTTAGAATGTCTCTGCTATAGAAATGAAAATTTAGAAACAATTGTGATCATTTTTATAGACAGACAGAATATCTTATTATAGAGCAGTGGTTCTCAACCTGTGGATCCTCAGGTGTTTTGGCCTGCAACTCCCAGAAATACCAGCCAGTTTACCAGCTATTACAATTTCTGGGAGTTGAAGGCCAAAACATCTGGATACCCACAGGTTGAGAACCACTGCTATAGAGAATGAGTTTGTGACTGTGTGCCTGCTGGTCATTCTGCTGCACCCCCGGTGGCGCAGTGGGTTAAAGCCCTGTGCCGGCAGGACAGAAGACCGACAGGTCGCAGGTTCAAATCCGGGGAGAGGCGGATGAGCTCCCTCTATCAGCTCCGGCTCCTCATGCGGGGACATGAGAGAAGCCTCCCACAAGGATGATAAAACATCAAATCATCCTGGTGTCCCCTGGGCAACGTCCTTGCAGACGGCCAATTCTCTCACAACAGGAGCGGTTGCTCCTGACACGACAAAAAAAAATCTGCTGTCCCTGCGCTGTCAAGGGTTGATGAGTTCAAGTCCTCTGCTCTCACTTCTTGGGTCCTTTATCCTTAAAAGTGATTTGGACTAGATACTTCTTAAAATAGAACTCTCTGTACTCCGAGATTCTTACTTGAACACAAATCTAAGGAATTTCAATGGAAGGATAAAGCATTTATATAAGAGTAGGAGAACTTATTAGAAGTACTCTGTATATATTCTCAAACCACAATGAGAAGTGATTCTAAAAGGCCTTGGTGCAATATGAGCAATGCTAACACTCGACAGAAGAACCACTTAGTGCTTGGAACACTACCACTGTTATTTCAAACTCATAGTTAAAGATGGAAAGTGTTTCTCATTGAATGTATTCTAAATTATAAGGATGGATACCAACTAAGAGTTGGAAATAACAGTAGTTATACAACCACTTCATCAGTCTGTTTACAGCTTTTTACAGGTGGTACTTTCAAGGTCAATCTGGCAGCAATCAAACAATTTGAATAGTGCTATGAATATTCATTCCAAAATATAATGAAGAAAGTGAATAAAGGGCAAAGAGCAATTTAAATATAGACTGGAGCAGGAAACAGAGGCATGGAAGAGTAATTCTGAAAGTGCACATTAGTCAAATGACATGCTATTTATACAAATAAACACCATGGCTGGTGTAACATGTGTGACCTTCTATATTGCTGCTTTAAAATAGCTTGGCTTAACCCTTTCAAAAAGAAAGTTGTTAATAGTACTAAGTATTTTCCATTGCTTTCCTGCTCAAAGTGCATGGACCAACTCAGGATTGTTTACAACATTCCTTCATGGCAAGCCATTATTACTATCCACATATTTTAGAAAGTGTCAAGGCTAAAAGATAGAAGACAAGTAGTCCAAGTGCCCATCTTTATGTTCGTTTAATATGTCTTATCACATTCTAGTGCTATCTTGCCTCTTTTTCCTCTACTGATTTTCTTTCACACTGATCTTTCTTATCCCCCATTGCAACATCCATTTTGTCTGTGTCAACTTTGTATGGATTAGCAAACCATTTGCTATTCTGCAAACCAATGTTTCTCAGTTCTTGCTTCTTCCTTTTCTTCTCCTTTCTCCATCTTCTGGTCTTTTTCTCCCCTAAATCAGATCTTCCCTATTCTAGTCCTCCTTCCCACACTTGATGAAACAGTCACTTGTCCCATATTTATGGAAGGTATTGGGGGAGACAGTAGGAGTTTGGTGAATACCTATGAAATCAATTTCATGAAGGCGAGGTCTCTCTAGAACTGCCCCTAGTTGTCTTCACAATCAGAGATGAGGAGAATACTGGGAGTTTAGCTCTCACTTTAACTCTTCTGATAGCAAGCCACGGAGAAACAACTCAGCATTTTGATGCTCAAATGTTTCACCCAGGAGAAGTGAGGGGAAGCTGTTCCCACATTAGGCAACCCACCCCCCCACCCCTTTTCACATCTCAAGGGATTAAACTGAAATAGGTGACAGTTTAAGTGTCCCATACTCAACCCAAGTCTTGTGCATGGTCTCATTATTTCATGGTTGGTCAGCAATGGTAGGATTTGCACAATGGTATGTCTTAACAGTAATTGTAGAATCCTTTCTAGAACTCTTTTGAAGGGCCAGAACAGAAAGCTTTCACAACTGTAGGACTTGTTTAATAAAAATATATTGAATAGGATTTATGTTTAATTCATTCTTTTCGGAGGGGGTTGATTTTTCAACAATTTTATAAGATCTTGTGATGTCTGAGACATAGGTCTCCAAGTGCCTGACTTTACATCCAAAATGTCACCATCTGTACTCAGAGAGAGAAGAAAATATGAGGAAACACAAAGAAACCTCAAGGACTGGGGCAGATATCTACCTGTGCTCCCTTCCAGCAAATTTGCAACTGGCAGCACTAGTCAACAAAGAAAAAAAACCTGTACCACAGATCGCGTATTCTCAAATTCAGTAAAGCCTTTGTGCATGTGCCAAGGAGGCAAGATACTTCATATAACTGGAAATGTTATTGTCAGAGTTGACTCAATATTTGTAAAGAAAAATAAAAGATTCAAAGGACGGTATAATATTAATTATTTAATCTAGATTTTTAGTCTAGATTGGAATACCATATTCTTCAAATGCCAAAACTATAATTGTGTCAAATCTTCTCATTCCTTAAATTGAAGATTTTGATGTGGTAAGAAATTTCTGTTTACAGCACACGCACACATACCCCAATTATGTGCATTTTCACTTTTCTTTTTAATCTTTGATAGGCTTCTCCCTCTCATCGCTTCTGAGTCGTTTTTTTGTTCTTTCCTCCTTTATGGTTTAGTCCTGTGACATTAACTTAAGGGAAAATATGGGAATCTTTGGCGTTATAGATATTTTGTCCTACAATTCCACAGCTCCTTTCTATTGGGCAGTGAAGTCAAAATATATGGACAAGTGAATTTTACCCTTCCCTGATTTAATATAAGTGCTTTATGAAGAATGGATTTCATTAGCTGCATAGACCATGCTAATGGAAAGACTGAGTATCTAAATTTAATAAAATAAATCAGTGATGGTGAAGGCAAAGTGAGAATGAAGAGACTGATTATATTTACATTAATGACTACATGGCATTTTGGCAGTGCATACTCAACATGGACACATTTTTCAGCACTGCTGATCATGTTTGCTAAAACACTTCAAGCAATTTCATTTCAGACACTGCCAAAATCCATTGAACTACTGCTGTTGTCCAGTTTTTATCAACTGCACCTATATTTTGAGACAGTTAAATATATTTGGCATGATCTGTGGTTCCTAGTTGTTGTTGTTGCCTTCAAGTCAACTCTGACTTTAGGATAATGTCAAGTTTTAAACTTTGTGATTTTAATGTATTATAATTGTATTCTTAATTTGCTTCTGACACGATAAATAAATAAACTCTGACTAATAGCAACCCTGATTTATCCAGAAACATTTTGTCATTGTCTTCATTTAAAGCAGAGAGAATTGATTTCCCTAAGACCATTCAGAAGTTTTCAATGACTGAGTGGAGATTTGAATTGTTCTCCTGGTCCAACACTTACATAATATGCTCTCAGATAACTGTACTAGAGTGGTTCTTTAAGCATACATCTATCTGTTAGCATCTCAGAACAGGTGCCATATATGAAAACTTGTGTGTGTGTGTGTGTGTGTGTGTGTGTTATGCTGTAATCCTGAACCCATTTACCTAGAAGAAACAGATGGTGAACTATATTTCTGATTCAAGTTTTTAAGACAAATAAAAAAACCCATAATGAACTATAACAAAGTGAACAAACACATTATTAACTTATTCATTTCTTTTTTAAAAAACAACAACAACAACAACAACAACTCAGCATTGAATGTTTGCTATATATATGTTGTGCTCTGCCCTTAGTCCCATGTGGGGTGAGAAGGGTTGAATATAAATGTTTAAAATAAATAAATAAATACTAATCTACTTTCTAACGAATACAAAAAAGATTCACACATGACAACACAACAAACATATAAACACACAATAAAAGCTAGGAATGACCTAAGTTAGTTCTCAGAATTTAAGATATAATTGAAGACATATCTCTTCCAGCAGGCCTATCCAGTCAATTTTTAAAGATGAATGTTAAAGTCATGTCTTGTGTTTACTATATCTTAATCTTTATTCTGTGTATTTTAATATATGTATGTCGTAGGAATACATTTTAACATATTTGTTTTACACAATGTTTTAAACTGTGTTGTTCTCCACCATGCGCCTTGAAGAGAGGTGGATAAAAAATAATCAAAGAATCATAGTTGGAAGAGACTATATAGGCCATCCAGTCATCAAAGTACCCCAGACCAATGACGATCCAGAGAATGTTTAACAGTCTCCAAAGAAGGACCTTCCACCACACTCCGAGGCAGAGTGTTCCACTGTTGGACAGCTCTTAAGGTCAGGAAGTGTTTCTAATGTTCAAGGGGAATCTCCTTTCCTGTAATTTGAAACCATTGATTCAAATCCTCATTTCCAGGACTCAGAGTAATGGCTTCAAATTCCAGGAAAAAAAGATTCCACCTGATCATTAGGAAAAGCAATCCTGACCCCAAGAGCTATCTATCTATCTATCTATCTATCTATCTATCTATCTATCTATCTATCTATCTATCTATCTATCTATCTATCTATCTATCTTTCTTTCCATCTATCTATCTATCTATCTATCTATCTATCTATCTATCTATCTATCTATCTATCTATCTATCTATCTATCTATCACCACCACCACCACCACCACCATAAAACCAAGAATGGGCAACCTGGAAGTCCCTGAATAGACTCAGAAGCAGAGTGGGCAGATCAAAAGACAACCTGGCAAAATGGCACTACCTAAAAGAATCCCATACCTTGTGTGACTGTGGAGCAGAACAGACAACTCTGCATCTGTATGCTTGTCCATTGTGCCCTGCCTCACGTACATAGGAGGAATTGTTGGAGGCTACAGACAATGCAGTTTTTTGGCTAATCCACCTTCCTAGTAATCCTGTATTTTCTCCCCCCTCCCCTTAAAGCACCATTCTAAAAAGCAAATTGGTGTGTGTGTTTGGGGAGGAGGGTCCATTAATCTCTATCTCTCTGTAGTTTTGTTTTAAGTAATGCACTGATATAGATCTTCCATCCTGTTGTACTTCAAGGCTCAAACTCCATTCCTGAATAAATACCAACAGCATGCCATAATTTGGGGGTGGGGCAGAGATAGGAAGGTTTCTATTTCTAAAGAAATACATTTACCTCACTTGAAAATGCTACTAAGAAGAAAGGACAAATGTTCTGAGCATTGCTTCTCACCCATTTAATGTTCCTTTGTTTTTTAAACTTTTAATTTAAATAACATCACAACGAAAACTAATTCAGGGAGATGAAAGAATGGGTTTGCTTATTTAAAATAAGAAAGGGAGTGAAAGAACAATCTACTACTTTCCTAATCAGTGAGCATAGCATTACCAAAGTCTTTTGTGGCTGACACATTGGGAACTTAAAAGCGTATTTTGACATGCAGCTGCCTTAACCTAGATCTAATGAATCGAGGCTAGAGAAGCCTCATATTAAAAGTAATGGAGGTCAGATTGTTCACAAAGTTTCTTGACAGCATTCATGTCTTTACTGGAACAGCTGGGTATGATTCTATATTAATAAATGCTTTTTATAAGACTCTGAATTAATCTGGCCTATCACTATGTCTTTTCATATCTTGGGTTTGGATAGGTTAGATTACATGAATCAGCATGTCATAACTATTTGATTATGTACACATCCCACACCCATATGTCCAAGGATATGCTGTCTCTGCCTTCCTAAGGTCAAACATTGTGGTGTTGAGCATCATTGTCTGAAATTAAGTTCTATCATTGTTTATTTGGTTTATCATTAACATGTTCCATATGAGCATGGATCTCTTAAATCTTAATAATTGGTGTGGATATTCAGTTATATTACCATGCACACATGGGAGGGAAGAAGAAATGCCAGCAAAGAATAGCCAGCTCCACCTGTCACATCTGTTATGTCAGAATGGGGTCCCTGCATGACCATCAAGAAGAACAGGGTCAATTTTCCTTCCATTCTGATACCATAGAGGGTGTATCCAGATTGCACCTAAAACACACTCCCTCCCATGTTTTTTCATCATTTGTATGCCTCACATAAAAACAATTTTACTTCTAGACAAAGCAGGAAAACCTTGCTTTGTCCCAAAGTAATTTGATAATGGATTAGATCTGGGTCTTCCTGAAAGACCTACATCTGACCCACTATGGCCACTGTCTGGACTGCCCCCTCGGAAGTGGGACTTCTAAGGGGGCAGCCTGCATAGCCCTCTCATGTTTTCTGGGCTGAATCAACCCAAAACACTCAAAGGGCTCTAACCTCCTCCCCTAACACCCCCCCCCAAGACTTTAAAAAAGAAGATAACTTACCTGGCCAACATTTCCCTGCTACCAGCCCACTCCTGGTGAGAAGAAATGATGCACCAGGAGAAGGGGGAGAAGGAAAATTGCTCCTGCCCTCCTTCTCCTGGCATGTCATTTCTACATGTCAGGAGAGGGCCTACAGCAGGGAAATGCCAGCCAGGTAAGCTATTTTTTCATTTTAAGGCTATTGTGGGGGTTTCTTTTGTGTTCGGGTGCACTGCCAGAAGGTCTGGCATGGCATTTGGACCCCCCCCCCCTTACTGGCCAAGAAACTCCGATGTTGGGCCGGTGTGCCGGGCTCAATTGGACTCACATTAATGTCCTGTCTGGAACTGCCCAGATACAACCATAACAGCCAGGCACTCTTTACTTTTCTGTTGAGGGGAAGAGGGGATGGCGAAACTGCTTCACACACCATTTGTATTTCTGATTGAAGTAGATAGTGGTAAACAGCATCAATAACAGTGATCAGTGAAATTTATCTCCCCTCCACCTATTGTTTTGTGCAAGGGCTGGGAGTAACTGTTACTAGGGTTGGATAGGTTCATTCGGAAAAGCCTGAAAGTCATAAAAAACTTCCAACTTTTGACTTTTGAAGCAGTTTTGAACCATGCAGGAAAGGTGGGAGGGGCAAATCCGAATTTGAACCACTTACCTTTTTATTCATAAATATTCCATAATGTTCTGATGTCTCCTAAGGTTATTTCAATTTTCACAACCATCAAGCAACTTTGGTAAAGCCTAAACAGTTTTAAAATCTTATGGTTTCCCTTCCCCGGCAATGCGAAGAGAAATGAGCTGGGTGTGGCTAAGCACAGTCATTGTAGTTTGTGAAGCCAGGCTCTCAATGGTAGAGATTACAAAAGGCCCTGCTGTTAAACTACATTTCCCACACTGCCTTGCTGCTCATTAGCCAAAATGGCTGAAGGACCCCTATAGATCAATAGCTGTCTGTAGCAGTCTTCGTCTAAATATAAAATAAACTGATTGAATCTACAAAGGTGTCTAAAGAGAAGGCAGCAAAGCAATAAGCAACCCTAACCCTTTCTTTTTCTGTCCTCCCTGCGATAAAGATACGTGTCCACCGCAAAAGGGAAGCCTCCATGAGTCCCCACACCTTCCTTTTCAGCAAAACCTGTACCTTGGCTCCCCATGCCCTGCATCCCAATGTTTGCCACCATTTGCCATGATTTTTCCTTTCTGCCATTTTTCCCTGGCAGGGATTGAACTCGCAACCTCCTGGTTCTGGGGGCAGTGCGCTCTTTCTGAGCCATCGACTGCCCTGTACCAAATAGCAATTCTGAACTTATACTTATTCACTTCCCAGCAGGAAAAAAGGGGATCAATCTAGATGTCCCTTGATGGGGTCTTATATGATTTCTGTTCTCCCCCAATTTAACACAGTTTGTGCCACACAAAGTTTCTGGAGTAGAACAACTACTTTCAAAGTAAAGACCACCCAATGAAACAGGAAATAACACTTTCAAACCAGGAACAGATTTTCTTTATTATTAAAAATGTTTTTTTTATAATATCTTTGAATTTTTTTCCCTGGCAGTGATTGAACTCGCAACCTCCCAGTTCTGGGGGTGGTATGGTCCCTCAGGGACCTGGTGACCGCTCTGTAGGAAATAGCAATTCAGAACTTCCCAGTGGGAAGCTGGGTCAGTCTATAAAAACTTTTCATAAAAATTTTGAAAATTCACCAAAAATCCATGGATAAATCAAAAGTTATGAAATCTGGTAAGGCTAACGGTGGTCCATGTGTTCTACCACTGTAGTGTTTCATCAGGATTGGTTCAAAAATGAGTGAAGGAGAAACTCCTGAAGTTTCCCCAGCGCCAGTGCTGCTTTTTCTTCTGTGCATGCGTGTCTGCTATTAATGAAGCAATTCAGAAGTTTTGGAAAGTTTGAGTTTTTTTAAAAAAAAATCAGAAGTGACTTTAGAATCAAACCCCCTACATCTGAAATGAGTTTTGAAGCTTTTTTTTTTTTTGGATCAACCAAGCCTACCTATTACGAAAGATTCAGTATGTCCACAAGCCAAATTCTACTTTCTTGAGAACGTATCTTGTTTTATTATATGATTGTCATTATCTGATCAGAAGTACAACTGAAGATGTATTCCCAGGATTGTAACCTTAAGGTGTTAATTGGAGTTTTCAAAAATTCTGTGATTTAAAAAGCACCTGCTAAATAAACACAGCAAGGACAGAAGTTTTAGAAAGACAGACTTACCATCTTCTGTCCCCAGTTTGTCCTTCTAATGATGTGAATGTAGGGAATAACAAACCAGTTTGATTGCTTCTGTACTTTTCCAGAAAATGATGGTGCCTCAAGTCCATCCACTCAGTCTACAACTCACTAGAATGCATAATTTTAGGCTCTGCGTCTTAAAGCACTCTGAAGACAATGTAGCAAAAGTAGGAATTTCCTTCCAGACACAGGTTTAGTCTCCGTTAGAAGGCCTCCTTTTCCACTTACAGAGAAAGAAACCCACCACTTTCAGTGGTACATTCCCCAGTAGTTGAAGAATGCACCAATTTTCCCTTAATTGCTCTTATTTTCTGATGAGTGAAGCCTCACATTTTGGCATTTTATTTTTTCTCTGGGTATTACTTGCTGTCCCTGGCACATTGCAGAGAAGAAGTAAGGACTAATTAGAACATTTAATAATCATAAGTGTTCAATTGACCTTGGAATTAAAACAAACATGAGTGTATTTGTTTAGATAATTATCCAGAGCTAAAAATAACACTTGGCATGGTGGGAAAAAATAGTTTGATGACAATAGGGCTGTAATAGCGGCTGGCTCAATGTAATTAAAAATCCTATTTTTTCAATTAATTAGATCTAATAGTTGCTTGTAAAATGACACTGCAATGTGTATTGAATTTAATGGAATTTTGCCCATTAGGTACCTGAGCAAAGGTTAGTTATGCTTTTATATTATAAAACTGCTTCTGACTAAATGAGCAATGAAGTGATTGCACAAGGCAAATCATGACCAATGGGATCCTGCTAGCATTTGAGGACTAACCCAGTAAGTGATGTTAATATTGCAGAATATGTTGCTACTCCCCCATCAATCCAATTCACACATCCAACTTCACTGTGGGATATATTAGACAGAATACTGCAGAGCTATTATATGGCAAAGACATTTGACTATCTGTGCTGAGAAGTGAGTTGTAAGGCTGTTCTTACTATAAGGCAGAATGAAGAAGCATGTTTGGATGTCAAACAAAGGCAGCATTGTTTTTTGTGGGGTTTTTTTTGCTATCCATTGTTATTATTGAGTTGGATTCTGATGAATTTATCTTCCACTAATTTCTATGTGCTCTCCAACACATTGTATTTGACAAGGAAGGACACACATGTTTGGTGAAATTTCTGCCTCTGGTACCAAAATCACTTGGATTCCCTTGAATTAAAATATGGGAATATTAATTAATCTCGAATATCAGTATGCAAAGAGATCTTGCAGAACCTTACAAGACTAACCGAGACTAGGGATCAAGCAAGATAATGAAACTGGTGGCACACATTTTCATAGACGAAGAACCTCATCACTTTGAGGATGGAATTTGCCATGGATTGTGGCAAATCCAGTGAGGTCTGGAGGGGAGCGGGGCACCCATTGCCCTGTGCCCCACCTTGCTTGCCTTGCCCCTTATCTTATCCCAGGGGGAAGCATCACCGCCGGGCTCCTCCCCCTTTTTTTCCTATGCAACAAAGGAAGCCTTCCGTGTTGCCAAAGTCATCTGTTATCAAACTTGGACTTCAGTTTAGACATGGAGCCCTGCTAGAAGTAGATCGATGTCATGTGATGGGAGCTGGAGGGCTCCATGCCTCAGCTGAAGTCTAAGTGTCATTGGACAGGCAATTTTACTTCCTCGGATAAAGGAAAGTAAACTTAAGGCAAGTTTGTTAGGTTATGTCTGGCACAGAGGAGAGCCTGGGTTAACCATGTACATGCTGAATCTGGGTGTCCAGGTGGCTGAGACAGCATCAGTCCCACTAGGCTGCCACATTTGTGATGTAAGAATGAGGAACCTGCATGTCTAGGGTCAATCTCCCTTTCATTCTGATGTCACAGACACAACCATACCAGCCAGATACTTACAGCAAGTTTTGTGGCTGTTGGGAAGTAGGGGTTGTGATAAAACAGGAAAGATCCATCCCTTTCTTCTTCCCTGATCAGTGCATGGAAGAAGGGGTGATGCAGAGGTTTTCATCTGAACTGGGAATCAGTCCAAAATCAATGTATTGTCGAAGGCTTTCATGGCTAGAATCACTCAGTTCTTGTGGGTTTTTTCGGGCTATATGGCCATGTTCTAGAGGCATTTCTCCTGACGTTTCGCCTGCATCTATGGCAAGCATCCTCAGAGGTGAGGTCTGCTGGAAACTGGGAAAAAAGGGGTTTATATATCTGTGGAATGACCAGGGTGAGACAAAGGGCTTTTGTAAGTTGGGCTAGGTGTGACTCTTTCAACTGACCACCTTGATTAGCATACAATGGGCTGACTGTGCCTGGAGCAAACTCTTCTTGAAAGGTGATTAGATGTCCCTGCCTGTTTTTCTCTCTGCTGTTTTGCTGTTGCAATTTTAGAATTTTTTAATACTGGTAGCCAGATTTTGTTCATTTTCATGGTTTCTTCCTTTCTGTTGAAATTGTCCACATGTTTGTGGATTTCAATGGCTTCTCTGTGTAGTCTGACATGGTGGTTGTGAGAGTGGTCCAGCATTTTTGTGTTCTCAAATAAAATGCTGTGTCCAGGTTGGTTCATCAGGTGCTCTGCTATGGCTGATTTCTCTGGCTGAAGACTACTTCAACAGGATGTAACTAAGGCATGTAGCACCGTGGCCAGATCCAGCATCCCGAGAAGCAGGCACAGTTGGCATGCAAGATTTAAATTGGGAAAGGTACTCTTGGTGACCACAGAAACCTGAGCCTCTATGTTCAACACTGAGTTCAGGAGGATCCCCAAACTGCAATCCTATGTCTTCAGTGGGGAGTGTAACACCATCCTGAACAGGCTGAATCTCTATTCCCTGATCTGCCTTCTGACTGACCAGGAGCACTTTCATTTTGTCTGGATTAAGCTTCAATTTGTTTGCCCTCCGCCAGTTCATTACCGATGACAGGCACTGGTTAAGGGTCAGGACAGCTACTTTGACTGTAGGTGGAGTAGTAGAGTCGAATGTCATCTGCATATACATGGCATTGCAGTCCAACACTCCAGATAACCTCTTCTAGCAGTTTCATAAACATGTAAAACAGCACTGAGGATGCTATGGAACCCTGAGGAACCCCATGGAACAATGGCCAGGGGTTCTAACAGAAATCCCCCGGCATTCCTTCCAGGAAGGAATGGAGCCACTGTAAAACAGCACCTACAAGTCCCTTCTGAGCAAGATGGCCAAGAAGGATGCCATGGTAGGTGGTATCGAAAGCTACCGAGAGGTCCAGGAGAACCAACAGGAACACACTCTTCCTGTTTTGATCCACTGGAGTTTGCCCCACTTTAAGCAAAATCAATGGATATTCTGTAGTTTGCTGGAAACTATAGTCTAGGGCTTCATGGTAGTCTGGGTAGTCATATCACATCTATTTGGAACTAATCCACTATTCAAATGGATACCACCAACATCACCCGCTCCTTGTGATCATCAGCACAAGGAAAGGGGTTGTCTCATCTCATGCCATTGCCACCACTCTCTGCTGGCCACAGAGCTCTGGCTGAGTGATGTCCATCATCAGTAATGTTGGAGATGCTGGGATTGAGTGCCTGCATGAATAGCAAGGGGGGTGGGAGATCAACTCCCTTATTTTTGCTGAGTGCCGGGGCACCCCATTCTGACATCATAGATGTGACAGGCAATGACCAGGATCTCAACCCAGGTATGGTATAATCTGCACTTAAATTGGGGAAAAAGTGTTACCACTTGAAGCAGGAAGGCTGGTGTGATACACTAAATTAAAAAGTAATACCATCAGAAAGTTTAGCAATCAGTATGGTATTTATTGCAGGCATCATGGATACAGCATGTAGTATATCAAAATAAATTACTGTTCTTTGTATGTACTTCAAAAATCACAAGTCTGCCACCACAACAAAAGAGTCTAGGCAACCTGCAGCCAGGCATTTCAGTTTAGATTATCTCAATCTTTCAGTAATTTCAAATAGATGGGGAAAACACCATCCAGTCCAGAGACACTGGGAGCAGAACAATGAACTTTTGAAGCCAAGAATGAGCACTTGAACATCCTATGATCTTAAGCTGAAGAAGGATTTATAAATGTCTTCCTATGTTTTCAGATTCATTTTTAACCTTGCATGCACTCTGATGTAGAAAATGTCATCTGGTAAACATTTTTCTCTCTCTTTTTTAAAAGCTCCTTGTATCACATCCTGATTTTTAAATATTACAACTTTTGATGAAGACCAAAACTGAAACATTTAGCAAATTTTAAACGTATCTCCTTTTTGTTAGTAAAGATTGTTGGAATCAAGAGAAGCATCTTCCAAAAGATGATAGCCAAACAGGAAGGAAAAGATGGAGTGCGTCAGCCAGGACTAAAACTCACTTGCGGCACCCCTTCAGGCCATTTTTGTGTGATGACACACCCAAATGAATCTCTCAAGTGATACAAATGCATTGTTACATGTGCAATTTGGAAAGGATGATATCGTACAGACTGAAATCTAAACATTTGAAAGCTAAGCTGAGAAAAAAATACCCATTCTCCCACTCCCTGTCAAATTTAGCTCTGTAGTGATAGAACTTCAGGATTAGGGTCTAATTTATAATCTGGAAATGAGAACATTCTCCAACTATGTATCCTTTTCTAGGCTTTTGATGAATAATCTCCATCAAGTGATACTTCAAATCTTTCACCAGTGGCAAGGTGCAACCAATTCATTTTATGCTTTTTAGAATGTTTAGGAAAGCTGCAAAACAAGAAAAGGCAGTGGAGAAGAAGAAAGACTCTGCTTCCTTTCAAGGTTCCCCCTCCCACTCCACCATGCACACACACAACCTGTTTCAAAGAAGAGAAACTATAAACAAAGTTCTTTCATGGCTTTCATATTTAACATTGTCAGATGAAAGTTTCCTTCACTGCTCACATGGGAAGAAAGGAGATAGGAAAGGAGAAGGTCAAAGCTGTATAAACATATTGTTGTCCCTGTTTAACTGAAGGAAAAAGTATAAAACTCATATGAATTTAAACAGAATAAATTATGCACTAAGAAAGAGGATGCTATTCAGGACAAGGTTAACCTTTCCTTCCATGGGAGCTGGGAGTTCGGCATTGCTTTTTTGCTTAATGCAAGGGCAGTTGATACTGAAATAAAATCTTGAGTCCCCTGAAGCATCCCTTCCATTGCAAAGTGAAAAAGAAGACTGAAAGATTCTGCATCTCTATGCTGTAGGCTGAAGAAGACAAACAGAAAGAAAGTGTCTATCTGTTGAAAAAGCAGCAATGCCGAACACTTAAAGAATTAAAGAAGTCTTGAGAGAGTAATAGTAGGTATATAATTCTTCATTAATTTCATGCTTGAAGGAAGCAACATGTCATTTTAGCAGTTTTCTTCCTGCTCCTCATAAAGTCTTCAAAGGCTGCAGTTTTCAAAGACTATTTCCACTTTGGGAGTTGTTCCACATAACTTTTGTATGTGGGTTTGAGGGTAGAACAAAGAATTAACTGCACAAAAAATAGCAAAAAAATAATAATTTTTGTGCAGAAAATGCATTTTGTGCAGAAAGACAAAACAGTGTGATTTTTGTGCAGAATACGCCCCAACCTGTGAAGATTGTTACCAGCTCTCATCAAAATTTCCCAACATTCAAGAAACACATTTTAAGTATTTTTCATATATTATTACAACATTCTTAAGTAGTGATAACACTGTTCTACAAATTTTCAGTTTTTCTCAGTTCCGGAAACGAAATATGCCGTTTCTTAATAAATTTAACATGCTGAATTCAAATATAATAATTAAATGTGTTAATTGGCTCTGTTTTTTATGCAACAGCTATTTCAATTTTCTCCACAATAGGTAATTCGTTAATATTATGATAATGCGCCTAACCTTACTGCATGTATATAAACCGTGAATATTTACTAAATTTTAGTCAAATTATATTGCCAATAGTTTACACATGAGAAATATTTATTTAATTAGTCTATTGTTTATGTTTGTGCAGCAAGAAACTATATTAGTAGGCCTAATGCAGTTGAAAAGTCTGAAAGTTTAAATGTCGCTTTAATCGTGACTTTAGTTTACATCCTGTTTGCTTCTCTTGACTTTTCTTTTGTATTCAAGGAAAGGATTGTCTCTTGCAATGCTCCAGCAGTAGTCTGACAGCATTGACGGAGTCCATTGGCCTTGATATCTTTTTTCCATAGTGCTTTATTTACACACGTGCGAGGCATAACTACAGTAAAAAGAACAATGTAAAACGATGTTTAACGATACTGTCTCAGTCTTCAACTGACTGACCCTCACCGTTCAAAAGTCTGGCCTTATATAGGGCTTTCTGGCTTTTGCACACGGCACTAATACTGCGTCATCAAACTTTCTAGAATATTCTAGAATCTTCCATAGTGTAAGTCGCAACATGCATTTTTTCAACCATACGTGATCACGTGATTGCTTATATCATAAAAACTAGAGCCAATATACATTTTTAAATGTTATTTTCATTTTCAGCACCCCAAAATCATAAAAGAACAACTATTTTCAGGCCTGCAACTTTTTCTCCGTTGAACAGTGTAATTTACAATGGATCAAAGTCTCATGTCTTGTCACCCATTCTAACCTCTCTGAGAAATAAGCAGATACTTTAAGGGATCCTTCCACTTCTTGTCTTCCTGTCCCCTTGTTCTTTCATTTCTGCCAAAAGTAAAACAAGCTTAGTTTTGTGCCTGCTACACAACCTTAGAATGCTTTCCTGTCTTCACTGGAGTTCTTATAACAAAGTCTTTGTTTGTTTCCTTGGTCATTGGAGTATTTACTCCTTAATCAGAAGAGCTAGCCAAAGTAAACACACACTTTCTATTTTCATCAGAAAGGACTTATATTTGCTTGCACTTTCATGATTTCCATTGCTGTTTTCTGCTGGCCGATAAGGATGGAAACAACTAACCTTCTGATCACCAGTCTTGAAATTCATATTTCTAAACTTGGTATTAAGTAATTCCCAGGAGGAAAAAATCCAATCTCTTTTTGCTCAGTTTTGGCAGTGCCTGCCTGCATTTTATGTATATATTATACAGAATAGTTGGATGTTTAAAAATGCAATCAAATCCTATTTATTTATTTATTTATTTATTTATTTATTTTCCCACAATCGAGTCCTAGCTAATGTGACTAAGCAAAATGGAAATGAAGTTTCACTTTATTCTACAGCTGGTAGTGCAAACCAAATACTATATTTCATATTATGTGCTTAGTAAATTTATTCCAAATATTTCACTTGTACTTGGAATGTAATGTATTTGGCATAATCTCAAAGGAGAAAAGATACTGATGATATTTGTAATAGAATCTAGGGGCTTTTAAATGACTTAATATTAGTTTGTTCTGTATAGTACAGCAATTTCATATGTTGTAATGATGAAATTCTCTTCAGCAAAACAAATAGAATTGTGTGGTAGAATAGTTTCATGCATTCATCTTAACCACAGCACTAGAGCACTCTAGCAAAAAAAAGAGTAAATTAAGCACTTTACAAAACTACAAATACCAAGGTTCCATAGGCCTGAGCTATGGCAAATTAAAGTGGATGCAATTTGCTGAAGCTGTGTAGTATAACTCTAAGTTACTCTGTTGGTGTGCAAGTTTAATGAGAATTTGATATATGAAAGGACAGATTTGACTATGGAATGTGAGGAAATCTTGCACATGAACTGAAACTGTCATTCTTTGATTCTGGAAAGTAACATGGTGAACTATTCAAAACTGTGCATATGCACACAACAATTTTTTTTCAGTCAAGGAATGAGTAGAAGGGGCCCTTGTAAAATATATTAGCAATCTGAGAGGGATGGATAAATCTGCCAGGCCTCTCCATATCTTCATTAAAAAAGAAACACAATGTATAACAAATGTATTAAACCATGATAAAATAATAAAAAATATATTTTTAAAAAAGGACAGGATAACTCCTACAGAAATCCACAGTGATATGTCAACAAGTTTGGGGGAATCTGCTGTGTCATACGATATTGTAAAAAAGTGGTGCTGTCAATTTAAATGTGAAAGGACATCAAGTGAAGATTAACATAAGGTGGCCTGCCAAATGCTATCAACACAAACGCAACCATCAACAGAATTCATGATATATGAGGGGTATTTTTAAAGTAAGGTCCGTTTTGTTGTAGACACTAGTAGTTCATGCACATACCACAACAAGCGCGTGCGTCGTGTACTGGCATGCCTCGGGAACACTTGTGCTCAGTTTCCGCTCTGTAGCTAACCTGTACGGTTCTGTTTTGTGGTTTAAAAATGTTTAAGACTATCAACTCACCCGCCGCATGTGAGGTTCGCTCAGTGATATGGTTTTTGTCAGCAAGGAACCTGCCTGCTGCAGAAATTCTTCGACAGATTTGTGAAGTGTACGGTGATACTGTTATGAGTGAAAGCAAAGTGCGTAAGTGGGTACGACAATTCAAAGATGGCCATGACAACGTCCATGATGAGGACCGCTCCGGCTCCGGTCGCCCTTCTTTGATTACAGACGATTTGTTGGCTTCAGTTGAAGCGAGGATTCGTGAAGAGGGTATTTTAAAATTGGTTCAGAGGTACAATAAGTGTTTGAACAAACTTGGCAACTATGTCGAAAAATAGAGGGAAGTATGTACTTTCTGAAAATAGATTTACTTTTTTGAAATAAACTTTCATTGTGTACTTATGTTCAAGCGGACCTTACTTTAAAAATACCCCTCGTAGATGAATAAGATTAATGAGTAACTATCAGGGATATAGCAGAGGAAACAGGTATTTCATACCTACTATTACTATAGATCAGTGTTTTTCAAACAGTTCTCCTCCAGGTGTTCTGGACTTCAGCTCCCACAATTCCTAACATCTGGTAAGCTGGCTGGGATTTCTGGGAGATGAAGTCTAAAACACCTGGTGGAACACATTTTGTGATGATGATGATGATGATAGGCCACAGATGCATGGTTGGCAGGGACTGGACAAACTTTTTTTCCAGTCAAAATTGAAGATTGCTGTGACAAGTGCATTCAACTTCAAGGAGACTACCTTGAAAATGAGGTTGGAACTTTGCCAGTTTTTACTCAGGAAAAAGCATAAGGATCAGCCCCCATATTGAACACAGACTGCTCGCTTGAATTTCTATTGCTTTCTTTTTCTCTCATCTCAATAAAAAATAATTGTTTTTGCTGCAAAATCAGCTTGTCCTTGACCTGATTTTTTCCCCTGTTTTTGGGAGATACTCTGGTTAATTGTCTGTTTTTAAAACCTTTAGTCAATAAGATTTTGCATAGAATTAGTACTTGGAAGAGCTTTTTCCACTAACCATTAAACCCAACACATTGTTATAAATAAGTTGAACATTTTCAGGAAAGGTTCATGTAAATGTGTTTGTGATGATGGTAACTTTATATGATTGTGAGATATATATTTGTGAATGTATCAGAAGGAAATTGTGATTTATGTGTGAAATTGGATAAATGTGTTTATGCATGGAAGCTGTTCACAAAAGAGGCATAAGGCATATCTGCTCATTTTTCCAGAAAGGGAACTACTCATATTTGTCATGTAGCCTCTGGAAGCTTTGCTAAAATGCAATGTATAAATATAGGGGTATAAATATAGGAAATAAATAAAAATAAATAAATATGACCCTCAGACTCCCATAGATCTTCCACCCTTAATCTATAGTAGGGTGGGAATCATGAAACTCTCCAAAATGATATTGGATTGCACCTGAAAGATTGTCTTACTGTGATGGGAATTGTAGTTCACTACCATCTAGAAAACTACATGAAATTGAATACTTCTTTAAAGAATGCTAGATGAGGGATAGAAGATAAGCTAGACAGGGGAAAGAGTTAATTTTTAGGAGTATAGAGTCTGCTTCTTGGAAGTTTTTAGATTAATCTGGATTGATTCTGAAGTGCTTGTTTCATATGCACCCTCACATTTTTGTCATAACAATATAGCACTTGCAATTACATTTTGAATAACTAAGTATGATTATGTGCATGTCTATTTATATTTACATATATACAAATAAAACTCATGCACAAGGGAAAGGCTTCTTCTTCTATGATATTTCCAATAGTAGTAGTAGTAGTAGTAGTAGTAGTAATAATAATAATAATAATTTTATTTGTACCTTGCCACCATCTCTCTGAAGTGACTCAGGGTAGCTAACAAAGCACTCCAAAGTGCCACACATAAAATAAAAACAATTACATAGACATCAAAGTGCTAGGTCAGTGGTGGCTGGAGAAGTGAAACCACACCAACTTTGCAAAGTTTCAAGGAGCTATCCAAAGTGCTGAAGCTATTTTGAGAACCTTATTCAGCATCACAGATGGAAGCTTGACTAATTGTCCACTGGCATGAGGTCCAATACACACCAGTGTGCTAGATGATGATGATGAAAATAATAATAATAATAATAATAATAATAATAATAATAATAACAATAACAATAACGACTACTACTAATTTATTTTTGTACTCTGCCTCCATCTCCCCAGAGGGACATTGCGCAGCTTATATGGGCACAAGCCCAATCAAATATAGTTAAAAATAACACATTAAAATACGTAGACAACAGCATAAAACAGAATAAAACAACAACATTATAATACCATATAGAAGTCTCCAAATATTCAGCCTGCTTCCATCAGAAATCTGAAATGGGCCTGCTCATTGTGAAACGTGATAAATCCATTCCAAGGTATTTAGTATTTTTGCACCAAATGATAGATTTGTGAAAAGTGTATTACATAGACATAACAAGGCCTGTGAGTAGCTTGTCAAGATGTACATTATATTTCCCTTCCCAGCAGGTTCCACCTTTGTGTAAGATAACGTGAAATGTTTTTATATAATGTTTTCTGTTTCTCTCAACAGGTAGCAAGGAATGGGGGAAAGGAGAAAAGAAATCAGAAACTCCCTTAATCTCTCCAATACTTTTAAGATAGGAAGCAGTGCTTTCTGACATTTACAATTAGGTTGTTGGTGAAGCAACCCCATTGTGAGGCTGACTTTTAAAAAGAAGTACTAAAAATACCACAGGAAACTTGGTTGAAATTCTGAAATATGACAACACTTTGGAGTCATGACACTAAGGACAGTAGCAAATGAAACAAATGTGACTAGTGAACATGAAGTATTTTTTGAGAACAGGCTTTGTTTCAAAAGAGCCATATGGCAAAATTACACTACAAATTAAAGGTTAGTGACTACTGACTAGTCATCTATGAGCTGAATTTGTCTCTGTCCCATTTTGTGATGGTCTGGGATTCACAAGGGAAACCAGAAGCATGTGCTAACCACCACAGCAAGACCCTTAAAGATCTCTGTGTCAAGCAGCCAGGTCACAGTAGGCAAGGTCAGATGAAGTAAATATAACTTGAAAATAGAGGCAACCTCAAGGCGGAAGAAAACAGTTCATCACCTGGGTCCTATAGCCATAGGCATCTTTGAGGTTGGCAAGGAAGTATGACCAATTATCCTTCTCTGACTCAGATGATGATGGCAGGGCCCATGTTCTCTGGTTATTTTGACCATTACAAGAATCAACTGCCATGATAAAATGAGACTGTGACTTGTCCTCCTCAGGATCCTGTGAACTAGTATGGTACAGTAGTGAGTACTGAATACACTTGGGTAACCACGGAAAAATTTGGTTCTAAACTCGTTTTGTTTTTAGGGGGCCCTTGCTTTTCGTTTTTTTTTAATAATTCCAAAATTTTCCTTTAAAAAATTTCAAAATTTACGAAATTTCGTAAAATTACGAATCGATTCGTTAATGGCGGACGAGATTGTGCAATATGCTAAAAAAACCTCCAAATGGGACAGGAGGAACTTCTGAAGCTTCCCTCTCCCTCTGTTGTTGACTGTTGGTGTGATAAAACAAACAACAACTATAAAACTTGCACCAGACATGCAAAAATAATTACGAAATAATTATGAAATTATTACGAAATTATTACGAAATAATTATGAAATAAATTGAAAAAATTGTTTCGAATCTTTATTACTCCTCACACAATTCCTGCATGGCTCAATATTGTATCGTAAGCTAATTTAAATACGAATTAATAACGAATTACGAAATTAACGAACGAAACCGCCCAAGCCTAGTACTGAACTATGACTTCAGAGATCTGGGAACAAATTTTTACTGAGCCAGAATATTCACTAGCGAGTGAAGTTGGCCAAGTATATTAGCCTGACCTACATCACAGAACATTTTATGCATAGAAGTCTGGGGAGAACCATTTGTTATACAGCCTTGACAATAGTGGGAGAAATAGGTAATGAATAAATAACAATAATAAGTAAAGCCCTCTGCTATACACTATAAGTTCTGGAAGCCTAATAAGGCATCATGATAGTCCCTATTTACAAGAAAGTCTTTGTTTTATGCCTATTTAGTACCTTTTTTTTGTTTTGGAGTGGATAATCTTTGTTTTGTGCCCATTTAGTACCCATTTAGTACCACTTTTTATGTTTTGGCGTTGACAGATATTTCATGCCTGTGACATCTGATTACCAAACACAATTTAAGCTGGTTTGGTAATTAATTAAAATATTAATAAAATATAATGTGATGTAGTAATTAGAATGTTAGACTAGGATGTGGATGACTCAGGTTCATTTCCCCATTTCAGCCATGAGATTACTCAAATGGCCAAAGACCAGTCACATCCTCTCTTACTCAGCATCCTTGTGAGGATGTGAGGATAAAATGAGGAGGAGAAAAATTAGAGACATGCACATAGTGAAGGTAAACATATTGAAGGAGAGATTGAACCTAAATCTAATTAGTAAGTAAATGAATCAGTGCAATTTAAAATTTTGCCTGAAAAATATAAAAGCTTCCTATATATCCTGATCTATTGATGAGTGAGTTCCCAGGTAGAATTCCAGGACTGGAAACTCATAGCTAGGTGGATACATTTCCATGTCTTCATGAAGAGTTTTGCCAAAAATAATTCAATACAAGTGCTGGCTTAGATTGCAGAAGGATGATAAGGTTCATAAGAAAATTGGAGCTTCATAGTCTTGCCCAGACATTACAGAACATTATAAGTTGTAGTCAGTGAGTCTCTAATACAGTCATATGCTGGTGTAGAATGACCCTCTACAATTCCAAATTGCCTCTGAATCAAAGTAACAAGCATTGTAAGCAGTTAGAATTAGCATTGCCTTCTACCTCAAAAGAGAGACAGGTGCTCTCTTATCTAACTCAAGATGTCACTGCCTTCCTAGTTATCTTGGTGCCTTACATTCTGTGAAATGTCACTGCAAAGCGAATCATAATTATCGGAGACACAGGCAACAACTTCTTTATGTCAGACTACCTGGTACTTCCCTATTTTGTTTCTCCATTCTATGAGCATGGCAAATGTTTAATGTATACATGGTTTAAAATAAATAAATAAATGCAACCTACTCAGTATGTTTGAGACCTCACCTCTTTATAGGATTTTTTTAAAACCATGAAAAACAGCAAAAAGGAAATAAATGCCCAATAAAGGCCAAGAAGTAGCCCTACAACAGCTCTTCTACGTGCCATTGTTCTTGTGTGCCTTCAAGTCAACTCAGGCTTCTGACATCTCTAAAGTCAACCTTTCATGGCATTTTCTTCTCAAGATTAGAGAGGGGCTGTTTTTGTCTTTCTCTGAGGTTGAGAGAATGTGAATTGCATAAGGTCACACAATGTATTTTAATACTGAGTAGAGATTCAAGCTCTGGTCTCCAGATTTGTTGACCGGTGTGCAAATTACTGCACTATGCTGACTCTCCATAGTTCCGAAAAGAAAAATCTTTGATGCATCTAATAATTTTTGAAGAAGTCATATTGTCTCCTGAATTTCTGACAATAATCAAAATTGATGGCACATATCAAAGCATGTTATGTTTGGGTGGCATAGGTAATGAAACCTGCAACTATTTTCATTACAATGAAGGTGTTGAATTCATTTATAACAACCCCTTATGATCCTAAATTAGGGTTGTGAGTTTTGATTAGAGTTTTTTTAGGAGCCCAGGGGAATGATGTGCATAAATAATGACTAGAGTCACAGTTCAAAAAGACATTGGATGAATCTGATAGCCTGGGTCTAATAGAGTTCCATTGCTGAACTATTATATGCATTCTATCCAGAGAACCCATTTGTAGCACACACACACCTCAAAACTAAATGTAAAGAGTAATTTTCTACTTGCTTTCTAAACACTATTCCACATGTCAATACCCAGTGCTGATCATATATTGTGTATTGTCACCCCTAAGACCACTTGACACTTTTCTGGGATTGTCATGGTAAAGTGATGTGCCATGGCAGATATCCTTAAGAAAGAAATTACAGAATTCCACTCATTGGAAAGCTTTACTTCATACCTGACTTAAAACAAACAAACAGTCCAAAGGAATCTGAATGAAGTGAGTGTTGCAACCCAGAGCAGGAAACTGGACCCTCGGACAACAATCCACCACACTTGGCTTCAGGAAAATAATCTTTTTTTATTGATGAAAGATGAATACAAAATAGAGGAAAAATGCAAAGGTAAAAAGTCACAGTAAAAATCAGCAACAAGAAATGCCCATAAACAAGATAATAAAACCCACAGCAAAACTGCTGAATCCTGGAACCTGTTAGCAATCCACTAACCGTACTTGGAACAACTAGAAAACCTCCGAGGAACAAGGCCACTTGAATCAGGAGACCTGTAAACGCTGGCACATGAAACTGGAATGATGGCTGGTCTGAAGCTGTATTCAGGCCAGGCATATTTAAGGCCAAGAAATCTATTGCGAGACAGGCCTGAAGTTTTTGTTTGGATTTCTTTCAATCTGGCTGACCTATGTAAACATTGTGCTTCTCCCCGACTCTGCCAAATCTGCCCCCACCTATCCTCATTAGGTAGGCCAGGTTCTCTGGAGAACTAAGACTGGGAGGAAAATTTATTTTATTTATTTATTTACTTTACTTGTATACCGCAGTTTCTCAGCCCAACAGGCGACTCAACGCGGTTTACAACAAGGATAAGAATCAATCAACGATATACAATTTAAAACCATAAAAGCATAATATACAATATTGACACAACAATAGACAACACAATGCATCTCATAACTAGAGTCGTGATCCAATTCGTCGTCCAAATTTCCATTCCTGTAATCATCACATTCATTGCACTGTTTAACCGAATGCCCGTTCAAACATCCAAGTTTTTAATCTTCTTCGGAACACCATTAGCGAGGGGGCTGATCTTACCTCCATAGGAAGGGCGTTCCACAGCCGGGGGGCCACCACAGAAAAGGCCCTGTCTCTCGTCCCCGCCAGCCGCACCTGTGAAGCAGGTGGGATAGAGAGCAGGGCCTCCCCAGAAGATCTTAGGGTCCTGGCGGGCTGATAGGCAGAGATACGTTCGGATAGGTAACTTGGGCCAGAACCGTTTAGGGCTTTAAAGGCCAACGCCAGCACTTTGAATTGAGCCCGGTAGCAAATCGGCAACCAGTGGAGCTGGTGCGCTCGGCTCGGAATGCATGTTCTCATGGGAATCTTGACTTTTGCTTTCCAAGGCTGAAGGATTTTCACTACTCAAACCATCATCATCTAAATTGGCCTCAGAATTCACATTGGCATCTACATGGACATCAGGAAATACAATCAGAGAATCAGGTTCAGGTTCACACACAGGCTGAACCCCAACACTGAGCTATCATGTGTAATGGGTGTGGGTGGCCATACCGGATTGTTTTAAATGCATGCATATAAATCGAAATAATAGATCAAATAATCCTGTTGGCATGCAAATGCAGAATTTCATAATTTTCAAAACTATAGAACAAAAGAACTATAATGCTAAATTGGGGGAGGGGTAGGCATATGCCTTACTTCTATTGCCCAAATGCAATCCTTAGTACAAAAATAAATTTAACTAAAAATTGCAAGCCACAGACTCCACTTTTTACCGCACATCTATGAGAAATGTATTCAGCTGTATCACTGTATCACACAAGGAGGAATTTTTAATTTATTGCATAATGCATTCTGCTTCTAGAATGAATTCTTTTAGAAAGCATTCCTTACTTCCCCCTAAAATGAATAGTCAAAGTAATAAACACACTAGTCTAGTTGTTATCTTTTCTAACCATTATGTGGTCTACACTAGAACGTTTCTTGATCACCTCTCACGCAACTCACGTAGGCTTTCTTTCACCTTACTCACCAAGTTTTTAGCCCTTTGCCTCTGAATCCCCCGCTGATAATTTGAATGAGATAAAGTGTGAACTTTTTCTTACCCTAGGGTAAGTAAACACTAAACTGAATGCAATTGTGAGTAAAATGCAGGCCTAGGACTACAAGTTATTCAAGACTGGTTTTATGGCTCTTGACTTCTCAACACTCTCCAGACAACAATTTTCCTGATGGATGATTTGCCCTCCCTGGAAGCCTGGAAGCATCTTGACAATAAGATGCAATTCCCACTTTCATCCACATTATTTAATGCTGAAGTGGACCTTTAGCTCCTTCTCTTTATATTAAAAAATAATACTTATCAGTTCAGCATTAAACCTATCTCCTCTGGTTTTGTTTTTATTATTATTGTGCCCTTTACATTAATTTGTAGTCCATTTGGCTTTTGGAGATTCCCTGGGATGGATAGATAAATGAACAATAAATAAGTAGATGATCTCTGGCCTTGCCAAGGTTGCATATTATTTAAGTGTTATTGCATAAATGTTTAATATCTGTCCAAAACCAAAATGTATGCACTGATAATCTAGAGCCCACATATCAAACGTAAAGGCTGTGGGCTGAATCTGACCTGCCATGTTATTTTATGTGGTCCCAATGAAGGGGACAGTGAACCAGAGTGTCTCCATTTTGTGTCTGTCTATCTTAAAGGTGTCAGAAAAGGCACATTGTTAACTTCTATTTAAGATGCAGCCTGCCTTCCCCCACGGGAGGCAAGTGTTACAACAGTCTGTTCTAAAGAACGGTGTGTGGTCGGCCGATGTGGTCGACCTATTCCCGTAAGATGTATGCAATATATGTTTTGGACTTTGGACCGTTTGTAGTGAGCTACATCCTGAAGATGTTTATGATGAAAGAAATGTTTGCTTAATGCTATACCAAATAAGGAAAAGGGGAACTCTGAAAGTTGTCAACAAGTTGGGTATATCTATTGGACGCTCGTCCCAGGTTGAGGCGGACAGTTTTGTACCGCTATACTGTGTGTTATGTTGACTATCCATCCTCCTATTGCGCAATATGAATAAACCGCATTTTGCCCTGACTTGTTTGGACTTCGCTTCATCCAAAGTGGCTTAGCCAAGGACCCGGTGGTTGGTAAGATTGGAAATACTGGCAGTTTTCTATAACACCAAGTCTTTCAATGCTAGGGAAACATAGTTGTATTTATACAGTCTTATAAGCAAAACGGGTCTTTTCAAGGTAACCATAAGGCCGATGTGGCCCTTGATGAAAATGAGTTTTTAACACCCCTGATCTAATAGAAGGGGCGACTTCCCCTAGATCAGGTGGGTGAAGCTGTGGGTGCCTAGAAACATGCATCACTGCATGTATCAAAAACATAGGAGCTGAGGTGGCGCAGTGGGTTAAACCCTTGTGCCAGGTGAACTGCTGACTTGAAGGTTGGCAGTTCAAATCTGAGAGATGGGATGAGTTCCTGTCTGTCAGCTCCAGCTTCCCACGCGGGAACATGAGAGAAGCCTCCCACAGGATGGTAAAACATCCAGGTGTCCCTGGGCAATGTCTTTACAGATGGCCAATTCTCTCACACCAGAAGTGACTTGTGGTTTCTCGTCGCTTCTGACATAAAAAAAAGTGCATCTTTAAAGTGATATGAGTAACCTCAAGTTAGGAACATCATGGTACAATTCCATTCTTTCTTACTTTGTTTTAAAACAATATATATGCATCTCATCAGTGGCATGGCTGTAGGAGGCATTTTGTGACACAAATAAGCAGTGTGCCCTAAAATGAAATTTTATATCAATCTCTATATTTCTAGCAATCCAAAGAGTGAGACAATGAAAATTGCTCACATCTGCCAATCTTCTATTCATTCTGTTTACATTCCCTTGGTAACTTTGCTTGTCCAATTTCTTTGTATGTCTAGACTGTATTTCTAAATGTTCAAGTAAAATTGCAAGTTGCTCTTCATGTCCCCTGCATTCTGCTGCTCTGGACTGATGCCAAAGTGCCTATTGAATTAGGCCAGCTCTGCACTTGAGATTTTTCAGTGCCCCAACTAACTGTCAGTTGATTTTGCTCTTTACTTAGCCAAAGATAAATTATCTGAGCTGGCTTTTAAATGTATTCAGAATACAACTGAAATTCTATTTGTGGGAGAGAACCTTTGTGATAGATGTATGACCTTGGAAGCGCAGGTCTTCACATAACAAGGTAAAATCTGAATTCAGCTGAGAAGGCATATTACAAAGTTGACAGAAAGATCCAAGAGGTTTATTTTTAATCATTCCAGAAACACAAAGAAAAATGTTCTCTGTCAGCCTGAAACTTTTTGCATTTGTTGTTGGCAACATAAAGGGCAATAAATCTACAGATTTTGACCTGCTAAAATGAGCCAGTGTTAGCCTAAAGCTGGGCCAGAAACATATAGAAGGGATACTTACTGAGAAAAAAAGTGCAATATACTGTATATCTTGGAAATGATAACATGCTGGTAGGGAATAATTTGCGAAACAATTCTCCACAATTCAAATCAATTACAAATTATTATTGAAGATCCTGTCCCACTATCTGCAAACAAAAACAAAACACTAGAATTTAGAATGACCTCCGACCCCAACACTACTATTTTCTTTCTTTTTTTTTCAGTAGCTTCAGTTTCTCAATAACGGAGGCTCTGTACCAATCTGAAGCAATGAGTTATTCTTCTAATGAATTATGTTTCAAGGCTGTTACTAACCTATTGCCAGGTAAAATAATAAAATAATAATAAATAAAATAATAAAATGATTAGTATTTATTTTGGGTACCCAAAGCCTATGGAGTTTCTTTCCTTCTTCTGACCAGAAATGGAAAATACTTGGTCTTCAAAATATTTCTGAAGTTCCTCTCTTTCACTGCACTTTTGAAATGAAAAAAAGTCTTTTTCTTTATCTTATTTCCACTGATTACAATCCAAAATATATGCCCACATTTTCATTAATATTCTCACAGTCCATGAAGTACTGGCTAAACCAGTACAATATTTGTTTCTCTTTCCATTACCAGGACAAACATTCTACATATATTCTATAAAGAATTCACTCCAGAGTTCCTTGCACGGTAAATCCTGGTAATCACCAGTTCTCCATTGAAATAAACTTGATAAGCAATTTTCATATACAAGTCCCATGTAGAATAGAGCCCCAGGACATCCAAAGAAAACTATGCCTTGGAATATTTGCTAGATCTGACAACACAAGACGTCCTCACCATAAGAAAGCTCTGCAAATGTTCCCATTAGATGCTGTTCCCTTGGCAAATGTGAATGAAGAGAACCTAAGACACCAATAAATTTGGAACCTACAGACAGTTATGTATGGACTAGTAGACTTTGGAACAAGATAGACCCTTATGTCTAGTTTCTCGAATTTTGTATGTTCTGCACTAAATATTTAGACTGGCATTATCTGATTCCAATAATTTCAAAAGTACACCCATCATTTTTGTCACAGTTTTAGCTTGGTGGGTCATTGTGCAACAGGTGAGCCCATGGCTATGACATGTGCTCACCTGTTGCACTATCACGGGATCCAGGGTGACTATATTGGTGTGTATTTACTCCAGACTAAAAGTGTGTAAGATCTTTGCCATTATTTAAACTGTAGTACAACCACTGTAGCATTTGTTATTTTCTCCTCCCCTGCTCACCTCATGCCCTATGGAGGAGAGGGGTGGGGGAGTCTTATTGTACATACAGCATGACATTCTATTAGTCACTTACACACATGTAACTGCAGCGTACACATACATACATATTTTCTTAGATGATGGTGGGGACAGTGACATCTATTCACTTGTCATTATGTTCTATCCAAAAATTTCCCACCATCTTGATGCTGTCAAGCTTTGGTAGAAAACCCATGCTGTCACTTACGACCTCATCACATTGGGGTTGAAATCATCCCTTTTGCCTCTTTTGGACAGGGCCTACTGAGCGCCATCAGATGGCACTGGCTTGGCCCACCTCCATTCCTCCCAAAGTGGAGGAGAAGCTTCGTAAGATGATTCCTCTGCCACCACAGAGTGGAAAATATATTTTGGGTAGTTCTGATGAAGCTACCTGCATTTTGTTCCCCTTTCCTCCATCTGATGGGGGAAAGGGCAATGCAGCAACATGCATTCTTGCCCTTTCACCCATATGATGGGGGCAGGGACAGGGTGGCAACATGCCTGGTCCTGTCCCCACAATATGAGGGACTTCTGGTGAAATCGCATGGCACCAGGAGCCATGTGAAGAGGTCCTTACTGATGTGGAGTGGAGGAAGTTGGGAGACAATTCAGACTCTGAATATTTTAATGCTTCATGCTCCTGGCATGTGCCTGAACATAGGATCTGGGCCAGTGTGTGCCCTGATGTAATCTGATTTTTGTACCATGCAAGTCTGGGATCTAAACAAGTAATGCAAACTGAGTAAAATTTGTTCCTAAAACTGCTTTGCATGTCTTATGTTGCAACCATGATTGGATGGGATGGAGAGAACAGAGTATTATTAAATGCAACTTGCTTACTTCAGAGTAGACATCTAAAGTATTGCACTGAAACTGTTATTGCTACTTCTGAGAAGGTTCATGGAGCTATGCAATCCTTTAGCCTTCTACAATTTTCCAAAACATTTTCCCCAATTAAGGGGGATAGCTTCTTACAATGAACACAAATCCAACTAAAAACTATTCATGAAAAAATAAACTGAATCCAGAGTCTGAAATTATATTGCTTTGCATATTATCTTTGCAACTGCACAACCACAATAGTGCTCAAAACATGTCTTAAACAAAAATGAATATGCTGGGTAAAGCATCCACTACCAACTTAAAGAAATCCTCAAGTGGCAGAGGTTTTGGCATCTCTGTATAACAAAGTGAAGTGTTCTTGCTTATTTCAACTTTTCTCATTTCATACAGAATCCTGCCCCAACCTTTTCTTTTTGTTAAGTGGTAAAGGCTTTTCCATTTTTAATATTAAGCAAACATCTGGTTTGGTTCCATATTAGCATTTCATGCAGCTGATGCTAATACAATTTTCATTCTCAACAAAAGAATCTCAGATCGTTCTTCTGATGAAAGTTGGGGCTTAGACTCCATTTGCCTTCATGCTATGAATTTGCATGATCTTTCTTTTATTGAGGGGATAAAAAAACTTAACCTCCTTGCATCTGCTGTATGCATCCATCCCCAAACTTTATCCCCTCTGGAGTGCTTCCATTCCAATGCCTTCAATTAATCTTTGACTTTCAGCACTTTTTGGTTTTCACACTATAGCATTTCTATTTACAAATATGCAGAATGTTTTTTATATCTTGAGAGGACAAACTGTACTCAGTGTTAAGTACTCCCTATCAAATGATGCACATAGGAAATTGCATACAAAAGATTTCCAAACATGTTTATTCAAAAGAACAACCCTCAGCTTTCAGTGGGATTTATTCTGAAATAAACATATGTAGAATTACACCTCAATTCTTGCAAGGCCAAGCATGTTAAAAGTCATTTTGGGGGTGGGGTAAAGTGCTAAGGGAGCAATTTGTAGATCTGAGACATCTGTATCTTCTCTCGTATGTGATAAAACTCAAATGACAGAAACATTTTCAGTAATGGTGACCTGCAAATTGGATTTCTGGCATCTATAAAAATCGTTTGTACTTAAATGATTATAATGATGGTGGTACAAAATGGGGGGACGCCTCGCTCGAGAGCAGTACGTGTGAAAAAGATCTTGGAGTCCTCGTGGACAACAAGTTAAACGTGAGCCAACAATGTGATGTGGTGGCAAAAAAAAGCCAATGGGATTTTGGCCTGCATCAGGCCCATAGCCAGGATTTCGATTCCGGGGGGGGGGGGGGGCTGAGTTTGTTTCGGGGGGGGGGGCTGAGTCTGAGTGAAAGAGGGTCTACCCTAGCAAACCTTTTGTATCGTTACCCCAATACCCCCATGCATATGGGATATATTGAGTATGGTGATCAGATCATGATATGAATAAACACAACAGTTTAAATAATGCACCAGTAAGGCCTTTTCGCGAACCACCATGAGAATTTCGGGGGGGGGGGGTGGCGGCGGCTGCGGCTACATGCCTGGCCTGCATCAATAAGAGCATAGTGTCTAGATCTAGGGAAGTAATGCTACCCCTCTATTCCACTTTAGTTAGACCACACCTGGAATATTGTGTCCAATTCTGGGCACCACAATTCAAGAGAGATATTGACAAGCTGGAATGTGTCCAGAGGAGGGCGACTAAAATGATCAAGGGTCTGGAGAACAAGCCCTATGAGGAGCGGCTTAAGGAACTGGGCATGTTTAGCCTGAAGAAGAGAAGGCTGAGAGGAGATATGATAGCCATGTATAAATATGTGAGAGGAAGCCACAGGGAGGAGGGAGCAAGCTTGTTTTCTGCTTCCCTGGAGACTAGGACGCGAAACAATGTCTTCAAACTACAAGAAAGGAGATTCCATCTGAACATGAGGAAGAACTTCCTGACTGTGAGAGCTGTTCAGCAGTGGAACTCTCTGCCCCGGAGTGTGGTGGAGGCTCCTTCTTTGGAAGCTTTTAAACAGAGGGTGGATGGCCATCTGTCAGGGGTGATTTGAATGCAATATTTCTGCTTCTTGGCAGGGGGTTGGACTGGATGGCCCATGAGGTCTCTTCCAACTCTTTGATTCTATGATTCTATGATTCTGTGGTGGTGATGGGTGTTGTGTTCACTTTGTGTAGTTTTTGTCAGCTTTATGCAGGTTTTTATTATTTGTTTTTTATTATTTCTTAAATTAAATGATGGTGACTGTCAGTTGAGGGAAACCCCATGCTGCAAAGGGTACAGGCACATGGGCGAGTTAGGCTTCAACCACCTGTGCGCCTGCAGGCCAGAGCTACAGGATTTCCCTCGACTAGGTAGCTCTCACTGCAGGAGTATGGGTGACTGAGCCTTGGCGTGCCCACGCACCTGTCCCTCAAGGCTTCAGTGCTTCCCTGAGTTTGAAAGCTTGACAGCTCCAAGGGTCAGATGCACAAGTGAGTGGTGCGACTATTATGCAAGGAACATAAATTGTACCATAAAAGTAGCAGTTAATATTATTTGATGAAATACAGGTAGTATAAAAATAATGCATTCCTTTATATTATTGGCCACATGAAAAGAGAAAAAAAATCACATACCTTAACCCTTGTGTGGTTCATCTGGACAGTATTGGCCAATATCTCCACTTCATATGGGGAGGGAATCCACACTAGATTTTATAAGAGCCACTCTGGATTTTATAGGAGCTATCCAAAGTACTGAATCTATTCAAGCAATAGGTTTCAGAAATAGCACCCATAAAACCATACCAGTGAAGCCAGCAGCTGCATCTACAGAAGAAGTGCTTTCAAACAACACAGCTATGGTAGTTTTCTAGAGTTTTATCTGCTTTGGTTTGATCCCTTGATGTAGTGTGGTGTGGTCCTCAGAATTTTCTGCTGGAAAACTACAGTCCGCTCCAGTGATCTACAATATTAGAGCTCTCTGCCAGAGAATTGTAATACATCACAATGCAACACAACTCAAGATTCCACAGAATAGACCTGTATCAGTTAAAGTGGTATAAGAGGGCTCTCATTTTACTGAGAATAAAGCCCAGAAGAAGTTCACATAATAAAACTACAAAACTCCTGTCCTCTTTTTATTTTATTTTATTTTATTTGTTAACTGGAGTGTTTTTAATATTTCTGTATATTTTAATTACATTTTGTTCTTTTAATTTGATATTTGATTTGTGTCCTTTTTTTGGAAATTATTTTAAGTATTTGTCACTAACAATCTAATATGCAACCAGAAAATATATATTCAAAAATAATGAAATGTGTCTAGATCTATCCACCAGCTCCATATCATATGCAAAAAATCCTAATGTAATTTTTAAAAAGAAAATCCATGCAAGGCAGACAATATATCTTTACAATCAAGAGATTTTCAAAATGTGTCTACACACACATCATGATTTCACATTAATAAAGAATAATCCCATAAGAATGGGAACAGGCATTAAGGCATTTTCTTGTGATTTGAGCTTTCTAACCAACTGTTTTGGATATGTATTGTCGAAGGCTTTCATGGCCAGAATCACTGGGTTGTTGTAGGTTTTTTCGTGCTATCTGGCCATGTTTAAGGAGCTCCATTGGCTGCTGTTCATTTTCCGGTCCCAATTCAAGGTGCAGGTTTGGGACCCGCCTACCTACGTGACCGCATCTGCGTGACTGTATATGAACCCACACGACCTCTCCAATCATCTGGATTGGCCCTGCTCACGATCCCACCTGCGTCACAAGCGCGATTGGTGGGGACTAGGGACAGGGCCTTCTCCTTAGTGGCCCCCCGACTCTGGAACTCTCTCCCCAAGGACATCAGACAAGCCCCAACATTGGCAGTCTTTAGGAAGAGCTTGAAGACATGGTTGTTCCAGTGTGCCTTCCCAGGATAGGAAATTCCTAGCATCATGTCCCAATTGCACTTTACTAGAGATTAAGTTTGTCTGCACACCGCACTTATCTCCAAAAACCTATCCATCTCACCTGTCATGTTCAGCATTTTAAAGTTTTAATCATTACATTTGGCCCGGCCTAAGTTTTAAATGTGTCATGATGTTATTGTCTAAAGTTTATTCCTATTGTTTTAATGTTTATTGCTTGTTTTATGAGTTTATTTATTGTTGTATTTGTTATGCTGTTGTTTTATTTATGTGTTGGGCCTCGGCCTCTTGTAAGCCGCACTGAGTCCTTCGGAAGATGTTAGCGGGGTATAAATAAAGGATTATTATTATTATTATTATTATTATTATTATTATTATTATATTATGTTCTAGAAGCATTCTCTCCTGATGTTTCGCCTGCATCTATGGCAAGCATCCTCAGAGGTTAGTGAGGTCCTCACAACCTCTGAGGATGCTTGCCACAGATGCAGGCAAAATGTCAGGAGAGAATGCCTCTAGAACATGGCCATATAGCCCCAAAAAACCTACAACAACCCAGTGTTTTGGATATGGATAATTGTATGGATAACTAAAAAAACTAATTTGCATAAATTGAAATATGTTAAAAATCATAATCAAATGTTTCATTAACATTATTCCATCATATTTAAGCTTTTCAGGAATCACTTTTTTCTAATTTTGTAACATCCCAGCTTGTCCAAATAACATTACATATTACTTTTTCCTCAAATATTTTTTCTTTCCCTCTTCTGTTTTTCCCTGTCTTGTTTTTTTCCCGGTCCTGTTTTTTTCATAGTAACCTTATATCTTTGTGATTTATAAATTTCAATGTATTAACAATATAATCCTATGCATCGCTACACAGATGTTCCATTGTTTTTTAATAGGAACAACAGAAAGTGTACAGCCTTGATAGGTATGCCACAGCACTTTGTGCAGACACTGTATATTTTCATGAAGTAGCGGGAAACTGGGGATAGATGGCAAAATCTAAAGAGACAAAATTGTTCAATATGGGTGACTCCATCTTGTAATGAAGAAAATTGCCTTCAATAAACACAGCCAAAAACATTTTAGTGACACTGATATACAACGTTTCTCAGAAAACATTCAAGTAAGTTTCAACCTACTGATTGAAACACAGATGACGTGGAGACATGAAGCCAATTCACCCTTTGTGAATTAGGATACATTACGGAAATGGGCCCATGTGGAATTGTGTAGAGTAACAGGAATACTTAGGTTTGTTATTCAGAAGAGTTGTATTTAATTAATTACCCCTACTTGCATCCTGTATTACACTGATAAGGATTCCGCTGAGGTGTTAGAGCAGATGCTTGTTTGGATCATTTTCATTGGTCACGCTCCTTACAATGAGCCTTTCAGCTTCAATGAAACAAAGCTCTGGGTTCGTGTAATTGTACAGAGTTCATTTTGTAATTTGGCTTTTAATTAGAGATGGGTCAATCAGTCTTTACAAAGTTTATTTCACTTTTACATATAGATTAATCATAAGTAAGCAGGCATTTAATCCCTGCACTGGTCTGATTTTCTTAAAAAATGGAAAAAAACCCCATAATTTTACCTCTGTTTTGTGATAAAGTGTTACGAGGATTACAAATCTCTGACTACCTCAACATATTCCAGAGTTATTTCTCTTTCTTCTTTTTGTTCTCCCTCACATCTTTATTTTTCATCAATATTTTGCTCTTTCCATTCTGATGCTCACACAGTTTTTGTCTCATCCTTATTGTCCTCCACCTTTACAATGCAGCAAGATATTTTCTCTTTCTTTTCTTATTGTTTGACAGTTTTAGGGTCCCTGCTCTGGGACACATTAAACAGAGCTACCTGGAGACCCCATAAAAAAGGGAATTTCCCTAGGGCTGACTGAAGTTTCCATGGCTTTCCTGATTGTAGTTAGGAATGTTAGGAAACTATGTCACCTAGTGACTGGATATGGTATTTTAGACCACATAATAATTTTACTTAACTACAGTTTTGATTCAAATCAAATCATTTATTTCGGTCATTGACCAGCACAGGAAACAGAGTCACATTTCATACAAACTTGGTATGTTTGGTATATTAAAAATATAAATATAACTACTGAAGCACAATATGGGTGAGGGAGCGGAAGGGAAGGGGAAACAGGTTAAAAACATACAATGCCCAGATCCATCACCAAATTGCAGATTCAGAGAAGAAGATTACTGGACACACAGTTAACTTTTGAGACTAGTCATTCCCTGTTTTGATTCTGTGGAGGTCTTCAGTGTGTTCCATATGCAGAAACCCACTGTAATCCTCCACACATGTTATGTTTTTCATTTTCTAACATGCATATCAGGCTGTATAGACACTCCAACTGCACAGCTCTTAAATGACTATCTAGTAGGGCTGGGCGGTTTCGTTTCGTAATTTCGTAATTAGTTAAAAATTCGTTATTTTTTTATAATGAAGCGATTTTGAACCATTCAGGAGCATCTAAAAAACGAAACGAATTTTTCAATTCGTTTCATAATTGCTTCGTATTCGTTTCGTATTCGTTTCGAAATCGTTTCGTTATTATTTCCGCATGTCTGGGGCAAGTTTTATAGCTGTTGTTTGTTTAATCAGTGAAAAAAAATTATAAATATCACACCAACAGTCAACAACAGAGGGAGAGGGAAGCTTCAAAAGTTCCCCCTGTCCCATATGGAGGTTTTTTAGCGTATTGTGCGGTCGCATCCGCCATTAACGAATCGATTCGTATTCGTTTCGAAATCGGTTCTTAATTGTTTCGTAATTTACGAAATTTCATAAATATCGAACGTTTTTAAAGAAAAATTTCGGAATTCTTTTAAATATAGAAACGCAAAAAACCCCCAACAAAAACAAATTTTTCCGTGGTTGCCCAGCCCTACTATCTAGTAATAGAGCTGGAGTCACTAGGGTCTTTGGAAACCTTACTCTTCTTCTGCTCCAGACAAATAAGATACTGCAAATTTGTTTTTCAATACACTGTTGGAAAAGAATTATCCTCTGTGTTTTTCCATCCTGATGCTCATAAATGTTTTTGATTTGACACTATCACTCTCCACCCTCAAAATAAATATTGAACTATTTAATCCTTCAAAGTGAGAATGAATATTTTCCACAGTTCTCCCTCTGATGCTGGGAAAACAAATATTTTTTCTCACCTAATATTCACACATCACAAAATGTTTTGGGAACTCATATTATGGAGAAAAAATGTAGGCCAGAATCTTCAAACAAGTGGTATGTTATATGACTTTATATTTGCTTAGCTATTTAGCAGAGGTACTAATAAATCTTGTTAGTGAATTGTTAGAATATGTAATTGGACATCACCATGAGTGAACACTGACAATACCTAGTCAGTGCCTTGGTATACATCAATCTTGTTGTGCATCAATCCCCATCCACTTTGATCATTTTGCTGGCTCCTCTTCATAGTAATATGGCAACAGCTCTTTACTGGATGTGGACTCTGTGGGACTACCCAGTTCTCATTTCTGCACATGTAAGTCCATTTATTGAGACACAAGCCCACAACATGATTCCAATCATAGATTTATTTCTTTAGAACCACAGCATTATGGACACACAGCTCTCCCAACTCTTTATTTATTTATTTGTTTGTTTGTTTAAAACTTTTATATCCCGATCTTCTCTACCTCCATAGAGGGACTCAGACCGGCACGTAAAAAAACCCAAACAAACCAAGATTAGTACTTTAGTGCTTTACTAGAAAGCTTGTACATAGCTACTTTTTGTGAAAGAGTATTTTGTGAAAACAAAACAAACAATCTGGAAGGGAAAGCACAACTATATGTTGGGTTTTGTACAAGGGCACTGTTTTCTTGAGTAAATTTCAGCAATCACTCTGTGTGTGTGTTAGTCAAGTACACACATAACTATGGAAACAGTGGGTTTTGCCCCTCTCATTTTGGCCCATAGGTGTGCAATTTGGCCAAAAGGAATACCATTTTGGGGTCCATTCAGCTGAGCCCTCATACTGTTTACCAGGAAGTTACTCAAATTGGGATGGGTGTTACTATTTTCATTCGGCAAAGATTTGGCCCATTGGCTACAATGGGAAATTTTAAAAGCCCAATTCTCAGTCATTTCAAGGCCTAGCTGAATAAAACCTACTTCAATGTTGCCCTGGACTGGTTACTCTGACACGACAAATAAAACCTCAATGTTAGAACCCATTTACAACTGCAGGCCTGCAAAGTTTCAAAGCAATTCACCAATCTACTGATTTTTTAAGAATTATTTTAAAATTTAACCATAACATTTTTCAAAATAAGGCAAATTGCAAGAAAAGGTTCTGGGAATTGTAGCTGCTGGTTGTGTCCATTCTCAGCCAATCAGAGCATAGACATAACCAGGCCTTTAATTGGCTGAGAAAGAAAGAGAGTGGAAAAACTTCAGCTTCCATCATGCTCTGAGAGGAACTCAGAGACTTTCTAATGCCCACCCTATGCAAGTGCTACTGGGAAAGTGAGTTCCTAGCAGGACCCTCTCTGGAGAAGGAGTCTAGGAAACTTTCCAAAAAGAAATGCTTCCGCTGGGAAGGGAGAAAAGATGTGTCAGATCCCTGCCTCAAGCAATGTATATTGTAGACTTAACTCCTTCCTCTCAAGGAACAGATAAAATCCTGCTCCCTTAATTCATTTTGCCAGGCTTTGCAGCTCCCTCCTCCCTGTTCCTTTTTTTTTTTTTGAGATTATAAAATAGACCAGCTAATATTACAAATCATTTTCATTCAAACTGATTCAGGCCCAAGCCATACACACACACACACACAACCTACAGCTCTTAAACAAAAATCTATACTTATTTCTGCACAGAATATCCCTCTTCCACTTTGGAAAATCTGAATATTGGGTTGAAAACGGCACAAATTTACTGCCATTCTTGGTCCATCTCCATGGGTCATATACCCCAAAACAAGTAAAAAGTCACTCTGTAGCATTTATATGACACACGGGGCCACCTTAAATCCAATGTGGGGTAAAACCTCTTGGCTTTGCTCCACTCTAGGTAAAATTGGGGGATATTCCAGAACTTCTTTGAAATTCCAGCTTGGAAACAAATCATAGTGAATATTTGTTTCGCCCCATACTCTGGTTTATCTACCAGTTTGGCATGTGGTATTTTTCTTTTGAGCCAGATTATAAATCATCACTATCTTCTCTCTAGCAGTCTTGGTATCTAACAGCAGCATGTATGGCATCTTTGAGATCATGAGTAATTTTTTTCTGCTTGGCATTGCTAACACTCAAATGTCTTGCAAAGCCTAGTTGTGAACTTTGATTCAATTTAATTTCAAAAAGGGAGTACAGGTTTTATGCACATTACTGAGACACATACTAGAAAGAGAGACATCATCATTTTCATCTGCATTTCATTTTTGCCTGATGGGTTCAAATATTGCAGATATATATTTAAATTAAAATAGAATACTCTCCATTGCTTCCCTGCCATTGACCAGACCCTCTTTCTTCAACCTACTGCTGCAACTAATGAAGCAGGTTTGATCCATTAAAGCTCAAGTAGGAAATGTAATTTAAACTACTGGTAAGTCCAAAAGACTCTCTTTTATTCTTCTGGTGAGTATTTTGATTGTCTGTAAGAAGTGAAAATGTTCTTCTTGACTGAAAGCTATTAGTTTCCTTGTAACTGGGACCCACTGTGGAAGCCAGCCAACTCTTGCTCTTTGTTACCACGGAAGCAGTTAAGAACCTCAGTGCATCACAAACAATCCTAGGGGTTTATATACAGGAGAGGAAAATAAAAAAGCCATCATGTGATAAACCAATTTGTCCCTTTTGCATTTACTTCCATTGGTTCCTGAATGAAGAGGGAAGTAATGATGTGCAAAAGGTAATTGGATAGAGGAAAGAAAAGGGGATATGTAGCACTATTGAGACAGTAGCAGCAAGGAAAGGAAGGTAACAATAGAGGCAAGGCAAAAAGACCGAAGAAGTAGCATGACTAGGATAACTAAATCCACCAATTGTGAGAAAGGAAAGCAAAGCAATAGCCCAGAGGTAGCCTAGGACAACATGAGATAAGGCTGAAAGACTTTGGATGAAGATATATCTTTCTAAATTGACGAGAAGGAGGATACATCTAGATATCAGGGTCATTCCAGAAGAGTTAACTAGGATGGAAGTAAAATAATGCACCTTATATATCCAAGTATATGTTGGGCTCATGTATAAGCTTTATATCTTTATCTCATAAAATGGGGTCTCTTGCCATGACAATGAACCTATCTAAATTTTCCAACTGATTCTAGTCACTCTACTCCCCCTGCTGTCCTCTTGAAATTTAATCCCATTTTACCAAACTTACTATTTAATCAAGTTTTATTTTGTTAACGATTAGAGGAGTGTTAGGATACTGGAATATTTATATGTGTGTGTGTGTGTTGGCCTCTCTGGGCTACAAAGGTAGAAGACTGGAGTGTTTTTTTCTCAAGTATCACAAAAATGCACCATATATACAATATCCCTTCATTTTCTTACCTCTGTTACATGAGAACAGTACATTTTAATCTCCCACAGTCATGTGTTATTGGAGCATCCACCAAAAATGAACTACACAGTGCAGTGTTGACATCTGAGGAGTTGTAAACATGAAGCAAAATTTCAGATATTTCCCACTGAGTATTTCACCACCCCAAACAAACAAAAAGAAATCCAGGAAAACAAACAAATGAACTGGGTTGTAGGTTTCTCACAACCTCTGAGGATGCTTACCATAGAGGCAGGCAAAACGTCAAGAGAGAATGCCTCTAGTATCTATTTGTGTGTGTATGTGTGTATATATATATTATTGTTGATATGGTTAGTTGACTACTCAATAAACAAATCTATTTATCTAAAAGATAAAGGCAGATTTTACAAGCCAAATTATGGAAAAGTCAAAGGGAAAACTCTGGGACATGTACCAAACACATCTATTCCTCTTCATTAAAAAGTGAACAGAGGAAAGATACTTAGCTAGAGAGAAGGGGAGGTACTGTTTATCATAAAACGTTTGTATCTATACAAATACATATGGAGAAAGGAACATAAATGAGCAAAAATAATAAGATGCAGCATGAAACAAGGGGGAGTAGAAGATCAAAGAAAGCAACCTCCCTATATTAAGGACCTAGTGCAAGTGATGTGACAAGAGGCAGAGGTGAGAAGTGCTTGCAGCCCATTATTCTTCCTTTGTCCAAGGTGGAGAAAAAAGGCAGCCCTCTCTCTTTCCTTACCTTTAACAAGGTGGAAGAATCTGAAGAATGTGACATGTCTGCCATTTGGGGCAATTGCGGTGGAGTAGATTTCATTAACAATTTTTAATGAAGTCTTGCTATTTCAGCTTCCTGACATAGAGAGTGTAATGGCTATTTTAATAGGGACAGAAAGAATTTTACAAGGGAGAAAGGAGAGAGGGCATTTCTGTTCTCCAGTTTGGCCAAGAGAAGGTTAATGGAGTGGGAGTGGTTCTCATTCGTGCTTCTTGCCACTGCCATCATACTGGGCCCCTGTTGAAGCATTGACACATGTATATGTCATCCTAGGGTTTTGTTTGGGTTTTTTTTTTTGGGGGGGGGTATTTTTTGTCAAGAATGTATTGACTCATACATGAGTATATAATTGCTAACTCAGTTTTTTTCAAGGGAAGTTAACTCAGTTTTAAATAGGAAAATATGTAAGGCTAAGGAAACAGTGACTTTTCTTCTTCTCCTGTTTCTCCTCCCTCAAGACTAGGACTTAAGGCATTTGCAGTTCAAAATACAGTATTGTTAAAACATACTAAGAACTGACTTTAAAATGGAATAAACTACTGGCAGCATTTAAAAACAACAGCATTCAATGTGTGTTGTAGAGTGCTTTTGTCTTTTATTCTGTCTTTTTTTTTAACTGCAAGGGGAATTTCAGTAGCATTGGGATCACAGTTTGGATAGTGTGCAACTGCTGCTTCTGCCAGGCATTTCCCAATCCCTCTTTGACTACCGGTGCCTTCTCTTGGGAGACGTTGCAATTGCCCTGAAATAGGGCCAATTGGTATCCATCACGGAAAGAGCCTCCTCGAAGACTGTGTAAATACAGTCGGGCGTCCCCCGGGCAATGTTTGCCCCTTAACCCCCGAAATAACGAGACAGACACAAATGACTGGATTCAAATTGGGCAACTTTATTGAATGTTACCTATTTAACTTTAACTGAACTAAACTATGTGTCTAGGAACTTGGTGGCTAACCGAGGCAGCATCCTCGGCTATTTAGTGTGTAATATCTGTGTGCCCTGGATCCCCAACCGGGCAACCTGAAGGTAAAAGTCTGGAGAAGCCTGTCTCAGATTATTGATATCAGCTTCTCTTGTCTGGGCCAATTGATGTCCCCTCACCCAATTGTTGACTTCTAGGTGAGTGTTTGTTGTACCGTGCCCCCCACCCTTAATGGGTGCCATGTGTATACCTCCATGTCAGTGTTTTACCTGAACTATTTATGCTGGCCTAATTAAGCCAAACCACTCCATCTAGCCCCTAAAAAACAGTATAGGGTAGGCGAAAAAACCCCCCAGAACATGAGAGGGAAAAAATTCCTACCCGGCTCCAACGGGCAACCAAATATACTGTCAATGGGCGGGAGTGGCGGGCGAAAGGTCTAACAAGACTGAGGGGCAGAGGCTGGCTCACGTGGTTAGCCAGCCCCCGCCCCTTTCCATTCTCTTCCTTCGGGGGGTGGGGCAAATCGCTCTCCCCACCAACTTCGTTGGTGCGGAGAGTCCCTTGCCCCTTAACCCCCGAAATAACGAGACAGACAACAAATGTATGGATTCAAATTGGGCAACTTTTATTGAATGTTACCTATTTAACTTTACCTGAACTAAACTAAGTGTCAAGGAACTTGGTGGCTAACCGAGGCAGCGTCCCCGGCTACTTAGTGTGTAAAATTTGTGTGCCCATCTCCTATCCTATTTTTCAGCTGCTTAATTCTCCACTTTCATTCTCATCCTCTCACTTTATCCCCAGCTCTCTT
>NW_026846588.1:119574448-119617789 GCF_025583915.1 Anolis sagrei ordinatus | reverse complement strand
TGTGAACCTAAACCTGACAGACTAACAGTAGGCGTAGCCTGCGGTGGCCATTTGGCAGTACCCCAAAACTTGCTAGCCTCCCCGGTTCGTGCTGATTCCAATGTGATAGAAGCCGGTTTGGTCGACTGAGCAGCAGAATCATCCTTCCTGTCTCCCGAGTTGGACTCAGACCCCCCCCACCGTCTGAACCCCAACTACATTGGAAACCTGATCCCTCACCGCAGCTCTCCCCTGATCCCAGGGCCATAMAGGTGATGCRGARGTGCAGGACGGTGTGAGTGCGGTAGAAGTACCTGCTGRGACAGCCGTCKCCAACTGCTCRCTCCCCGCCGCRTCMACAGCAGCAGCCGMCAACCCCACTGACTGAGTGGACCCGGCCGCTGCACTAGCCACGGAGGCCAGCGCTGCGGGCTGACTGGGTCCGGCCACAGCAGCCGCTGAGGAGCCAGGTGAGGCTTGGACCGATGGAAGTGCTTCGGAGCCGGTGATGGACTGCCCAGCCGAAGACACCACTGCTGATCCCTCCGCGGCACCCGATGTCGCCAGCTGTTCTGGAAACCGGACTGCCCTTTCTGCCCCTGCCACCGATGTCGCCTCTATAATAGAAACCCGGGACAAGAGAGACTTGAACAACTGTTTTTTGCTTGCCCTACGAGTAGGGGCTGCAACAGCCCTACCCGAACCAACCCCCCTATTCTGCTCAATCTGGTTAATGCGCTGCAGAAGGGCCTCCAAATCCTCCATGGACACCCCATCTTCGTCCGACGACGATCCATCCTGCCGCAAAGGGCGCTTATGACCCGTCTTCTCCATGGGGCCCTTCCCTTTCGGGCCACCCTTATTCTTCCTCGATGGCATCCTACAAATAAAAGGAGTAAAATTGGCAATGAGAGCCCGCTCGCCACACCCAGCGCAAACTCCTAATCCCCTATCTACACCCTCCCGAATGTAACATGCTCATCGCACCAAAGGAACATAGAATCAAAGAGTTGGAAAAAACACGGCGCCAACCTAGCCTCCGCCTCATCCTGATATAATCCTAGTATCCCCAAGTTGGAACAGACCCGTCTTCGACTCATAGAATCAAAGAGTTGAAACAGACCACCCACAGAATCATAGAATCAAAGAGTTGGAACAGACCCCTCTTAGAATCATAGAATCAAAGAGTTGGAAAACTTGACCCACACCCCGTATGACGGGGTAGAAACCAAGTATTAACCAAATTAATAGAAAAGCCCAACTTAATTTGGGAAGGTAATGCCCCCCAGTAGCAAGCCCCCATATTCCCCCCAAGAAGGTCATTAAGCTCAGTAGCTTGTATAAATGTGGGGGGAGGGGGGGGGGTGAAACGCATTAGCCCTATCCTGGCTACTTTAACCCCCACTCATTAGCTCCCAAATGTGTGCTGAACGGATGGGGGTGTGGGGGGGGGGAGGGTGACATTGTACTAAAAACATGGGAACACATAGTGGGTGAAACAGTTCATGTACACCCAAATCATTGTATTGTAAAAGCCGCAGTGCACCTGCTCGTTTCACAAGCAAGGGCCATGAACCCGACCCTGCCATGAGCAAATAAGGCCACCGAAATTATAGGCATAAAGAAAAAAGATGCCGATCCCCATAAGTGCTCCATACCATACAGAGATGGCCCAAAACAGCGGTGGCTGCCACGAATGCCCATTGCAATGGCGGCCTCGGCCATCGCAAAGCCCCGCTTCTGTAAGGGACCCAAAATGGCGGCTATTCCCGCCAAAAGCCCCAAACTGCGCCATAATGAGATCCCGGGCCTAAGGTCCCACGAAACCACAGCACAGCCGTTTACAAAATGGCGGCGCAACCCTGCACCCCCAAGATGGCGGCCGTTGCCGCCAAACAAAACAAAATGGCGCTATTCCCAGTAATCGCCAGCAGCGCCGTTCATCAGGGGCGTTAGGCCGCCAACGTTCCGCCCTCTCAACGAGGCGCGGCGCGCGCCCCCGCCAAGCGGCCCCTTAGGTGGCTCGCCGAGCTGCGCCGCCGTCGCCCTGGCGCAACAGCCGGGCAGCGCCGGAGGCAAAAGAAACGGCGCGAAAGCGCGCCTCGCCTCCCCGCGCCCTTCCCGGAGCACAAAAAACCGAGGCGAAAAGGGAAAGCTGTGACGGAGGCAGCTGATCCACACGCCACATCGCCTCGCGTCCACAGCCATCCCCCAGGTGAATTCCGCGAGGGAAACAGCGTCCGCCGCTCCCCCGCCCTCGCTGCCTCGTTGCCAAGCTCCGAGCCTGCTCCCCTAAGGGAGGAGGAGGAGCGGCCTCCTCCCCATAGAGCTCCGAGACCGACCTGGAGCTCAGCTACCCACATCTGTCTTTCCGAAAGGTCTAAAAAGACTGAGGGGCAGAGGCTGGCTCACGTGGTTAGCCAGCCCCCGCCCCTTTTTCCAGGAGGTTCTAAATGGAACCTCCCATTCTCTTTCTTCGGGGGGTGGGGCAAATCGCTCTCCCCACCAACTTCGTTGGTGTGGAGAGTCCCTTCTTGTAAATGGCTAATCTTTCCAAACTCAAAAGCATTGCTTTTAAATATTTGAAACTTTATGAATCAATGATTTAGGAGAAATCGTGGGACATTAAATACATTCCATTCCATTAGCTGATAAAAAGGAGACAAAGAGCAAAAAGTAAAAGATTAACTGGGGCATTTTTGTGTGGTTGTTCATTTGTTTGTTTGCCTGTATTTTGTTTTGTTTGGGGTGGTGAAATACTCAGTGGGAAATATCTGAAATTTTGCTTCATGTTTACAACACCTCAGATGACAAAACTGCACCGTCAGGCCCATAGCCAGGATTTCATTTCGGGGGGGGGGGCTGAATTTTTTTCAGGGGGGGTTTGGGGGGGGCTGAGTTTCGGGGGGGCTGAGTCTGAGTGAAAGAGGGTCTAGCCTAGCAAACCTTTTGTATCATTACCCCAATACCCCCATGCATATGGGATATATTGATTATGGTGATCAGATCATGATATGAATAAACATAACAGTTTAAATAATGCACCAGTAAGGCCTTTTCGCGAACCACCATGAGAATTTCGGGGGGGGGGGTGAAGCCCCTCAAGCCCCCCCCCCCCCCCCGGCTACATACCTGTGCACCGTGTAGTTCATTTTTGGTGGATGCTCCAAGAACACATGACTGTGGGAGATTAAAATGTTCTGTTCTCATTTACAAGGGCTAAGAAAATGAAGTGATATTGTGTATATGGTGCATTTTTTGTGATACTTGAGGGAAAAAAACACTCCAGTCTTCTACCTTTGTAGCCCAAAGAGGCCACACACACACATACAAATATTCCAGGCTCTACATTTGAGGACAGACACTCTTTTTCAAACTATTGATACATACATTTTCCAACCTCATCTAAAGTCTCCCTTTCTTCCTGAGGATTCCACTGCCAGCTGTATCTCTTGCTCTGTCGTCTCCTTTAGTGCTATCAAACTGGAGAAAATTGGTTCATCCATTCTTATTTCTAGAGCTTCTATAGGTAGGCATGGAACAAGATTCAAACTGGACACAAGCTTTTACCGAAACATTGTTAGCTGACACACAAGCAAAAGAAAATGCAAGGTTGAGTAGGGGAAATGGTTTGGAAATGGCAAATGTAGTTTTTTAAAAAACCTGTAGAGATTTCTCCTAAGCAAAATTCCCTCTGAGCAACAAAGATAAGTCAATTATATGAAGCTGTTGGTCATCTTCCCAGTGGCTCACCCACCAATCGGTGCTACATGAGTAGGTCTTTGCCCACTGAAAGTTGTCCCATGCTTCGCTGCCAATTATATTGGCACAGTCAGATTGTGTAGCTGCAGCCCTTTCCAAGTTTGCACTTCATTTCATCCAACTGGAACAAGCTCAAGGGCAGTGAGCTTCTTGATGCAAAGAAAATAAGGTTGCCTGTATCTTTTTTGCAAAAGAAGGAGGACTCCTGTAGATTTCTGTCCTCTAGTTTGATTAGGCTGCCCATCAGTGTGTGCTTTCCTGGCATTCATTTCCTGAAGTTTCAAGACTCAGCTTCTCCTCATTTGTCTTCTTCTATTTTTTTCCCTGTAGTAGCAGAGAGGCCTTTTTGATGAGGAGTTTAGAGAGCGGCCAATAAGAATCCAAACACAGCAGTACCACAGGGAAGCATTACAGATGGCCTAATGCAGTGTTCTGACACAGATTACTGCTGAATTGATTGTACGTGCTGTTTCTGGCTTGGTTAGGGATTGTTACAGTAAGAATTGTTGAAGGTTTTTCTCTTTGAGAGAACGCTTTGAGAATTTCCTATCCTAATTTGTGTGTGTGTGTGTGTGAACATTTCTTTTTCTCTCCTGCCCCTACTCACTGTTCGTTTTGGCTTTAAAAGGCAGTTCAAAACAATTCATGTGGTACTACAGGAAAGCACAGAAAGCATCAACTGACAAAAATAATGTTTTGGGAAATTTATAACTCACTAGGACCATCCCAGGGGCTTCTTTCTATAGTCTTAAACACTGCAAAATGTCTATGATCTCCTCTCATTTATAATGCTTTTCGCTGCAGCACGTCCATGAAGACTCATGAGATAGGAGCTCACTGTGACTGCTATTGCAAATGTTGAAATACTGTTGGAACTCAGCTGATCTTTCTGGTAGATATGTACAGTCTGCATATGTTTTCATGACATTATAATGGGTGGCCGCATCATCTTTCATCATTTCCTCGCATTCCCACCCCACTGTGAAAGTTCTTTCATGGTCCACAACCATAGCATCCAAGTACAGATTTTAGCTACACCATCTTGTTAGTCTGAACTATCTATGATTCATTTAGATTTATTCATTTGTTGACTTACCAATCAGGAATTAATTCAATGGATCTGCTATTTTGGTGACTAATAGGATTCCAGTGTTAAGCTGCCTATGCAATTCAACTCAACAGAGCACCAGTCAGAGACTATCCTATTAACCAGAGAGAAACCCCCCTCAGATGATAGGTGCTGTGTGGCAAAGGTGACAACAAGATAGTAATACACACTGAATCATTGGTCCACTTCCCTATTCTGGATAGGTATAATACAGGGGTCCCCAAACTAAGGCCCGGGGGCTGGATACGGCCCTCTAAGGTCATTTACCTGGCTCTCACTCAGGGTCAACCTAAGTCTAAAACAACTTGAAAGCACACAACAACAACAACAACAATCCTATCTCATCAGCCAAATTCAGGCCCACACTTCCCATTGAAATACTAATAAAATTATATTTGTTAAAATTGTTCTTCATTTTAATTATTGTATTGTTTTTAAGTGGGTTTGTTTGCACTACAAATAAGATATGTGCAGTGTGCATAGGAATTCATTCATGTTTTATTCAAATTACAATCCGGTCTTCAAACAGTTTGAGGGACTGTGACCTGGCCCTATGTTTCAAAAGTTTGAAGACCCCTGGTATAGTACATGGCAAAAAATTTAAATAATCAATAGATTTTTTTTTGTCGTGTCAGGAGCAACCGCTCCTGTTGTGAGAGAATTGGCCATCTGCAAGGACGTTGCCCAGGGGACGCCTGGATGATTTTTGATGTTTTATCATCCTTGTGGGAGGCTTCTATCATGTCCCCGCACGAGGAGCTGGAGCTAATAGAGGAAGCTCATCCGCCTCTCCCCAGATTCAAACCTGCGACCTGTCGGTCTTCAGTCCTGCCGGCACAGTGCTTTAACCCACTACGCCACCGGGGGCTCCATAGATAGTCCAATGTATTTTTGTATGTGCAATAGAAGGATGCCATCTTCTCTGTTGCTTCAGACAACAAAATATATTGGGCTGTCCCTGGTAACAATAGAAATATGAGTGGCTAGCACAAAAATCCATACAGTCTGTGAAACTGATCTGAGTCAATTGCCTATTTAGACTTCTATTGTGGATATCCGAAAAATAAACAGTCATAACCATTTCTGGTTTTAAAGGATGGATAGGTGATTCACATTTCTGAATTTCAGTTTGGATTTGGATCCAGATCTGAGTAGTTTGGGTCCACACTGATGAACGCTTGTGTGGTGCAAGGGTCTGAGAGTAAGAGTAGGTCTTCAAGAGACCAGGGTTCAAATCCTTGCTTGGCTATAGAAACCCACTGGGTGACCTTGACCAAATCAGATCTCTCAGCCTCAGATGAAGGCAATCTCAAATCCATTCAAATACGATTTTTCCAAGAAAACTATGTGATAAGTTTGTCTAAAGGCAGTGGCTCTCAATCTGGGGTCCCCAGATGTTTTTGGCCTACAACTCCCAGAAATCCCAGCCAATTTACCAGCTGTTAGGATTTCTGGGAGTTGAAGGCCAAAAACATCTGGGGACCCCAGGTTGAGAACCACTGCCTTAAGGTCTTCATAAGTTGGACATGACTTCATGGCATACATTGATAGTACAGGGCTGGTGATCTAAATTGCTGAATCTTAGTCCAGCGAGAGACCCAGAACAGAATGAATGGATGGATGCAGACCAAATAGAATCTTGCTCCAAATCTGAATTGACCTTGAGCTCACAAATGTTCCACATTATGTCTGAAATAAGCGTCCATATTCTTCACATTTCATATGTCTATGCAATTAACCTATGCAAAGCACCAATGGCTTTTTTGTAGCTTTCTAATTTCCAATATGTGTGACTATGTCATCTCTTTGCCATGATTGCTATGCTGTGAAAAGGAGCATTGGCAAGTCTCTGAATGAAATAGGCTGCCCTGAAACAGAAAGCGTACACACAATTCACAAGCTGGGAAAAGGGCAATCGGTGATTGGCATCAGTCTTCAGCAAAAGAAGTTTTTCCATCAGTTAAGGTGCCAAACTTTATTCCATCTGGCACTGCTAAAGGAACAGCTGTCAGTAATGGAATGTGGAAGAGGAAGAAAGATTTTGTTTCTGTCTAGCAGGTTATTGTCATGGTAACTATGTGATCTAAGCTACTTTTGGATCAGCACACCTACATTAGCTATATATACGCGATCTCAGACGCTATGAAGCGTGATCTCAAAAAAAGCTGATTCTCTTTCTGAAATTTTTCAAAGTTGTTATGATGAAGGTAATACAGAAGATACATTGATTGTGATGTGCCAAGTATATTCCAAGCACATTAAATGTGAGACTAATTGCAGTGGACTGAGCTAATGGAATGCCTTTTGAAAAGCAAATAATGTAGTATATACTTCCATTTTTTCCTTCAGGGAACAGTAGGTAAGGATTCAGGTACTAGCATTTATTTTATCTTATAATATTCTATATTTTAGTGCCTCCTCCCCTCCCTACCTTTGGCCAGGATTTGAGCTTATTTCCCCCCCTAAAATGCCTCTTAAGCCTTGCAACTATGTGGAGTTTCGGAGCAGGATGCAATTCATCTCACAATGAGTCTCAGGGCCCTTCCAGGCAGCCATATAACCCAGAATATCAAGGCAGAAAATCCCATAATACCTGCTTTGAGTCCACACTGCCCTATATTCCAGTTCAAAGCAGATAATGTGAGATTTTATTCAGCAATGTGGTGTAAAACATTAAGACTGTTAAATAATACGGTTTTTTCCCCTTTACTTGTATCTGGAATTCTCATTGGGGGTAGCCTATATTACCTCCTTATGAAAATGAGGAAACAAAGAAGCAAGGTTGTGTTTAATAAGTTACATTGTTTAACTAATTAACTCCTTTACTTTTAAAACTTGCTGACTTTCTATTCAACTTCTACTGAGTTATACACAGATTCAAAAGCTATTTAGCTGGTCCTAGCCTTCCTAAGGAACCCACAGACTCACTCCTAAAAGGAAAATGTGCTCCAGGGCAACCCAAGGTAATCTTTCCCATTTCCTGGTCCTTATAACTACAGATAATAATACTAGAATGCTCCCATTCACCTAGAAATGCCCATGAAAGATAATCATAATTTCAGATTATTGTCTTCCCTCTTCCAGCTGTGAAAGTCAAGGGCAAAACATCTGTTTATCCACCCCCACTCCCTAAGGCAGTCAATACCATTTGTACTGTACATCCTGATACCATTCATAAGAAATATAATGTAATTTCTGACAGAAAGGTGGATGCCATCAATCATTTAGTGCTCCAGCATTTAAAACAAAATGCTGGGGTGGATTAAAAGGTTTAAAAGTGGATCACTGTGCATTCCAGAGGATTGCATACCTCTCTATTGACATTCCTTTTTACCATGTCTAAACAGTGTTGGCCCCCTTTCCAATGTCAAGACTCAAATCAATGCCACTTCTGCCCAAAGGGCCTTCATCAAACCAACACCTTCTAAAATGTGTGTTATGAAAGACTTGCCTTTCAACATCTCCAGTCATCTTCGCCCAGGTGAACAACAGGAACTGGAGGAGGACTCTTGGACTTTGAGACTGCAGTAGTAGAACAAGCCAATGGCAACTTAAATCTCCTTTCCTCAGCTACTTGACTCCAGCACAAGTGAATGCCAAAGTGCCTGGTCCTTGCTTGTCCTGCCTCCCAGAAGTTCATGATGTGCCTGTATTTCAAGAACAGTTTCTTCTTACCAAAGATTCCACAATTCAACTGTCATCTTAGTGACATAGAACCATAGTGACCATAGAATTTCTTGTAAGCAGGGCAACATAGTGACCATAGAACTTCTTGTAAGCAGGACAACACCAATAACTAAGAGTCCTAAGTCTGATCAAGGTATATATGCTCTGCCTGATTTACCAGGCGGAGATGTTGTGATGGTGGGCATCCTCTCACCCTCCATTACACCGGTGGGAGGGGTGGGGCGTCTCTTTCCCAGGAAGAGATTTGTGATTGCTAAAGCAGATTATACTCTTTGAAAGAGAAGCAGTGAAGACAGCTAACAAAGGGTTTAGATAGGAAATGAGCAGCTGCTGCTTGCAGATATATGTGACTGTTGTAGGGAAAGACATATTATCACACTTTATTGTTATTGGGGACTTATGATGTACCTATCTACCCCTGCGTGTGCCTTCACACCTTAATGCAATATCTGAAGGAAGCTGACATGCATTGATTATGGATCTTGTTCAAGTCAAACATTTCTGATAGACATTGACAACATTCTTCCCACAGGGGTGTGCAACCCCCAAAGCCATGTTGTGTTTTCTCACAAAAAAGAGCACATATGTTGACAAACGGGTATTAGTTCTTTAACAATTTTATACTTGCTTCAAAGGGGTTCTTTTACCTTGCAATTATAATGCAGGGATATGGATTTCTTTCCAATTTCAGCAGCAAAACTGGGCGCGTGTATGAGCATGCATGCATGCAGGCACAGTCTACAATAGATCCTGGGAGTAAGACTGGGCCCTAGACCTGCCAAAGGTGCTGCTTATGGCAGTGTGAGTTATGAAGAACCTCTAGGTATTGTTAGACCCCAGGCCTCATAATCTATGACTGTTGGCCACACTTATTGGAGCTCATGAGAGTTGAATGTCAACAATATTTGGAATATCACGTTTCCCATCCCTGATCAGTGGTGTGTGCAATGGCATGTAGACATTTTAGCAATGAAAAATTCTGCCTCCTACACATGAACACATTTGTCCTCTGCTCCTAGCCATCTGTTTGCTGACTATAGTTTGTTAGGCAGGGCTTGGGATGAGAGAAAGAATTAATTTAACATGACAGTAGCAAGAAATCCATCTTAGTTCAGCAAGCTTTTACCAGAACAGTCTACATTTCTTCCATTAGAAGACATCAGTCACTGTGTAACAACAATTTTACTCAGTAGCAATTGTAATGATTTTATCTGAACTGTTTCAGATAATTATATATCTTTCTTTTATGTTATCTTGTTTTAGCAGTGTTGAACACTGCGCAGTTATGTTTTAATGCCACAAGTACATCCAAAGATCTGTTTAGTCTCTGCAATACAAGAGGGAGAAAATATCACCATAGATAAAACTACTACTGTGGATAGAAAGATGCACTCTGTCAGATTCCTAAGTAATGAAGCTTGAGTTCCCATCATTTCTGTTCAAGAAGTAGGAAAAAATATTAGGAGAAAATGTCTGAGTATGTAAGAATTAGCAATATGTTTATAGGAATACACTTTTCTTTCACTGAAGGTGACGAAAGATGCTGGGAGACAAGTAGAGGGCAAAAACACTTCAAAAAATTATCAGAATTCTCAAATTCCATATCTGGGATTAAAGGAACCTGAGATGGCAAAAATGCTACCATTCTGCCTCAGAAACATAACACCTCACCACACAAGATAGGTGATAGGACTATGGCAGAAGTAGCAGCTATTGACCTCAATAGCAGGGGACCAGTTAACTATGAGGAGGAGGCAGACCAGCAACAGGATGTGGAATAGGAACCATCTCCTCTGTTGCTAACCTCAGCAAAACCACTTGTTTCTTGATTTCTACCATTGAACCTAACACAGATTTTCTTGACAGAATTTGTTTAGGGGAGGGGTGCTCTTGCCTTCTTCTGAAGCTGTGAGAGTCTGACATGCCCAAAATCACCTAGCAGGTTTCCACGGCTGAGTTGGAATTTGAAGCCAGTAGAATCATAGAATCAAAGAATTGGAAGAGACCTCATGGGCCATCCAGTCCAACCCCCTGCCAAGAAGCAGGAATATTGCATTCAAATCACCCCTGACAGATGGCCATCCAGCCTCTGTTTAAAAGCTTCCAAAGAAGGAGCCTCCACCACACTCGGGCAGAGAGTTCCACTGCTGAACGGCTCTCACAATCAGGAAGTTCTTTCCTCATGTTCAGATGGAATCTCCTTTCTTGTAGTTTGAAGCCATTGTTTCGTGTTCCTAGTCTCCAGGGAAGCAGAAAACAAGCTTGCTCCCTCCTCCCTGTGGCTTCCTCTCACATATTTATACATGGCTATCATATCTCCTCTCAGCCTTCTCTTCTTCAGGCTAAACATGCCCAGCTCCTTAAGCCGCTCCTCATAGGGCTTGTTCTCCAGACCCTTGATCATTTTAGTCGTCCTCCTCTGGACACATTCCAGCTTGTCAATATCTCTCTTGAATTGTGGTGCACAGAATTGGACACAATATTCCAGGTGTGGTCGAACCAAAGCAGAATAGAGGGGTAGCATTACTTCCCTAGATCTATGCTCCTGTTGATGCAGGCCAAAATCCCATTGGCTTTTAGTGTTGTAGTCCAATATTCAAACCCATACACCATGATGATAAGCTAAATCTTATTTGCCAAAAATATTCTTAGAATCTTTAAGGTACACTTTTCATGATGAATAATGGAAGTTAACTGATCTACCTGGCAAAAATGAATCTGTTCCAGTTACTTTGTTTTTAACAGGATCAAGACTATCTGATATGATCCATCTACTAAAAATAACAAGGTAATGCTATATCTACTAAGTTCCAATTCAATTCAATGAAGATTATTCCAATGTAGGTAGCCATGGGATTGCAGCCAAGGCCTATATTAAACGATATTCAAAACTACCTGCACACTGGGAGTTGAAAGTTATGACAGTCTCCTGAATAAGTGAACAGAGACATTGTGTTATTTGTATTGTCGAAGGCTTTCATGGCTGGAATCACTAGGTTCTTGTGGGTTTTTTCGGGCTTTAGGACCATGTTCTAGAGGCATTTCTCCTGACATTTCTCCTTGCCTGCATCTATGGCAAGCATCCTCAGGAGTCTGAGGATGTGGTTCTGAATAGAAAGATATTCTGCTATCTACCCCGTGGTGTTCAGTTATTACAGACGTCACATGCAACTCCTGGAACAATTCCATCAGCGCTGTCTGCGGAAAATCCTACAAATCTCTTGGGAAGACAGGCGGACAAATGTCAGCGTGCTGGGAGAAGCAAAGACCACCAGCACTGATTCAACTCCGCTGGACTGGCCACGTTGTCCAGATGCCCGACCACCGTCTCCCAAAGCAGTTGCTCTACTCCGAACTCAAGAATGGAAAATGGAATGTTGGTGGACAGGAAAAGAGATTGAAATATGGGTTCAAAGCCAACCTTAAAAACTCTGGTATAGACACTGAGAATTGGGAAGCCCTGGCCCTTGAGCACTCCAGCTGGAGGTCAGCTGTGACCAGCAGTGCTGCAGAATGGACAGTGAAAGAGAGAAGCGTGCCAAGAAGAAGGCACATCAAGCCAACCCCGACCGGGACCGCCTTCCACCTGGAAACCAATGCCCTCACTGCGGAAGAAGATGCAGATCAAGAATAGGGCTCCACAGCCATTTACGGACTCACAAGAATCCTGATCCTGGAAGACTATCCTACTCGGTCAACAAGGGATTGCCTAAGGAATGGTTCAGTTATATCCACAAACCCTTGGCTTGGTATTTTAGTTTTCTCCAAATTATCTCTTTTTACATGGCATTGTCATTTAGCTTAATTGTACCATGGGCATTTCTTCCACTATTACAAAAAAAGCCAATGAGTATTTCAGGAGAAAATATTATTACACTATACCAGGGATTATGCAAATAGTGTATGTTTATTGTATTGTCAAAGGCTTTCATGGCTGGAATCACTAGGTTCTTGTGGGTTTTTTCGGGCTATAGGGCCATGTTCTAGAGGCATTTCTCCTGACGTTTCGCCTGCATCTATGGCAAGCATCCTCAGAGGTAGTGAGGATGCTTCTGGATACCTCTGAGGATGCTTGCCATAGATGCAGGCGAAACATCAGGAGAAATGCCTCTAGAACATGGCCCTATAGCCCGAAAAAACCCACAAGAACCTAGTGTATGTTTATATCTGTCTGCAAATCACCTTGCTTTACAATTGATTGAATATCATGTCAATATGTATTGAAGGTCACTTAAAACATTACATATTTTAGTAGTAAAATATGCAATGTATGAATATCTAAACTCTACATCCTGTCCAGTTGATATGATGGTTTTTAATTTTTTTGTTCAGTATACATTACTCAACATGTTTATGTTTCGATATTGTACTAGGAAAATATTTTAAAAGAGAAACCAGTTTGTGCCACAAGGTAATAGAAACAAAGAAAGTAAGAACACTGCCAATGAGTTTCATGTTTAGGACTATGCAGAATAAAAACACCACCATATTGGAACTAGAGAATCCATCTTCTTTTATATTGTTTGAAGATGTACCTACCCTAGGGGAGATCTTCTAGTTAATTCTTGGAACCCTGTTGAGAAGATGGAATGGCAGCCTTGGCAATTACATTAACACCCTGCTGTCTATCCTGCTCTGAACAGGTCTGATTAACATGGTGTTTAAATGCCAGAGGCATCCAGCTAGCCCATCAACTCAAAAGTTCCTGACTGTGATAGCACCATTGGAGTTCTAAACACTTCAGGTTGTGGGCAAAATGCCCTTGTACAGATAGGAACATTTTCCCAGGAACTTCAATTTCTTTAATTGGGTATTTGGCTTCAAAGATTAGCGTAAACTTTATCCAGAGGCAACAGCCACATGATATTTAAGATAATCCGTGTCTCTCTTTAGAAGAAATATCAACGAGTACCTGAACTACAGGAGTTTTGAAAGCTACCTCCCTCAATAGGTTGCTGGAAAGGAAAAATAAGTATCTTGCTGGCTTCATTGGTTATGCAAATCCGAAGAGGGATGTGGATGGTTTGTTTAAATTGTGTGTTCATATGACTACCCTGTTGACTTATGGTGATCCTTTTCCCCCCAAATCTATTTTATTGAGGGTGAAGAGGGGAAATCAAGGGTAGGGGACTCCAGACAAAAAGGGGAAAGGGTAATTATTTCTTATACATGTAAAGTGGGAGAACAATAATATGATAGGAAAGTAGGAAACATATAACAAAAGCAAAAAAAGAGGTAAAGAGGGAAAAAAAGAGAGAGAAAAAGAGAAAAACACAAACAAAACCTCACCAAACCTTGTGTTAAAAACTGAGAAAAAGTGTATGTATGTGTATGTATGTGTGTGTGTGTGTGTGTGTGTGTGTGTGTATGTGTATGTATATATATAAATGCTCTGTGCATAATAAGTACCTTATAAACAAAAGAACCAATGAACTAAATTACACCAAATTTGGCAACAAAACGTCTCAGTACACAAGGAGTGACCATCACTCAAAAAATTATGATTTTTCATTTGGGAGTTGTAGTTGCTGGGATTTATAGTTCACCTACAATCAAAGAGCATTCTGAACTCCACCTAGATGGAATTGAACCAAACTTGGCACACAGAACTCCCATGACCAACAGAAAATACTGGAAGGGTTTGGTGGGCATTGACCTTGAGTTTGGGAGTTGTAGTTCACCTGCATCCAGAGAGCACTGTGGACTCAAACAATGATGGATCTGGACCAAACTTGGCACGAATACCCAATATGCCCAAATATAAACACAGATGGAGTTTTGAGGGAAATAGACCTTGACATTTGGGAGTTGTAGTTCACCTTCAATCAAAGAGCATTCTGAACCCCATTAACGACAGAATTGGGACAAACCTCCCACACAGAACCCTCATGACCAACAGAAAATACTTAAGGCCATCCAGCCCAACTCCCTTCACCAGGGCAAGAAAACGTAATCAAAGCCCTCATGACAAAGAGCTATCCAGCCATAAATATAGAGAGATATATATGACACACACACAGAGATAAAGTATCACAGATTTGAAAGGGACCCCTAAACAAGGACAATGATATGTTGCATGCTCCAGAGTAGGCCAACCAGACAATCTCTACATCAACACAAGCATAAAGAAATTACATATATTAGAAACCAACGTTTTCTCAGATCACCAGACTGGATCACAGCAATGCGTGTGGCAGGGGACAGCTAGTATATATATATTCTGTTGACTTCCATCTACTCCTTTGCAGCTTTACCTTTATCTTTACTTGAATATTTTCTATAGAGGGTGCAGTTTTGTAACATTTCAGTAAAGTAAATTGGCTCTTCTTATATCTCCATTGCACACTAATGTATTTTGCTATGTCTGTTAGATTCTCGTTTTTTCATATTCCTTTATCTTGGACCAGTCTGTATATTGAATCGGATTCCCCGAATTTGTCTTTAACAAGAAAGTTAATCTGTCCATATATTTGATCTTTCTCACTTTCTGGACTTGTGGTGATCCTGAAAGCTTCAGAGGGGTTTCTATAGGCAATGAATCCTCAGGGATGGTTTTGTCAGTTCCTTCTTCTAAGAGTGAATCTACACTATAGAATTAATGCTGTTTGACACAGCTGTGACTGCAATGGTGTAATGTGTGGATTCATGGGAATTGCAGTTTTACAAGGCCTTTAGCCTTATCTGACAAGAAGTGCTAGTGCTGCGCCAAACTGCAAAACTAATTATTCCAAAGCATTGAGCTATGACAGTTAAAGTAGTGTCAAACTGTATTGATTTTATGGTGCTGATTTCCCCCCTATTATCTAGCCCATAGCACCTGATATTATAATTATAATTATATGTTACATGAGACACAAAACAAGTGAAAAAAAAGAAAGAAGGTAGGGTTGAGTAGAGGTAAAAGACAAATGGTCCTCTGGGGAGATGGGACAGGGGGAGGTGGTGAAGTGTTGGAGGGGGGGACGGGCTGAAGAAAGGGTGCGACAGGGGAGTGGCAACGTAGAAGGGGGGAAAGGGGGGTTCTTCCCGTCAGTCTTCCACGAGATCTTCTTCTCCTGTTGTTTTCCGTTTTTGTGTCTCATGTTTTATATGTATGTATATATCTCAACAAAACACCAATAAAAATTATTTTTTAAAAAAATTATAATTATATGTTTATATTACATGTAATATTACTGATAATATTACAATATAATGTTATAGTACAATATAGTAATATTTAATACTGATATTGTACTATGCTAATAATATAATATAATATAATATAATATAATATAATATAATATATATATATATATATATATATATATATATATATATATATGTAATGTTCGTTTGTGATATTCCCACTGGATGAATTGACACCAAATTTGGACACAAGACACCTAACAACCCAATGTATGTCCTTCAATCAAAAAATTGATTTTGTCATTTGGGAGTCGTAGTTGCTGGGATTTATAGTTCACCTACAATCAAAGAACATTCTGAACCCCACCAATGATGGAATTGAACAAAACTTGGCAGACAGTTCTCCCATGACCAACAGAAAATACTGGAAGGGTTTGGTAGGCAGTATCCTTTGGTTTTGGAGTTGTAGTTCACCTACATCCAGAGATCACTGTGGACTCAAACAATGATGGATCTGGACCAAGCTCTACTCAATATACCCAAATGTGAACACTGGTGGGAAAAATAGAATCTTGACATTTGGGAGTCGTAGTTGCTGGGATTTATAGTTCACCTACAATCACAGAGCATTCTAAACCCCACCAATGATAGAATTGGGCCAAACCTCCCACACAGAACCCCCATGTGGGCCACAGCAACATGTGGCAGGGGACGGCAAGTGTGTGTGTGTGTGTGTGTGTGTGTGTGTGTATCTCGTAAGCCGTTCTGAGTCCCCTTCGGGAAGAGAAGGGCAGCATATAAATGTCATAAATAAATAAATAAATAAATAAATAAATAAATATTCATTGGTGATCTCCTTTCCAAGTATGAATGTGTTGTGTTAGGGATGTATTTTGTTTGTAGTAGCACGAAATGTCTAAACAGGATGAACTCCCTATTTCTTTTTCCAGTGCTAGAAAATTTCTTGTGTTTATTTCTTCGTTAGCTCGTACCTATTTCTTCCACCTTTCAGACATTTCTAGCTTCATTCTCTTTTTATTGATGCAGCATGTATTTTCATTCACATTAAAAATCTGTCTAGAAAGGATTATCACAACTATTTATGTATGAGTCTTTGTGTGTCTCATTGCCTGTTTCCATTCTTAATTTTGCTGCCCATCTTATTTTTATTGTTAGTATATCTGACTACATATATATCTTTCCCATGACTGCTACATCTGTATTGTTTTCAATTAATATTTTTACACATTCATTTTTCATGTTCCAGCTTATTTTTCTGCTATTGGTTCTTTAGGCAACTTCTTTCTCTTTCTTTCTCACTTTTTCTCTTTCATGTCTACTTTTTTTCTGACTGTGCCCTTGTTTGCAGAATGTCATGACACTGGAAATGTGATCTGCTTAGTCTCTCTGATGTTTTCTATAAAGAACTTTTTAAAAAAAATATATATCCTAAGCACAGTGCCATTGTAGCTTTTGTCTGTATATTTGCCTTTTTTAATTTTAATATTTCAAAGTGTAGAAATAGATGACTTCAAATACATTTTTAAGGACCAACCCAACACTTTTATCTTCCTGAGACAGAAGCAGAAAATGCCTCAATATGGCAAGGCAGATTTCCCTCTTGGCTTAAAGAGGTGATGGTGAGACTGTTACTGAAAAAAAATCCTACTTGGACCCCACTGTATGGAAGAATTTCCAACAAGTGTCCAATACTTTTAGGGAGTTTCTAGAGTATGTGGTGGCTTTCTATCTCCACGTGTTTCTGAATGTGATGTATTATAAATAAACCCATTCCAATCTGACTTCATGCCTGGTTCTGACTACATTAGTTGATGGCCTATGCTAGGAACTTGACAGAGAAAGTATGTCCCCATTTGTCCCATTCTATTCTGCTTTGGTCAGACCTCACCTGGAATACTGTGTCCAGTTCTTGACACCACAATTGAAGATAAATATTGTCAAGGTGGAAGGTTTCCAGAGAAGGGCAACCAAAATGATCAAAGGTTTGGAAACTAAACCCTATGAGGAACAGCTTAGGGACCTGGATATGTATCTTGACGAATAGAAGTCTGAGAGGGGACATGACTGTCATGTTTAAATATTTGAAAAGATGTTACATTGAGGAAGTGACAAATGAGTTTTCTGCTGCCTTGGAGACTAGGACATGGACCAATAGGTTATAATTGTAGGAAAAAGGAGTCCATCTAAACATTAGGAAGAACTTTCTGATGTTAAGAGCTGTTCAGCAGTGGAAAATACTGCCTCAGAGTATGGTGTAGTCTCTTTCTCTTGAGGTTTTTAAACGAGCTGGAAGGACTTATGTCAGTGGTGTTTTGATTCTGTGTTCCTGCATGGCAGGGGGTTGTGGTCTCTTCCAACTTTTTAAATCTTTGATTCTATGATTCTGAGTTTTGGGGTTCAGTGTCACCAGCAGGGGCGGCTCGTCCATTACGCGAAGTAAGCGGTCGCAGAACACTTTTTTTTGCCAGGGGCACAGAGGCGCCTCTGTAAATGCCCCTCGACTGCCACTTGAGGAGCGCCCCCTCAGCTCACAACAGCCCTAGCAGTCCGGGGGGAGCCTCGGCTTTCTTGCCTCGCTGCCAAGTGATCCTCTTCCCAAAGGGGCCGGGCCTTTGAGCCTCGCCTAGCCCCTCTCGTTCCTGCTCCACCTGGCCACCGGGTGCGCAAGCAGAGCCGCTCAATCGTTCTCCGCATTCGATCCCTTCCCCATGACCGGCTCCCTTTCCCGATCCCCCGGTGCTCCACCCGCCTCCTCTCCTCTCCCCAATCCGTGGGTGGGCCAAGGGGCGGAGCCGCCGCGCCTGGCCTGCTTTGGGTCCGGAGGCATGTCTGAAGACCCCAGCATGCACACCAAAAATAGGTCCAAATGGCTGAGGAGAAAGTCAGGAGAAGAGGTGACTTTTCAGGCACGCCTCCAGACCCAAAGCGGGCCAGGCAAGGGAGCAAGTGCGGCAAGTGTAGTTACTGGGATGTATAGTTCACCTACACTCAAAGAGCATTCTGAACTCCACCAATGATGGAATTGAACCAAATATGGCACACAGAACTCCCACGACAAACAGAAAATATATATCAATGATTGATTGGGGGGGGGGGCAATATACTGTTACCTAGGGCCACCTCTGGTCACCAGGAACATGTTGATACACAATCCTCCCCCACCCCCCAATTCCATTTAATTTGAAGAAAGCCGATTCAGTGGATTCAATAGCACTTGATTGAAGGAAGCTTAATTCAGACAAGATGAAGGTATTCCTGTCAGCTGAAAGAATTCAACCTATGCTAGATAGAGTTACACTTCCCCTTAAATCTTAAGCTATTAACTTGGAAATACTAATTGACTCTTTAAATCAACAGTATCAATTTAATAATGATATATTGGTTACACTGAGCATTACATCCCTGTACACAGACATAACTTATACTGATGGGATTAAAGCTCCACACAAATTCATTTGCGCTAGGAGTTCTAACAATCTGCCAATGTAAGTTACTACTACTTTAAAGAAAATAGCCCTCACAATAATTTCCCGTTCAATGCAAATCACTAATTAAACTTTACAGTACAAGTCATGGATCCTTGTTATGTAAAACTATTCATGAGCAAACTAAAAAAATAGCATCCTTAAAAAATCCAGTGACACCTTTATGTTCTAGAAAGAATGCTGAGAAAGTTTGTATTATATATCAGTTTTATCCATCCAACAACTAAGTTTACATCTAGCAACGCAATTTAGCACCCACATATCCATATCTTCTATGTCTTTCTCACCATTGAGAAAAAATTCAATGTCCATATCTAGGTTTGAACATTGGGTTAGGATTCTGGTGACCAGTGCTTTATTTCTCTTGGCCATGGAAATCCATTGGGTGACTTTGAATGAGTCGCATACTCAGTCCCAGAAAACCCTATGATAGCTTCACCTTAGGTTTGCCATAAGTCATAAAGTTAGGTTTGCCATAAGTCATAAAGAACTTGAAGGTGCACAACAACAACAGCAGCAGCAGCAGCAGCAGCAGCAGCAGCAGCAGCAACAATATTCCAAGGGGACTTCAAAGCCCAGAAGCAAAATGCAGGGCCCTATAATGCTGCCAGTGCTGCCAAAGTGAGGATCAAGCCCAAGCGTGCTTTCTCTGTGGCTGTATTGAAATGGCATTTTTACTTTGCCAACTTGAAGGACATTCAGAAAAATAATATGCCTTGGGGTACATATATTGATTCCTCAGGCTAAATCTTAATAGTTAGCAGATATCAAAGCTTTCATAGAAAAAAAACCCCAAACAACCCAAAGCAATTGGTCTGTCAGACTGTTCAGGGTGCTGGGTTTATTAACATTTCAAATGCAGCTGTCAGGTACACCATTGATTTTTGAAGTGTAGATGGATGTTTCATTAGAAATAATAACACGTGATAGGAAGAATAATTGTACTCCTTTATATTAGAATGGCAAATGAGCAATGAAGAATGTTAAAATTGAGTCATTAGCAGACTGACCTAAAAGTCTTGTATATCAGGAGCTCTGTGGCTTGAAGTAACGGTATATCTACATTGTAGAATTAATGCAGTTTGGCATGACTTTAATCATTGTGACAGTGCGTGTGGCGCCACCTGTGTGTAGAATTTTAAAGTGCAAAGGTTTAAACTGTATAACATGCCCAAACTTGCTTATCTTGTAAATGTATAGTTGGATTGATTGGTTATTTGTAGCTGTCAATCAATGTTGTTTGCACCAGTTGAATTGCTCCCTCAGCTCAATTGTTTGACCCCACCTCTTTCTAGAAGAGGAGGACAGTGTTTCGTTCTCCATTCTACCATCAAACTTTCTATCAGATCGACGTGAGAAAGAGACTTGGCTCTAAAGCCCTTAATTAAGTTACCTCTCATCACCAATTCTAAGGTTTTTACCCTTGGGAATAATACTTTATGTCCAGATTGCCCTGGACAATGTTGAGAAGACCCAAGAGCCTTCAAACCAGTCCTTTGGCATCAAAAGGAAGATTCTGTGCCTTCAACATAGGTAATTGGACTGAGGGTTGTGTTTCTTCTGACCTTCGCAGCCATTGAGAACAGAGGGAGCAGGAAAAGCTTCTCAGCTGCGAAATCTCCTTGGACCCAAGACAACCAGAGACTGTAATGTATATTTCCTTTACCCGCTTTGAAACTTCCAGTTTATTGCCTTAAAGGGATAACTCTTTGTGAACAGTAAAATCTATTTTGAGTTATCTACAGTGTTTTGGTCCTTGGGAGTTCCAGTTCTCTAAAGGAAGGCAAGAAGCAATCCCCTGGGGAAAAGATGTCACGTCTATGTCTCTTTCACTAAGAGTTATAGCCCCCAGGCACGACGGCATAATCATCATGGTTCTGTGCTCTGAAATCCTGGGACATTTGGTTTTACAAAGCATTTAACTTTCTCTGCCAAAGGGTACTGGTGCTTCACTAAGCTACAAATCCCAGTATTCCATAGCACTGAGCCATGGATGCTGAAGTGATATCAAACAGCATAGATGTACCTCATAGGTGTCTCCAGTTGGGTTTGGCCTTATCCCAAGATAGCAGTGCTGGCCATGTAGCAAAATATAGCAAATCTACAAAATATAGCAAAATCTACAAAATATAGCAAAATCTACAAAATTCATTGCAGTGGTGCCTTTATTGGTTGGCCTAATAAAGATATTACCACAGTGTGTTTTGGGAGTTTTGTACATCACAGATTATGTTTATTCTGGTCTCTTCAGATCTGAAATTAAATTAAAAATGTGTAACCGCAGTCCTTGTGAATGGATTACAGTATGAAGCCTCTGGGTTGACTAGACTTTCTTATTCTAGTGGTAAACAAAACATTGACCCTTCTCAGCTCTATCTCTGGTTATAACTGTCAAACAATCATAGTCTCAAAAATGTAACCTATAAAGTAGAGGTGGGAAGGTTATTATTTTCTAGATGTAGTTGGATTGGAAATGTAATATGTCCTGGCTTGCAAGGCAAATGATCAGAGGATGCATTCCCACTACAACACTTGTAGTGCGATTGCAAGGAATCAGATTTAAATACCTTTTATATGCAATTACCCCTGTCCAGTTCAGTCTGGATACGATGAGAACTGGATGGATCTTTTCCCCAAAATGTGAATATTACCAGATCATTCTAAGTTAATCTGATGAAATAACCCCTTCCCTAGGAAAATATACATAGAAAACAGAAATACACATTCATCAATGGGGAAGTGTGTGTCAAAAATGCATCCAACATGAAAATATGAGCCCATTTTTTTGTGGAGAAAGAAACACCTTCCAAGAGACAGATGCTATTTTTTTAAAAAAAGTGTAATAGCCAACAACAGATATCAAGGCGGAAAAGCCGGAAGTTTACAGAGGTGCCTTTGATAGATATGTATGTTATTATTTGGGACAGACATAGATTTCCCACATCAAAGCTTTTCAAAATTATATGTTTTTGCTATCTAGGTATCTATCTAGCTATCTAGCTATCTACGTAACTTGAAAAGACATGCAGTTAAAATTGCTCTTCTATTTGTAGTGATTAAAAAAACCCGAGATGAATTCACCTTTTCCTACTCAGGGAACATTTCCATTGTATTTTGAAAAACACAAAACATTTGGAAAAGATCAGCAGCAGTTGCAGTATATGTGTGTGTTTCTCCCATCGGTACAATGAAGTGACAGCTACTTTGGGTGTACGTTATGGAATGATTCATAGTATAGGAAGTCACTTCTCAATATAGTTATGATCTCTGAGGGATTACAATAGTTCTTTTAATTGGAAAGAGGAGGAAGTGGGAGATATTCTACAGAAAGATTGCTGATATGTTTCACTGGCAGTGTATAAATAAGACAGTGGCATGGAAATCTTTGCTAACGTTATCATATGTTTCCTTCTTCGGGGTTTGTAATATCTGAATGATAATTGTGACCTAAATAAATCCATAAGAATTATCCATCATGAAACATTCCTGGAGGGGGAAAATGAGCCTTGAACATTATTAGTCTTTTTTCTACTTAGAATTTAGTATAATTGGCAATTTCTTCTATGAATTTTGTTTACTGATGTCTAAAGATTACTGCTGTTTGGCATTTTGCACAAATCATTATTATGATGTTGCTTCCTCCAAAAAAGACACAAGGGGAAATGAAGAGGCATTCTTTAAACTTTTTGTTTCTCAGTGCAGCAAACATAGTGAAGGTTCTTAGAGATGAGCATCCAGTTCAACTGAAGTCTTTGTAAACCATTAAGGAAAAGGAAAGATGGTATTTCAAGCAGCAGATGCTGGGAACAGGTAGCAGCAGCTAGACTGTTGGAAATCAGAACTATGAGTGACACATGCCTTTTTTGAACTTTGCTTTAAGATGCCATGTTTATTTGTTTATTCAAATATTTCTATCATACCCTCTATCCACCCAACATTGGTCAGAATTCAGCAATTAAAAATTCATAATTCATTTCATGTATTTTCAGGATCCCTACAGAGCTCCTAGCACACAGGAGACGGTTGTTGTTGTTGTTGCCTTCAAGTCATTTGTAACTTATGACAATCTCTACCATGGGATTTTCTAAGATTGAGGAGTGTGTAACTTGTGCAAAGTCACTCTGTGGGAATCCATGGCTAAGCAGGAATTTAAACCCTGCTCTCCAGAGTCATAGCCCAATGCTATGGATATGTAAACGTCTCCCTATCCCAATTTTTGGGCAGCAGTCACTGCAGTTGATTGATATTTTGTTTCCCTGTCAATCAGGAAGCAGCTTCTGACAGCATGCTTTCCCATCACATGAGCAATCTCAAGGATGACAAGGAATTAAAATAGGGGTCTGCCTGACACATCAGAGTTTGCTTAAATAAGAATGTTGGACTAACAACCAGTTGCTTCCCAACTGATAAGGAAGCAGAATTTCAATGATCACACTGGCTGCTTCTTGGTAGGGCATGATGGAAATTCAGTAGTTTTCCAAATGCAGTTAAATCTGATGGGTGTGCACAAATCCCAAAAATGGTACCATTTTGGATATCTTTTCAGCCTCCCCCCCCCCAGTCATTTTTTTCTGGAAAAATCCTTAAATTGGGATGGGGGTTCTGTTTTCATTCTGGTAAGATTTGGTCCATTGGTGCCAATGGAGAAAATTTAGAGCAGTGGTTCTCAACCTGGGGTCCCCAGATGTTTTTGGCCTACAACTCCCAGAAATCCCAGCCAGTTTACTAGCTGTTAGGATTTCTGGGATTTGAAGGCCAAAAACATCTGGGGACCCCAGGTTGAGAACCACTGGTTTAGAGGCTCATTTCTCTGTCATTTTTAGACCTATCAGGATGTAACTTACCTCACTTGTAGGCCACATTTACAACTGCAAACCTGCCAAGTTTCAGAACATTTCACCAACCCTTTGAGTTTTGGAATTTTTAAAAAAGTTTTTACCATAATATTTTTTAAATAAACCACAAGAAGGAATTGAAGTCCCAACCAGAATCCTGCCGGCACCCCACTAGTCATTTCTTTCCAGGATGAAGATGAACCATTAGTGAACACCTTTTGGGTTCAGTCACTTAACCAATTATAGATTCATCTAATAATATCATTGCCTAGCTCACATTTTACTAGTTTGTTTGCAAAAAGATCATGGGGAACCTTGCCAAAAGCTTTATTGAAATCAAAATATTCTACATCCACAGCATTCCCTGCATCTACCAAGTTTGTAACTCTATAAAAAGAATAGATGTAAGAGAAAAGCCTTTGCTGAAGATCTCAAGGCCTGGGCAAGCTCGTGTATTTAATTTTTGAATTGGTTCTATTTCTATCATCGTGTATTTTATTAGCTTTATATTGTTGTGAGCTCCTCCAAGTCCCTTTGAGGAGAGGGGACAGGATACAAATAAACCATATTATTATATTCTTATATAAGAAAGAAATAACCTTTGGAAAGCCTGGACTTAAACTATTCAGTGCTTTATAGGTGATGATCAGCAGTTTGAATTGTTCACCACACTATTAGTTCATCTACACAAGGTAGCTTAGCTCAGTGTATATATGACCTGGAGCAAAATCTGGTACATTTGTCCCAAATCTGGGGCCACTGTATATTAGATTGTATATAAATCAGGGGATATTAGATCAGCCCCTTCCCTCCTGACCTTCAGAAAGAGGGTGAAAACGGGGCTTTGGGATCAAAGCTTTGGCAAGTAACACAATGCTATAGATGAATTAATGTGTAATGATTGCCGGAATTGCCTATGTTTGTGGATAATGTGGTTTTATAGTTGTAATTGCAATGTTTTATATGTTTTAATGCTCTAAATCTCATTTACATTTTAAATTGAAATGTTTATTTAATTTTATATTGGAGGTATATTGGGAAGGATACTAGAGACAAAGTTGAAGTACTTTGGCCACATCATGAGGAGACAGCAAAGCCTAGAGAAGACAATTATGCTGGGGAGAGTGGAAGGCCAAAGGAAGAGGGGCCGACCAAGGGCAAGATGGATGCATGGCATCCTTGAAGTGACTGGACTGACCTTGAAGGAGCTGGGGGTGGTGACGGCCGACAGGGAGCTCTGGCGTGGGCTGGTCCATGAGGTCACGAAGAGTCGGAGACGACTGAACGAATGAACAACAACAACATATTGTTTTTAAGGCATTGAATTATTGCCTATGCTGTAAGCCACCTCGGGGTCGAGAAAGGCGGAATATAATAAAATAAATACATACATACATACATAAATAAAATGTTCATATGGCTAAGGAGTGCATCCACTCCACTGAGGCAGTGTGGATTTCACCTCTTCAGTATCACCACTGTCACTTCTAACCAGCCACATAATTCTTTCTGTGTTCCTGTCCCCTTGCAGGGTCCTCTTTTGACATAAGAATAGGGCACGTGTGAAACCAACATGAAGAAAAGGGGTGATTCCCTTTTCTTCCTGGTTATGGAGATGCCCATTCAGACATCAAAGAAGTGCCCAGGTGAACAGAAAAATGGAAGGGAGATTACTGTGCATGATGAAGACAGCCATACCTCAAGGTGAATTTAGGATTATTTTTTTGCCAATGTAGGAAGCCTTCTGTTTCATGAATATTAGAGTGTATACAAACATTTAAGTATTCTGGCCCCTGTATTTTAAATCACCAAGAAGACATCGTGCTGAATGGCAAGACTCATCATTTCATTAACAATTCTGTATGGCAAACAGAAGAGAATTATAAAATAGTTAATCCTATGCCCATGTGATTTTCAGAAGAAAAGAAAAACCTTCTTCTGAATCTGCTGGTTTAATATTGTAGTCTTCTGTTTCTGCATTGTAACAGCTGCTAATATATCATTTGGCACGATGTACTACATACCCCACTGAGATGAATGCATGTTCTCAAACCTCTCATGGATTTTGCTGGGAATGGCATGTGAGACTTCCAGGGAGGGTATCCATAGTATCAACTAGCTTCACTTTGAATCTTCTAAAAGAGAATTGTTAATTTAAGATAATAGCCTTGAAGGCTAGGGAGTTATTCTTCAGCACATATTCTGAGCCACTACGTTTAGAGGATGAAATCTGATGAGAAATGGAAACTGTTATCAAATTTTAATGTTATTAAAGTTTGCTGGGGATCTCTACAAGGAGGATTTTAAAATTGCATAATATGTATATTAGACTCCCACTTTTGGAAACTCTTGACTTCTTTGTCCTGAAGTCATTTCCCAGCTGTATTATTGTTCTATATCAATATGATGGGGATGCTGTCAGAGTGGAGAATATGAACCCACCACTCAAATGACTTGCACAGAAGGAAGCATAAGCTAATTGCCCAGTGAATCTTCCAGAATTAATATGTAGAGACAGAGCTTTTTCCACAAGATAGTGTTAAAATTTTAAAATGCTGCTTATGTGTTATTTTTGTGTTGGCATAACTGTGATCCGAATTATGAATGGATAATACACTTTAGCTCTGATTACAATCAAATATGACTGCATGTTCCTTTCTGAAATGATTTCTTAAAGAATAATCTCTTAAGAATGATTTCTTAAAACTCAATCAACCCTCAAGAACCAGATTTACATCATTATGATAACAACACATTCTCCTCTTGGCAAGATGCACATATCTCCTAGGTCAGCTTGCTTCTATAGAGTTCCCCAGTCTCTTGTTAAGTATAGCTGGTCATCACTACACTCATAGCTTTTCAGTGCGACATGAAAATATGGGATTTTCAGTACCGATCCTCCATTGATCAGCTGAATATATTTAATCAAGTGTTTAATCAAGTCTCCATATTTCTTAATTTTTAAAGAAATATGGTTACTCTAGTTGTATGCTTCCTCAATATTGTTTTTGTGCATTAGAATATAGACTGTTGTATTTCATACAGTTCCCTTTTAGGAATTTAGCTTCCGATCACTGCCTTTTGTCCATGGATGACACATTTTTGCTTGTGTATGTATACACGTATGAAAATTATTTACCAGGTATATAGTACTTGGATGGGAGACTGCCAATGAATAACAGGTGCTGAAGACTATATTTAAAAACAAGAAACTGACAAAACCACCTATAAGTTCTTTTTGCCTAAGAAAACCCTATGAAACTCAGGGGTCACCATAAGTTGACAGTTACTTGAAAGCATATCCATGTACATAGTGTGTTTTGTACCTTTAATATTCATGTTCACTTTTGTTCTAAATATTTGTCACCTTTTAAAGCAAAAGGCATAGCCTATAAATATATAAACCATATAATTTATGACATCACCACTATCTATCTCTTTAGACCATATATATCCCCTTGACCAGTCCAAAACATCAAAGAGAAACCACTGGGCTTTTGGACTCCTTCCCTCATTCTTCTTCTTGTAATCTTAGAGTGGATTTTCTGCTTATCAACTACACTGACATGAGGAATAAATTACAATTTTGTTTTGATTCATTTTATACTTGAATACTTGCAAAAAAGTCAATATGGAAAAGATTAAAGTGGTAGATTTTGATCATCTCAACACAGTGCTATATTCTAGGATCTGATCCCAGATTATTTGTTTTGTACTGGATTATATGAGTATACACTGCCAGATATTCTGGGATAAACACATAATCTGGGATCAGATCCTGGGATATATGGTAGTGTAGATCATAGGTGGAGATTAATAATAGGATTTAGAAGCCTGGATTTGATCCGAGCATTCTATTCTTTGTTTTAGTGTTTATACTGTATAGATTTTAATTAATTATGATACCTTTTAAGCAGTTTTTGCTGTCTTGAGTCTCAGGCTGGATCTATACTGTCCTGTTTTCCAAGATCTGATCCCAGATCTTGACACAAAAATTCCATATGCCTAAATATGAACACAGATGGAGTTTGGAGAAAATAGACCTTGACATTTGGGATTTGTAGTTACTGGGATTTATAGTTCACTACAATTAAAGAGCATTCTGAAACCCACAAAACAGAAATGGGGCAAACTTCCCACACAGAACCCCCATGACCAACAGAAAATACTTAAGGCCATCCATCCAACTCTCTTCACCAGGGCAAGAAAATGTAATCAGAGCCCTCCTGACAAAGAGCCATCCAGTCCATATAGATAGATAGATATCATTCTCTCTCACACACACAGATATAGTATCATAGATTTGAAAGAGACCCTTAAAGAAGGACTATGATATGTTGCATATTCCAGAGTAGGCAAACCAGACACTCTCCACATCAACACTGACAAAGAAACAACAAGAAATACTGTTTACTCACAAGCATAAAGGAATTACATATATTAGAAACCAACACTTTCTCATTACTTTATTTTCCAGATCACCAGACTGGGCCACAGCAAAGCGTGGCAGGGGACAGCTAGTAGATTTATAAGGTTTTAGAAACATTCATGAGCTGATCCACAGCTAGGAAATGATTGCTAAAAAGAATCTCCATTTTTCAGAAGCATTATACCTACATATATGAGCAACTGGGGGACCAAAGGTGTTGCTGAAAGCATCTACTTATCTGAACACTGTGGCAACATATGACATGACAAAAGGGACCATTTCGTTAATCTAACAGAACTGTTAAAGTTTTTAGATGCTAAGTAGAACTGCAAAGTTTTATCAGTTTAATTGCTAGTGGATTGCCTGATAAAGGTCAATTTTAATTGGTGTGGCTGTAAACTGTGGCATAATGTTTTTGTGGCTATTTTTGATCTGTTAACAAAATTAAAGCCATTCCCTGCAACCTTTCTGTATTACATTGCATTTCCCACAATATCTCATCCAAATTTTTAAAATGAGGCTTTGATCATATACTAGCATGTTCAATTGTAATCCGTGCTCAGTTCCCTCTATCTTTCCCTACTGAATAGTGATTTGTGAAGACTGATATTTTTCAAACATGATCTTAGAATTACAGTCTTCTGTGCCACAAGAGAATGAAATCAGGCCCAGCATTTTCATTAAATATATCTGTTTTATTATTTCGTATAAATTTTTTTGCATAAGTTAGTAAAAAAACTGATAAAAATAGAAGGCCTGTAGAGTTTATCAACAGGTGGCTAAATATCTTTTGACCAAAAACAGGCAACAGCAATGGCATTGTCTGTAGCCTCCAACAATTCTTTCTCTGTACAGGAGGTAGAGCATAGAGGACAAGCATACAAATGTGAAGTTGTCTGTTCTGCTCCATAGTCACACAAGGTGTGGGATTCTTTTAGGTAGTGCCACTTTGCCAGGTTCTGAGACTGTTCAGGGACTTCCACGTTGCCCATTCATGGTTTGCCCTTGGAGGAAGACCCTTGTGGGGGTCATCCAATTGCGATTTCCTGGTTTAGCTGCCCAGAGGGATACCCTTGCTGTTGCTGGGGGATGCCAAGAGAAGTGGTAGTTCTCATAAAGCTTTTCCTTGATTTGAATCTACTGGGAGGAGGCTGGTAGCCATGCAGTGGGTGGCTTTCACAGTGTTCAACCTTATTTCTCTGACATTTAGGAGAAACTTCCTGTCACACATCGGGGGGGGGGGGGGCAATGCCAGCTAGCTTGTAGAGTTTATCAACAGGTGTAGGTTTAAGACATCCTGTGATTATTCTGCATGTTTTGTTCAATGCTATGTTCACCTGCTTTGCATGGGCAGACTTATGCCAAACAGGGCAGGCATACTCAGCAGTTGAGTAAGACAAGGCTAGGCCTGATGTTCTTATTAATTTTGGGTCTGCACCACATGTGCTGCCAGTAAGTTTTCACTGGATGTTATTGTGTGCAGCTACTTTGTGGTTGGTGTTCAAGCAGTGTTTCCTATATACTAGTGTTCAATCTAAGATGACTCAAGATATTTAGGATGGAAACAATGTTCAAGCTCTTGACCTTCCCAAGTGACTTTCAATTTCCTGTTGGCTTCATGCTTGCATAGGTGGAAAGCACACACTTTTGTCTTGGCAGGGTTAGGCTTCAGGTGGTTATCTTTGCAGTAGCTGGAGAGATCTTTCAAGGCATTAGTAAGTTGGATTTCAACTGTTTCAAAGTCTTTTGCTTGTGTTGTTAGGCCAAGGTCATCAGCATATATAAAGCTTTTTGTGAGTGGTGGTTGTGGCTGATTGTTAGTAAAGATATTAAACAAGGTCAGTGCAAGAACGCTGCCTTGGGAGAAACCATTCTTTTGCCTCCTCCATCTACTTTTCCTACCTTGAAACTCCACATAGAAGCTACGGTTTTCTAGGAGAGTCTGGATAGTTTTTGTAAAATTATAGTCTCAGCAGGCATGTAGCCGGGGGGGAGGGGGGGCTTCACCCGAAATTCTCATGGTGGTTCGCGAAAAGGCCTTACTGGTGCATTATTTAAACTGTTATGTTTATTCGTATCATGATCTGATCACCATACTCAATATATCCCATATGCATGGGGGTATTGGGGTAATGATACAAAAGGTTTGCTAGGGTAGACCCTCTTTCACTCAGACTCAGCCCCCCCCCAAAACTCAGCCCCCCCACTCAGCCCCCCCCCCGAATTGAAATCCTGGCTACGGGCCTGTGTCTCGGGTAATATGGTAGACATTCTGCAGCATTTTCCTATTTTGCACCGTTTCATAGGCTGCTGTAAGGTCGACAAAAACGGATCAGCAGTTCAACCGGCACAAGGGTTTAACCCATTGCACCACCATGGCTCCATCCCCACAACTATGGAACCCATATCCATGGTTTCAGTTAACTGTGCCCAGTGGGAATAATTTTCTCAATAGGAATTTTCTAGGCAATTCTGTTCTATATTTTCCCCAGAAGTTAACACAGAGTTGCTCTGAAGGAACTAGCAAATTTCTAAAGAGAATACCTGAAATAAAAAAATGAAGCAATTCAATGATGTCTAGTTATATCTGTGGTTTCACATAACCACTGTCTCACTTGGAACATATCTCCAGCAGATACAAGGACTTACTGTATAATAAAATAACGAAAGGGGAAAGAACACAATAAATGGAAGAGGAGGTAACATTTTTTCATGACAATGTTGTGACATAGGGGCCTCGTGTCTGCTGCACTATTTGCATAGTAAAAGGAATTATATATGCTATCACAGAAACAACTGAACTGGGGCCAGTCCATCCCTGTACAGAGAATTCCAATAATGGTGTAATTCACATCTGGATTGAGACTGAAATCTAATGCACACTTTCTTGTGGAGAGCTCCTTGTGGACTCTTGAGGACTAAATTCTATGCAAACCCACACAAAATTGTGCTGCAGCAATTCTTGCAAGATGGATGGAATACTTTTCCTTGATTGGTATGTCTGTTTGGATAAAAGGTTTTTAGCCTGCTACAGGAAGGATAGTCGAGAGGGGATCATTCTGGCTTCCCTGGGCAGGGAGTTCCAGAGTCGAAGGGCGGCCACCGAGAAGGAAGGCCCACTCTCTCATTCTCACCAAATGAGCTTGAGATGGAGGTGGAACCAAGAGAAGGGCCTCTCCTGAAGATCTCAGGGCCTGGGCAGGTTCATACAAGGGGATGCGGTCAGCCAAATAGCCTAGATATGAATCATCTATGGCTTTAAAGGTCATAACCACTTTGAATTGTGCCTGGTAACAGACTTGTGCCTGGTAACAGTCACTGTCAGTAATATGGCTTCCAGGTTCAGTGCTGAATCCAGGAAGACCCTCAAACTGCAGAGCTGTGTCTTCAGAGAAAGTGTGACCTCATCCAGCACAGGCTGGATCCTTATTCCCTGATCTGCCTTCCGACTGCCATGGGGTACCTGTCTTGTTTGGATTAAGTTTCAATTTGTTTGCACTCATACAGTCCATTGCTGATGACATACACTGGTTTAGGGTCAGAATAGCTTCCTTGTCTTTAGGTGGAAAGGAGTAGTAGAGTTGGGCATCATCTGAATATAGGAAGCATTGAACTCCAGAACTCTGGATTTCCATCCTAGTGGTTTCATGTATATGTTGAACAGCATGGGGACAAAATTGAAACCTGAGGAACCCAACAGGACAATGGCCAGGGGTTCAAACAGGAGTTCCCCAGCACCCTCTTCTAGGTATGGCCCTCCAGGAAGGATGGAGCAACTGTAAAACAGAGTCTCCCAATCTCATACCAGTGAGACAATCCAGAAGGATGCTATGGTCAATTCCATTAGGCAAGCAATTATTAGTCTTTATTTATTGTTCATGACTGGCTGCCATCTTTCAGTAATGTTTCATACATTCATGTCTGAGGCTGAATCTTTTTTTTTATTTGTTCAGTCACCTCCGATTCTTTGTGACTTCATGGACCAGCTCGTGCCAGAGCTCCCTGTCAGCCATCACCACCCTCAGCTCTCCCAAGGTCAAGCCGGTCACTTCAAGGATACCATCCATCCATCCATCTTGCCCCTCCTCCTTTTTCCTTTCATTTTCCCCAGCATCATTGTCTTCCCTAAGCTTTCCTGTCTTCTCATTATGTAGCCAAGTACTTCATTTTAGCCTCTAATATCCTTCCCTCCAGTGAGCAGTCGGGCATTATTTTCTGGAGTATATGTCATGAATGACTTTTCAATAACTTTGAAGTATAGGTTCTTTTTATTGCAATTTCCAGTGTAAGAGAGTATATCAGATTACAGAAAAACATTTGGACAAAAAATAACATTGGACATGCAGACATACAGATTCTATGCATTGAATTTATAATTACATTGGTTAACAAACAAAGAAAGGGGAATTACATTTTCACTCAACATTCACGCCACATATACATGCATTCATCCTCAGGCATTCAAGTATTACCATATCCTGTTCTCCCTCCTTGGAGAACCAGGCCAGACTCTGATTTCCTGCAGTCTCCCAACGTATAGTTCCATAACTTCCATAACGCCATAACTTCAAAACGATGAAATACTAAAACTTCTTCCCTAAGAACAATGCCAAGGACCAGATCTCTGTTTTTCATACAGCAGAACCTGACTCCCTGCACAAAATCTAAGACTCCAAAAGTGCACTTCTTCCTCTTCCCTTGAGAAAGAAGCCCCAAAGTGACCAGACTGCTCCCGTGCAAATCTGCCACTATCCATAGGTACACTATCTCTCTCCTTCCCATGGAGCAGAGCATAGCAGGTGAACCAGATTCCTCAGGTCGGTCACAATTTGAGCATTATTACACTGAGTCTTTTATAGGAATATTCTGTTGATGTAGTCCCAAAGTTGTAAATTAATGATAGACATCTTCCATCCTGGATCCATCTCAGTTTCCTGGCCAGATGTTGATCTTCTTGATTGGTGTTGATCTTATGTTGACTTCCTTCTTAACATAAGGAAAGTTGCAAAGATTTCCTTTATCTCTGTCCCAGTTCTTATCAGGGTTTCTCATTAGCAAGTCTAGCAAGCAGGTAGTTAGTCATTGCAGGCCTGGGTCTTTTACTGGTGTTTCCAAATTATTAACTTCATACATCCTTCCATTCCTCCATTCATTCCCACACATCATATTAAATTCACATTTCTCAAATCTGCAATAATATTTTCGTAACATATGGACTGGTTTTAACCTTCTTGCAGTCCAAGGCTCTCTCTGGATCTACACTGCTTTATATCCCATGATCTGATCCCAAATTATCTGTTTATCCCAAATTATCCAGTTCAAAGCAGATAATCCGAGATCACATCCTGGCATACGGGTAGTGAAGATCCAAACTTTGTCAACTCTTCTCATGACATTGTTAGAGTAGGCAATATTACCTGTCAGTGATTGTCAGCCTTCTTTTGAAATTGTTATTTCCTATTTATATTGTTCTTGTAAAAAATAAAATTTAAATGGAAACCCCATGTATACTGTAGATTAGTCTCCTGAGGAGAACTGACATTTAGAGAAAGCTTTGGTCTCTGCATCAAATATTCTAAGAAAACATAGGGTTTCTAAGCTTTAATATCACATATACTGATTTTCTAGAGCCAATTTATGTGTCATGGCTTTGTTCTTACAGAAACTAGCAACACAGTTTTCAAGGAGTTTCTCTAGCATATAAAAATAGGGGAAAATCTTGGCATTCAATCAGCAGTAGGCTTGAATCTTTGGGAGTTTTCCAATATCAATTTTCTCAATACCACCCCCCCCCCCAAAAAAAAAAAAAAGGAAAAGATTGCACTCATCTACTTGTTCTGGGTAATTCTGAAAGCATAGATCTTGCACTTCAATGGGTTTCTGGTGGAAACTATTCTCCTTTAATGATTTTTTTCTCAATTGCTACCTGAGGCTAACAGTTACACTCCTCATACTCTTATTGTCTTTTCAGCCACTACCATTCATCCTGTAAACAAAGTAAATTCTATAGGAGAACAGAATTGTGCCGCGGTCACACAGCCTTTTTGTATATTATACAAAACATGTTTATGTGAAAAATCCTGTTCCACACAAAAATGTTACAGAAGATGGGATATTTCATGCAAAATATGCTATATTTTGCACAAAAGTATAAATAGCAATTGACAAAGTTAGCAGTAAGTAAAAAGTAAGTCCTGAATTATTCATTCTTCAGTGAAAAGATAAAATTGATAAGAGGCATTGTTGATTCAGCAATAGGCAGGGTATGATGATAAAATTATGATTTTAAATAACTATTTACCATAAAGTAGTTCCCACCCTGCAGTAATTAAAGTATATTAAAACTGCAATTTAACAAAGGAAAATATTTCCTTCTTCTCTTATGTAACTCCATTTTTCATGTTCTAGCTTTGGAAATGTTGCCTTATGAAATGGATGAGATAAACTGTCACATGAACTGGTATTAGTAGTCCCAACCAGAACAGACCAATTGAATAATGAAATTTACATAAGTGTTGTCTCAACATTTCATTACTCAACATCCAGTAATTGACTCAATTACCTACTCTATTAGTAAAAATTGTGCTAAAGAGTTTGACTTCATTGTTTTGCTCAGGAAAGAATGTGGTAGAAAGGTGGAGAGTATTGCACCAAATGACAGAGTCTTGAATATCATAGTTATTTGAGCAATAAGAAAATAAAGCATTTAAGAAAAATCTACATTGGCATTCTTTTCCTTTTCTGGACTCTGAATTTCTATTTGTTACTAATTAAAAGCTTAGAATATGCAAAGTTTTTGGAAATGTGGGCATTTGTATCTAAAAGGTTTTAACACTGAAACCAATGCTGATGTATTGTCTTGCTAAGAAAATGGTGATGGAACATTATGGTGATGGAAAATAGTGATGGGACATGTTACTTCTGACCTGTCTCCTCTAGCCATGTCTACTTATTTTGAATTATGGGCTATTTCCTTTGAAAGATCTAGGTTAGTTTATAATGTGTGTGTGTGTGTGTGTGTATGACTGATGGAATTATATCCCTAAAGGTTTTCAATTTGGACATATAAATTTTTATGAAAAAGTAGAAAAATAGCACAGCTCCTCCAGTCTTAAGCTGGACCATGGATTGGAAATAAGCACTCTTCCACACAGGTTTGGATGCTAAGAAATACCTTTTTATATGATAAGTAAGTATCTTAGCTGGCATTAGCATGTGCCTTTGGCAGGACTGGAACATTTACTGCTAGCATTGTAGATAGTTCTGTTGACCAGGTGCTGTTTGAAAGGCCAGGTGCTGTTTGAAAGGAGGTGCTGTTTGAAAGGCCAGCAATTGAGCTGGAGCCTAGCAGTCAGGGGCGGCTCAACCATTATGCAAAGTAAGCATTTGCAGTATAGTTGATTTTGCCCAGGGGCGCTCTTGAGGCACTCTTGGGGAAAATAGACCTTGACATATGCGAGTTGTAGTTACTGGGATGTATAGTTCACCTACAATCAAAGAGCATTCTGAACTCCACCAATGATGGAATTGAACCAAATATGGCACACAGAACTCCCATGATGAACAGAAAATATATATCAGTGATTGGTTGGGGGAGGTGCCAAAATACTGTTTACTTACCGTTGAAAATTACCTAGGGGCGCCTCTGCTAGCAGTCCCCAGCAACTCTCAAAGCCAAGCTTGGAGGAAGAGCCTATAGAGAAAGCTGTCACTTTTCAGCCTGCAACTATAAGCAAGTTCATCTGACTGTTTCATCAAATCTGGCATTTGGATTTATGGATTAGCCCTTGACTAGACTCTGTTGGAATCACTTTTGGAACACTATCAGCTACCTGGTGTTATTCCCTGCTTTTGTTGCCACTTGACTGGATTTTGTGGCTTGAACTTAGACCTTTTGCTAATCTTCAGTTTGGAAACAGGGTCTGGGGCCCCTTCTACACTGCCATATAAAATCCAGATTATCTGCTTTGGATTGGATTATATGACAGTGTAGACTTTTATAATTTCTATTTTAGCAGTCCTGAACTCATTCCGATCTTTGTGTTTCTACAATAATTGGTTATTCCTTTGTGTTCTTGTTTTATAAAATATTCCTTATTCCATTTCTTATATGTACTTTTTAAAGTCTTAAGTCATCTGAAAGTCCTTTGTATATTTACCCTAGTTTCTTTAGACATCTCCCATTTCTCTTCCTCCTTGGAACTGTTTTCATCTGTGCCTTCAGTATTTTACCTGTAAGGAGCTCCCGTGCATGAACTCTCTTTCCCTTTGAACATTTCTGATCATTCAATTTCAGCCAGTAATCCTCTAATCTTATTGAAATAAGCCTTCAAGAAAGCTAGAATGAGTATCAAATTACATTTTACTTCTGCTTTCTTCTGTATAACATATCACAAAATTGCATGCTCACCTAAGGATCCCAGTATTTCCTACCCCGTTGACCGGTTTATCTCTGTGGGTAATGACCCTGCTCTTCCTGAGGCTCCAGCTGAGCCACAACACTATTGTCCTGCCCTCTGGGATATTTCTTCTTGTCACATGTAACCCTCCTGATGAAATCTATGAAACTCTTACTAAGTATATCCTTTCCAATAGCTGTGAAGAGCAACCTCTCTTTTACCCATAGTCCTTCTTTATAAAAGCACAGACCATGGTCCAGGAAACCAAATTGTTCTTTTATCACCATCTGTGGAGTCAGTTGTTCTAGTATTATTCCCTCCCTTTCTAGCCCATGTCCCTCAACATGAGTGATGTCAACCTGTGCTTCATGCAACTTAAAAACCTCTTGAGCTATTTTAAGTCCTGCAGTTAGTTTTTCAACCATCGCACTAACTTTCACATGGACAGATATATGGAACAGCATTAAAACTTACAATCCTCTGTCATTGGTTGAAGTTTATAAAATGACTGTATTAGATAACATACTCCAATGTAGCCATGAAAAAAGTGAAGAAAAGATCAAAATAGAGGAAATTCAAAATATCTTTAAAATATATAAATGGGAAATTCAGATTTCCCATTCCACAAACTCTCTCTGGACAACATTGAGAGAGACGGGAATATAAGGGAATTCTTAAAACAGTTGCTATTGATAAATAAAATATTTTATTTCATTGTATATATTAGCTAGCCAGGTGACTGTCACTGCCTGAATGTGTTTCCTCACCACACAGAAAGGTCTATTTTGCCTCTTGATTAATTTTGCATCTGACTTGGAAGTTCTTTGTCAGAGAGTTTAAAACAGAGTTTAAAAATTTGAATGTTTGGAAAAAATACACAAAAATTTGTCAAGATTATGTTGTCATATTTTTGATGGCATGAGCAGCTATGGCTGGGTCTACACTGTTCTATCTGATCCCAGATTATCTGATTTGAATTAGATTATATAAATCTACACTGCCAGATAATCTGAGATAATCAGATTATGAGATTATCAGATTCTGGGATATAGGGCTGTGTAGATCCAGCCTAGGAATTGTGCTTTTCATAAGTGAGGGCACTGGAAATGTTAGAAAATATGCAGTCACTAGAATTAAGATGGCTACACTATTTGCGACATTTATTTATTTATTTATTTACTTATTTATTTACATTCCCATGAATCTGTTCCATTTAACCCAGAGCAATTTATTTAGGCTGGAAGTAGTTCTTAAATAAGACATTTGTCTTTCACCTCTTTGGAAACAAGTATTTTCCAGTCCAAAACAGCTGTGGCTGAACCCACATGTAGAACAACTGCTATATTACTGAGCAACAACACTTCTCGCATAGGAGTCTTGGTATCATTAATAAACTGTGAGTTAATAAACCAAATGCATATTATCAACTTGGTTTCTTCTTTTATTCATGGCAGTCATTATTAAAACAACTCTGTTACAGTGACATCTTGTTATTCCTCAATTATATTCAGTTGGCAGCCTCCCTACCAATTTTATTAATCATTCTGCAGTTTGATTGGACTCTAAGACTGAACAAAATTATTAGTGTCATTCTAGCAATGTCTGTCATATTATTTCTTACTGCTTTTTTTTTTTAAAAAAAATACACTACAGGCTGTCAAGACACTTCAAATATGCTACTTTATCAGCTTCTTCAAACAAAATCTTCCTTTTCTGGGGAATGGGAATGTCTTTTGCTCCTCTTCCTGAAGGACTTTAAATGATTGAACTATGCAGTGATTTGTGTGAGTGCACAATATATGTTTCTCTCCTTGTTGCACATGTGATGGAAGCATCTTCTGCACCAGCACATGTAATACCATTCACCAAATAACAACATGGATAGATACTGCATTATTATTATTATTATTATTATTATTATTATTATTATTATTATTATCTTTATTTGTACCCCACTAGCATCTCCCGAAGGACTCGATGCGGCTTACAAAGGCCAAGGCCTCAAAACACAACATAACAATACAAAACCTAAAGCAAATTAAAAACAGTTAAAGCAATATTAAACAACAAACAATAAACAATACATCAAGACACTATAAAACTGGGCCGGGCCAGAGTAATGGGTACAGGATTAAAAGTGCTGATGTGACAGGTGATATGTAAGGATTATAGGGTAAGTGCAGTGTGCAGTGTGCAGTAATCTTAATTCTAATAAAGTGCTTCTGGGACTTGTTATTGGAGTTTCCTATTCTGGAAAGGCACATCGGAACAGCCAGGTCTTCAAGTTCTTTCTAAAGACTGCCAATGTAGGGGCCTGTCTAAGATCTTTTGGGAGGGTGTTCCAGAGTCGGGGGGCCACCACAGAAAAGGCCCTGTCTTTCCCCACCAAACGTGCCTGCGACGCAGGCGGAATCACGAGCAGGGCCTCTCCAGATGAACGAAGTGAGAGTGTGGGTTCATAAACGGAGATGCGGTCACGCAGGTAGGATGGTCCCAAACCATTTAGGGCTTTGTAGGTAAGCACCTGCACCTTAAATTGGGCTCGGAAAATAAACGGCAGCCAGTGGAGCTCCTTGAACAGGAGGGTTGACCTCTCTCTGTAAGGAGCACCAGTTAACATCCTGGCTGCCGCCCATTGACCAGTTGGAATTTCCGGGCCGTTTTCAAGGGCAGCCCCACGTAGAGCGCATTACAGTAGTCCAATCTAGAGGTGACCAAGGCATGGACCACCCCGGCTAGATCAGCCTTCACGAGGTACGGTCGCAGTTGGCGCACGAATCTCAATTGTGCAAAAGCCCTCCCGGACACCGCCAACACCTGAGCCTCAAGCGTAAGCGATGAATCCAAGAGGACTCCCAAACTGCAGACTGCATCATTTCTTCTTTCAAATATAGAAATAAAAATTGACAAAAAGGACAAAGACTATCAATGGCAATACGTCCAGTTTCAGAGGTGAAGCTTCATAACTATAGTGCCTCTAAAAAAATTAAATTATTCCTGAGAAAGTTGGAAAGCTGGTGGGCATTCAAGAGCACATAAGACTAAAATAAGGCAAACAGACCAGGGATTAAACAAAGGTCTGCTAAAACAGTGCAGACTAGTGATGCATCCCAAGCATATAAATAATAAATAACATGGGTAATTGTGCAGAGCTTGGACAGTAAATCACAGAATCAACTAGTCAGGTGGCCAGTGGCTATATTGGACAGGAATTGTAACAATTGTAGTGGATTTTTCATATCCGAAATCAAATGTTTCATGCCATGGGGGGGGGGGGGGGGGAATGACTTTTGAACATTCTGATACAAATTACTAAGATAATGATTACAATTTCAACTATTTGCAGAATTATACATTTCACCAAAAGGTTCAACAGCATCCCAAGTAGTTTATCAAAATAAGTCTTCATGAAAAATAAAATAACATCCATGAGCCAGAATAAGGCACACACAAAAACATTTGTTCGGCAAGAAAAACTGCTGAGGTTATTTGTGTGTTCTCTACACACACACAAACCTCACAAGGTTTTTTTTTTCATAGAATTAATCTCAAAATATGATTCTCCTCCATCCAGAAATTTTCTTGTACAGGTTTCTACTTTCTAGATGTTTGGGAAACGTGTCCTCCAAATATTTTTCAATACTCCTTCTATCCCTATTATCTATCTTGAAATGGTATCTCACTGTATAAGGACAGCCGAACATAATTTTAACTTATTTTAGACATAATTTTAATCTATTTTAGCTTGTTAAATTGCCCAATATGTTTAATTACATGCACTATTTTAAATTAGTCAGATAGCATTACAGTACTCTATCTTGAGAGTTTTGGGCACAGAGCAGAATTTCAATATTTAAATAAAACAAAATAAACAACTGCATTGAAAGCAGAGGGACACTTCCCACTCCCATTACCCGCTGCTCTCCATAAGGGAACATAACCATACAAAATGAAAGCAGAAATGTTGTGAAATCATTTCTAGTTTCATTTTTGAGTTATTTTCTACCATTTGATCTTACAGACACCTGGGATCATGGAAGAAAAAGTATGTTTTGTGATAGTGTTGCACCTTCAGGAAAGCTTCAGGGTATAGGTTGGCAACCTGTGCTCGACAGGGTTACATTCCCTCTGAAGACACAGGTCTGCAATCTGGGGGTTCTCCTCAATTCATCACTGGCACTTGAAGCTCAGGTGTCGGCAGTGGCTGGGAGGGCCTTTGCACGGTTTTCTAAAAAGATATTCAATGCCATATGCAACCCATGAATTTTTCTGATGATAAACAATTTGAAAAAGAATTTCAGGTTCTGGCCTTTGATAATTTGCCAAGATCAAACATTTTAAAGTCAGTATCTGGTTATGCTATTGGCACATTCATATGGAAATGTTCCAATTAAAAATATTAAAATTTACAAAGCTATAATCTTTTTAGAAAGAAAGCTTTTACCTGGCTGGAGACATATTCTAATTGATTCACTGATCTGTCAGAATGCCATTATTACATTGCCTAGCTCAGTCTAATCACATAATTAGCCAATATTAAGGACATTCAGTGGTAGAATCTTGTCTGAGAAGACATTGCAATGTTTTTTTAGTGCATATACTAAGGGCAGACTACTTATCTAGGAAAGTAATTCTTCATCAGGGTTCTTCTTGAGGGAATCATAGAATCATAGAATCAAAGAGTTGGAAGAGACCTCATGGGCCATCCAGTCCAACCCCCTGCCAAGAAGCAGGAATATTGCATTCAAATCACCCCTGACAGATGGCCATCCAGCCTCTGTTTAAAAGCTTCCAAAGAAGGAGCCTCCACCACACTCCGGGGCAGAGAGTTCCACTGCTGAACGGCTCCCACAGTCAGGAAGTTCTTCCTCGTGTTCAGATGGAATCTCCTCTCTCAAGTGCACTTTATAACAACTCTAGCACAAGTGCACTTTATAGCATTAACACAAGTGCACTTTACAGCTTGTTCAGCGCAAGTGCATTTTATAACAACTTTAGCACAAGCGCACTTTATAGCATTAACACAAGTGCACTTTACAGCTTTTGCTACACTGGAAGGAATAGATAGCATTAAGAGGTGGGAATATTGGGACCCAGAGACGGATAATCAGCGCTATGAGTATGTGTCCACTATTGAAATTACAACTGCTGGAAATGGAGGGAACGTCCCCAGGGGGGGTGGGGCTGCGGGTGGGGGGGCCGCCATAGAGGTGGTGACTGGCAGAGGGAGATACGGGAAAGGGAGTATAAAACAACCATTTCGGCCCAAAATTTTTAATAACAAATTGGCAACCTCTAAAGATTCTAGAAATCAAAGACAAAAGCAAATTCGGCCCCAAATTCTCAATAGGACATTGACAACTCCAAAAATTAATGCTACTATTCGGCCCGAAACTAATTATAACAATTTGACATCCCCAAAATCTACTCCTGACAAAATACAACTGAGGTGCCAGGATGGTGGCCCCTCCAGGCTAAAGGTGGTGCTGTTCAATGCCAGGTCGGTAAATGGAAAAACTTCTATCATTCAAGATCTAATCGAAGAAGAACGAGCCGACCTGGCTTGTATAACGGAGACCTGGCTGGATGAGGGGGGAGGGGTTAATCTCTCCCAACTCTGTCCACCAGGTTATTCCGTTCAGCACCAGCCAAGGCTTGGAGGGCGGGGAGGCGGAGTCGCAGTGGTCTATAAGGACTTTATTCCACTGATCAGGTGTCCCATCCCACAATCATCTTCCTTTGAATGTGCCGGCTTCAGGATAGGTGACCGGGACAGAATAGGGATTCTGTTAGTGTACCGACCACCCCGCTGCACTACAGTCTCCCTACCTGAGCTAGCGGGAGTGGTCTCGGACATGGCGTTGAGCTTCCAACGGCTCTTAGTCTTGGGAGATTTCAACGTCCATGCCGAGGCCCCTCTTTCTGGTGCAGCTCAGGACTTCATGGCCGCCATGGCAACCATGGGCCTGTCCCAACTAATATCTGGTCCCACCCATAGTGCCAGGCACACTTTAGATTTGGTTTTTGTCCAGGGATGGGATGAGGGTGACGGGATGGAGGAGCCGACCATCGCCCCATTGCCATGGACCGATCACCACCTGATCAGTTTTAGACTAACTGGGCCTCCTAACCTCCGCAGGGGTGGTGGACCCATTAGAATGGTCCGCCCCAGGAGACTTATGGATCCAAATGGACTCCTGACGGCTCTTGGGGATCTTTCCACCTCCTTGGCTAGTGATACTGTCGATGCTCTGGTCTCTCGTTGGAATAATGAGTTGACCAGGGCAATTGACACTATCGCTCCGGAACGCCCCCTCTCGAGTAACCGAGCTAAACCAGCCTCTTGGTTCACCGAGGAGCTGGCAGCGATGAAGCGAAAGAAGAGGAGGTTAGAGTGCGTGTGGCGCCAGAATCCCACCAATCCAGCCCAAACACACCTGAATGCCTTTTTAAGGTCCTACGGTGTGGCAATAGCGGCAGCTCAGAAAACATTCATCACAGCCAATAT
>NW_026846588.1:119519986-119573667 GCF_025583915.1 Anolis sagrei ordinatus | reverse complement strand
CATCCCACCTCGAAGTTTAAGATCTTCTGGGGAGGCCCTGCTCTCGACCCCGCCAGTGGCACAAGTGAGGCTGGTGGGGACGAGGAGCAGGGCCTTCTCAGTGGTGGCCCCTCACCTGTGGAACTCACTCCCCGGGGAGATCAGATCGACGACTTCCCTTCTAGCGTTTAGGAAAAAACTAAAGACCTGGATGTGGGACCAAGCTTTTGGCCATGCTGACAACTAACTAAAGGACCTGTCGATAGACAAGGACAATGGAATGGAATGGATATATGGACTCTGATATATGGACTCTGACATGAGATAGTTTTTATGATTTTATTAGGTATTGATGTTTTATTTTAATTGTTGAATTGTTATATTTTGTATTGTTTGTTGTGTGTTTTGGGCATCTAATTGTGCCTTCCCTGTAAGCCGCCCTGAGTCCCCCTCGGGGTGAGATGTTCAGATGGAATCTCCTTTCTTGTAGTTTGAAACCATTGTTTTGCGTCCTAGTCTCCAAGGAAGCAGAAAACAAGCTTGCTCCCTCCTCCCTGTGGCTTCCTCTCACATATTTATACATGGCTATCATATCTCCTCTCAGCCTTCTCTTCTTCAGGCTAAACATGTCCAACTCCTTAAGCCGCTCCTCATAGGGCTTGTTCTCCAGACCCTTGATCATTTTAGTCGCCCTCCTCTGGACACATTCCAGCTTGTCAATATCTCTCTTAATTGTGGTGCCCAGAATTGGACAAAGTGGTCTCACCAAAGCAGAATAGAGAATGGGGAGCATGACTTCCCTAGATCTAGACACTATGCTCCTATTGATGCAGGCCAAAATCCCATTGGCTTTTTTTGTCGCCACATCACATTGTTGGCTCATGTTTAACTTGTTGTCCACGAGGACTCCAAGATCTTTTTCACACGTACTGCTCTCGAGCCAGGCATTGTCCCCCATTCTGTATCTTTGCATTTCGTTTTTCCTGCCAAAGTGGAGTATCTTGCATTTGTCCCTGTTGAACTTCATTTTGTTAGTTTTGGCCCATCTCACTAATCTGTCAAGCAACAAGTGATCATGGCAATTTTCTTTGCACCGGTACTGCAAGATACTTTTTGAAAATCAGGCTGTTTTTGGACCCTATTTGCAGTTCAGTGGGGGTTTTTTTGCACAAAATTCATATGTGAGTGCAAAGAAAACAGTATTATTATTATAAATAATAGTGTATCATTGAACCGTTTCATATATAGTATTCCGTATGCATAGAAATAATGCTTCCAGTGCAGAAAATGCTAACTTCTATGAAAATCATCCATGTGAAAATCTAGAGTAAGATTATGCAAGGTATATGTTTAGACAAGTTGTGGCAGCAGTAAGTACAGAGGAATAGTGTCCGGCGGGAAGTAAATTGCATAATATTTGACACAGGAACCTTTAGGGAAACTAAGTGGTAGCTACAGCAGTAGGACAGGAGGAGGTCCTTACATTGGTATCAGAGGTGAGGAGCTCTTTCTGCACAGGTAATATTTCTCCATGGAAATATTTATTTTCTGTACAGAAAATTCTGTTCTTTCATATGAAATTCCATTTTTCTGTGCAAAGCAACCATGGTGAATTTTCAGAATAAGTCCCAATAAGTTCTTCTCTTTGGGGTTTCTCAATATCCAAAAAACATGTATTTGAATATTTTTGAATTCTGGCTTTTTCTTTCATTTTCGTGATTTCATAAAATATAGAATTTTTGAGTTGGGAGAGATCACATGGGGTAATTTGAAACTTTAAAGCTGGAAAACGGCTCAGAAATTCAAGATGGTCCAACGGGCGGCAGCCAGGTTGTTAACTGGGGCTCCTTACAGGGAGCGGTCAACCCTCCTGTTTAAGGAGCTCCACTGGCTGCCATTCATTTTCCGGACCCAATTCAAGGTGCAGGTTCTTACTTACAAAGCCCTGAATGGTTTGGGACCCGCCTACCTGCGTGACCGCATCTCTATATACGAACCCACACGATCTCTTCGATCATCTGGAGAGGCCCTGCTCTCAATCCCACCTGCATCGCAGGCGCGATTGGTGGAGACGAGAGAGAGCCTTTTCGGTGGTGGCCCCTCAACTCTGGAACTCACTCCCTAAGGACATCAGGCAGGCCCCAACACAGGATAGTAGAATCATAGAATCATAGAATCAGAGTTGGAAGAGACCTCATGGGCCATCCAGTCCAACCCCTGCCAAGAAGCAGGAATATTGCATTCAAATCACCCCTGACAGATGGCCATCCAGCCTCTGTTTAAAAGCTTCCAAAGAAGGAGCCTCCACCACACTCCGGGGCAGAGAGTTCCACTGCTGAACGGCTCTCACAGTCAGGAAGTTCTTCCTTATGTTCAGATGGAATCTCCTCTCTTGTAGTTTGAAGCCATTGTTCCGCGTCCTAGTCTCCAGGGAAGCAGAAAACAAGCTTGCTCCCTCCTCCCTGTGGCTTCCTCTCACATTTATACATGGCTATCATATCTCCTCTCAGCCTTCTCTTCTTCAGGCTAAACATGCCCAGCTCCTTAAGCCGCTCCTCATAGGGCTTGTTCTCCAGACCCTTGATCATTTTAGTCGCCCTTCCTCTGGACACATTCCAGCTTGTCAATATCTCTCTTGAATTGTGGTGCCCAGAATTGGACACAATATTCCAGATGTGGTCTAACCAAAGCAGAATAGAGGGGTAGCATTACTTCCTTAGATCTAGACACTATGCTCCTATTGATGCAGGCCAAAATCCCATTGGCTTTTTTTGCCGCTACATCACATTGTTGGCTCATGTTTAACTTGTACACGAGGACTCCAAGATCTTTTTCACACGTACTGCTCTCGAGCCAGGCATTGTCCCCCATTCTGTATCTTTGCATTTCATTTTTTCTGCCAAAGTGGAGTATCTTGCAGTCTTTAGGAGGAGTTTGAAGACGTGGTTGTTCCAGTGTGCCTTCCCAAAATAATGATCCCATAGCACTTTGTCCTCCAAAGCACTTTATATATTAGGTCTGCTTGTACGTTTTGCACAAATGCCACTTTCACCTATTCGCCCATGTCCCGGCATCATTTCCAATTTTAACTTTATATTTGGCCTTCCCACTGTTTTTAATTGTTTGTTGTCTTATTGTTAATTGTTGCATATTTTTATTGTCTATGTTTTTTTTATTTTAATTGTTTGTATTGATGTTATTATTGCTTGTATTGTTGTATTTGGGCTTGGCCTCATGTAAGCAGCACAGAGTCCCTTGGGGAGATGGTAGCGGGGTACGAATAAAGTGTTGTTGTTGTTGTTGTTGTTGTTGTTGTTGTTATTATTATTATTATTATTATTAAAGCATCTTATAGTTGCATTTCAGCAGATATTTCTGTCCTATTTTCTCATGAATCCTAAAGACTTTTTTAAAAAAAAAAAGAAAAGGAAAGCAATATATATTGCAAGCATCATGTAATGGATTATTTTTTAACATTGCAAGGAACAAACAGAGCAGGTAACTTCTCAAACATTGTAACTAATTAGAGTGAATTATTTGTACACATTAACACTACAACCACGAGTCTGCTGAATACAGAAAAGTATTTGTTTCTAAAGAAAGCTTTCAGCAATGAGCAGATATTTGTCAATTGTGCTGTATGTGCCTAATTCTCTCTTCTGGAACAGAAAAGAACTGTGCATGTGTATTTTTTTATAAACATGACTGTTCTGCACCAAATATCACACTCCCTATGGATTTTCACAAATTAAGAATATGAAAAGCCAGCCATTCAAGTGATCTACCAGTACAGAGTGGAAGGTGTCTTGCCTATCAAAAATGAGAACTCTCTGTTTATTTTATAACCTTCCAAATAGCTGTGAAATGCAATACATTACACCAGATTTAGATGAAATGTAGTATGCCTGCCAATGCTGATAGGAATAAAAGAATCATCCTCTCTCATTTCGGCAGACTTTTGTGAAATGGAAATTAATTTACCTTTGCCACTTTCTGTTCAAAAATGATATGTGTTCCTTCTTTGAGCCTAATTAAATACCTAGAGTTCCCTTTGCATTGCTGATAAAGAGCTTTGCATAATCATAGGGCAAAAGTTCTGTGTTTAGAAGTTGTTGGGATTCTGCTTTCATTAAAGGAACTGTGTTTAGAGCCAAAAGAGATAAATAAATGTTTACTCTTTAATTGCTTCTTCTTCTTCTTCTTCTTCTTCTCTCTCTCTCTCTCTCTTACTTGCTTTTTATGTCAAGAGATATGTTCAGTGTACAGCTATGGTATGAATGGGCATCCAGAGAAATACAATGCAAAATATCCAACATAGCATCCTGGAAACATGCAAAGAGGGAATGCAAAACCGACCAGACTACTGTAAAAATGTGATATAGCGTTTTATTAATTTTGATCTCTTGGTGTCTGTGCTTTTTTAGATGAGTGGTGACTCATAAGCATGTGTAAGATTATTATTTATTTATGATACAATTTATGTTAGTCACTGGAAGCTTCAAATTACTTGTGATTTATTTCACAAAATCTCTCTGGGAACAATCCATATTTCTTTGTGATATAATTCACATTTGCATTTTACCCATTCCTAGAGATGGACAGGAAACGGACATTAACTGAAATTGTAAAAAAATCAATACATTTTGTGGATTACAAGAAAGAATCAAGAAAAATCTCATCGGGAGGAAAATGTGCCAAATTTCTTTGTTTTTTTTTTTGTAAGATTAAATCCAAGAAAATGTGTATAAATAAAAGTGTATATATTTAGAAAATGTTCACAAACACACTTCAGTCAATGGGAACAAGAGAAAACTGCATTTAACATGGTTGGGAAAGTGCATACCAAGTTTATACAACTTTCTAGCTGGGAGAAAAAATAAGCCTTGAACTTTTTTTTTGTCATGTCAGGAGCGACGAGAAGCTGGAGCCCCCGGTGGCGCAGTGGGTTAAACCCCTGTGCTGGCAGGACTGAAGACCGACAGGTCGCAGGTTTGAATCCGGGGAGAGGCGGATGAACTCCCTCTATCAGCTCCAGCTCCTCATGCGGGGACATGAGAGAAGCCTCCCACAAGGATGATAAAAACATCAAATCATCCGGGTGTCCCCTGGGCAACGTCCTTGCAGACGGCCAATTCTCTCACACCAGAAGCACACCAGAAGCCTTGAACTGAATACAGAGTGATGGGAAGAACATGTTGGTGGAATTCAGAGAAATATCAAAAAATGAGACAAAGACTTTCACAACTTATTTCCTTCTTTTCTTTTATTATGTTTTGTTAAGTATTATTGCAGGAGGCTTATTTATATATTTATTTATATAAATAAGGATAGGATATATATTTGTATCCTATCCTTCTCACCCCCGGAGAGGGCGGCTTCACAACAGGCATTCAAACAATGGCAACAGCAATAATACGTAATAATAGCACTTAAAACAATTAAATTAAGACACTAAATTACTAAAACAGTTGTTTAAAAATCACATAGGTTTAAAATCATAGTCCGGGTCAGTCCATTGAATGGAAGTTATTAGGTCCCTGCCCCCCCCCCCCCCCCCCGGCAATTTCTGTTTTATGTTTTCTACAATAAACATGATATCTAAGGCCATGGTTCTCAAYCTTCCTAATGCCTCGAYCTCTTAATACAGTTCCTCATGTTGTGKTGACCCTCAACCACAACACCACTGTAATTTTGCTACTATTGTGAATCATAATGTAAATATCTGATAGGCGGGATGTATTTTCATTCACTGGGCCAAATTTGGCACAAATACCCAATATACCCAAATCTGAATACTGGTGGGGGCTGGAGATGATTTTGTCATTTGGGAGTTGTTGTTGCTGGGATTTATAGTTAACCTACAATTCTGAACATTCTGAGCATTCTGAACTCCACTAATGAAGGAACAGAACCAAACATGGCATACAGAACTCCCATGACCAATAGAAAATCCTGGAAGGGCTTGGTGGACATTAACCTTGAGTTATGAAGTTGTAGTTCACACATCCAGAGAGCACTGTGGACTCAAATAATGATGGATCTGAACCAAACTTGGCATGGATACTCAATATGTCCAAATGTGAAGACTGGAGGAGTTTGGGGAAAATAGACCTTGACATTTGGGAGTTGTAGTTGCTGTGATTTATAGTTCACCTACAGTCAAAGAGCATTCTGAACCTCACCAATTATTGAATTGGACCAAACTTCCCACAGAGATCCCCCATGACTATGTTTTCAGATGGTCTTTGGTGACCCCTTACGCCCCCCCCCCCCGGATCCTGACCCCCAGGTTGAGAAACATTGATCTAAGGCATTCTGGAAAAAACAAAAACAAATCAGTGACTGGAAGAGATTATGTTAAAAACCAGCTCCTCCCACTATTTTAGGCATTGGGAAAATGCAGTATTCAAATGAGAAGAAAAGAAGCCAAAGACAACTCCCACCACTGTTGGAATCTGGGGAGGACTGGGCTTGCCAACTGTGTATGAAATTAATTGGCACAAATAGGAGACAAAGATGATTCTCCTTCTCAGCATTTGTTTCAGGGCAAATGAAATCCTGCTAAGTAGCAGCTATTTGGAATTATTTCTAATCTATCCTGAACAAAATGTTTATCTTTACCAATGTGTCAAGTTGGTTCTCCGGGAGAGGGGGGGCATGTCTGTCTTTTGAAATATTTTTGCCTCTAGACTTGATACAGCATAGGAAGGAAGGTAGTTGTTATGGAAGCTTATTTCACACAATACGTATTCTTTTTTTCTAAAAAAAATATATATCCACATACATTGCACTATGGAGTTTTAGACATTTCCACTTGATTTTTGAATATATTTAAAAACATTTTTTTTGTGAAACAAATGGCTTTCATAAAAAAATATAGTCAATTTTGTATTCTATGCAAAAAAAAAGAGGTCTTCTACAAGAAGCATCATTTTTTGCACAAAACTCCCAAATTTTTACACATTGGTATTTTTTGCCAAAAAGAATTTTGAACTGTATAAGAAACTTTGTAATGGTTTTGTGTCTTTTAAAGAATTGAGCGCGATGTTCCAAGCCTAAATCATATAATTACTCCTGACTAGAGTTGAACCACTGAACCACCTGCATTTACCTATGTGCCGAAATGACACTTCTATGCAGAACATAATATCTCTATATGAGTATCGTGTTTTGCAAAAGCTCTTTTTGAAAAAGGAAATCCTGTTTTCAGCATAAAAATTGGCTACTTTCAGATGTGCAGGATGTCCTAAATTGTGAATAACCTTCAAAAACTGTAGTTTTGAAGATCTTCTTACAATGGGATGAAAACTACTTGCTCATTGCTTCCCTTGAGAATGACATTAGGAACAATTACACCCCATACCACTGAAATAACACCTGTATCATGGACTATGAACTAAATTGTTATGCCCGTGACTTTAGAATTATTTTCAACAAATGAGTCTGTTTGGCTTATTTGACATATCCTGCCTTTCTTCCAACACTACTTAAAACTTAGAGTCTACCACTGGATCTCATCACACTAGAGCAGCCATGGGCAAACTTCAGCCCTCCAGATATTTTGGATTTCAAAAATCCCAGCCAGCTTACTGTATGTTAGGAATTGTGGGAGTTGAAGTCCAAAAAATCTGTAGGGCTGAAGTTTGCTTGTGCCTGCACTAGAGCATGGATCCATTTTAAGTCGAGTTTATGCTTCCTGCAGAATTCTGGGGCTTGCAGTTTAGGGGAGAGGCCTTTAAACTGCTCAGCCAGACAGGTCCTGGGCATCACTAACTTACAAACCCAAGAATTCTGCAGAAGACAGAAACCGGATTTAAAGTGGATCAATGCTCTAGTGTGATTAGGCTAATTCGTTGTCCAAAGTGCAATAATTTATAATGTAGTCATTTGGCCAACAATAAGTTTGTTATTCAATAATATGAAAATATTTATTTATTTATTTATTTATTTATTTATTTATTTACTTTATTTATATACCGCTTTTCTCAGCCCTCAGGTGACTCAAAGCAGTGAACAACATCAATACAAAACATCACGAGACAAGTATAGGGCAATTAAAAACAATTGTAACATAAATCATTAAACATCTGTATAACAATCATTAGCGCCTCAACAGTAAAATCAGAATCCAGTCTCATCATCCATTATTCCGTATTCCTATGTTCAATTACACTGTTTAATCAAATGCTTGTTCGAACAGCCAGGTCTTCACTTTCCTCCGAAATGCCAGCAGGGAGGGGGCTGATCTGATATCTGCAGGCAGGGCATTCCACAGCCGAGGGGCCACCACTGAGAAGGCCCTGTCTCTCGTCCCTGCCAAGCGCGCCTGTGATGCAGGCGGGAAAGAGAGCAGGGCCTCCCCAGATGTCCTAGTCGGTTCATAGGAGGAGATACGTTCGGAGAGGTAATTAGGGCCAGAACCGTTTAGGGCTTTACAGACTAACGCCAGCACTTTGAATTGTGCCTGGTAGCAAACTGGCAGCCAGTGGAGTTGGCGCAATAGAGGAGTAGTATGCTCCCTGAGTGCCGCTCCTGTTAGCAACCTGGCTGCCGTACGCTGGACCATTTGAAGCTTCCGAGCAGTCTTCAAAGGCAACCCCACGTAGAGAGCGTTGCAGTAGTCTATACGGGATAATCCCATTTAGACCAAATAATAATAGTGGAAACAACAACACAACTGCAAATTTATCTTCCTGTGCTTTCTTTTAGAAAAGCTGTTATCAGCCTTCTTGGCTATAGTAATTTTTTGAGTTTAAATTTTTTCACATTTAAATGTATTTTTTTGCCGATCTTTTCTCCCTTTATTGGGCCAACAAAGTTGCTGTGAGTTTTAGAGCAGTTCACAAAGGGCCAAGCTGCTGCCTTTTTTGATTTTAGGAATAAAAAATGCTTTGAAAAACATGCCTTATGGGAAATGCCCACTTCCATAAGGTGAGTTACAGCAGATCAAAACCTGTTAAATAGCTACACAGAAAAGTCAAGCAAAGGAAAGAAAGTACTGGCTGGAATGGCCCAAGCTTCAAATGTGAAATGATCAATAGCCAGTTGATGGTTTCTTTGAAACTCTGTGCTCTTTGTTCACCTCAGAGTGTGTTTGGCTGTTTCCCATTATTTTGGCTTTGTCATGGTTGAAGGGCACTTTCAGAACAGAGAAAGCACAAAAGGGGAAAGGTGGTTGAAACCGTGTTATATGCATCAGGAGACAGTGTCTGTCGTGCAAGTTGTTTCTTAGGAATTCATCTTAAGATACAGGCCTAAAGAAGGCACACAGTGCACCAGTTTTACTGAAGTCATTCCGATAGGTCTGGCCCACCCATTTGGCATAGTAACGTACCCACTTGAAACTTGCCCAAGTGGTGACTAACACACACATACACAAGTAAGCTTCTGCTTTTCTGCAAGGTCCCAGTTGCTTTTGTGGGCGTGCTTTGCCCTAAAAGGTTGGCAGGCCCCAAATACTTACCTCTGAGGAGACCCCATATGCAAAACCTATCTCTGGGGAAGGATGTTTCAAACTTTACATTTGGTCAGCTCTCTAGGAAACAGAGCTTCCTGCTGCTCACCAGAGAGGATATGCAGAAGCAATAGAAAGGAGGAAGATTGCAATGGAAGACTGCAATAGAAGAGTTTTGGCCATTGCTGAGTTCAGATCTGTATAAGGATGGTTCAAAAAACAATTTTGTTCAATTACATTTTGCACACCCCCCCCCCCCACCATATTATTTTACCTGCTATCTGACTGCTTGTTTGCTGCCTGTTTTTTTCTTACAGGAGTCAAGCACTACCTCTCCAGTGGATTTAGTCCTCTCCCTTTGAGACTTTAGTTTCATTGCTAGTATGCCCCTAAATGCACTTTATCAATGATCTAGGATTGTTTGCATGCCATTTCCTTTCCGAAATTCTATCCTAGTTATATATTTCATCTGGTCATGCTCAGCATTAATTTTTTTAAATTTTAATTATTATATTTGGCCCAGCCATAGGTTTTTAAGCGTTGTTGTGTTATTGTTAATGTTTACTGCTTGTTTTTTGTTTATGAGTTTCATTTTATTGTTTTGTATTGCTGTTGTTGTTTTTGCTGATGTATTGTGGGCTAAGCCTCATGTAAGCCGCACCGAGTCCCTTGGGGAGATGGTAGCGGGTTACAAGTAAAGTTTTATTATTATGATTATTATTATTAGTAGTAGTAGTACCCCCACTTTCTACATAAATTGGATTAATATTATGGACAAGGAAATATAGCCAAACAGGAGTGCTTGCTGCTGGTCACTTGTGTTGGGGAACTTCAACATGGTTCTCCAACACAACTGTCAGGAAATCCATGGTTATGATGAGTCTGTCTGATGCCACAAAAAAATTGTTGGAGAGGCTGCCAGGAGGTGGATACATATATGCACATGTGGTGGCAATGTAAATATGTAAAGGAATTTGGGGGGAAGGTATTTAGGGAAATAGAAGCTATAATGGATATGAAAATAGAAAAAAGTGCAAGTATTGCATTGTTGTCATTATATAATATCAAGAAATTGAAAAAAAAACAGAGAAGGATGCAATAAATAACATGTTAACTGCAGCAAGTTTGCTGACAGCAAGGAACTGGAAAGGTAAAATAAACATACAAATTGAAGAATGATATAAAGAACTATGGAAATTAGCAATAAATGATAAGTTGACATGTAGGTTAAAAGTTAGGAAAGGGGTATGGAAGGAAAATGACTTTGATGAGGTTTGGGGAAAATTTATTGAGAATGGTTTAAAAGGAGTAGATGGGAAACTACCTCCACAAGAAGAAATGGTATTTTGGAAGGAGAATGTAAATTGAAGTGGCTCAGGGGGGAGGAGGGGCACAGAGGTGAATAAAACAGCATATAAGATATATATATATATACATATATAGATGTAATGAAGGTACTGATGTATTGATGTATCTAAAGAAAACCAATAAAAACTATTTTAAAACAAAACTATGAGTCTGTCTGTGGCTATACTAATCTATCAGGCCCCTACTCTGGATCTGGCTCGAATGATAGTACTAGATGGGATTGTGGGGTTCTCGGTGTATAAGTTCCATTGCCAATGGGCATCAATACCAAGTGGTTTTTAGATTGGTGCAAGGTGATTCCTGTAGAACTTTCTCTAGTGATCAAAGGCCTATTTGCATGATAAGAGAATGAAGACCATTCAACTGCCTGCTGTGAATAACTTAAACAATATTTTGCAAATATAGCTTTATAGTTTATACATGCTGTATAGGTGTTACTTTGCCCCCTGCTTGCCCACTGGTAAAGAATACTTTACATCTTCAAAGATAAAAACAAATCCTGCTCATGGTTAGGCAGAATTGGTTAGCCACTGAATTAGACCAAGAAATGATATCAACAACCGCTGTCCTCTTTTGTGTGGTGTTTGGCCATGGGATAGATGAATCGCCCTATTTGGTCTTCTTATCTTTTCTCGTGATATGAGTGACTTCTTTGACCAAGATCCAGTACTTAGTTCCTGATCAGATTTTCTATAACAATAAAACTTAAATGTGGTCTTACTGAATCTTCATTTATTCATTGGGTCTCCTCAAGTCTTCTTTTTATTGTATATTTTAATCTGTATTGTTAGTAGTTTAAGTACATCTCAATGTTCATTTTTAATATAACCTTTCTGTATCATTTGACTAATATTTTCCTAGTTTAAATTTGTAAGCCACTTTTATTCCCGAAAAGATGGGATTATAAATAAAAATGAAAAATATAGTGATGACATAGACTAAAAATTGTTATTATTCCTTTGGATTTAATTAAAAGCATATCCATCGTACCTTAGGGACCGCCTCTCTTTTTCCCATCATCAGAGGTCGCAACGACCAGCCCAACGTGGCTTACTCTATATACCGGGTCCTAGAGAAGTGCACTTGGAAAGGACCAGACGCAGGGCTTTTTCTATTTCTGCCCCTGCCTTATGGAATTCCTTGCCACCCTACATGAGAGCCATGCGTGACTTAGGGCCTTTTACTCAAGCACTTAAGACCTGGCTTTTTACTAGAGCATTAGATCCCTGTTAATTTTTAATTTTTGTATTATGTATTTTATCTTTTACAATTAAGCTGTAAATCGCCTGGAGCATTCTCAGATGGAGGGCGATTAATAAGTAATTAAATGATGATGATGATGATGATGATGATGATATGATGATGATGATATCTATCTACACAGGCAGTATAAAGCAGAAAGGATGAGAATGAGTGGTGTGGTGTCCACATGACACACCGGACTTTTTCAACCCCAATGCAGATAAGGCTCCTTAACGTATTTTTGCCCCATGTTTGGCAAAGCCAGGGAATGCTGTGGAGTTTCCCCAAAGCTCTAGAGCAGTGTAAACATTTGGCCAATTCTGATTCAGAACTAACCTTGCTATCCAAATGGCCATACCACTTTTTCCAGGCTGCATGAAACACAACAGGGGGGGTGGCAGACATCTGGGAGGTCCTGTCATCATTGTCATGGTGGCTATGGAGCTCCAAGGGTGTCCATGAGAGCTCGAGAGGGAATGGTTTCAATCCATTCCTTTCTTCCTCCATCCCTGAGTCTGTTGAGAGCCCCTCGCACTTTCTTCAACTGCCATTCCGCTGTCCATTGAGTGGAAGGATGACAGCCAGTGAGGCACAGAGATGTCATGACTTATGTAATATTTATGTATTAATTATTGATCTTATGTACATTGTAAACCTGAGGGCAAATTGAGATTTTGTAAGCTGCTATGAGTGCTTTTGTAGCTGACATGTGGGATAAAAATTCTTTAAATAAAATAAAATAAAAAAACAATGTGCGTGCCTTTGCAAACATCAGCAGTGGTGACCAGAGATGGTCAGGAGTTCTATGGAGCTCCATTGCAGCTCTGGCAACAAGATCAACAAGATAAAGGTGGCCGCTCAGCCACTGGAGGAGGATAGAGGCAGGCAGTGAAGCCACTCGAGGGCTGATGCAGAATTCCTGTCCATGTAGATCAGGCATGTAGCTGGTGGGGGGGGGCTTGGGGGGCTTGGGGGGCTTCAGCCCCCCAAAAAATCCCATGGTGGTCCGTGAGAAGGCCTTACTAGTACATTATTTAAACTGTTATGTTTATTCATATCACGATCTGATCACCATGCTCAATATATCTCATATGCATGGGTGTATTGGGGTAACGATACAAAAGGTTTGCTAGGGTAGACCCTCTTTCACTCAGACTCAGCCCCCCCCCCGAAACAAAATCCTGGCTAAGGGCCTGATGTAGATGTTCCCTAAATTTTCTAAAATACATTCCAATCTTTAGTAGAATACTATTTTATTGTATTGTATTCACACTCTCTTTCATGGTGGAGGGCACTGAAAACTGGACTAGACTGAATTATAACTGGATTTTGTTTTCATTTCTTAACTCAAAGGTGTGTCTATACAGCCATTCACTATACTAAAATTTTGTTTTCCCCACTTTAATGTGGTTTCAACAGTTGCTTCAGGTGACTCTATTTCTTTTGCTTTGCAGAAGTCCCACTCTACCTACCTTTAAGAAAAACATCAGATCTGGTCATATTGTGATCAATCAACCTCTTTTTTTCCCTGGTGCTTACCATTCTGACTCATTTTCCACAGCACTGTTCAAAATAGTGTCTTGCAAAAATAGCCTCAAAATATCTTGAGAAAAATGTGTCCTTTCTGTGTCATTTCATTAATTTTTTTTATTCCAGCAGGTACAAAGGTAATTCAAATACTCCTTGATTGCTATTCTAGGTTGCATTTTTATACAAAAGAGATAACTTTTTTCTTCTCTCCTGAAGCTTTTCTGACCTGCTGCCTTATCCTGCCCTGGAGTGTTGCTGTAATTTCCTATAATATTTCTAACCATATATCTTTCCGTTCACTATAAATTGGCTCAGCTATTGAAGTCAGCCTACATATATTGTTTCTTTTTTCTTTTTGCCATAGACTACCTTTCTTTCAGCAGTATAATTCCATTTTAATGTGTCCTTGCAGCAAGCTGTATGCCCTGGGGGTTAAGCAGTTCTGTCATTTTACAGATTTGATCAAGTCTCTTATATTCCTGTTTACTTCACATTTCCTTTGAAATGTATAATCTCCAACCCATTTCCCATACATGCCTGCTGCATTCATGGAGGAAAAAATCAACATCCCAGAAAGTATGCCATTCAATGTGTCACTCTTTTCCCCAAGTGCTCTCCCATAATCCTTTCTTTTTTTTACTTTTTACCTGTTGCTTGTTATTTCTTTCTGCTCCAGTGGTGCTTGTACATGACAAGTGTTTTCCTTTTTATTCTTCTAAATTCATTTGTTTCCATATCCTTTTACATTTGTGTAACATTATCAAGATGTCTTTTAGGACCCATCCAGACAGGCCCAAATGTGGGACCTTTCTCGGTTTTACTGGAGGCATCAAAACGACTCCTCCAGTAAAGCAAATTAATGTAGTTTCTCAGGTTTATTCTGTATTATTATTATTATTATTATTATTATTATTATTATTATTATCATTATTTGTACCCTGCTAGCATCTCCCGAAGGACTCGATATGGCTTACACAGGCTAAGGTCTCAATAAAAACATAGCATACAAAATACACAACTTAAAACAAATCAAAGCAATTAAAGCAATATCAAACAAACAAAACAATAAAACAATACACCAAAACACAAGAAAACAGGGGCGGGCCAATGTAATGGGTACAGGTTAAAAGGGCTGATGTGACAGGTGGTATATTGGATTTTAGGGTAAGTGCAGTGTGCGGGCAATCTTAAACTCTAATAAAGTGCTTCTGGGACATGTTACTGGAGTTTTCCTATTCTGGAAAGGCACATCGGAACAGCCAGGTCTTCAAGTTCTTCCTAAAGACTGCCAAGGTAGGGGCCTGTCTGATATCTTTAGGGAGGGAGTTCCAGAGTCGAGGGGCTACCACAGAAAAGGCCCTGTCTCATGTCCCCACCAGATGCACCTGCGACGCAGGTGGGATCGTGAGCAGGGCCTCTCCGGATGAACGAAGATTTATTAATTAAATGGAATAAAGATATGAAAAATCTGGATCTAATGAAGTGCTGGGCCTGTGGGGACTGACTCCCAGATGTGTCTCTCGTTTCCTGGGGATCAATCTCCACAGCCATTTCTAGAGCCCAAAGATGTGAGAGGATGCCCACTAGGTCACCCACCCCCTCTCCACCATCCATTGATTTACCCCATAAAAATTACTGGAAAAGATCCCTGCCAGCCATGAACCCTCTCTTTGCATCCTCTTATTTCAAAAAAATGGCATGCAAGGAGATGGGGGAATGGGGTGGAACAGAGGGATTTTTCTCCTCACTTCTTCTATTTCTTCAGGAATCATTTTCTTATGCCTTGAAGATGTGAGGAAAGAGATCATGACTGCCAGGGACCTTTTTCAGTAAATTTTAGGGGGCAAATCAGGGGCTTCAGGGTGGCTTCATGCTATCCCAATTTCAATTGGTATAGCATGTAGCCTTCCCAGGAGGGAAATCCCAGGGTTGTGGGAGGGAATTGGGACTAGAACACAAGCCAAAGCAGGTTACTTAAACTCATTTTTGGGTTTTGCCGCTGTCTGGATGCATCCTTAGTTCATTGGATCTGAGGCTAATGAGGTGACAGCAAAAGTGAAAGTGCTAGTTATAAGGCTATATGCAGTTTTGCCTCAGACTATTTAAAGGATAGCATCCTTCTTTTGACCTATAAGATCAATGTGGATATAAATCTATAACTCTCACATAGGAGTCCCCGGTGGCGCAGCGGGTTAAACCCCTGTGCCGGCAGTACTGAAGATCGACAGGTCGCAGGTTCGAATCCGGGGAGAGGCGGATGAGCTCCCTCTATCAGCTCCAGCTCCTCATGTGGGGGCATGAGAGAAGCCTCCCACAAGGATGATAAAAGCATCAAAACTCATCTGAGTGTCCCCAGGGCAACATCCTTGCAGACGGCCAATTCTCTCACACCAGAAGCAGAAGTGACCACATTTATAGGCATTTTGGTGGAAATCTGGTGAGGATCTTCTCCATGGCTGCAGGAATGTCTTTCCTCATGTTGCTAAGGTAATTTCTTTTTTTCGCTGTCTTTTCAGTAGCAGGTAAATATCTTTTTTTATTCTAGCAGGCTTTGGAGAATTGACTGTTTTACACTAAGTACAGTTTTGTTAGCGTGCTGTATTTTTACCCTTTATTTTAAATGAATGCTTCAATATTTTTCATTTTCATTGTAAATTTCATACTGCATTGATCAAAACACCTTTTTTTCATTTTCAACCGGATGCTTTTACTCTCTCCTTTGTAAACCACCTTGAGTCACAGTGTAGAGGAAATTATCATTTAGATTTAGCTCCTGGTTTGCTCTGAAAAGCCCCATTGTTAGTCTCAAAAGAGATTGAATCAATGGGATTTAGCTGTATTCTATATCATAGAATCATACAATTGGAGGAAACCACAAGGGCCATCCAGTCCAATTTTCTGCAATACAGGAAAAGCACAATCAAAGCATGCCTAACAAATGGCCATCCAGCCTCTGTTTAAAAGCCTCCAAAGGAGGAGCCTCCACCACACTTTGGGGCAGTGAGTTTGTCTGTTGACCAGCTCTTATAGTCAGGAAGTTCTTTCTAATATTCAGGTGGAATCTCCTGTAATATGAACTCATTGCTCTGAGTCCTAGTTTCCCCTAGTTTCCAGGGCACCACACTGAATCTAAAGTTGGCCAAAAACTGATTTGTAACCCTTTTGTTACTAAGGTTAGAGAGTGGTCTCTGATCAAAGTGGTTGCTGGTCAAAAAAAGGTTGGGGACCACTGATCTAGAAAAACAATGGTTCATTGTCTTTTCAAGCAGAAAGCAGAAAGATAAATTATCACATTATTTTAGTTCCTCCTGTCTTGTAGATTAATTTAATAGCTTATGTTCTATTATAGTTAAATAAATTCATATCAAAAGTAAAAAAAAAAATCAGCAAGGCCAAGAACTTCTCCCTTCTCGTCAAAACACAATCCTAGCTTTTTGGGGGGCTTCTTTTTGAAGCTCCTGTAGTGGCATCCCCCATTCGCTTTTCAGTCAAACAATCCCATGCACCAGCAAAAATGACTCCTGCTTAGACCTTTGCCTGATTTCCGTTTGCACGAATATTATTCTGCCTGCATTCTGAAGTAGTGTGGTTTACTCTAAAATGTCATTCTGCTGTGCTTCTAGCCAATGTCTTGATTATTTATTCTTGATGGCTGTGCATTGTAGGTGAAGTTCAGTACTGGTGAATAAACCTTTCAGACACGTTGACTTAATAGGATTAAAGCAGAAGAAACTAAAAGCATCCAGTGAATCTGATATGAGAAAATAGTCTCAGGATGTTTTTTTTAAAAAAATAAAAGTTTACCTACTTTTTCACATCAGGAGTATATATTTTTGCAATACATCCTGAGATTTAGTCTGTCTTTCACCTCAGGGACTAATTTGTGAAATAAAATATGTTTTTATGTAACCTGAGATTTGATGTTTTGTTCACCTCAGATTTAATAGGATTATTAGTCTTTGGCATCTTGGAAGTCTGAAGTTCATAGGAGGAGGCATAGTCAAGTCATATAGTGAATTGTAGTGATGTTATGGAATACAGTATTGTGATATCATCAGGTTGCTGGGCAACCAATAGTTTAAAAAATTAAAATCTAATCTCAAAATGAGCCAGTGTGCTGAATCTGGAAATGTGAATACACTATAGTTTTGCTGGCTGTGCATTATAGATGAAGTTACCTAAATGTAAACATGGGGAATGACTCTAAAACGAGCTCTGTGAGCCAAAGAAGTCCAGAAAAACCATTAACACCAAAACATAGAGTGAATGTCACCAGAGGCGGCCATAGGTAATTTTCAATGGTAAGCAAACAGTATTTTGGCACCCCCCCCCCCCAACCAATCACTGATATATATTTTCTGTTCATCATGGGAGTTCTATGTGCCATATTTGGTTCAATTCCACCATTGGTGGAGTTCAGAATGCTCTTTGATTGTAGGTGAACTATACATCCCAGTAACTACAACTCACATATGTCAAGGTCTATTTTCCCCCAAGAGCACCTCAAGAGTGCCCCTGGGCAAAATCAAGTATACTGCAAATGCTTACTTTGCGTAATGGGTTGAGCCGTCCCTGAATGTCATTATGTTAGGAGGTTTTGTACACCTTGGATAAAACTAACTTTGGAAGACTTGGCACTGAAAACGTGTCTTTTCTGTCTTGTTATTACAATTATTTTCAAGAATAAGTTTTTATATGTGTTTCTATAGGTTTAGCTTATCAATTTTGTAGGATATGTCCGTTCCTGAAACTGATGAGAACTAGTCCTGTTCCTACACAGCAAACGTCACTTCTTAAAGGTTGCACTTCATTGCCTTTCAAATTAATGAAATGGGAAAATGAAGTGGATTTCCATTTGTTGCCACATTTGGCAGATAATCTACTGCATGGCTGCACCAATGACAAAACCAGGAAACCTTTCTCTCACAGATATGTGAGCTCCTTCACACCTTTACAGGAATGTGCTCTCTGCAAATTATGCTCTCTTGTAACCCTCAACCTTATTAAAAATGAACTGCTCTTCAAGGTACACCAGCAGCACAGAATAACCAGATATGGGCAATATTATCATTTATATGAATGTGTGGGGTCTTATTTGGCTTTAGTAATATATGGTTCCAGGGCTGAATGTACAGTTTAAGATCAATCATAACCAGAAGAAAATTACTGATGCATAAGAACTAAATGGTTTGGGACCCATCTACCTTCGTGACCACATTTCTGTATACGAACCCACACAATCTCTTCGTTCATCCGGTGAGGCCCTGCTCACGATCCCACCTGCTTCACAGGCATGATTGGTGGGAATGAGGGACAGGGCCTTCTCAGTGGTGGCCCCACGACTCTGGAACTCTCTCCCCAAAGACATCAGGCAGGCCCCAACATTGGCAGTCTTTAGAAGGAGCTTGAAAACATGGATGTTCCAGTGTGCCTTCCCAGAATAAGGAATCCTAAGCAATATGTCCTCAATGCACTTTATGAGAGATTTAGAACTGTCTGCACGTCCACCTTTCCCAAAACATTCCTCCTATCCCCTTTAAACTTCCCAGCTTTTAACTTTTAAAACTTTTACATTTGGCCCGCCTCATGTTTTTAAAATGTGTTGTGTTATTATTGCTTTTTTGCTTTTTATGAGTTATTTATTGTTTTGTTGTTGTTGTTTTCATGATGTTGTTGGGCTTGGCCTCTTGTAAGTCGCACCGAGTCCTGCGGGAGATGGTAGCGGGGTATAAGAACAATAAATAAATAAATAAACATTGTATAACTATCTTTAACAGATATATTGATGATCTCCTACTCTGGCTCACTACTTATTTGTCTGTGCATTCATTGTTAATTACTTTAAAGGTGGACTCAGGGTTCTTTTCTCGTTAAAATGTAACTTGTGTGATCATCCTAATTCCTTCAGGGAATTTTATAAGGGGTCCTACCATGATAATTTTAATTTCTATCTTTCCCATGTTTCTCAACCATTTTGTCTTTTTTCTTTCACACTCCCTAAAAAACCAGATCAAGAAAGAAAAGATGTAATAGACACACAGCATTTTCTAGTGGGCAGCAGTGTGGGTCTTTATTCTGGAAGCATCCCCACAGTTCTCTTTTACTTGTTACATGAATTGATAAAAATGGCGTTTATCTTCACTGCTCATCCATGGAGACTTATCTTTCTTCTACAGGAAATGTTTTCCTTGTGTTGCTCCTTCATGGCAGTAATCCTCCTATTCCCACAATAATCCAGTCACTGTGTCATTTTTTTTGAAGGGGAAATGGCAATCAGTGATGAGATCACTAATTTTTGTATCAGAATGTCTAGGACATTCTGAGAAAACAATATAGTTATTCCTACCAAAAGAAATTGATGGCAAGCAATAGTAATAAATAAATAAATAAATAAATAAATAAATAACATACCACATATAATATCAATATTAGAATATTTTTGTGTGTACCTATCATTTAATACGTTCATCATTTAATATCCTCCCATCATCATATGTGCATGAAGTGTCACATTCACCACACAATCAAGATGAGGCTCTCTGGCATGAAAGACATAATGTTGCCCAAAGTTGTTTTCCTTTGTGCTTTCAGAACTTTTTTATTTACAGCAGCCCTAAGGAACGCCTATCACATGATTTTCTTGGAAAGGTTTATTCAGAAGGGGTTTTTTTGCCATCACCTTCTCCTAAGACAGAGAGAGTATCCATGGTTGAATGTGGTATTGAAATTTGGTCTCTTGGACCACTAGTCCAACATTCAACCACTACACCATGCTGATTCAGTTCCCTAAAAATAGTATTCTACCTTTCTCTCCTTTTGCATCTTCCAGCAGTGTCTCTTCCTCATATCCCTACAAAGAAGCCCTAAATGGTTCTGGCCCAGCTTACCAGTCCGAATGTATCCCTCCTTATGAACCATCCAGGACCCTAAGATCTTCTTGGGAGGCCCTGCTCTTGATCTTGCCTTCTTCACAGACTCGGTTGGTGGGAACGAGGGATAGGGCCTTCTCAGCAGTGGCCCCTCGGCTATGGAACACCCTTCCAGAGGATATTAGATCGGCCACAACCCTCCTAACATTTTGAAAAATAGTCAAAACCTGGCTTTTTGAGCAAGCTTTCCCAAATGCAGTGTAGCAGCAAACTCTGATCTTTGGAACGACTGGACAATGCAATTGGGTAATGATTTTAGTAATGAGACGCTGTGGATTTATATTTTTATCACTTCTATTTATTTATTTATTTATTTATTTATTTATTTATTTATTGTATTTGTATACCGCCTTTCTCAGCCAATTGGCAACTCAAGGCGGTTTCCAACAAATCAGTATACATAAAACATAATAGATAAAAAACATTAACAGTATAAGACATCACAAAAACAATAAAAGCAACAGCAGCAGCATCTCATTATTCTCAAGCATTGTCCAATTCCATTGTCAGGTCATTCGATTTCCTATATTAGCTACTCTGTATTTGTAAACGCTTGCTCGAATAACCACGTTTTAACTTGCCTCCGAAACGTCAAGAGGGAGGGAGCAGATCTGATTTCCCTAGGGAGGGCATTCCATAGCCGAGGGGCCACTACTGAGAAGGCCCTGTCTCTCCTCCCCGCCAAACGTGCTTGTGACGAAGGTGGGACGGAGAGCAGGGCCTCCCCAGATGATCTTAAAGTCCTCAGTGGTTCGTAAGGGGAGATACGTTCGGACAGGTAAGTTGGGCCAGAACTGTTTAGGGCTTCATAGGCCAAAGCCAGCACTTTGAATTGGGCCCGGCAGCAAACTGGCAGCCAGTGGAGCTGGCGCAACAAGGGGGTTGTATGCTCCCTGAGCACCGCTCCTGTTAACAACCTGGCTGCCGTCCGTTGGACTAGTTGAAGCTTCTGGACTGTCTTCAAAGGCAACCCCACATAGAGAGTGTGGGGTTTATCAAATGTTATTTATGTTAAATGTTTTAATTGTTCTTTGTTTTATAGGCATCAAATTGTGCCATTTGTAAACTGCCCTGAGTCGCCTTCGGGCTGAGAAAGGCGGTTCATAAATATGGTTAATAAATAATAAATAAATAAATTGGAAAGGGAGTGAAATAATAATTTATCATTGAAGATTCTGACAGCTTAAAAAGGAATGAAAACACTCTTGCAATGGCTGAAAGTACTAATCCTCCCCCACAATTATCCCACCTGCTGTGACTTTATTAAAATGATTGAACTAATTAAGTAAAAACGTGTCCTACAGTCAAACCACAAAGTGTGTATAAACATTTGGATGTGTGTCTAGAACTACTTGTGGAATAAAATATGTTCCTCCCAATTTAATTTTTCAACTTGGAGGAAGAAAAGAAGAATGAAAATAGGAATCGTCCCTGATCATGCCATGGTTCTGGGACCTATCTCAAATAGTTCTCTTCTCTCTAAAAAAGGGTGTTTTTTTTACTCTGAACTTAACAATTGCGAAATATCTTTTGAATTAATTAATTAAGGTAGTGGAGTAGCACAGAAGTAGTTATGCCATTCAAATGGATTGCAGTTGTGTGACGCCTGCAGCAGTGTGATAAAAACAATACTATGTTGGTAAGTATCCTTGGTCACTGGAATGTCACAAGATTGCAACTTCCATGCAGTAAAGCTCTCCTACATCGTTCATATGGAACTAAAATAAACACAACAAAAGTCTTCTATACAAATGTTGATATGGATGTCTGCACTGCAACTCTTATATCTTATAGTTGCACTCAAAAACACTAAGGACATGCCAACCAATGATATTCACTCATGACTAGGTTGGGGGAAGAGGCAGAAACAAGGGAAGGGAGGGAGAAGAGAGGAACTCGAGGGAGGGAGGGCAGAAAGAAGAAGGAGGGAGGTAAGAATAGAATAAAATCATAGGGTTGGAAGAAATCTTGAGAGCCATCCAGTCCAAATACCTGCCAAGAAGCAGGAAAATTTTCTTGGGGAAAGGAAATAAAAAGGGGAGGAGGAAAGGATCTGGATCTCCAGTCCACTGTCTTGCCCCATAGTTTCCCCTTCTGTCACAACTGTGAGTTGGGTGGCTGGTATGAGTGCCAGTGCATATGGCTACTGCCAAATTTAGGATTTTACATTGGGAGAATCCTGGTCTGAGTTGCAGAGTGAAGAGTGTTTGCCCAAGCAGGGCAAGACACACACTGTGCCAGCAATAGCTGGAGCTTCAGGCAGATAGCAGCTGAGACGTCCCAGCAGATTGTCCCAGGAAGCTAGAAATTACATCAAGCACACAGATAGAAAGGGGTTCCACGATACATTTGGGTGTGCCAACCCTGATAAGTTATGACTAAATGAAGTTGTGGCCTTTTTTCACCCAACATCACTGGCTCATCCGATTATTATTGTGCTGGGGGTTGTCGACATCTATGCTTCTTCTTCTTTCTTTTTTTTAGTCATCTTTATTGCAAGAATTTTTAACACAGTACATTAAAAAGGATTGGAGTTGGTTGGGTTGGGAATGAGGGAGGGGGGAAGAAGGGGGGAGTTAGGAAAAGAAATTGGGGTGGGAATTTGTCTTCTGGTCTATTCCACGGGGAGTTTGTGTTTATTTTCCCTTCCAGTCTTCACCTTCTTCTTAATAGTCTCATGGCTTCATCTGTTTTGAATATCTTTACTATTATTTATTTATTAATTAATTTTATTTTGATTTTCTTTACTAGATTTTTCTCTTATTTTTTACAAAAATAGTTTTTATTAGATTTTCAAATATACAAAGATAAAATCCCAAGTCTTATATACAAGTGTTAAATAGAAAATTTAAAAAAAACTGAAAAAGGGGGAAGGTAGAGGAGAAGAGGGAGAGGAAGAACCTCAAACAAGAGAGAGAGAGAGAAGAGACAGAGAAGGAAAAAAAGAAAGGCAAGAGAAAGAGAAAAAGAAAAGAGAAAAAAATTCTCTTATTTTTGAGTTTCTTACCAATACTATTTTGTATGTACCAGATTGATGATATACTCATGGAGATATATTTTAAGTATTGTCCAATCTGTCTTTTGCCTATCCATCTGATCTTGAAGAAGGAACGTTAAGGAGTCCATATACATATAGTCCCTGAGCTTTGTGATCAATTGATGGTACTTCTTTTGAGCACCATTTCTGCGCTAATAAAGTTCTTGCCACATAAATTAAATAATAATAAATTTTGTCTTTATTTTTACCTAATTCAAAATCTGTCAGATTTAATGAGTAATAAGTAATATTTGGGCCGAAAATTGAACTTTAATTTTAATATTTTTGGGAGTGTGTCGACATCCATGCTTCTGAGCTTCTAAAGGTAAAGGTAAAGGTTTTCCCCTGACATTAAGTCTAGTCATGTCCATTTCTGGTCCTCATCTCCATTTCTAAGCTGAAGAGCCAGCATAGGCCATAGACACGTCCAAGGTCCTGTGGCTATCATGACTGCATGGAGCACCGTTACCTTCCTGCTGGAGCAGTACCTATTGATCTACTCACATTTGCATGTTTTCGAACTGCTAGGTTGACAGAAATTGGGGCTGACAGCAGAAGCTTATGCCGCTCCCCGAATTCGACCCTGAGACCTTTCAGTCAACAAGTTTAGCAGCTCGGCAGTTTAACCCGCTGTGCCACCTGGGGCTCCAAACTCAGAGAAAATAGCAAAAATGCTTGCATATTTCTCTGCCCACAAGTAGGGTAGAAATTTTCAAAAGTATATTTCATCTCAGGTTTTATGCATGCCTAACCATGCCCCTTTCTGAGACATTTAATAATAATACAGATCATAGTTGAGAAAAGAAAAAAATAATAACTGACCTTTTTGCCCCTTATTATCCCAGATTGTCCACTTACTGTCAGCTTCAACCAAATAATCTGTTCAGGGTCATGGAGAACTTTGAATTATCCTCCAGCACAAATACAAGGTTTCATTTTGTAAACTCCCTTTCAGAAACCTTTGTTTTTGTCCATTTAGGAAGTGCTTTTCTTTATTTTTTTTACTTTAGGAGTCTAAAAAGAAACAATGAAAATGAGACTTGAAATTCTTTCACAGATTCGAAAAAGGCACAATTTTAGGAATCTCATTTCCCCCTTTATTTAAAAGCTAAATAAACACTCTGGTGCCTCCCTGAAAATGAATTAGTTATCTTGTTCATCTGCTACATCCCTGGGCTAAATAATTAATCATAGCCAGGTGCAGCTTGTTGGATTTGTTGTTCCCAAGAAATACAATGGTGAATAAAAGACAGGGAAAAACTGCCCAGGGAAAACATTTAAGCAAGGCGATGGGTTAGACGGATGCATCATCTGTTTTGTCTTGTGTATTTCTGTGATGAAGTTTAAATGTCTAGTTTTCAAAATTTAAGTTTCTGGCAAAAGAAATTTCAATATGGTTTAAGTTATTCAAATTTAAATAAGGAGTTAGCGTCGGAGTTTAAAAAAGGCTGATGCTCCAAAGTATTGCGCGGGACCTTCTCCAGTAATTGAAATGTTCCAGTTTTTCTCAATTGCTGCTAGTATGTGTGGGCAAATACATTTGCCCATTCACTTGTGATCATCCCATGAATCTCACAGGATTTGCTTAGGGTTTTTAATGGTTTCTCTATACACATAATAAAAGTGAAAATCTGTATGTGTGTATGTGGCATAGGTGTCTGTTCACACAGACAGCCTTTGGCCTCCACAAATAGGCTATTGTTCCCAGTGCTGAGAAGACAGCAAGCCACTCTGTCGAAGGACATTGCAGGTTATAGTGAGCACATCCCAGTGTTCCTTTCTCTCTTCATTTGCATGACCCCACCCACTGCTTCTCCCTTATCCCTTTCCAACCCTTTCCTATGGCACACAGCAAACAGAGGCATTGATCTGCAACTGATCATACTGGAGACGTTTGGAGAGAAATCACCATGATTTATAGTTGTAGGGACTGGGATGCATAGTTCACCTGCAATCTAAGAGCACTCTGAACTGCACCAACAATAGACCTGGAACTCACTTGGCACACAGACCCACCATGGGCAATTGTCCATACTTGCAGAGTTTAGGGGTGATTACCCTGGGAGTTGTAGTTCACCCTTATCCAAAGAACAGTGAACCCAGCCAACAATGGATCTGGGCCAAACTTGCCACACAGAACCAATATGGGCAACTGTGAATACTGGCAGGGTTTGGGGATAATTGTCCTGGGAATCTGGGAGTTGTAGTTCACCCTTATCTAGATATCACTGAACACAGCTGCTGTCAGATCTGGACTAAACTTGACACACAGACCCAACATGACCAACTTTAAGTAATGGCAGGGTTTGGGAAGGACTGACCCATGATTCTGGAAATTGTAGTTCACCCACAACCTTATGCATTTTCTAATGGGACCATTCATTTTTTAAAAAACCCAAAAAAGTAAGACTGTTTTCCCCAAATAGCATTACACATTACCAAACTGATATTACCAAACTTCACAAAACAAACAATGCCTTTCTCAAATAACCCGGGCAGCGCCGGGTCCCCAAGCTGGTTTTTAAATAAAATCCACAGAACTTGGTTTTCCTTTATGGTTTCTCTTTTAAGTACTAACCATGACAGACTGCGGAAACTATTGAGGTATCTCCCTTCTAACCTCTGCTGGGAAAATCCTCGCAAGAATCCTTGCAAACTGCCTTCTACCAGACTCCCAGAATGTCTTCAGTGGACATGATCTTCACTGCACGACAGCTCCAAGAAAAATGCAGGGAAAAAAATCAACCTCTGTACATGGCATTCATTGACCTTGCAAAGGCATTCAACACAGTGAATGCGCTCTCTGGACCATCCTCCACAAAATCGGGTGCCCTAACAAATTTGTGAACATCCTGTGCCTCCTCCATGATGACATGATGGCAACAGTCTTGGACAGCAATGGCTCCCAAAGTGACCCATTTAAGGTGGAATCAGGTGTCAAACAGGGATGTGTTATTGCCCCAACCTTATTTTCCATCTTCATCTCTATGATACTTCATCTTGTTGATGGGAAGCTTCCCACCGGAGTGGAAATCATCTATCGGACAGAAGCTATTTAACCTCAGCAGACTGAAAGTCAAAACCAAGGTCACAACCATCGGTTATAGAACTCCAATATGCTGATGACAATGTTGTCTGTGCGCATTCAGAAGAAGACCTACAAGCCACTCTAAACACCTTTGCAGACACATATGAGAAGCTCAGCCTCTCATTAAACATCGAGAAAACCAAAGTGCTCTTCCAGCAGTCACCAACAATCTTTCTCCAATGCAATGCCAGAAATACACCTTAATGGTGTAACATTAGAAAATGTTGATTATTTCTGCTACCTTGGCAGCCACCTCTCTACCAAAGTCAACATCGACACCAAAATACAACACTGCCTGAGCTCTGTGAGTGCAGCATTTTTCCGAATGAAGCAGAGAGTGTTTGAGGACCGGGACATCCGTAGGGATACCAAGGTGCTTGTTTATAAAGCTATTGTTCTCCCAACCCTGCTATATGCCTGCAAAACATGGACTGTCTACAGACATCATAAGCAACTCCTGGAATGATTCCATCAGCGCTGCCTCCGAAAAATCCTGCAAATCTCTTGGGAAGACAGCGGACTGGAAGAAGCAATGCCCACCAGTATTGAAGTAATGCTTCTCCACTATCAACTCCACTGGACTGGGCATGCTATCCAAATGCCTACACTTAAGGTCAGTTCCCTCCAAACCACACCAATATTAAAGAATGTCCAAGTTGGAACTGTGGAACTCCCTCCCCAAGGATATTAGATCAGCCCCATCCCTCCTGAATTTCCAAAAAAATGTAAAGACCTGGCTCTTTGAGCAAGCTTTTGAGAATGCAGCGGAATAGATAACACGGAACTATGAATGATGAACATGGAATGGCCAGACGATGTTACTGGATAACGTTTTTAACAGGATGACACCGATGATTATATGCTTTAACAGTTTTTATATATGTTTTCTATTTTAATGTTGATTTTTAATGGGACTTTTATGAATACCTGGCATTGAATTGTGCCAATCTGTAACCCGTCTTGAGTCGCCCTATGGCTGAGAAAGGCGAGCTATAAATACCGTAAATAAATGAATAAATGTTGGGTATGTGTGCCAGGTTTGATCCAGATTCATCATTGTTTGGTTCACCTTGCTGTCTGGCCACACCACAAAAAGGAGTGAGTTGCCCAAGCAAAGAAAAGAAGATGGGGAAAAGGACAACTTTAAGAAGTGGTGTGGCCAGCTACTCTTTGCTCATGCCGTATAGGGCAAGGGAGAAGGATTTTGTGCAACGGTGAAGCCAGATACTCCAAGGACTACAAGTAAACAGGCCAGCTGGCCCATTGGGAGACTGGTGGAGGAGACTGGCTGGAGAGGCTGGCAGGACTGGAGGCTGGCTGGAGCAAAGTTTCACCAGACATGATCATGCTATAAGCTGGCATCATACCCATTGCCACAGGGTACAACACTATACTGGGACTGTGGCACAGCTGGCTGGGAGTCAGCTATATTAAGATCACTATTGACCAAAATGTCATGAGTTCAAAGCTAGCCCAGGTCAGAGTGAGCTTCCAACCAATTTGTGTAGCTTGCTACCTTTGCAGCCCAAAAGACAGTTGCATCTGTCATGTAGGAGATTTAGGCACCGTTTATGCGGGGAGGCTAATTTACGAAGCCATAAACATCTCCAGCAAGCATGCAAAGAATGAGAAAGTACTTCATCAGTGTCACAAACGGACAGTGAAGCAACAACTCCCTTGAATACCCTCATGAAAAGCTGGAATGTTAAATAGCCTCTGTGTGTCTGTCTATATATGTTGTGTTTCTGTGGCATTAAATGTTTGCCATGTATATGTACATTGCAATCCGCCCTGAGTCCCCTGCAGGGTGAGAAGGGTGGAATATAAATACTGTAAATAAATAAATAATAAATAAATAGATATGCAAGCAGATACTTATCGATAGAAGATTTAGTCTGGCTTTGGCTATATAAAAATCCAAAACTTCGCAATTGGATGATTATGGCAAATTTTTTTAGTAAAAGAAACATTTGGTGGATAAAGATGCATTAGTTTTTTGGATGCTCAGGGAAATTTTGGGGAAAATGGGCTCTAGGAATTTATATTCCCAAGGTTCTCTGAAATGGTCACAAAAGACCAACCCTGACAATTTTGTATTTATTCTTTTTTGGTCGTGTCAGGAGCGACCTGAGAAACTGCAAGTCACTTCTGGTGTGAGAGAATTGGCCATCTGCAAGGATGTTGCCCAGGAGATGACTGGATGATTTGATGTTTTATCATCCTTGTGGGAGGCTTCTCTCATGTCCCCGCATGAGGAGCTGGAGCTGATAGAGGGAGCTCATCCGCCTCTCCCCGGATTCCAACCTACAACTTGTCGGTCTCAGTCCTGCCGGCACAGGGGTTTAACCCACTGCGCCACCATTATTCCTTGTTTCAATAAAATTATTCCATAGTCCTCAAATTACCACTGATAGGTTGACCAATGGCTGAGGTCACAAGCCTCTTTGTAACATCTTTGTTCCACAATAATAGGCAAGTGGAATAGACTGCATCCAGGAGGCTAGGAAAATACCCTTCTTTTTAAAGGCCTTGTACAGCAAAGCATATGATTCAAATTATTGTGCAGCATTGGTGACTGCAATAAGGTTATCAACTTTACCATTCTGGCTCACCTCAAAATATATAGGAAAGACCAGGGAAGGCATTCAAGCAAGAGATTCAATCCTCATCTCCTTATCTGCTTTTAGCACACTTGTTCGCAGGGGACTTCTCCTGAATGGGGCAGTGTCTTGGCAATGTTGATGTAGAGAATGATGAAAAAGAAAAATCTCTTAGAAAAGCACTCAGCAGCATTTGGGATTAGGGTTTCCAGATGGAAGACAGACAGGCATATTGAATCTGTCTGTCAAATTCAGTCTGAAATGCTATTTTTTTCCACCTAGTCCCATGCAGCTATAAACAAGTGGCATCCACCTTTTCAATCTGCAAAGGTTAGGCTGCTCTCTCACCTCTTTTCACCCTTTAAATGTGAGGATGAAAATGAGGCATGTCACTTCTCACTGCAGTAACCTTAACAGGTATTTTGAGAGGAGAGTTTGGATTTTCTATCATCAGATCAAAGAAGAAGACACAGAGCGGCAGAGATTAATTCTGCATCCTTCTAGAGATATTCAGTGCCTCCTACAGCATGATAAATGATATGGGTCCAAATCAGTAGCATGAGTAATGAAAGGGAGTTGAACTATGGAGCGTGAAGAGGAGAGATGGGGGAATCTTTACATTCTGTTTCTATAGATTTTCTCCTTTTCCCACCTTGAGTGGATTATTTTTCATGGGGTGTATAATAATTTACATATTTTTGTGTGCTCTTCTCACATGTTTCATTCGATGGCTACCTATTTCTATTGATTAAATATACTTTTTTTAATTAAAAAGTGGGTTTTTGTAAAATGTCTATATTTTTCCAAGAAATATGTTTTGTGTGTGTGCTCCCCAATTTTATGTAAACTTTGAATAAATCTTTCTCTTTGTGTATGTGTGTGTGAGAGAGAGAGAGGGGGGGGAGGGGGGAAGCTGGGATACACAAAACCAATGAAGATTTGCTATTGAAGAATGATAAATATGTTTGCGTGTGCAAGGGTAATACACCTCCCTCCAGATGACCCAAGAAAACACGTCCACAAGATGATTTCCATCTATGACAAGCGAGGCAACTGGCACCCTACCTATCTGACGAGGCTCTGGCAACTGTCATCCATACCACGGTCATGTCTAGGCTGGACTATTGCAACGCCCTGTATGTTGGCCTTCCAATGTCTACGACCCGAAAGCTCTGTATTGTTTAGAATGCGGCAGCCAGATTACTCACAAGAATGCCCATGAAATGCCACATAATACCAGTGCTGCAACATTTACATTGGCTTCCAACTAAGTACCGTGGCCTGTATAAGATATTAGTTCTGACCTTTAAAGTTCTTTACGGCCAGAGTCTATCGTACCTTAGAGACTGCCCCTCTTTCTCCCATCATCGGAGGTCGCAACGACCAGCCCAACGTGACTTACTCTATATACCGGGTCCTAGAGAAGTGTACTTTTTCTATTTCTGCCCCTGCCTTATGGAATTCCTTGCCACCCTATATGAGAGTCATGCGTGACTTAGGACCTTTTACTCTAGCACTTAAGACCTGGCTTTTTACTAGAGCATTTGATCTCTGTGAATTTTTAATTTTTGTATGTATGTATTTATCTTTTACAATTTTGCTGTAAATTGCCTAGCGCATTCTCAGATGGAGGGCAATTAATAAGTAATTAAATATGATGATGATGATGATGATGATGATGATGATGATGATGATGATGATGATGATGATTGGTGAGAAAATTGGCCACAACTCGTTTATTCATAACAGGAACAATGGTTGGCAGCCATGCATGGGTCCTGGATCAAATGAGCAAGTGAAAATATATATATTCTCTATCTTTATTAATGCTGGTGGTACCATCCAGATTTTGTTTAAGTGGTTGCTACAGCCTTTTTCTAAGCACCAGCAGAGCGTTGCATTCTCAGCGGATAGCTTAATGTGTTATACTCAGTGTGTAGAGTGTTTTAAATCTCTGAACAGAGAAAAAGCAATTTATCTGGTGTATTATGAAACATTTGATGCATCTACAGCAATCAAAAAAGTTTTTAAAATATCTTTAACCACTGCAGCATCCACACTGTTTATATACCATTGAAGACACATACATAAACAAAGAGGACTTTAAATTCACAGTGCATCTACACTGCAGAATGAATGTCGTTTGACATCACTTAAGCTGCTGGACTCAATGCTATGTAATCATGGGAGTTGTAGTTTCATAAGGTCTTTAGCCTTTTCTGCCCCAAAGTACTGGTACTTCAACAAACTACAGTCCCAAGATTCCAGAGCATAGATCTATGGCAGTTAAAGTGGTCACAAACTGTGTTCATTCTACAGCGTGGAATGAACAGTGCAGAACAAAGTCCTCTTTATTCAGAAAGGGAAAACAAGAAACATGGATTACATTTAATATTATGAATCCAAAACAGAGGATGTCATGGCATCAAGCCTGCACCTGGGGGGGGGGGGAGGGGGTTGTTAGGGGTTCAACCCCCTCCCCTGATTTTTTTCAGGTTAAATAAAATTTGATTTACTCACAGATTTTAACTAGTTAACCAAATCTCCATGCTAAGTCTATGAGAAGCAAAAAATTCAGAACTAAATACACTATTTCAACTAAATTTTGACAATTTATTCACACTGTCATTACCTACCTTTCCACCAATTTACATAGCAATATCAGCAATAGCTGATATAGTGGAAGCAATGACGTTGGTTCACCCACAACTGGAAAATACAGCCTAAAGTTCAGGGGGAGTGTGATGGCTCTCATGAAGGAGACTAACTTGGTGAGGCCAGTGGACAGGGGCAAAGCCATAGGCTATTTAAGGCTGCTCTGCCCCTGCTGTGCTCTTTGCTTCAGCTTCAGGTAGGAAGCAGGTTCCTAATGGGGAATTAAGCCTTTTCCTCCTTGTATCCCCCCTCCCATTTTCCAGAGGATAGTAGGGTTCCCATCGCTATGCCTTCACTCCAGAGATTCACCCTACAATTTGGGCAGTTTCTGCCCTTGGTATTTATTGGCTGGGATTTCTGAGCAGAGCGTAAAGGCTGGAGGTTTGGGTGGCTGCACTAAGCAGAGTTCCCCTCTTCATCCAGTGGCATCTAGGCCTCCTGGGTTGCCTCTAGGAAGCCAACGTCTATCAAAGCAACTTAACATTTTTGAGTTCACAGCAAAAAAGAAAAATGTTGAAGACTAAGAAAGATGCAGGTTGAGAACAATTGTAGAAGCTGATACTGATGAAGACATGCACATGTAGACTGCAGGTGAAAACTGAAGAAACTGAGGTGTCTATCACTCATTCATCTAATCCAAGTCCTGTCAAAGAAACCATGGAACAGGAGCAAGGACAAGGTCATTGTTAGACCTTGGACTTTATATGAACAAGATTGTTTCTGATGAGCAATTGAAAGTTCAATTAGTGCAAAATCTACAGACTCCATTGACAGGATATGCATTTCCTGTGGATAAGAGGAGGCAACTAAGTTTTCAACTCAAACGGTTCAGCAGATTTCCCTGGCTAATGTACTCATTTCATCTACAAGGAGCCCCTGGTAGTGCAGTGGGTTAAACCCCTGTGCTGGCAGGACTGAAGACCAACAGGTCGCAGGTTCGAATCCGGGGAGAGGCGGATGAGCTCCCTCTATCAGCTCCAGCTCTTCATGTGGGAAAATGAGAGAAGCCTCCCACAAGGTTGATAAAAACATCAAATCATCCAGGTGTCCCCTGGGCAACGTCCTTGCAGACAACCAATTTTTTCACACCAGAAGCAACTTGCTCCTGACACGACAAAAAAAATCTACAAGGTGCACTCTATAAATACTGTATAGTGCTTGGAGGAGAAGTTGGGGGTAAATGTAGTCATCAGCAGCTTGATGCATTGGTTGCTAAACCATTTGTGAATGGAAAAATGCTATAGAAGTCTTCAATGGGGATCAAAAATCAGAACAACTTGGAACAACTTGTGATTGGCTGAAAATGTCTCACTAATACATAGTGGAAAATGTCCTGATATTACCCGTCATCATGATAAAGAAAAGCAGAAGAAAGCAGAAATAAACTTCTGATAATTGTGATAATTATTGTACTTTGTGACACATAAAAACTGACATTAAGTGGAAGCAAAGATTCAGGGCCTTGTTGAGATCTAGTGCCAGATTACAAGACACTGACCTGAAAAATCATCTCTAAACTGCAGCTATGAATGTTCAATATACTAGTCCTCAAACACAAAATGAACTAATAAATATTTGTGTTGATAAGATAGTCCAAAAATGGTTGAATGGTGCAATGCATCACAGTGTTTCTCTGTTTTGGAAGATGAAACTTTGGATGTGAGTACCGCAGAATAGTTATCATTCTTGGTAAGAAGCATTTATGTTGAATTTGCAGGAATAAGAGACAACTTTTAGGCTTTGTGAATATGACAAGTGGAGAACTTACAGGCATTAGTTTGAAAACACTGGAAACAGTTGGGCTGAACTTACAATATTTGTGTGGACAGGGTTATGATAGATAATATGAGTGGTCATATTAGTAGAGCATAGGCAATTATACCACAGAAGTATCTGATGGAAGTCTACATCCACTGCAAGCTTCAAGAAAGGTTTACAAGTCACAGGGAAGTAGTTCAGGAACTTCAAGTGTCCCTCCCTATTAGTTGTGACATTTCAAATTCAACTTGAACAAGGGAGCAATATCCCCACCATCACTTGATCACCTGACCCACCCCAAGCTAAATGCTGATCTGATTACACCTTGCTTTGCTGTTCATATTTCACAAGGCCTATTACAGTAATGACTTTTTCAAGAAGAGTCTTTCTAGCCTTTGGCATCAGTGTTTCCTGTAGGGCTGGATATATTGAGAGTCTTCCTAGATCTAATTGCTCCTAAGCATTCAGCTTGTGTGATCACAATAAGTTATACAAAACTTTCTTAGAATCAGGCTATATTGGGGAATGTTCAACCAAGGGGGATACATTAAATACCTAAAAACAAAGTACTTTGACCTATTTGTCCAGGGAGTGGGGGGGAGGGGGAGAGAATAAGAAGAAACTGGTGCTAATAAAGTTTTGGGATGAGGATCCAAATAACTTTAAAAGCAATAGACCTAGGGAAGTCCAAGAAAAACAGAAACATCTATCTTTCCGAAGAGCTGGTTCATTACGAGAATAATTGCTAAACCTTATCCAAGTCTTTCTGCTTAATTCTAAGAGCTAAATCCAATTGTAGGTGCTTATTAGAGCAGATCCATTGAATCTATAGATTTTCAAAGTCAACATTTATACAAGTTCAATGTTGCTACTTTATTAAATGTAGTCCTAAGTGGCAACCCAGAGGAGGAACTGAATAGATAACCATAAAGTAGATAGGCTCCCATTTGTACATTTTAGACCTCATCATAAAGGGAGGAAAGACAGGGTCTGTGGGGTGACTGACTATGTCATGCCATGCACATCTCCCATTAAGTGATGCTTTCACCATCATATTGAGAAATTGTCACCCTCCTAGCAAGGCCCTGTGCTGACTCCATTGGATCCAGCACAACATAGGAAGCCTTGTGTATTTAGGGGAAAGCGTCCAGTGATGCTTTCACCCTGGTTGGGAATGGGACTTCCACAGGAAGTCACACAATGTCGTGTGATGTCAGGTTTGGGGCTCCATCCTCTAGACAAGATAAAAGCATCCTAGGATGCTACATTCACCCCATCTGATGAAGTTCGAAAGTCATAATATCTTGTCTGCAACATCAAATAGTGACTTGGGTTTTTTTAAAACTCATGAAGAAGATAGACTTTGTTATGTTACAAAAAACATGATCTGGTATGTATAATATTTGGAGTTTTTGTTAAAATTGGATTTTTGTTCATTTTATCCATAGTTCATTGCCTGAATGCACATACTGCTAAAATGTACCTTTTAAGTACATATTACTTAGCAGCTGCATGGTCCAACATTTTGGAATTGAAGCAGACATGGGAAGCAGAGCAAATTAGAATTTTTTAAAAATTGAATGTGCTGTGCATGGGTCTGTCTCCAGAAACTTCAGCTGGTTTAGAATAAGGCAGACTGCTTGCTATTAGGTAGTAGGCCATATAGCATATATCAGATGAGTGCTGAGTATATTCACTGACTTCCAGTGAGCTCACTGAAATGGTACAGATAAGATAAAACTTATCATCTTAGTAAGAAGTAAGCCAATAAAATGTAACTTTCAAATGTAGCTTTCTGATGGATAAATGCACTTGGGACTTCATGCCTTTTCATATGGAGATATGCCACATATTCTAAGATAACTGATAAAATTAAGAGTCTCAAATAAACCAATATAATGCAACACTACAAACAAGCTCAGTTGTTCTTTCTTCAAGTTTTTCGTGACTGTTGTATAAATTGGTTTCACCAATAAAGCCAAAACATATTGTTAGATCAGAGCTTCAAAGTCAGGAAAGCCCACTGTTGAAGCTCCTACTGAAAATCCTATTATCTCCTATTCGCTTTGAGAACTGCACGCAGGAAAAGAAGTGCATAACCCTGTAGAAAAATATGGCAAACTTTACCAAGATAGAGATAACAGCTGAAAAGCTATCATGTAAGTAATCTCACCTATAACTCTGCTGAAGCAGTGTTTCTCATATCACAACACTGAAGGAAGATCAAGTAGAACATCTCAAAATGAGAGATTCTTACGACTTGAAACATCAAACCATAGATAATTTTCCCCAATTAACATATTAGTTCCTTCCTTATGAGGTTTTTTTCTTTTCATGTCAGGAGCCACTTGAGAAACTGTAAGTCACTTCTGGTGTGAGAGAGGTGGCCATCCTGAAGGATCTTGCCCAGGGGATGCCCGGATGTTTTGATGTTTTACCATCCTTGTGGAAGGCTTCTCAGCATGGGGAGCTGGAGGTGACAGAGGGAGCTCATCCGCACTCTACCCATATTCGAACCTCCAACCTGTCGGTCTTCTGTCCTACTGGCACAAGGGTTTAACCCATTGCACCACTGAAGGCTCCTTCTTAATGAGATACCTAGTATATTACAGCTTAATTATGCCTGAGGTTGATTCTTTTTCTGATTACAATTACAGACAGCTTCCATGCACCCACTGATTTACCATTAACACAACATATAAAATGGCTTTTTGTATTTCCCTGATATGCTGGAGTATGTCCTCCAAAATAAGGATAAATTGTTTTTTATCATTGTCATTTGAATGAAACTATTGTCTAGAAAGGATCATATACCATATATACTTGAGTATAAGCCAAGTTTTCCAGCCCTTTTTTAGACTATACTCGAGTCAAAGTTATTTCTTATTTTACTGGGTTATTATTATTATTATTATTAAATTTATTTTAGTCTATTTATTATTATTACATTAACATTACTTTATTATTTTTATTACATTTATTATTTTACTCTATTATTATTAATACAGATATTTCTTATTTTACAGTTTTATTTTAATATTCAAAACATTTAACCTATTGATGCCTCAATTAATGTAATTTTATTGGTCTCTATTTTTATTTTGAAATTTACCAGTAGTTGCTACATTTCCCACCCTCGGCTTATACACGAGTCAATATGTTTCCCATTTTTTTGTGGTAAAATTAGGTGCCTTGGCTTATATTCAGGTTGGTGTATACAATATGTGTCCATGCAGGTATGCATTTACATATATATACACAAACTCATACAGTGAGGCAATATCACTCAAACAGTTTCTTTAACTGGGTTGTTGAGGGTTTTTCGGGCTATATGGCTATGGTCTAGAGGCATTCTCTCCTGACATTTTGCCTGCATCTATGGCAAGCATCCTCACTACCTCTGAGGATGCTTGCCATAGATGCAGGCGAAATGTCAGGAGAAAATGCCTCTAGACCATGTCCATATAGCCCGAAAAAACCTACAACAACCCAGTGATTCCGGCCATGAAAGCCTTCGACAATACAGTTTCTTGAACTTCTGAAGCACATTTATAATTAATTAAAATTGCAGAGACGTTTCTCAAAACTTCAAGTGTGTGGGAAAAAAGTTGTTTACAGTCTTTATTGGTATTCTTATAACAGAATAATAATAGAAGATCTTCTTTGCTACCCCACTACCATTTAAAATCCAATGTCAATTAACAGGTATAAAGCAGTCAGAGACAAATGACATGAATCACAGAGTAAAGCAGTTTAAAGTTAAGAAAATCAGAAAGGCTACCTGGTATTAAAATATTTGGATAAAATAGTTCTGAACCCAGGGTGCACTTTGCAATATTGGGTTTCTGTCTGTATTCAAAGGTAAGAGATCTTCTTGCCTCTGTCCAAGTGGTGTATTAATACTCCACCCTCTCATTCAAGCCCACCAATATTCTCATTATGACATAAGCAAGTGAGTGTGGTGAGTGTGATGAAGTCAACAGTGAAGAGGGAGAGGGAAAGAAAATATATGAAGGGGCTTAAGAAAATGAGATTAACATTAGGTCAGAACAACAGGAGCTGTGACAGGGTGTTTACCAGAAAAGTGCAAGAAAAGATATGGAGATTTCAAATGGGAGTTGGAGTCTAAATTGAAAAGAGCAAAGTAGTTAAGAATGAACCCATCAGAGGCAGGATGGGAGAGGTAAAAGCCAAGAAACCAAGCTTTTGTCCAGGATAGCAGAATAGAATACATCCCTAACCACATACACAAATACACATGGGGGAACAAATACTCTGCTGTTTGCCTGTGTGTCCTGTTTAAATCAGGTACCTCTAGAAGAAAATTTAAGAAATTTGAGAGACAGTGAGAGACAGTGAGAACAGGGAAAATTAGAAGGCACTGAAATTACACCCCCAAAGTAGTCTGGAGGTACCGAATTTGAACTGCAGACACAGACAAACAGCAGAATATTTGTTCCAAATCTGGAAGGCTTTTATCTTGCAATTCAGTAGTATAAAATACGTACAGCTCTGTTCAAAAATCATGTTTTCTCCTTTTCCTACTCTTAGCAAGTTCTCCAACTCAGATATCTCTCACCACCATCTATCCATGATCAGCAATGACAGCAATGCACCAACAATACTAACTGTTGGCTGTTCTACTTCTACTTCTACTTCTATCCAAGATCCAGCCAATCACTTATGGTATTGAATTATTCCTGGTGCTTTGGCATTATCTCATGGATGCATCAGACCCTCAAACTTGCCTCATGGTTGCATCAGACTTTCAAACTTGCCTAGCAATTAGTCAGCTGGATTTGCTGTTACACTTGAATTTCTGCCAAATTCAGACAAAAATGTTGATAAAAGGGAGACATGAACATTTGAAGCAGATTCAAGATATAATCAAGGAGAAAGAGAAGGAGCTTCAAAAGAACCCCTCAAAGAAGTAACTGGTTTATGAAATTAGGTGGCTATAAGAACAACTCCCCATGATCACAGTTACTAAGAATGAGAAGAAGTTGATATTTGTGAAACAGAAAATTTTTGAATTGGCAGACAAACTGGGAAGATGGCTGGCATACAGTTGAGAAAACACAGAGAAAAGAACTTGATTTAATATTAAAGATCAAAGAGAAGAATACAAAATCAAGTCATTGGAAGAAATAAAGCTATCATACGGAGAGATTACATGGTTCCAACATAGGCAATTGACAGAAGCCTTTAATAAAGATTTAAAAAGTGGGTTTCGAGACAGGAGAAAAACAATGGGAGAAGATTATGCGTACAGAAAGGAAAGGAATCGCCAAAATCTACAGGATACTACTAGAATGGAAGACTGAGAAACACCAAAACAAAAATTGCCTTACGAAATGGACAAGAAATAGAGGACACACGATAAGTATAAGAGATTGGGAAGAGATCTGGAATAAAAAGCTAAAATGGACAAATTCATATGACCTACAAGAAAATTGGCTCAAGATGATGTATCGCTGTTATATCACACCTAGTAAATTAGCAAAATGGTATAAAAAAGTGCCAGGACTGTGTTGGAAGTGTCAGGAAAAAAAAGGGAACTTTCTTCCATTGTTGGTGGGTTTGTGATAAGATCAAAAAAATTTGGAAGGAGGTACACATAACCACAAATAAAATCTTGAACATAAAGAAAGAGATGAAAGCGGAATACTTCCTCCTGGGCATTTTTGATTTTGCACTAGAGGAAAACAAGGACAGGCTCCTTTTTCACATGATGACGGCGGCAAGGATAGTGGTGGCCAAAAAATGGAAGAACCACAAAACTCCAACGATTGACGATTGGATTTGTAAGCTACTAGACATAATGAACATGGTCTGCCTAACAGAACATTTGAAAGACATGCAAAAAACAGTGAAAACCAAAGTTGACTGGTCCCCAGTCAAGAATTACTTTCATACCAACTAATCACGGAACAAGGAGAAGCTCGCGAAGAAAACCATGCCAGTATTTATACTAATAAGCGCAACGGGCTATAACCAATAGATAATATTGCTCTCTTCCTCTCCTCTTCCTCCCCACACACCCCTACTGTTTTCTTTTTATTCTTTTATACGTCGATGATTGACACTCTCTCGATGTACCCCTTTAGAAACCCTTAATAAAAATTATCAAAAAATAAAGATCAAAGAGGGAAAATAAAAAATTACAATTCTAGATAAGACTACAACTCTTATGCATAATTCTATGAATCATCAGGATCGATTTTCTGCCCCACATCCTCCTGTCTGGTTTGGAATATTTGGGTGGTGAGATTGGGAAGTATGAGTGTTTCTATGATATCTAAAGGGATTAATCAAAATTGGGCAATGTTTGCATTCTTTCTCAATATTGTTGGGAATCAAAGTCTAGGTGTCTGGAAGAAATCTGAAAGAGCAGAATGTGGTTTTTAGGTGACTAGAGAATCTTTGTAGATGATTCCACCCATTATTTGCCTCTTCTATCTGCTAAAATTAATAAAAAAAATACTGTATTGATTTATTACAAATATGTAACCTTAACTCACATGAGGAAAAAATATAATAGTAAAAAACATTATCAGAAATGGTTTATTTTATTAACTGATGGTGTTTTAGTTGTGTTGCTGTTTTTCAGTATTTTTTTTCTCAGCAGCCAGTTTTTTCTCATAACAAGTTGTTAGGTAATTAAAATTGATTCATTATACTATCATGCAGACAGTAACAATGATGATGGTGATAATGATGATAATGACAGTGACAATGATGACAACGAAAATCCTATATCATTGAGAAAGTACTCTTTGATACCCCCACCCCAAAATTGCCACCCAAGATGAGCTTCTTTATTATAGGTCTGGCCATGTTGATTCATTCTTACTTATGATAAAACAGGTTGAAATAGTTACCTCTTCATGTGTCTTGGAACAGTTTCTCCCCATAGAGATGTTCAATGTATTGTCAAAGGCTTTCATGGCTGGAATCACTGGGTTGTTGTAGGTTTTTTTGGGCTATATGGCCATGTTCTAGAGGCATTCTCTCCTGACGTTTCGCCTGCATCTATGGCAAGCATCCTCAGAGGTAGTGAGGACCTCACTACCTCTGAGGATGCTTGCCATAGATGCAGGTGAAACATCAGGAGATAATGCCTCTGGAACATGGCCATATAGCCTGAAAAAACCTACAACAACCCAGTTAGCTCTACAGTTATTTTGTCCACTGTATGAGATTGTGGAGGAAAGAATGCCTAGATATTAACACTGCCATTTATATAACCTGTTCAAGTTAATAAAGAAAAAAGTGCTGACCATTGTTTGCACAGTATGTGCCCTAAATATTTTACTATGAATTTAATAGAATACCTTGATCTGATCAATGAATATTAAGGATAAACTGTTCCTAATGGAACCACATTATTACAATTTTCACCTTGAAATACATCCCACATAAATCATATAGAATATTGATGAAGATGATAAAAATACATTTTTAAACAGAAAATTTTCATACTTGCTATATCTCTAGCTGCTCAAAGAGAAATCCAATAAACTAAACGCAAGATGAAAATTCTATTCTCTTTTCTTTCCATGCTTTTATTGTCCCTGCACATAGAAATGTGCAAATCTGTTATGTCAGTGTATTTGCTCCTTTTGATGACTGAATTATATATCCAAGTTATTGATGTACTAAAATAAACCAAACAGGGTATTGATTGTTTCAAGAGAAGGGAAAATGGAATCTGTATACTTGTTTATGTCTTAAAATATACATAAATATGCACCCTCTTCCAGTTTTTCTCCATTCATAAGAGAATTGTAAAACTACCAAATATTATTAAGTAATCTTTAATCTGCATGATCAGTGACTAATTTTGACATGGCACTGTTAATTCAGTTCATTTGCATTGCATTTTTAATTTACTCTTTTTTTAAAAAAAATGCAAACTTTCTTTTGACAGATTGTTATATTTTGTGTTTATTTTACTGTATCCAAACTTCGCCACTGAATTTCACTCCTAATCTGACACATAAACATGAGTTTTACATATTAAAACTGGGAAATTGTGGCCAGGACCCTGTTGGGTCACATCACCTGTTATTCATCATCTTCATCATTAATATCACCATCATTAGTAAAGAGTCTGGGAGTCCTTTTGGACCCTCTGCTGATGATGGAGGCCCAGGACTCCGCCGTTAGCAAACTGTCTTTTTTCATCTGTGGCAGGCTAGACGGCTGGCCCCTACTTGTCCAGGGTTGACCTCGCTACGGTGATCCAGGCCACGGTCATTTCAAGACTGGACTACTGTAACGCCCTCTACATTGGCCTTCCTCTGTTGGTGATCCGGAAGTTCAAGTTGGTACAAAATGCAGCTACTCGGCTTCTTGCGGGAATTCCGATGAGATGTCGCATAACCCCAATCTTACTACAGCTGCATTGGTTACCAATTGAGCACCGGATCACTTTCAAAGTGATGGTACTCACCTTTAAGGCCTTGCATGGTCTGGGGCCGATGTACCTGAGGGACCGCCTCACCCCCTACCAACCCCAGAGGTCCCTCTGTTCTGAGGACCAAGATCTATTGGAAATTCCCAGCGTCAAGACCTTGCGTCTAATGGCAACCGGATGAAGAGCCTTTACAGCAGTGGCACCATCACTCTGGAATACTCTACCACCTGAAGTCCATGCCTTGCGGGACTTATCAGCTTTCCGCAGGGCATGTAAGACATATCTGTTTCGACAGGCCTTTGATCTCTGATATTGTTGTTTTTCAATTGTTTTTAAATTGTGTTAGATTTTAGCCTGTTCTTGTAAGCCACTCTGAGCCCCAGGGAGTGGCGGCATATAAGTTTGAATTATAAATAAATAAATAAATAATCTACAATGCAACAAATACAATCAAAGACAACAGGAATAAAACACAACACTTTAAATATACATAAAATCCCCAACATATTGCTACATAGCTCGGTACATTACTTGCACACTTTACTCCTTAGAGAAAAGAAGACATGCAGGTTTTTATATATATATATATATATATATATATATATATATATATATATATATATATATAAAAATAAAATATACCCCTCCCTCTATTTTTCAGTCTCACATAGTTTTGTTACCTTGATGAAAGCAAAGATGGAAGTCCACTGGCTTTCCAAAAGTTATTTGACCCCAATTTCCATCAGCACAGTCAGTGATGAGAAACACTGGAAGTTCCAGAAATCTCTGGAGAGTTGCATGATTCCTACCTTTAGATTAACGTGCTTGTCTACATTTCAAAATGTATTATTTTTTCCGCAATAAATGTCCCAAATATATTCATTTTACTTAGACGTGCTTTCTCAAGTTGTGAATTGTGTAAGTCTATTTGGAACAGGGAGGTGATATTCTGGTCAAAGTAAATTGAATTTCTCACTCATCCATAAATATACTTAATGTTTATTTGCCAGAGCCATACCACTCCATTTCCAAAAGTTATAATACATATACAGAAAGGGTTATTATTGGCTTTCAGGGATCTCTAATTGTTTTCCTATTAGTGGTTCAGTGGATCCTCTCCTCATGTTAGTTCAAATCTGAAAGGAATTTTCAAAGCATCCATCTAAACTGTAGAATTAATACAACTTTAAATCATTTTACCTGCCATGACTCAGTACTATAGAATCCTGATAGTTTTAATTTTAGAAGGTTTTTAGCTTTCTCTGACAAAGAGATCTGTTGCCTTACCATACTACAATTCCAGGATATCACAGGATTTATGTATGACAGTTAAAGTGTTGTCAAACTGCATTAATTCTACAGTGTAGATGCACCCCAAAATGTATTGTCGAAGGCTTTCATGGCCGGAATAACTGGGTTGTTGTAGGTTTTTTGGGCTGTATGACCATGTTCTAGAAGCATTCTAGAACATGGCCATACAGTCCAGAAAACCTACAACACCCCAAAATGCTTAACCTATGTTGAGGATAGGGTTCAGCAGCTAAAAAAAGCTCATTTTTGATTTGTACTAAATCTCAGCATGTACTTGCTGCTAATATACAGGAGTTGCTACCTACCTCTGTAGGCTCTTAACACAGCTGTTACTTAGAATAGGAATACCTGGCTGCTCTTAATGAGTTCAAGTCCCCAGGGCCAGATCAACTACACTCAAGAGTATTGAAGGAACTAGCGGAAGTCATCTCAGAATCACTGGCAATAATCTTTGAGCGTTCTTGGAGAATGGGATAAGTTGGAGAATGGAGGAGGGCAAATGTGGTACAAATCTTCAAGAAGGGAATAAAGGATCATCCAAACAATTACCGTCCAGTCAGCTTCACGTTGATACCAGGCAAGATTGGAAAAGATTGTTAAAAATGTAGTCTGCAAACACTTAGAAACAAATGCGGTCATCACTAATAGTCAACATGGATTTATCAAAAACAAGTCATGCCAGACTAATCTGATCTCTTTTTTTGATAGAGTTACAAGCTGGGTAGATGCGGGGAATGCCACGGATGTAGCGTAACTGGATTTCAGTAAGGCCTTCGACAAGGTCCCCCATGACCTTCTGGCAAACAAACTAGTCCAATGTGGGCTAGGCAAAACTACGGTGAGGTGGATCAGTAATTGGTTAAATGGACAAACCCAGAGGGTGCTCACCAATGCTTCCTCTTCATCCTAGTCCTGTTCAACATCTGATCATCAAGTTTGCAGACGACACCAAATTGGGAGGGATAGCCAATACTCCAGAGGACAGGAGCAGAATTCAAAACGATCTTGACAGATTAGAGAGATGGGCCAGAACTAACAAAACAAAGTTCAACAGTGACAAATGCAAGATACTCCACTTAGGCAGAAAAAACGAAATGCAAAGTTACAGAATGGGGGATGCCTGGCTGAAGAGCAGTACATGTGAAAAAGATCTTGGGGTCCTCATGGACAACAAGTTAAACATGAGTCAACAATGTGATGCGGCAGCAAAAAAAGCCAATGGGATTTTGGCCTGCATCAATAGGAGTCTAGTGTCTAGATCCAGGGAAGTCATGCTACCCCTCTATTCTTCCTTGGTTAGACCACACCTGGAATATTGTGTCCAATTCTGGGCACCACAATTGAAGAGAGATGTTGACAAGCTGGAATGTGTCCAGAGGAGGGCAACTAAAATGATCAAGGGTCTGGAGAACAAGCCCTATGAGGAGCGGCTTAAAGAGCTGGGCATGTTTAGCCTGAAGAAGAGAAGGCTGAGAGGAGACATGATGCCATGTATAAATATGTGAGAGGAAGTCACAGGGAGGAGGGAGCAAGCTTGTTTTCTGCTTCCCAGGAGACTAGGACGCAGAACAATGACTTCAAACTCAAGAAAGGAGATTCCATCTGAACATGAGGAAGAACTTCCTGACTGTGAGAGCCGTTCAGCAGTGGAACTCTCTGCCCCGGAGTGTGGTGGAGGCTCCTTCTTTGGAAGCTTTTAAACAGAGGCTGGATGGCCATCTGTCAGGGGTGCTTTGAATGCAATATTCCTGCTTCTTGGCAGGGGGTTGGACTGCATGGCCTAGGAGGTCTCTTCCAACTCTATGATTCTATGATTCTATTTTTCTATGATTCTAATAAAACAAGTCTAGATACTAGGTACGTCACCTGTATTCTGGTTTCAGATTCAGGGAAGTAATTCTGAAATCCAGCAGAATATGGATAGATATTTTTGTCTGACATTGCATCCTTTAGCTTTTAAAAATAAATAAATGGCCTTGCCACCAAACAGCCCCACCTCCCTGAATTTTCTGCAGGCATTTAAATATATTTAGTTATTCAGGCACTACATCCTTGAGAAGTAAATCTATCTGTGCATGTGTTTTAAATTCATAGCCATGATGTTCTTCGTCTGCCCCAGCCATCAAGACAAGTGCATATTCTTACATAAAGATTGCTCACTCCTCTGTTATTATAAATGCCTTATAAGAGCTGAGAAATGTTCTCTCTGCTTTACACTGTACAGCCTCAGGCTATGAGGTGAGGGGTTATGAGCAATTTAAGAGCCAATAAAGTGTTTCTGTAATTTGAATCTGGAAAGATTTGTATGAGCAGCTCAAGAACTTTGGTTAAGCAGACCAACTTTTTCCCCTTTAATTATGACTTTGATTTATAAGGAAGGTATAGTCTGATACTTTTGGTGCACACTAGGAAAAAATGCCTATTAATAATGTATGTTTATTCCTCTCAGGAATAAAAATGTGTCAACCCTAATTCAGCATGAAAAAAATAGTCAAATGTACAGGTATTCACATTTGGACTTTTAAGAAGCAAGTATTCAATGAATAAATAAAGAGATACTTTTGGAAGATTTCATATTTTGTACATGTTGGTCTCAAGTTATTTCAAAAATTAAGAAACATGTGATTTTTGGTAAATGATTACCAAAAGAAAATGGTGAGATAAAATCATTATCTGTTTCATCTCATTTTTTTTACATGTATAACACTCCTTCTCCTATTATGCAGCTATCCTTTGCCTTCTAACTGGATCAAGACAAAGAGCTATGTATTCGATACCATGTATCCAAAATGGCTAGACAGATGTTGTTGGCAACTCACAAACCAAGCATAAGGGCAATTGCAAATGTGCTTTGTGTTCCAAGCCCAACAAAACAAGCATACTATTTTGATAGTATGTAATAAGAAATTCAATGTGCAAATTTGATAAATGTGAATTTAATATGATGCGTGGGAATGAATGGAAGGATGGATGTATGTATTTTGGAAACACCAGTATAATATTAAGGCCTGCAATGAGTAACTACCTGCTTGCTGGACTTGCTAATGAGAAACCCTGATAAGAACTGGGACAGTGATAACAGAAATGTTTGCAACATTCCTTATGTTAAGAAGGAAGTCAACATAAGATCAACAAAACCAAGAAGATCAACACCTGGCCAGGAAACTGAGATGGATCCAGGATGGAAGACGTCTATCATTCATTTACAACTTTGGGACTACATCAACAGAATATTCCTATAAAAGACTCAATGTAATAATGCTCAAATTGTGACAGAGACGCTGTTCACCTGCCATGCTCTGCTCCATGGGAAGGAGAGAGATTGTGTATTCGGAGAGTGTCAGATATGCTATGGGAAAGCATGATTTTGGACACTTTGGTGCTTCTTTCTCAAGGGAAGAGTAAGAAGTGCTCTTTTGGAGTCTTAGATTTTGTGCAGGGAGTCAAGTTCTACTGTATGGAAAACAGAGATCTGGTCCTTGGCATTGTTCTTAGGGAAAGAAGTTTTGGTAACTCAGCGTTTTGAAGTTTTGGCATTATGGAAGTTATGGAACTATGCATTGGCAGTGTGCAGGAAATCAGGGTCTGGCCTAACAGATGCTTCTCCAAGGAGGGAGAAAATGATATGGTAATATTTGGATGCATGTGGATAAATGTGTGTACATGTGTGTGAATGTTGAGTGAAAATGTAATTCTCCTTTTTTTGTTAACCAATGTAATTGTAAATCCAATGTAGTTGCATAGAATCTGTATGTCTGTATGTCCAATGTCATTCTTTGTCTTAATGTTTTCTGTAATCTGATATACCTTCTCACACTGAAAATTGCAATAAAAAGAACCTATGCTTCAAAGTCATTGAAAAGTCATTCATGACAAGTGGACTTGTGCATAGTTTCTTTCTGGCCATTTGCCTTCAGCTTCTTTGGTTACTTTGGATGCTTTTAATGGCAAGGGCTCTGCCACCATGTTTTTTTCCCCACTGAGTTGGACCATGTGGCTGATCATCATAAGAGATCACATGGTGTGTGGAGAGGTTGCCGCATGCTCATATGAGGTTTCCCTGTGAGCCCTGCCTGTTGAGTCAATCAGAATAGAAGAAAACCATGACTGGTCTTACACAAATTGTGTCCATTTAATGGGGTGAGCACCTCCATTACATCCTAGCTCTATAGAGAGGTGCTTTCTAATACATGTTCTTAAGGACCTAAATCCTTCTCCTTCCAGACACCTGAAGAACACAAACAAACAAAACACATGTAGTATTTTCTTGCGTTGAATTCTAGTTGTTCTGTCTAACTTTGCACAATCAGCTTGGCTTTGGCCTTGATAAACCCAGCTATAACCTTTTCTCACAGGTTGTCATTTACAGTATGTGAGGCTTTCAACAACAGAGTAAAGTAATTTCATTTTTTTAAATGAATTTTTTAAATTGAAGTTGACGCCGAGATTGTTTATATGCATTGCCTGTCTCAAGGATTACTGGGTTTGAATTGTAGCTGGCACTTCAGTTTTTTTATTAGAACATGACATGTAAATTTACTCAGACAAGCAGCTTTGGACTTCGTCCCAGACTTTGAAAAAGTAGACAGCACAGGTTGTCTATGTAATCATAGCTGATACTAAAGTGTGGTAGCTGGAATCCTCAAGCTTGTTAGAAACATCTACCAGGCAGATTTACAAAATGTTGCCCTTCCTCAAATTAAACATATCTCAAGAAAGATTAAAATAATTATTGTGACCATCTTTACTATTAAGAGAGAAAGAGAGATAAATATACAATTATTCCTCTGTACATGAGGCAGGGCATAGTGGACAAGCATACAGATACGGAGTTGTCTGACCTGCTCCACAGTCACATAAGTTATGGGGTTCTTTTAGGTAGTGCCATTTTGCCAGGTTGTCTTTTGATCTGCCCACTCCGCTTCAGAGTCTGTTCAGGGACTTCCAAGTTGCCCATTCTTGGTTTGCCCCTGGAGGAAGACCCTTGCGGGGGGCCATCCAGTTGGGATTTCCTGGTTTAGCTTCCCAGAGGGATACCCTTGCTCTTGCTGGGGGGATGGCAAGAGGAGTAGTAGTTCTCATAAAGTTTTTCTTTGATTTGAGTCTACTGGGAGGAGGCTGGTAGCCATGCAGTGGGTGGCTTTCACAGTATTCAACCTTATTTATGTCACATTTAGCAGCAACTTCCCATAATACATCTGGTGGAGCAATGCCAGCTAGCTTGTAGAGTTTATCAACAGGTGTAGGTTAAAGACATCCTGTGATTATTCTACATGTTTCATTCAATGTTATGTTCACTTGCTTTGCATGGGCAGACCAATGCCAAACAGGGCAGGCATACTCGGCAGTTGAGTAAGACAAGGCTAGGGCTGATGTTCTTACTATTTTTGGGGATAAGTAATGTAGTTTGCTGATATCAATTAACTGGGAGAGAAAAGTTAGTAGTAGAGAGATTTTAAAGTGCAAAGTAGTCAGGATTTTCGGCATCCGGTTAAGGAATGTAGTTTTTGTTTAGGAAATGGCGGCAGCAGAATTAAACATCCTTTGGAGGGGACGTGGTTTTAAAAAGGGATTTTTAAGAGATCTTCCAAATGCCCAATGCCCATATGTCATGATTTACTGCCATATTGGCCTATTTCTGCAGTAGGCCTATGTTAACGGAAAATGCTGATTGTTTGAGAAATCAGTGCTCCAGAGAAGAAGTTACTATTCAAGAATAACAGTATATCTGGACAAAACCAGCTAGCTATTGGCTAGATAGAACCCCCAAGTTTCCCAGTCGCTCTGAAGCCATGTTTGCAACAGACTAACAGATAAGATACAGTCATGGTCAGAGAACAATGGACTATAGTTATGTTATAGTTGTGCCATTGTTAGGATCCCACGTGTGCTATAATGTCAATCAAAATCATAAATGAACTAATGAACAACTGTATAGCTAACGTAGACCAATGAAATGATTTGTCTTTGAGAACCAATGAAAATGTATATTCCATTTACTATAAATGTTCTGTAGCCCCATTGGGGGTTGTGACAAATCCTTTGATTGCATCGCTGTATGCTTGTTTGTTGTTATTGCTATGGCCACGCAGTAAATAGCTTTTTGCAGTTTAAAAGATTCAACTTTCATGGTGTCCATCCTTGCTCTCCCTATTAGAAAGGGGGCTTCTGCCTTTTTGGGAAATATTTTGGTTTCGTTGCCCCTACACCTTTATATTTATTGGCAGAATATCTACACAGGATGGCAGCCTGGCCCCTTTTCACAACAAGGTTGCTAACAAAGTAATTTGGCTGAGTTTTCCTTTTGGAACACAGATGAATCATTTAATCAGAGCTAACTCTGAAGCATAATTCATTTTTGAAGAACATTTTATCAGTACCAATATTGTTGGTACTTTTTCTGAAACTTTGTTATTTGTTTAAATTGTCATTTACCTTCATTAGTCTTCCATATGACCTATTTATTTATGTTCATCTGACCCAGAAGTGTAAATCATCTAGTGCTCCTGATATCATTTGACTTTGGGAAAAGGCTACACTGGCTACTAAAGATGGGGCCAGTCTGGAGCATTTATGTCCCAGACTGGCCAAGGAGGCTACCAGACACATTTGGCCAAACCTGCTACAGTGTCATATTGACATGCAGATGGTCTAGCTGGGCTGAGACCACACTGGCCCTACTGGACCATTGCCTCATATTTCATGTCATCACTGACACTTGCAGTTAGCCACAGAGCTCTGTTCAAGTGCTCACCCATTCTCTGTCATTTCTGTGATGTCACAATGGGTGGGGGACAACTGCGCCAGCAAAAAGAAATGAAAGTATTCAGTGAAGGAAAAGGGCCATGGCTTTAGTACCCATTTGGAAAACAAATTAGGCTGAATCAAACCTGATACAGTTGCCCAGGCTACTACAAAACATTGGGGCACTTTGACATTTCCAACAAACTCCTGTATATTCCCCAACTTTGCCAAAAGTGGGGCAAAATCAGAGTAAAAGAAAACATCTGATTCTCAGCAGATGTTGGTGAATGTCATTGGGATAACTAACACTGGCTTTGAGGTAAATCCATGTTTTTTTTTCCTGAGTGCAAATAACCTTAGGTAATGGTAATGAAGCATGGGAATTACAGAACTGCACAAGGTGGAGAACCAAATGACCCTATGCCAATCTAGCCAGTTCTGACAAATTTATAGTTAAATACGGATTTATCCAGATAAAATTAGACCAGCAGAAGAAAGCTTCTTGGCCCATTCCTCCTTTCATTACTCTTCCAGGACATTCGGAAATGCTACAACAGAAGATCAGGGGACCTTCGGAAATAAGGTGAGCTGTAGCAAAGGGATTTTCCTACCCTTTTGCTCACAAAAGAGAGAAACTTGATCCAACCCATTATATGCAATGCCATCCTGTGCTATTATTATTAGGGATTTAACAAATATTAATATTTTATGTCCTCAGAGGAAAAGGCTGCTTCAATGTTAACAGAACAATCTATAGCTAAAATTCTGTTGAAAATTCACTTTTCTGCTAGTCTAATGAGAGGCAAATCACAGTGAAATTACTTGTTCAGCATCAAGACTGTGGCAGAGAATCAAGAAGTATAGGGAGCCATCTACAACATCTCAAGAAAGCTTCATTTGTCCTTGCTAATTCTACTCAAGTGTCTATCCAATATTTTTTTCTAATTCAAAGAATATACTAACATTGATGAATGGCTATAGAAAGGGAAGAGGAACTGGGAATGTAGAAGCATTGATGTTTGAATTTATCAAATCAAAATTTCCATACATGCATCTGTGATATCAGGACAACTACAGTCCTCTAAAAAAAAAAAAGAATATCACCATGGTGCATCGATGTGCATAATTTATAAAGTAAGGATGTATATTCGGGATTTATTATTACTGATTATTGAGCACCATTAATGTGCTATATAATCAGTACAGCACATATGAATGAATGATTTCCAGAGTATTTTAAGTTGCTTTCAGGAACTCAAAATCCAATCAACGTACATTGATAACACCAAGAAAAGCAACACACTCTCTACTCATCTTTTCTTTTTAAAATCCCACTGTTTTTTTTTTTTTAAAATCACTTTGTGAGAAATCCATTATTTCATAGAAAGGAAAAGGGGGAAGGATGGAATCTAGTAGCACCTTTAAGACTAATTGATTTATTTCAGCATGAGCTTTCATGGATCTTATTCCCCTTCTTCCGATGCACTGGTGTGGGTAGTATTAACATCACAGGTACATTAGCAGTTTTATTTATTTATTTATTTATTTATTTATTTATTTATTTATTTATTTTCGACATTTATATGCTGCCCTTCTCACCCCGAAGGGGACTCAGAGCGGCTTACAAGTCACATGTACATACAACATACTACATTATTACATACTATATTTAATTAATATTAGTATTATAAATATTATATTGTTGCCTGGAGAGGGGCTCTGATGTCACAGGAGATGAGATGGAACTGTCTTCTTAACTCCCCTTCCTTACTCTATAGTTACATGGCTATGCGAATGGGTTCAAAATATCTTGGAACACAGAAAGATACAAATTATTACCTGCACTATAAACATGGAATAGGTTGTGTAAGATGATACAGATCTGTTGACCTGATTAATTTAGTCCTAAAGTGTGAAAGCTACTCTACAGCAATTGATAGATATAATGCCTCTGGTACTAGAATGTCATCTGCTCCTTTGAAGAGAAGGTGTGTCCTATGCTTATTTACTCTGGTCTATTGCAAGAACCAAATTTTGCAAAGTTAAAACCCAGATCAGCACAGAAATATATTTTCTACTTCATCTGTCCAAGCTCTTATATGAGTTGTATGTGTGCATATAGACACATACACTTGTATTTCCCCCCTACGTTAAACCACTTAAACTAGTGCAACTCCTTTTTATCTTCCAGTGGCACATAACTCATTTTAATCTTCCCCAGAACACCTTTTCATCTTCCAGTAGCAATTGTTTTTCCTTAAACGTATCCATATGTCATGCATATATTTATTTTAGTTTTCCAAACACATCAGGTCAAAGTGGCAAATGAAGGGGAAAGAGTGCCAAGTACACAAATGAAATTAAGACAAAGGCATGAGCCAGAGAGTAAAGTGTCTGAACACAAACTGAATTTAGAAGGGAACTTGCCTGTATAGACTTGATCAAATGCACACAAGGAGAGAGGAAGGAGAAACTAATGTTGCTGATTAGTCCAGTCAGGTCTTCCTGTTGAAATTAATCCCATTTCTGCTTAGCCATGAATGGACAGATGAAGATGAGGATGGTAACACTATGGCCCAAGCATCAGGAAACCATCAGAGCATCCACTCACAAATGCACTCAAATGGAGAGAAAGAAGAGCAAAATTAGGATCAGTAGGAAAGGATAAGAAGAGCACTAAAAAAAAACGAAGAGATTGAACCAAATAAACAAATGCTGCTCCAAAGAATAGGAATTGAACCAAGTCGTTCAAATTACAAGAAGATCCGGAGTATATAGTAACATAAGGAAGAACATCCTAATAGAAACTGTTTGACAGATGAATACACTCCCCACTGTTGTAGGTTTTGAAAGAGAAGTTGGATGGGTACTTCATGGGAACATCTTAGTGCAGTGGTTCTAAACCTGTGGGTCCCCAGGTGTTTTGGTGTACAACTCCCAGAAATCCCAGCCAATTTAACAAGTGTTAGGATTTTTGGGCATTGAAGACCAAAACAATTGGGGATCCACAAGTTACGAACCACTAATTTAGTAGAAGATTTCTGCAGTAACATAGAGATGGAGTGAATGCCTCTTACAACTCAATGATTCTATAAAACAAAAAACAGAGGGATTGTGGGGTAGAGTTGTAGAAAGAAGAATAAAAAGAATGTGAGCAAAGCAGATTTGTTTGAGTTTTGACTAAAGATGGTTGACAGTATTGACCTTGAGTTTGGGAGCTGTAGTTCACCTACATCCAGAGAGCACTGTGGACTCAAACAATGATGGATCTGGACCAAACTTGACACAAAAATTCCATATGCCTAAATATGAACACAGATGGAGTTTGGAGGAAATAGACCTTGACATTTGGTATTTGTAGTTACTGGGATTTATAGTTCACTACAATTAAAGAGCATTCTGAAACCCACAAACGAGAAATGGGGCAAACTTCCCACACAGAACCCCCATGACCAACAGAAAATACTTAAGGCCATCCAGTCCAACTCTCTTCACCAGGCGAACAAAATGTAATCAGAGCCCTCCTGACAAAGAGCCATCCAATCATAAATATAGATAGATATGATT
>NW_026846588.1:119506244-119518470 GCF_025583915.1 Anolis sagrei ordinatus | reverse complement strand
GAGAGATATAGTATCACAGATTTGAAAGAGACCCTTAAAGAAGGACTATGATATGTTGCATATTCCAGAGTAGGCAAACCAGACACTCTCCACATCAACACTGACAAAGAAACAACAAGAAATACTGTTTACTCACAAGCATAAAGGAATTACATATATTAGAAACCAACACTTTCTCATTACTTTATTTTCCAGATCACCAGACTGGGCCACAGCAACGCGTGGCAGGGGACAGCTAGTATGTAATATTACTAATAATATTACAGTACAATGGGTGCCAAAGAAAGGAGAGGAAATATACAAGAGAGAGAGAGAGAGAGAGAGAGAGAGAGAGAGAGATCAGGAGGTAGATAAACTTGAAAGTAGATGGGCTCATATACAAATGATTAATTAGGAAGGACCATGTCACTCTTATCTTGTTTTTGGAATATATGTGTCAGCTTGAAATCCAGACAAGCTGTATAGAGCAGGTAACTTCCCACACAGCATCCAATTGCTGAGGTCTAAAAGGTAACACTGCTGTCCAGTCTAACAAGAGTTTTTCTGCCTTCAAGGATATGCTTAATAATTTTGAAAGAACTAACACTTCAGACACAAACACTAGGGCTTCCAGCAATGTGTGCATTTTCTTCAAGAATGAAAACAGCTTTTTTTCTTTTTTCTTTTACAGACTTTGAAAAAAAGTTGCCATTTTCAATCAACATGTTTTTCTGCCACTTCTATGAATGGAAAGAAAAAGACACCTTAAATGCATCAATTACTGCTGAGAGTATCACCAAAGAGATATAGTTCCATTAATTAGACCTTATAGCTCATGGCACAACAGTTATTGCTTTAAAAGAAAACCGCTGGATTTTTTTTGGCTCATCACTATAAAAAAGAGTTTGCAAGATGAAACAGAAATGCTTTCATTTTCATATTTAGCAGAATAATAATTTGACACAGATTTTTTAGGTTGAAAATGCTGTTGTTGAATGCCAGGTCAGTAAATGGAAACACAACTGCCGTCCAGGACTTAATTCTGGATTAGGATGCTGGATGAGACTGGCGAAGAGGGGGCAATCTCTCTCGGCTCTGCCCACTAGGATTCTCTGTGCAGCGTAGGCAATGCTTGAAGGTTGGGGAGGTGGAGTTGCAGTAGTCTATCCTGATTTCATTCCTCTAACCAGGTTCTCCATCCCACAGTCAAGAACATTCAAGTGTATTTACCTAAAATTGGATGACCAGGGCAAAATAGGGATTCTGTTGGTGGTACACCCCACTGCTCAACAATCTCCCTTCCTGAGTTAGCCATGGTGGTCTTGGGGTTGGCATTGGAGTCTCAGCACCTAATAGTTCTGGGAAACTTGAACATCCATGCTGAGACTGCCCTGTCAGGAGTGGCTCAGGACTTCATGGCCTCCATGACAATCATGGGTCTGTCCAAAGATTGCACTTCTGCAATGAGCTTTACATTGGGCTGCCTTTGTACCAAGTACAGAAAATAATAATAATAATAATAATAATAATAATAATAATAATAATACTTTATTTGTACCCCGCTACCATCTCCCCAAGGGACTCGGTGTGGCTTACATGAGGCCAAGCCCGCACTACATCAATAAACAGAATATCAATAAAATAAAACATCAATAAACAAACAATGCAATATAAATCATAATCACATGAACAAAATAGATAATAAGCAACATATAAACATTTAAAACTAAAGGCCGGGCCAAATGTGATAGATTAAAATTTAAAAATAGTGCTGATGTGAACCAGGTAGGATATAATTGGGATAGGATTTTTAGAGAGAATGAGGGAATGCAGTCAATCCTAAGGCAGTAGTAAAGTGCATTTTGAGGACATAATGCTGAGAGTTTTCCTTATTCTGGGAAGGCACACTGGAACAACCACGTTTTCAAGCTCCTCTTAAAGACTGCCAGAGTTGTGGCATGTCTGATATCTCTGGGAAGTGAGTTCCAGAGTAGGGGGGCCACCACCAAGAAGGCCCTCTCCCTCGTCCCCACCAATCGTGCCTGCGAAAAAGGTGGGAGCATGAGGGCCTCTCCAGATGATTGAAGAGATCATGTGGGTTCGTATTCAGAAATGCGGTCACGCAGGTAGGCGGGTCCCAAACCGTTCAGGGCTTTGTAGGTAAGAACCTGCACCTTGAATTGGGTCCAGAAAATGAACGGCAGCCAGTGGAGCTCCTTAAACTCCAGTTGGTTCAACATAAGGCAGCCAAATTGGTTACAGAAGCATGTAGGAGTGAACATATTACACCCATACTAAAGTCACTTAACTAGCTGCCAATTCGTTTCTGGGCAAAGTACAAAGTATTGGGTTGGACCTTGAAAGTCATATATGGTTGGGATCCAGGTTACCTACAGGACTGCCTTCTCTCATACAATCTGCCCTGAACACTTAGGTCCTCTGAGGAGGCAGCTACTCTAGCCCACCAGAACCCAACTGGTGACCATCACCCAGGGAGGCTTTTCATTGGCTGTCTCAAGATTATGGAACGACCTGCCAGATGAACTTCATCAGATAGATTAGCTGTCAAAATTTAAAATACATTTGGAGACCTATCCATTCCAGCAGACCTATCCAGTCAGTTTTAAACACAAATTTTAAACTTGCACCTTATGTTTAATTGTTCTGAGTATTTTAATATGCATTTTGTAGAAATATGTTTTAGTATGTATATTTTACAGAATGTTTTTAGGTCATTATGTGTTTTAGCGATGCTGTAACCCATCTTGAGCCATGAGGAGAGGCAGGTAAGGAATATTATTATTATTACTGTAACATTACTTTTAAAGTAACTTTCTGAGAATGAAATATGCAGTATGGTACCTCACTATCTAGACTAGTTTGTCAAATGGTGTGGACTTAATTACTGCTTGTTCATTTCAATGGTGCTTGGCCCGACTGAGTTGAAGATCTCTGAAGCAACCAGGCAATCGGTATAGTAATCTTGCTGTAAGGATTTCCCCCCTCCTCTCCCTTTCCCTTCATCTCTTCCATAATGTTTTATTGTACTGGCTTAACGCCAAGTGCCAACTTGTTGATCTATAGTGCAGTTGTTTGCAGCCAGATACAGGCTACAAATAAGGCATCACAATGGCTGGTGTTTGAAAGGCAAACAATTGCTTTAAATTCTGCTTCCTCCCTGTCACTTTGGGGTAATATGAACAACATTAACATCTTGGCAGATATCTTGACAACTGGATTTTCATCAAGCTCCAAGGGCCAGGCTCCCAGCTCAGGAAGATTGACAGCTCCATTGAAGTCAATGAACTGTAGTGATTTACATCCATGTCAACTATAAGGAAACAAGTTGTTCAATATGGCAACCGTCTAAACTTTGGTGCACTCCTTTCCTGCTGAGATGACAGGCATCTTGCCCCTGCTTTGAGTACAGAAAGAGAGAGCCAGGCCCCAGAGAGCTAAGAGGCACAAGATCCAAATTGACTGGATGTGACAGCTGAAATTTAAAATTGAAATGATGGGACTGAATATGTCAATAGCTGCAGAAGTAATTATATGGACTTTTGAGGACAGCGGTTTCCTGCAGCTTCAGTTATTTTTAAAAAATTGAGACTGAATGTTAGTAACTTAATTTTCTGAATATCAATGATATGACTAAATTACACTGAAAACATAACTTGGGGAAGGATTGGGCAACTCTTTAGTGGTGTAATAACTTCAGTTACTTCTTCGGTAATATAGGATAGCCTCACAATAAGATGAAGGAAGATTATAACATTTTGCAAGGGCAGCCTGTTTCTGTATCCTGTGCTGTATTGGGAGTGTTTGTGATCAGTGAAATATGTTGGAGGAGAAAATATAATCTAACATAGGCTTGATGGGTTTTTAAAGTAATTAAAAGGCAACTATTTTAATTACTTAAAAAACTGGAAAGCAAAAAAATCATTTTAATTATAGTATAGACAGTTATTTGGAGGGCTTAGAGTTCAGTGATAGTTGATGTGGAGCAGCAAATCTACTCTGGATTTTAACCTCAACTTTAAAAGACAAGCTGTTGATCTCTAGATCCAAAATAGATTCAGCACCTCAGAGAGCCTCTGTGAATTTCAGAATAAAATCAAGGCTGCATTCACTGCTCCTCTGACATGGAAACTACCAGCTGCCACTACTGTAACTAATGATGTTTTAAATAACTTTCCAAGCTCTGAAAAGAAGGATCAGGCAGATCTGTCAAGTACATTTCCTTGCATGCCTTCTTTTCTCCATGCCCAAGTCTGTTCCATCAGCATAATTTTCAAATGAATGCATGAATGAATCTTGACCCCAACTGACTGAAATGCATTTGCATATATTTTAAGAATGTAGACAATGTGTTTATGTGCATACATGGTGTCATCAAACTTTTTATTTTATTAAACACACTGCAAGTCTGGAAATGTATGGATTTCTCAAGTATCGTTTTTAGTTCGCAGTTTGGGCGTCCTCCTGGATTCTTCACTTTTTGCACAATTAAGACTCATGTGCCAACTGCGACTGTACCTCGGGAAGGCAGATCTGGCGAAGGTGGTCCACGCCTTAGTCACCTCTAGATTGGATTACTACAATGCACTCTTCATGGGGCTGCCCTTGAAAACGGCCCAGAAATTTCAGATGATCCAACGGGCGGCAGCCAGGTTGTTAACTGGGGCTCCTTACAGAGAGAGGTCATCCCTCCTGTTCAAGGAGCTCCACTGGCTGCCATTCATCTACCGGACCCAATTCAAGGTGCAGGTTCTTACCTACAAAGCCCTGAAGTTTGGGACCCGCCTACCTGCGTGATCGCATCTCTGTATACGAACCCACACGATCCCTTCGATCATCCGGAGAGGCCCTGCTCTCGATCCCACCAGCATCGCAGGCGTGATTGGTGGGGACGAGAGAGAGGGCCTTTTCGGTGGTGGCCCCTCGACTCTGGAACTCTCCCTAAAGACATCAGACAGGCTCCAACTCTGGCAGTCTTGAGGAGGAGCTTGAAGACGTGGCTGTTCCAGTGTGCCTTCTTGGAATAATGATCCCATAGCACTTTGTCCTCCAAAGCACTTTACATTTCTTTAAGTCTGCTTGTACGCCCTTCCACAAACACCAGTATCACCTTGCGTTCATGTCCCAGCATTATTTCCAATTTTAACTCTACATTTGGCCTTCCCACTGTTTTTAATTATGTGTTGTTTAATTGATAATGTTATGTATTTTATTGTCTAGGTTTTTTAATTGCTTGTATTGTTGTTATTATTGCTTGTATTGTGTTTTGGCCCGGTCTCATGTAAGCTGCACCGAGTCCCTTGGGGAGGTGGTAGTGGGGTACAAATAAAGTGCTATTATTATTATTATTATTATTATTATTATTATTATTATTCATGAGATATGGACAAATCCATAGAAAGGCCTGACCTTCACTCATTCTTAATCAAAATTCAGAATAAAATGATGATGTACATCTGACTGAATGACTGAAAAGGAAAGAGGTTAGAGAGAGATATTCTCACTGAGGATTACATTTTTCTATGACAGGAATCCCATTCACACTAGCACTGTGATTCCACTTTAACTGTCATGGCTCCATCTTGTGGAATCCTGAGGCCTGTAGCATGCTGAGGCACAAGAAGAGCTCTCTTGCTAAATTCCCATTTTTTCTTTTTTTTTCTTTTTCTTTTTTGGAACAGGGGAGGCAATGTTGGAAAACCATGGAAACTATTTAAAAGTGAATTGCTGCTCTTGGAAGCTTCCTTTTATATTACACAATTATAGCACTATGACTTCACTTTAACTGCTATTGTTCTAACCTCGAAAATCCTAAGATTTGCTTTTTAAGAAAGGGAATTTCGAATTCTCAGACAAAGAGCTGTACTGTTGCACCACAGCTACATGCCCCAGGATTCCATAGAATATACTTATGGCAGCTAGTGAAAATAATAGTGTTGTAATTGGGCACTGTAAAAGAGTCCCAGAAAAAAAAAATTCAAAAAAAGGAGATAAAGAAAATTGACCCATGCAACCTTGGAAAGTCAAGTGCCACAAAAACTGTCTTTGGATCACATGAATTTGGTTTGCCCATCTTTGTTTGAAGTACAATAGTGATAAATTTTTTTATCAAGTGCCTTGTCAAGTCCAAAATCAGAAACTGAATAGCAGGCAACAGTATTTTTACGTGAAATGTGTTTTTGTGCACAACTGTTTAATATATTCATATTCCCCGAACAGCCACCTTACAACAAGTCTACAGACTCTCTAGTTTCTTTCTCTGTTAGCTACAAATTTGGGGTTCACATGGGTAGTTAGCTTCCCATGTTTTAAAGAGACAACCTTATCATATGGCATGTCATTGCTACCTTGGGAAGTAGCCACCAAGACAATATGACTAAGGTCTCATCTAGATTGACCACTTAGGTCAGTGTAGATCAGGATCAGCCCCGTGGTAACCAAACTCTACATGGGTCTGATCCATGGTGATGATACAGGCAAAGGTCACCTTAATGCACCTTTGCCTGGCATTACCCAAAGTCAGGGGAAGGTCTGAATTCTATTCCAAAATTCAGTCTTCCCATGACTTAAAGCTAGTTGGGGCAGTTGAGCTGGTTCCCAAACAGAACTACCCATAAATGTCCCAATTGCAATCACACATTCCCTGACTGGACCCTGAAAAGTGTCAATGTAGATGTGCCCTAAGAAAGTTCTTCATCCCAGGTGTCAGAAACAGTCTAGCCAGAGAGTGAGGTAAACAAGAGGACCCAATAGTTTCTTGCATCATTCTAACTGAATCCTAGAATCTGCAAGAGGTGACCCTGCCTGCTTAGCACTGACTGTTTGCTTTTCCTCTGTTGACAGCTCTTCTTGCTTTAGCTGGCTTGCCTTTGCTGAATCTTTTGGTACGGGGTTCCAGAAATATAGGTAGCAGACTGTACTACCCACATCCCAAAAAAGGACATTTGCTTCTACCAAGTGAAGTTTATTGGTAGTAGATTCAATGTACCTATTTGCATATAGTCCAAGTTAGAACCACAAGATACACTGAACTAGTTTTTGAGATACAGAACGTATGTCACATGCCAGTTGTCATCTGCTCACCCACAGAAAACTAAGTTAAGTATATCTTTAAAACTACAGCAATGCAATTTTCTGAATCATTGTGCCAAATAACCCCAGGAACAGGTCTAAAAAAATCAAGAAATCACTAATTGCTTTTGTTGAGCTGTGTTATCATTACAGCCTGTATATGAGCAGAATTCAGCTGGCTACCACTGGTCAAAGAAACCCAAACAATGCAGCTTTCATTGATCTAGCAAGCCCTTCTTCCAAATGGGTAAGACAATATCCACCACTGGTAAATGTATGTGGGCAGAGAGATTTCATGATTCATTTTACAATTCCCCGAATCCTTCCACTGTACAGATTTCTTTTTTTTAAAAAAAAAAACCAATATAATCAAATCTTGATTCCAAAGAGTTGGTCCTGCCTTTGACTTTTCAGTGGTGCCAGCTCCCTGGTTTAATAGGTTGTGCGGTTTATGCCTTAAGCAGATTTAATATTTTACAAGTTTACATTGATTTCCCCCTATTTTGCATTTGTGCGCTAAAAATAAACCTTCTGCCACCCTGAAACAGAAATTATGTTCTTTTGCTTGAATCTAATGAAAAGTTAATAACTTCCCATGGGCTGTTTTCTCATCTAACTTGCCACACAACACCCTCTCTTGACTGACTCAGATTTACCTTTAATGCAGTCCTCCATTCCATTTCTTTTTCTCTCTTTTTGTAAGGTTAGCAGTCACCTATTAAATCTAGGATTAAATGGTTTTTCTCTTAGGTGATGCGCTCAACTGAATGTAGTGTCTTAATGTCATTGCCTTTGGAAAGCATCCCTGCAGGTTTTTGGTGTGACAGTATCACACTGGGGAAAGTTTTTTTTTTAGTATGGGCAGGAGGCAGTGACAGTTCTGAGAAGTCTGTGTCTTGAAGCTAGCGAAGTGCAAAATGGCTGGGTGATTGACTCAGAGCTCCCTGAGCCAGAGGTTCATCACCCTGAATTTCCTAAGTGGTTAAACAATAGTGTTTTATATGAACCGTAATGCCAGTCTCTAGCATTAGGCCTGTCAGCCTGGGTATCCTTAGGTACCCCTTCCACTGGTGTGACAAGCTGCATCAGATGTTCTTGCCAAGGCTTTCCAAAGCCCTCTTCAATTCTAATGAGAAGTGAGCTTCTTTTGAGGGATTTTGACTACTTGCCAAGGAGTAGTTTTCATTGAGAGTCAATATTATATACAAGTTAGAGCAATTTGGATGATCTAGGTTTTTGTATACACAAGCAATGAAACCCAGCGAATGACGCTGAGAAAATTACTCAGTCTCAAAGGTATGCAAAACACAGCATAATATGAGCCAAAAATGTTTATTTCAGTCATCAGGAAGTCAAATATGGTACAACATATAGTTCATTGTCTTCGAGGAAAATCCAGTTATCAATAGAATTTCGATGACCTTTAACAGGTGCTAGAGAAAAGAACCTCTTATATAAACCACAGTTGTATTTTGAGCAATATGTAATTGGGTTGGATATAGACCATGTTTAAAATAGATCCATTGAATAGGACTATCTATTATAAGCATGACTAAGACTGGGTCCAGCCTCCTGATTCCATTGCATTATTATATTCGGTGTACATTTGGGGTTTTTTTAGCACTCTTTGTTTGCTTTGTTGTAGTAAGAGTTTGTTATTCTTGTTTAATTTCCACACTCGGTATGTTAGTGTAGAGACATCAGATACCATAGTTCATCCTCAATAGTGGCTTGTTTAAGTTTTTATCCCTTCTTTTGGTTGAGATCTTGTGTGTTTTTTCCATTCCTCTGTATAACATTTGACATATTTTGTCCTGATAAACTTCTGCCTTCAAGAATACTGTCTCCCTCCACCAGATAACTCAGTTTAAATTTAAAGTCCTCCTGATCAAATATGTGACACTTTTAGTAAAAATATTCCTTCCAACTGCTGAGGGATGCAACCCGTCTCTTGCCAGAAGCCTAGCTTCATTGAACCTCAGACCATGGTCCAATCAGCCAAATCATTCCCAGTAGCACTGTCTATGAAGCTAGTTGCTCACTTCTATTATCCTTCTCTCCCTTCCTGGTTGATGCACATGTCATCAATACAAAATGATAGCATGTGCATCAAGGTCCTTCTTCTTTCTACCCATAGTATCATAATCCAGATCTCCTGAAGGTTATGTGTTGTAAAGTCATTGGTTCCCACATGAACCAAAATGGAAGGATAATGGGCTGTGGGTTTGATTAACCTTGTCAGGCTCTTTGTTATATCACTTTTTGGCCTCAGAGAGACAACACATCTTTCAGGTCATCTTGTCAGATGTGCAAAACACTGCTTCTGTTGCCCTTATCAGGGAGTCTCCTGCCACTAGTGTACATCTCCTTGGATGTTTGGTAGTGACCATTGCATATGCTGACTCTTCCAGGGGCACCTCCACCCCCTGATGACAAGCACCGATGTACTTCTTGATGTTATACATTATCACGGATGCTGGAGAGAACTTGAATTGATTGTATATCTCCAAACTCATGGAATGGTCCTTCTATGTGTGACTTTCTTCCAAAGTGTCTACCTCCTGTGTTTCAGAAGTGACTTTCACCTCAGAGACACCCCCTGTATGTTTCTCTTCCAAAATAGTTGGCTCTGCTGTGTCCAAGACACATTATTTGCTAATATGTTGGGGTGTGGATTCATGGGCCTCAAGTTGCTGGACCTTTTCTTCCAAGAGGGTCACCAACTTGCCTTTGCTGCAAGAATAGCTGCCCACATCCTCTGGAAAGAACAGAAATATCTCACAGATGTTGTAGGTGACTACATGAGCTCTGTCACCATCCATTTTGAGCTGTCTTAAGTAGGGAATGGAACAGATTCTTATAAGGAACAAACTTTTATAAGGTCTTTAGCCTTTTCTACAAAAAACTACAGTATCAGGATTCTGTAGCATTGAACCTTGCCAGTAAAAAGTGGTGTCAAACTGCATTACTTCTACAATGTAAACCCAAGAACATACAAGTGTAGAATAAGGCCCCTTTTTCTTCCTTCTATTTATTTTTGAATTTTATTATATCTCACTTCTCTTCTAAAACACTCTACATAGCTCTCCACTACTTGTCATAGCTCAATGTGGATTAAAATCTGAAATCCTAGTCCTAATCCAGTAGTCTACTCACTACATGGTACTGGCTTTGAGCTGAGTATTTTTCCTAGTCTATTCTCTCCAAAGCAATTTCAAACTTTATTTAGAAATAGATCTAATTTAGGAAATTCTGCTAGCTCTGATTTTTAAAAACAAAGAGTTCTACTGTAAATTACTGTCACTGTTAAGTAAAGACAAAACAATTAAATTTATCATTTATAGGTAATATTAAATGGATGCAACCAAACCAGAACTGTACTACTATTTAGAATTCTGTAATGTACATGACATGAAAGTGCACTCAGCTCCTTTGCCTATAAAGTATTTCCACCAGTGTGAATATTTCCAAATTAACACTCCTAGAATTTGGACTTATTTTGGTAAGCAAAGCCACTTGCAAAAAAAAGCTTCTCCTTATGAAGGTTTTTTTACTGTACTTCAATTACTCTTTCCCATGTCTAACTATAAGTTTTTATACAGTGGCACTATTGGTAGAGAGGTGAAGGAAGGCTGAAAAATAGCCCTTTGTTTCTTGTTTGAAGCACTATGGCTGCAATAAACAATGCAAGAAAAAGCTGGAAAATAATCAGATTCTACTCTAGTTGTTCTTGCTATATCTCTGTGAGTCTGCCTACAACAGTCAAAGTAAACAGCAGCTGCATTAAGAATCCTTTGTGTGACATGAATGAATAACAAAACAGAGAAAAGGGAAAAGCAAATATGTTTGCCTAACAAACTGCTCTTCCCGCTGCTTATAAACAAATCATAGATTTGTAAGCTTGCCAACCAAAATCCAAAGAAAGCGAAGACTGGTGAAACAAAAAGCCACCCCTGCATACATTTTGAAAGAAGGCTTGAAGTGGTCTCTCTTGGGCTCAACATATTTTTGTTCACTTATGCAAAGCTTACTGACCTAGTTGTTCCGTTTCTCTTGCAGTTAGTGTTAGTTTTGAATAAAAAGTCTGCCAAAGAACATTGAATTGCTCTTGTTTGTTTGTTTGGGGTGTTTTGTTGTGCAGGGACCTATCCAATTTTTCATGTTGCAGTTACATTTAGTGCCAAACTTTCTTTTAAAGTAGTAATGCCCACAAAATCTTCCATTTTGTTAACTTTAATGCAACCTATAGGCAAATCATTTCAGGGTTCTAAAGTAAGGATCAGTGTGTCATAAATGTTCCTTCCTTTCAAGTGCCTATTACATAAATGTTCTGTTGTATAAAAACATTGCCTTCTTATTGACATCAGCATAAGTAACCATGGCAATTTGTGCAATGTTCAAAACATGAAGGTCAGGTAGCATCAGCCTGTGTTGGAGTATCCATGAGAGAGGAGCAACTCTTGTGTAAGAAATGTATGTTTCATAGAAAACAATGCTAAAGAAAAAGTGGGGAAGTCAACACACTTTAAGAAATAAGCTGTTAATTGAAAATATTGGGGTAATGTACTTAGGACTTAGTGGGGCTGAAGTATCCAAATGGTTTTATTATCTGCCACATTCCAGTCAGATATCCCTATCCTTTCTGGACAGGGCAGTAAGTCTTTGTTAGCAATTTTCATCCCCTTGTGAGAAAAAAAAACATCAAAAACTATGTGATTTTCACTATTTACAATCTGGGACTAATTCTGCAAGAAGGAGAAGGAGAAGGAGAAGGAGAAGAAGGGGGCGGAGGAGGAGGAGGAGGAGGAGGAGGAGGAGAAGGAGAAGAAGAAAGCTTCTTGCACAGAAAATCCTGTTTTCTGTACAAAAATCCATATGCAAATTTTGTACAGAATATTATTTATTTACAGCATTTTGCCCCACGCTTCTCACCCCCGAGGGGGCGACAGAGCAGCAAACATAGGCAGCAATTCGATGCCACAATAACAATAACACCAGTATAAAACATAAATACATAAATAGTTAAAAACATTAACAATTAGTTATATGATCACCCAATCACATAGTCACATATCCAATTCCAAATTATCATCGCAGTCATCAAGTCCAGTTCCATGTTCAAAGTGCTGCTACACCCACTAGTCAAAGGCCTGATTCC
>NW_026846588.1:119484874-119505469 GCF_025583915.1 Anolis sagrei ordinatus | reverse complement strand
CCAGAAGTTACTGTAATTTGGAGCAGCAGGAGGACCTTTCTCTAGCTCAGAAGCAGAGTTTCATACCCTTGATATGATAGGAAATACATTGCTTCATCTCTCATTTGCCTTGTAATAGCAAATGGTGATTTGGTTTTACCTACAAATGCTGTATTCCTTTCAAATGCACACAGTTACTTCAAACTTATTCCTCTCTATATATATACATTACAGAAACAGCATTAGCCTGTTTAAAACAATGGAGCTCATATTGTTCTTGCAGAACATAACTGAAATCATTAGAGGAAGCCTTGTACATGTTTCAGATTTGTACAGCAATGGCTAGATGAACAGTAGTGCAGAAACTTGTTCATCCGACATATTGCCTAATTACCATTTTGTATTTTCCAGTACAAGGAAAAGACATGACGAGTCAGCTTGTACCCTTAACTATTGGAAGCTTTCATGAATTCAATGAGGTTTTACCAGTTTATAAATGGTTCACTGCTACCATTGTTATATTGCTTCGGTAAGGACTGAAGATGCAGTATTCAATTATTAGGGAGATGCTTAAGGGAATGGTGGGGGAATGGAGATTCACAGTTGACTAGATAAGTAGCAGCATACTTTAAAACACATAAAGGACTTTATCACATGAGGCTTGTAAGCTACGTTGAAGGCTCCCCAGCCATGAATGAAAAAACTTACCAGCGCATGACATTGTTGTAAATTCACTACAAGCTAATCTTCAAATCGTGTTAAAGCAGTCATTTTTTAAAATGGGCAAAACTGGTATTAGTGCTGTACAATACCTGGCCAATCAACCAGATTTCTAAAGCATTTTCAGCAATGCAGTAATGTGAAACCAATTCTGCAGTGACCTTGTGGCTAGTGCTGTATACTAGGGCTGGGAGGTTTCAATCGTTATGTTCGTTACTCGTTATTGATTCGTATTTAAATTAGCTTACGACCCAATATTGAGCCATGCAGGAATACTGTGAGGAGTAATTAAGAATCGAAACAATTTTTCCAATTTTCGTAATTATTTTCGTATGTCTGGTGTTGCCTTTCCTCCCCATCCTCATCCTCTTCCTCTTCCTCCTCCTCCTCCTCCGGGAAAAGAAAAAGGGGGAAAAAGGAGAGAAAAGGTGCCAGCGTTGCCTTTCCTCCTCCTCCTCCTCCTCCTCCTCATCCTCATCCTCCTCCGGGAAAAGAAAAAGGGGAAAGAAGGAGAGAAAAGGTGCCAGCGTTGCCTTTCCTCCTCCTCCTCTTGAAGAATGGCTGTGTGGAAAGGTCCTGGGTTATCTGTGTCCACACTGTCATATAATCCAATTCAAAGCACATATTGTGGGATTTTCTGCTTTATAATCTGAGTTATATGGCTGTGTGAAATGGCCCTGGGTTATCTGAATCCACACTGCTGATAGTTCGGCTGACAGGCTGATCAGTATGTACTGTTTCTTCCCTTCCCTTCCTCTTCCTTCCTTCTTTCCTTCCAGCTGGCAAGACCCACATCCCCCCTCCCCCCTCCCTCCTTTTTCTCCTGGCACCCTATTTGGCCAGGATTTAAATCGGATTATAGAGGAGATGCTAGATGAAACCTGAGCTATATGTACTGTCTCTTGCCTTGCCTTCCTCTTCCTTCCTTCCTTCTTTCCTTCTTTGCATCCAGCTGGCAAAACCCACATCCCCCCCTCCTCTTTCTCCTGGAACCCTATTTGGCCAGGATTTAAATCGGATTAAAGAGGAGATGCTAGATGAAACCTGAGGGGGGAGCAGGTTATGGCATAGAAACGCATTAGTTTCGGGTAGGGACTTGCGCCCCATCCCCTAAACATCACATTAAGGATATGAAAATACTCCAAAATCCATATACATATATGATATATATTTATACCCATATATAGATATGTATTATAGATATATTCCCCATATATATAAGATATCTCTAATATATATATATATATATATATATATATATATATATATATAGATGATGTGATATAAATGTGTGTTATTTAAACATGCCCAACCATGCAGCAGTAATGGACCGCAACCTCCATTCATATAATATAAATAAAGCACCCCTGACAGATGGCCATCCATTCTTAATAATAATAATATATAATATAAATAATATAATATAAATATAATAATAATAATATAATAATATAATATTAATATAATATAATGTAATGTAATGTAATGTAATATAATATAGTTTGGTTTTGGTTAGTTGTTAGTTTTATCAGCAACAGTCAACAACAGAGGGAGAAGGAAAGCTTCAGAGGTTCTCCCTCTCCCGTTTGGAGGTTTTTTTTCGCGTATTGCGCAATCGTGTCGGCCATTAACGAATTGATTCGTAATTAATAATGAAATTTCGTAAATAACGAAACTTTGAAATCTCAAATTTCGGAAGTCTTCAGAATTTAGAAACGCTGGCGCCCCCTGGAAACGAAGCGAGTTTAGAAACAAATTTTTCCGTGGTTACCCAGCCCTACTGTATACTGTTGGCTTGTTGTGGGTGTTCCTTCTTTCTGCTCCCAATCTACTGCCATTTCCACTTCTGGTAGACAGATGGAAAAGTCTGCAAAGCCAAAAGATTTGCCTTTCTCCCTAATCAGTTCCTTTTTAAAATAATAATAATAATTAATTAACTGTGCAGATCCACAGCTGCACCAAGCCACTGATATGAATTTCCCCTCTTGATTAAACATCTCCTTTCCTTGTGAGTCAAGATTGTTTTACAGAAATTCCTTCTCATGCACAGTTTTGTGCTGCTAAAATGGTTTCAAAGTCTAAACGACACATGTGTCATGCAAAATAAACACAAGATAAAAATCCTTTTAATTGCAAAATGCTCATTATTTTTAATTAATATTGTATGTGATCATAGGGACAGTTCTTCGGTACTTTGAAAACCTGGAAGCACAGAAGTGTGCAGCTCTAACCTCTAAGGGAGTGAAAAGCCAATCCTGAACTCTTGAAGATCCACAATTCTCACAGAGAAAACAAAAATGAAAAAAAGGAGGGGAATGTACAAAGATGGGGAATTCACATATTGGGATGAATAATGTCCCTCCAGTTGCAGTAAGCTAAAGTGTTTTCAATAAGGCTTGGTGGGATAAGAAGAGGACTAAACTGTCATACTCCAGTCCCAAGGAGCAAAATCTATTTTAGGACTCTAGTGATAATGTCCAAAAACGTACACCAAGTATGGTGAATATTTATTTATTTATCGTGTCAGGCAACCGAACAGTTGTATTACATTTTAAAGACATTATACATTTTAAAGACATTATACAAATAATCAATACATTCATTTAGGAATACATTAACATGCCAGTAAAGCCAAAACCAAGCCAGGAGAATCCAATGTTGTAAAAATTCCAAAATTTCTTTCCATATTGCTGCTATCCTCTATTCGAACGCCCGGCCCCAGAGCCAGGTCTTCAATTGTCTTCTGAAGGACAGGAGGGAGATGATGTCATCTTTTTTTTTTCTGTATAGATCAGGGGTCCTCAAACTAAGGCCTGAGGGCCAGATACGACCCTCCAAGGTCATTTACCTGGCCCTCGCTTAGGGTCAACCTAAGTCTGAAACTACTTGAAAGCACTCAACAACAACAACAACAACAACAATCCTATCTTATCAGCCAAAAGCAGACCCATACTCCCCACTGAAATGCTAATAAGTTTAGTTTGCATTTGTTAAAATTGTTCTTCATTTTAAATATTGTATTATTTTCAAGTGGTTTTTGCACTACAAATAAGATATGTGCAGTGTGCATAGGAATTCATGTGTTTTTTTTTTCAAATTATAATCTGGCCCCCCAACAGTTTGAGGGACTGTGACCAGGCCTTTGTTTAAAAAGTTAGAAGACCTCTGGTCTAGATCACCCAGCTCTGCTTGTGTCCAGTTCACAATTCCAGCAATGTATCTGATTATTTTTTTTGGTCGTGTCAGGAGCAACCACTCCTGTTGTGAGAGAATTGGCCGTCTGCAAGGACGTTGCCCCGGGGACGCCCGGATGATTTCTGATGTTTTATCATCCTTGTGGGAGGCTTCTCTCATGTCCCCACATGAGGAGCTGGAGCCGATAGAGGGAGCTCATCCGCCTCTCCCGGGATTTGAACCTGTCACCTGTTGGTCTTCAGTCCTGCCAGCACAAGGCTTTAACCCACTGCGCCACCGGGGGCTCCAATGTATCTGATGAAGGGGTTATTATTATTATTGTTATTATTATTATTCCTACAGTTCAGATTCTTTTTAACTACATAACAACAGACAGAGGTGTGTGCCTATTATTAATTTCTGAAGCACTCCTTATTACTAATTTTTCCTTCATTCTAAACCAAGTAAATTTTCTGAGCTATCTTCTGAGAATGGGTAAATTTGTCAAATTTGTTTTCTCCTACATTTAAATTTTCTGATTTTTTCTGATGATTAAAAATGGATGTAAATACTTATTTACTTGCTTACTTAGGCAATCCCTCATAGTCTGAGGATGATGGTCCTCCAAGTTTGGTGTTCTGGCGGTGGCTCCGTAAGTGACTGTGGAGGCCTTTTCTTGATCTGCATCTTCTCCCACAGTGAGGGCATCGGTTTCCAGGTGGAAGGTGGTCTCGATTGGGGTTGGCTTGAGACCCCTTTCTCTCTTTCGCCCTCCATTCGTGCCTCTTCAAATTCTACAGCACTGTTGGTCACAGCTGACTGCCAACTGGAGCGCTCAAGGGCCAAGGCTTCCCAGTTTTCAGTGTCTATGCCAGAGTTTTTAAGGTTGGCTTTGAGCCCATCTTTAAATGTCTTTTCCTGTTCTCCAACATTCCGTTTTCCATTCTTGAGTTTGGAATAGAGCAACTGCTTTGGGAAAAAGTGGTTGAGCATCTGGACAACATGGCCAGTCCAGCAGTTGATGGCGGAGGACCATCACTTCAATGCTGGTGGTCTTTGCTTCTTCCAGCATGCTGACATTTGTCCGCTTATCTTCCCAAGAGATTTGCTGGTGACTACTGGAAGAGCAATTTGGTTTTCTCGATGTTTAATGAAAGGCTGAGCTTCTCGTATGCTTCTGCGAAGGTGTTTAGAGTGGCTTGTAGGTCTTCTTATGAATGCGCACAGATGACATTGTCATCAGCATACTGGAGTTTTATAATAGATGTTGTTGTAACCTTGGTTTTGGGAACTGTCATTGCAAGGGAGCTGGGATGCTTTAACATCAACATAGCAACACTTCAGGAGACCCGGAGAGCAGGAGAGGGACAGCTGAAAGCAGAAAAGGGATGCTACACCTTCTTCTGGAAGGGACTGCCTGAAGAAGACCAAAGAATGCACCTAGTTGGCTTTGTTATCAGAAATGATCTGATGAAACATCTGACCGAAGCACCCACTGGCATCAAAGAATGACTCAACCCTCCAAATTGTACTTGCCAAAAACCAACAGGCAACCATCATAAGTGCCTATGCATCAACACTAGATGCTGATGAAGACATCAAGAATAAATTTTACTATCAGCTGGACACCGTCCTATCGGAGATATCTAAGGAGGACAAAATCATTCTCCTGGGGGATTTTAATGCAAGAGTCGGGCGAGACTTCGACCTGCGGCCAGGGACCATAGGAAAAGATGGGGTTGGAAACAGCAACTTGAATGGCATCCTGCTTCTCACCAAATGTGTGAAACACAACCTTGCCATCACCAACACACTCTTCCACCAAAAAACAAGTTCAAGACATCATGGAAGCACCTCAAAGCATTGGCACCTCTTAGACTACGTAATCACATGTGCTGGATGTAAATAAAATGGTAATGGTCCTTCTTGTTTTCAAGGGTAGCCATAAGAACAACATAATCCACTGGTCCATTTTGGAAATGTGAGGTATTAATGTTGAACACATTGTTTGCTTTGTAGCTCCTTATGAATTTAGTGATTTTACCTTTATCATTCTCAGCATAGATTACTGTAGTAAGTTAAGAGCCAGATGGGTTTTAAACTTGTTTGATTTTTTCTCTTAAAAAAGGGAAAAATTACAATACTCACTTTTGAAATGGGTTTTCATTGACAGAAAATGTTTAATGCTGAGTTTACAAAGGGCATTCGGGACTACTTGCATATTTGCATGAAGTTAGCTTGATGAGATCCACTGGGATATCTAATGTCATCCAACATACATAGAAGTAGAGGGTTTGCTGAATACGTGTCTTAGTTAAAGAGTATTCTCTGCAATTTTCACCCATGGACACATGGCTAGCGCAGCATCAATAAATAATGTGATGAGAGGTGTGGATTTTTGCAGCTGCTTATAATTGCATTGCAGGCAAAATCAATTTAACTAGGAAACATGGGGAAAACAGACTGCAGGTCAACTTCATGTTACATCTATGAGAGAATGAAGAGCATGGTTTATGAAAATTATCTATATAATTAACTGTTTTTTCCTTCACTTTTTTAAAAAAATATCAACAGGAGGGAGATAGAAATCCCATTAAAAATGTTTAAGTTGTGTAAACAACTACTTTTTTCTGAGGAGTTCTGCATGATTTCCCCCAGCAACTGCTTATAGAGTTTTATTCTGTATCTTTCAGTATCTTCCAAGGGTTCTATTGTGTATTTTAAAACCTCTTTATGAAGAAAGATGATACATAAATCGGATGAATGAATAAATGTTGCCAACAAATGGTAGAGCCCACATTAAATGGAATTTTATTACACTTTCATGACATATGCATATGTGATATACGGTAGTTCGATTCGAGTATAGTGTGATGTTACCAGTTAGAAACTGGTTGAATTGTGGCAACACAAAGTTATGGTTATTAATGGAACATTATTTCTAGGGATCAATAAAGGAAAAAATAAACACAAATGATTGCAGTATAGATGAACAGACAAACTATTTCCCTCTCACAGAGTTCTTTGACATGCTCTAGAAAGGTTTAGTGAAAACAGTTCTGGTCCAGTTCTTCAAAAAAGGTAAGATTACAATAATTTCCATGCAACTACTCTAAAATATTTAAGATATTCAATGAAGAGGGATATAGATATAAAGTAAAAAGATCAGCACTGTCATCCTAGGTGTGCTTACTCACAATTTAATCTCAGCATATTGGATCCAAAAATATGATATAACAACAACAACAACAACAACAACAATAATAATAATAATTTTGAATCCAGACTGACAAAATTTTGGAACACAATAGCCAGACATCATGATTGTGGAAAAGAAAAAAGTTTGGATTATTAACATCACCATACTGGTTGACAGTCACTGGTTGAGGAAAAATAACAGGAAAAACTCAGTGGTTATCAGGACCTCAAAATCCAACTGCAAAGGCTCTGGCATAAACCAGTACACATGGTCCCAGTGGTCATTGGCACACTGGATGCCATGCCAAAAGATCTCAGCCGGCATTTGGAAATAATAAACATTGATAAAATCACGATCTGTCAACTGCAAAATGCCACTTTACTTGGATCCGCGCGCATCATTCGAAAATACATCACACAGTCCTAGACACTTGGGAAGTGTTCAACTTGTGATTTTTTGATATGAAATCCAGCATAGAGATCTCATTGCTGCGACATACAGTACTTTTAGGGATGTTTCTTCACCTCTTCTTCTTCCCTTGAGTTCTCTCTTGGTTTTCCCAGATGTAGCTAAGGAGCTCATCATATTGAGGTTGTAATCCCTGGGGCAGTGAGGGGATTCGACAAGCAGCATGGCGAATCCATGGATAGTGGGGGGAAAATGTTGCCCAGTGCCCCAAATTGCTGGCTGCACCACTTTCCTCATTCCACAGGGGGAAGTATCACAGTCCAGTTTCCCCTAATTGTTGTCTACACAAAATGGAAAGCATCCTACCACATTGTAAGGATGCTTCCTCCATGGAGCCTGCTGGAAGTTGCTTGACGTCATGTGTTGGCATCCAGCAGGCTCCGAGGTGGAAGCATCCTGAAAGCATGCTAGGGTGTTGATTTTTCTATACTTGATGATGTCGCCATACCAGGTGGTTGGTTAGAGCAGCACCCTGAGTCACTACCCCATCTTAGAATGGTTTTCCTATAATAAAAATTCTTTCCACAGATCATTGGCATGTTAGCTCCCTAAATCAAGATCTCTAACCCCTGCATGCATGCTAATATCTTACCCCACTGTTTTATTTTCTTGGGTTCCCTTCACTTACATACTTTCTATTGCTACCTCACCCAGGGTTTTATCATTTTGTCTCATCCAGTTGGCCTGCCCATTCTGTTAATTTTTATTGTGTGAATTTGCTTTATTATTTCACTTTGTTATTGTAATTTATTTTTTTGATGTATTGTGTTTCCTGTATTCTGTATTTTACTGTGTTGTATTGTATTTTAAAAGGGCTTGGCCTCATAGAATCATAGAATCAAAGAGTTGGAAGAGACCTCATGGGCCATCCAGTCTAACCCCCTGCCAAGAAGCAGGAACATTGCATTCAAATCACCCCTGACAGATGGCCATCCAGCCTCTGTTTAAAAGCTTCCACCACACTCCGGGGCAGAGAGTTCCACTGCTGAATGGCTCTCACAGTCAGGAAGTTCTTCCTCATGTTCAAATGGAATCTCCTCTCTTGTAGTTTGAAGCCATTGCTCCACGTCCTAGTTTCCAAGGCAGCAGAAAACAAGCTTGCTCCCTCCTCCCTGTGGCTTCCTCTCACATATTTATACATGACTATCATATCTCCTCTCAGGCTTCTCTTCTTCAGGCTAAACATGCCCAGCTCCTTAAGGCGCTCCTCATAGGGCTTGTTCGCCATACCCTTGATCATTTTAGTCGCCCTCCTCTGGACACATTCCAGCTTGTCAATATCTCTCTTGAATTGTGGTGCCCAGAATTGGACACAATATTCCAGGTGTGGTCCAACCAAAACAGAATAGAGGGGTAGCATTACTTCCCTAGATCTAGACACTATGCTCCTATTGATGCAGGCCAAAATCCCATTGACTTTTTTGCCGCCACATCACATTGTTGCCTCATGTTTAACTTGTTGTCCACAAGGACTCCAAGATCTATTTCACACATACTGCTCTCGAGCCAGGCGTCCCCCATTCTGTATCTTTGCATTTCGTTTTTCATGTTAGCCGCCCTGAGTCCCCATTGGGGAGATGGTTGTGGGATATAAATAAAGATTATTATTATTATTGTTAATGTTATTACCTGGCCTATAGAGAAACATTCATACCTGCATCTATTTTGTCATCTTATTTGACTGAGTCAGTTTCAGTATCTAAGCTGAAAGCAGTCAAGTTTGTTTTTGTGTATACTAAAACTAATTAGAAAGCTAATGAAATTTAGTGTCCCCATTTCCAAATAGCTGCCATGAGACTGGGATGTACTATCTTGTGGCAATCCTGTAGCAAGGGAACAGAGAGAAGTAGTAAATAACAAGGACAACTATAATTATCATTATCCCCATTGGCCTATTTACATTGCAAGTGCATCAGGCAGCAAGTGTGAGACATATAGAAACACTGTACTATACAGCTTTATTTGTATTATGTCTTCAAAATAACAAACAAACAGTATAGGGAGAGGCTCTTTTAGAAAGCATTACTTCAGGAGACCATTGAATTCTGTTCTTATTTTTCCTGTAATCCTGAATATGAAGTGACTGGCATACTTTGGCTTTGTGTGTTTGCCTTTCAAATTTTACCTCAATTCCAAACATTTTACCTTTTCCTTATACTTCATTATGTCCTCTTCAGTGTAATAAAAATAGTGCTTATTAAAAATAGAAAATACTTAATTATCTCAACGTGTTTCCCCCCAGCTTGTTTGATAAGTCACAAAGATAGAGGAAACCTTATAGAAACATTAAGTTACTGCTCAGTTCAGGAAATCTGGACCAAAGGATCTTCAACTCTTACCTGAAAACTTCCAAAGAAATAAAACCAATCCCACACTATTACTACTAATTGCGTCCACTATCGAATTTATTTTCCATTATGAACTTTATCTGTTTAATCTTTATCTGCCATCCCATAACTTTTGTTTATAGATTTAGCTCTGTCATCTACATAAGCAAAGAACAAGTTTTTGTCTTCTTTTATGTAACAGAGATATATGAGGAATGTTGTCTTGCATCCTTCCATTGTGCAAGACAACATTAGAAGAATGTAGAAGTAAAGTAGTTTGGTTCACCTAGTAGAATCCCAGGATTTGTAGTTTGGTGAGGCACCAGTTGTCTTTGGCAGAGAAAGCTGTAAGCCTTGTAAAACTAGCACTACCATGATTCCATAGCATTGAGCCATAGCACTTAAAGTGGTATCAAACTGCATCTACAGTGTGGATGTGTCATGAATGACTTTTCAATGACTTTGAAGCATAAGCTCTTTTTATTGCAATTTCCCTGCACAAAATCCAAGACTCCAAAAGCGCACTTCTTCCTCTTCCCTTGAGAAAGAAGCCCTAAAGTGTCCAGAATCATGCTTTTCCATAGCATATCTGACACTTTCCAAATACACCATCTCCCTCCTTTCCATGGAGTAGAGCATGGTGGGTGGAACAGACTCCTCGGTCTGCCACACTCTGAGCATTATTAGACTGAGTCTTTTATAGGAATATTCTGTTGATGTAGTCCCAAAGTTGTAAAATAATGATAGACGTCTTTCCTGGCCAGATGTTGATCTTCTTGATTGGTGTTGACAAACACAAGGCTTGTGTTGACTTCCTTCTTAACATAAGGAATGTTGCAAACATTTCTGTTATCACTGTCCCAGTTCTTATCACAGCTTACTTTTAGTTACAGTCCAGCAAGCAGGTAGTTAGTCATTGCAGGCCTGGGTCTTTTACTGGTTTTTCCAAAATTATTAACTCCATTCATACATCCTTCCATTCTTCCGTTCATTCCCACACATCATATAAATTTTACATTTCTCAAATCTGCATATGGAATTTCTTATTACAGATGCACCTCCAATTTTTAAAGTGTGGAGTTGAAAACTGGACACAGTATTTCAAAGAGGTCTCACCTTCATTGTTATGTTATTCTGTCATAGAATATTGGTCATGATCAATTTCTCAACAATGTATGGTTCTTTAAAAGATGTCTACATGTGGTTCCTGATCACACTCTTCCTTTGTAATTTGTGTTTCTGCAAGTTAATATTTTATTGTTTAGGTTTCTTGAAATGCTCTGTGACTGGGTTGAGCAGTTGAAAAATTCAAAGATTAACCATTCTACAATCTGGCCTTTAAACTTCCAATTTCTTTGGCTCAATCCGAATACATCTGCACTCATTCCCTATGTGCCTACCAGTCTCCGTATGATCTTCCTCTCTTGCAATCTGTTCAACTATAAAGTAAAGCCTTTGTGAATTTGAGATTTCAAAGATATGGCTGTGTCTTGATGCTGTCTGCTAGATGGCGATGAACTGCCCATTGTGACTTTATTCTGGAACTGCATGAAGGAACGAGATTGGCCAGTGTGGTTTATGCTAATATGAATTGGCTGAAAGAGAACTCTCCATTCTGACCTCATGCTGATGATGCTGTCAGAAGAACTAAGACTGATGCAGAGTTCTAGATGTGGAGTTACTGGCTATTTCATATGAATATATTCTGCTGGAGGTGGGCAAACTGGCTATAGTAACCTTATGCTAACACTGACTTTGTAATCAGTGTGCAGATTTTCACTTATGTTGGAAACTTGTATTACCGCTCTAATATTGATCATATCCAGGATATTTTCCTTCTTCCATAAACTTTCACCCTCCTTAGTGCAGTGCATTTTAGTCACAATCTATAAGAATTCTTAGATTACTGTCTCGTCCCTATTCCATTGCTGGATCAGTGCAGGTGCACAGAATAGTGTCTGGGTCACTCCAGAGAGAATTCTACCCAGAGGCGGCCCTAGCTAATTTTCAACGGTAAGCAAACAGTATTTTGGCGCCCCACCCCCCAACCAATCATTGATATATATTTTCTGTTCATCATGGGAGTTCTGTGTGCCATATTTGGTTCAATTCCATCATTGGTGGAGTTCAGAATGCTCTTTGATTGTAGGTGAACTATACATCCCAGTAACTACAACTCGCATATGTCAAGGTCTATTTTCCCCCAAGAGCACCTCTAGAGCACCCCTGGGCAAAATCAACTATACTGCGAATGCTTACTTTGCGTAATGGGTTGAGCCGCTCCTGATTCTACCCCCACTCCCCCCCCCAACACACACATTTTCTTCTATAAGCAAGTTTGTAATTAAATAAATAATTGTTATGGACCTGAGAGTGAAAGAAAGGATTTGGGAATCTCATAAACCGGACTTTTAATTCCACCCATTTTTGGCATCCCTTACTCCAGGGGGAAAATTAGTTTTTGTGGCTTTTGTTTTGGATTTTTGTGCAATGAGAGCAGTAGTCTTTTCCCCACATTACCAGCAGCCCTCATACCAGTTGTTGACATGGGTGGTTCTTGTTCTGCTGTAATGTTGCTGAACTAGACTACCAAACCCTTTTTGTTGTTGATGGAAGATGACTAGTCTTGACCTCAAGTATTTATAGCCAACTAGATCAGGAAAGCCAATGGATCCTTTGTGGTGGTGGCAAGTGCCATTCTTTCTATCTGCTTGTATAAAACAGCTCTCAAAGAAGAATTAATTTTGAGGAAACACATATTTATTGTAGAAAAAGAGCTTTGTTTGCCGTCTTGAATTCTTGTGAAAGGAAATATTCAGCCATCCCTTTGCTTTCTCATCCAGGAGTTACTTTTTGAAATGGACAGTGTGACACAGCAGGGTTTAAAAAGGCCTGATCCCTCTGGGAAAGTTGATTTTCTAATTTGAGCCTTTCATTAGGCATGCAACTTACATCTACTCCTCCAGCATAATTAGTGGTGGCCACATCATTAATTTCTGAATTAGCAAAAACAGTTGGTTTAAATTAGATCATCAATGAAAGTTAACACTGTAGACAGGAGGTGTTAAAGCTGCACCGAGATGATGAATTGCTTAGTGGTGCATTTAATCTTCAGATTTGGATAAGACATTGAAGTTCTGTACCAGCTAAAAGAGGCAAGGTGGGTAGAGGAAGGCACGAGATCCAGAAACAAAGGTGGAGAGAGCTGGCAGGCTGGTGCCGACTGTTGATAACTCAAAAATTACCCCATATGTCTACCAAAGGACTACACAATCTTTGGGACTACAGTGATCACATAATAGTGGGCATATTATATACACATTAGGGGCGTGCAATTCTGTTAAACACCATTCTGTTTTCAGTATATGGATTTTGGTGGATCCTCAGATCCATTTTTCGGAGCTTCCCAAATTCGGTTGGGAAAAATACTCTGTTTTTCAGTCTGGCAACCAAAAGTTCTGGGAAAATCTGACTCATTGGTAGCAATGGAGAACTTAAGAGGCTCCCTTTCCCATCATTTTTAGGGCAAAAACATCCATTGCTCTTGCTGACAGCTACATCTTAGTAGGAGGTGAATGATAAAACACCCTGTACACCACCTTTCAGTTTGTTATATATCTTTCTAAGCCCTATCACATGACATATCTTGCCCAATAAGAAAAAAGATGCTCACTATACCCTATTTATATAAGTATCTTTTCATCCTTCAATCAGGTTCTTAAAGGTGATGCGACACCAAGTGGAGTTGACTGCCATCAGATTATATCTACCATCTGGTTCACATCAGCTTTAATGTGGCATCTGTTGTGAGTTTATAAATCAATACACTATTTACTTTTCTTATTTGTTGATAGCTGTATTGGAATTATGCCTGGAGTTAGGCAAACTTGGTGACACACACACATTTCATAATAAACAAAGTTCTCCACTTCATATTTTCTGCTTTATAAATCCATTATTAATTTTCAAGGTCTTCCATTTTTCAAACTAAAATGCAAATCAGCATACTTTATGTATCAAGTATAATGGGTCAGGGGAAATATTGGTTCAAGAGGAAAACAGGTTCTAGGAAATATTGGTTCAAGAGGCTGAATGACAGGCAGTGGCTTTAGTCACTAATTCCTAGTGTGTACCTCTACTGTTAGGATTTAGATGTAATCCCCTCATAGGCTCCTATATACACTCTCTCTCATATACTCTCTGTGTTTCAAACACATATGCACTTAACATTTGTCCATTCCTGTTCCATACTCTCTGTCTCTCTCAGAACACATCACCCTTGACACATTTGGTCAGACATTAATTTATATTGGTGTTTTTTTCCCTTCAAAAGCTTCACTGACTTGAAACTGATACATTTTTGGGATGTTCACATTGAGAAAAATGTCTCATCTTCCCCACCAACAGCAGTAAAACTCTTTGAAATTCCACCATATTCCATTCAGTCTTTCAAAAGCTTCGGGTGGCATTAGGGACCCCTTTTACATTATACAACTATACACAAATTTTGATTCCTTTTTTGTGACCATAGCTGCATCCTATGGAATGGTGGTTTGCATCGTCTGGTAAGGAGGCAGAGCTATTTGGCACAATATTCTACATGTGTATCTCTGTGTGTGTTCTTCCAAGTTGTCTGTCAACTTACACATATGGCATGAATTTCATATATTTATTATATAGTATGGTTTTCCAGTTCTTTCCTCTGAAATATAGCTACAGTATTTTGATACTCTACCATCCAAGTTCTAAACCATGACTGATCCTGCTTAGCTTCCAAGATCAAAAGGGGCCCAGCACCTTTAGGGTATTTCAGCTTATGAAGTCAAAATATTCATCCCTAAAAATTTCCTGGATTCCTTAGGACTAATCCATAGTGCTCAAATGGGTTAATGTATTAAGAATGAATGACACCCTTAATACATTGTGGCTTCTTTTTTATGTTTTATGAGATCACTAATCTTATTAATGTGCCACTCCCTTACCAAAACTGATTACAAAACATCAATCTATTGACCATAATGGCCAACATAGTTTTGGTGATGGCATAGGAAGATGATGACATGAATTTAGAACAAATCTGTTAGCATGTAAGACCTACTGAACCCGTGGAGTTAACATGTTTAGGGTTATGCTCTGGGAGAGATGTAATGATATAATGGATGTTCAGAAACAAGATTATTTAACACCAGAGATGAGTTTTCCCAACCAAATGTTTAGAATTAAAAATCCCATTATTCTCTGATGGCATGGTCAATAGTCAAGGATTGCGGGACATATAGTCCAAACACATTTGGAGGATACCAGTTTGGAGAAGGCTTTCCAAAAACAATCAGACTGAATATGGGTCAATTTTATATCACTCTCAGGGCAAAATAGAGCTATCACGGAGATTAAAGAGGGTAAATTGACAATGGAGATGAAAGAGGGTAAATTGACAATGGAGATGAAAGAGGGTAAATTGATAAAAAAAATTCATTTTTAATTTGTGAGAGTTTCATTTTTTCCCCCTGGATTGAATCTTATATTCTGCCAAGGAGTATTGAGTGTAGACACCCTTAAGAGCTTTTCTAAACTGAACAATAAATCCATGTTTCTTCCACTCAAATTATTTAATATAGCAAATACATCATCCACTGGAATTTTACAGATTTTGAGAAATTTATATAACAGTAGCTGTACACATTGCTGTGGTTAACCTTCCCCCCCTCTTTCCTTTCTTCCCTTTTTTCTTTCTTTCTCTCCTTCCTACCTTTTCCTTCCTTCCTTCCTTCCTTCCTTCCTTCCTTCCTTCGTTCTTCCCTTCCATCCCCCCCTTTTTCTTTCCCTTCCTCTTTCTCCCTTTTCTTCCTTCTCTACCTATTCTTGGATTGCAATTCCCAGCAGTCCTCCTGATCCACCTATATAACTACCTACCTACCTACCTATCTCTATCTAATCTATCTATCTGGAGGATTGCTGGGGGTTGCAGTCCAGGAATAGGAAATTGGAAATATGCAGGAATTGTCAGGATTAATTTAGTTATGTATGTGTTTTTCAATGTGCTTCTATGTATTGCCAAGATGGATGCCACTGTGAATTGAAAATGCCATGCAGAAATGTTTATACTTTGAGGCTGTGATTAAGTGAACTTGAAAAAGTAAGATAAGGTTTGTTCTTGCTGAGAACAGAAGGGAGTTGCCAGTCTCAGCAAGAGAAGATAAGCAGATGTGAAGAGGCTTTCGGTTTTGACTAGTTCTTTGTTTCTTCCTGAATTGTAGCTCGCTGTAGAAAGACGTGTCTGATGTACGTACTTAGTAAACTTAGTTTCTTTTGTAACTCAAAGCCTGCAGAGTCCTTATTTTGCAACTCAGTGTCTGCTTGATCTAGCATTCCTTCCGCTGGGTATCATCTATCTCTGACAGGAATGAGGTTGCTCTCTAAGAAATCCAAGGAGAAGAAAGCTTGCAGATTGGAAGCAGTGCATTTGGATCATCCTCCTTTCCTAAAGGGCCTGGTCTAGGGGATGCTGGGAGCTGTAATCTGGAAGAGAGTGTGGATATGCTATTATGTGTTTTGTTTGCCAGAGGGAGTCATTTTTGCACATGCGCTATAGTATCTTTTTGCTTTTTTGGCTTTTTAAGTCCCTTCCACTGTGTTTTTCAGTGTTGTTATGAGCGATGGTCACTTGTTGGCCTGATAGGTGTCTTGTGTCCAAACTTGGTATCAATTCATCCAGTGGTTTTTGAGTTATGTTAATCCCACAAACAAACATTACATTTTTATTTATATAGATTCTAAAAAGACAAAAATAAATAAATAAAGCACATCTGAATGAAAACAAAGGTCTTTCAATTTTGTTATGGGCACAATGGTTTGATGTGCATAGAACCTAGATCCCATTACACATTCGTTTCTTTTTGTTAAGGATTGCAATATTTATGGGCTTCTGTGCTCTTAAGCATTTGTTATGGTTTTTATGTGCATAATATGTTTATTAAAAAATCCCAGACTGTCTGGAGTCAAACAGTTTTGTAATTAGGAAAGAGCCACTGGAATTGTAGCTTTGAACTCTGATGACTAACTATATGAAACATAAACTATGAATCTATTTGCTATTAACACTTAACAAGCTTTGATATATTATGGTTAGTCCATTTAGCTAACAGTGAATACTTTTTAAAAAATCAATTTGCTCTTAACACTTAACAAGCTTTGATATATTACTGCTAGTCCATTTAGTCAACAGTAAATACTTATTTAAAATGAATTTTCCTAACTGTTTTTCTATAATGGAACTAAATTACATCTATATTTTTTCTATCCAGTAATAAGAACTAATAAAATATCCTACTCCTATATAAAGAGTGAAAAAATACCTTTGTAAATACTTTGGTTTCTAAAAATGAATATATTGGTGCCAATTATGCTAGTATTTTACTTCCAGTGCTCGGTTTTCCATCATTTTATGTAACAGCTTTAATACATTTAGGCTGCAATCCAGAGTATGCTTACTTGTTAATAAATCTGACTAAAGTCTGTAGCTATACTTCTGAGCAAACAAATTTAGGCTTCCAGTGTTGGAATTTCTGTCACTTATTGAACTTCAGCGCTAGTTGTTTTGGTATTTAAATTACAGGATTATGCCAATGTTTTCCATTGGAAATTATGATTTAAACATTTCAAATTAAGGACTGATGGAACCAGAGAAAGGATTTTTAGCTGCCCCACACCCATCCTACCCACAAGAACCCTGTTTTCCTAGCTAGTCTTTATGGATCCTCTATAGCAGTTTTATTGATCACAGATTTAATATCAGTCACTGATTATAGAGTTTATCACATAAGGTAGGCAATTTGACATTGTACCTGGACTGTGTGATAGAACATATCACACAATCCCATGTGTGTTCTACTAATGGGTTGCTTCTGCACAAATGGTCCCTGCCCCCACTCCTCAGTTCTCTTGTCATAGCAATTATGGGATAGCCATGTATAAATATTTGAAAGGATGTCACAAGGAAGAGGGAGCAGGTTTGTTTCCCTGGAGACTAAGACTCAGAGCAATGGGTCCAAATTACAGAAAAGAAGATTCCACCTGAAAATCAGAAAGAACATCTTGACCATAAGAGCTGTTCAGACAGGGTTCCGTCCTGGGCCCGGTCCTGTTCAACATCTTTATTAATGACTTAGATGAAGGGTTAGAAGGCAGGATCATCAATTTTGCAGACGACACCAAATTGGGAGGGATAGCCAATACTCCAGAGGACAGGAGCAGGATTCAAAACGATCTTGACAGATTAGACAGATGGGCCAAAACTAACAAAATGAAGTTCAACAGTGACAAATGCAAGATACTCCACTTAGGCAGGAAAAACGAAATGCAAAGATACAGAATGGGGGGTGCCTGGCTTGAGAGCAGTACGTGTGAAAAAGATCTTGGAGTCCTCGTGGACAACAAGTTAAACATGAGCCAACAATGTGATGTGGCGGCAAAAAAAGCCAATGGGATTTTGGCCTGCATCAATAGGAGCATAGTGTCTAGATCTAGGGAAGTAATGCTACCCCTCTATTCTGCCTTGGTTAGACCACACCTGGAATATTGTGTCCAATTCTGGGCACCACAATTCAAGAGAGATATTGAAAAGCTGGAATGTGTCCAGAGGAGGGCGACTAAAATGATCAAGGGTCTGGAGAACAAGCCCTATGAGGAGCGGCTTAAGGAGCTGGGCATGTTTAGCCTGAAGAAGAGAAGGCTGAGAGGAGATATGATAGCCATGTATAAATATGTGAGAGGAAGCCACAGGGAGGAGGGAGCAAGCTTGTTTTCTGCTTCCTTGGAGACTAGGACACGGAAGAATGGCTTCAAACTACAAGAGAGGAGATTTCATCTGAACATGAGGAAGAACTTCCTGACTGTGAGAGCTATTCAGCAGTGGAACTCTCTGCCACAGAGTGTGGTGGAGGCTCCTTCTTTGGAAGCTTTTAAACAGAGGCTGGATGGCCATCTGTCAGGGGTGATTTGAATGCAATATTCCTGCTTATTGGCAGGGGGTTGGACTGGATGGCCCATGAGGTCTCTTCCAACTCTTTGATTCTATAATTCTATGAACAGTGGAACTCTCTCTGCCTTGGAGTCTGGTGGAAGCTCCTTTCTTGGAGGCTTTTAAAGTGAGGCTGGATGGCCATTTGTCAGGGGTACTTTAATTGTATTTTTCCTGCATGGCAGGGGTTGGACTTGATGGCCCATGTGGTCTCTTCCAACTCTATTACAGAACAGTGTTTCTCAAATTGTGCTCCTCCAGGTGTTTTGGACTTCAGCTCCCAGAAATCCCAGCCAGTTTACCAGCTGTTAGGAATTGTGAGAGCTAAAATCCAAAACATCTGGAGGAGCACAGTTTAAGAGACTCTGTTCTATAACATTCCTGTTACCTACCTTAATGCAATGGATCCCTTCTATTTCTGTGCCAGCATGTTTGCAGTAACTTTGTGTAAGGGGATGGGATTATCCTTCTCTTTCCTATCCTCCTTGCTATTCTCAAAAGGGCTCTTTGCCGTTCATTGTATGCATATATTTGCCTTTTAAAAAATATTGTAATTCAACAATTGCAGTAAAATAAATAAAAATAAACAAAATAAATAAAAATAACACATAATTAAGAAACAGCAGTAGTACGGGAAGACAGGATTATGAGGATACGATTGCACAGGCATGGAATGACAAATTGGCACAGTTGTGCTACTGAAGAGAGAGGCAATATCAAAGGTGCTTAATACAGTATGTATCCAATATCGAAACTAATGCATCTCTAGTTGAATAGTAGATTGGTGTAATAAAGTCCTATATCTACAGCTAAAGTTGATACATCTGTGCAAATAGGGAGATGTGATCCATTGGAGCCAGAACAACACAGGCAGGCTACCATGTTGGGAGAGAAGCACTGTACTACGCTTCCACTCCTGTTGTGGGCAGGGCCTCAGCCACAAGTCCAGCTATGATGTGGGATGGGCAGTGTGCCCATCCATCACTGGACTGGCAGGGAAGCATCCTAAGATGCTTTCCAAGCCCCGTCTGATGAAGTGGTAAGTCTGACTACATATGGGTTACAGTTTATTTGAAGACCTATTCTATGGTAGAGCTGGTAACTAAGAAAGTATTCTTTCTTGCCAAACGTTGTGTCTGTAAGGTCCCCAGCACAGTTATTTAGAAGTAGTCAGAGGTCTATTACTTCCTGGCCTACAGAAGAGAACATAATCCTCCATGTAGAATTTACATAGCAGATAAAATCTCTGAGATTCATTCAGTTGATACAGTTCAGTAGATGTAACTCTAGCTCTTGGTCAAGCAATAACAATGTTTTTTTCAATGTGCACAGCTTGCAGACCCATGGAAAAGTGGAGCAACTACTTATATGATAAACCTTGCACTTCTTGGTTCATTTGCAGGACAAGTGGAGTTTATTGCACAAGACAGGCATGCCAGCATTCAAGCTGGATTTCCTCCGCATGATTGACCCATCCTCACTACTGATGGACAAAACACTTCAAAATCTCACAATCCTTCCATGTTCCTGTCACCTGACCTGGTGTGATGGGGTTGTTGTGTTTCTGTGCCAGCATACCAATAGCAACATCATGTCAGGGGCAGGATTTTTCTCCTCTCTCTTGGTTTTGTTTTTACTTTTTATTTTTCATAGCTGAAACTGTGAAAATGCTTTAAAAGAATTCACCTCCAGGGGGGTTACACTCCCTC
>NW_026846588.1:119429651-119484774 GCF_025583915.1 Anolis sagrei ordinatus | reverse complement strand
TATCATAAGATAATGCAAATGGATTTGAGGTTACTATATGGTGGGGGCATTTACAGAATAATGATTCATTAAGGGGCTCTTAATGACTGTTCCTATTCATTGAGAATACTCCCTGTTTATTGGTACTGACCTTTGTACTTGATTCTCCCCGTTTTTCAGCTTTTCCATCTTGCTAAAACTGCATTGCTGTGAGATGCTAAACGTAGAATTCCAAACATGTTTATCAGGCTATAGGCATGAAAAATAATTCCTCCCTGCCCCCTACTAGACCTGGGCAATGTATGGTTCTAAATGGTTCTAAAGTACTTACAAAACTAGAGTTCTGGTGGTGAAAATTTCAAAACTCTAACAAAACTCTCAAAATTTCATTATAAATGGCAGTTCCTAGTTGGTTCTGTCATAAAAATCGCCAATAATGAAATAATAATTAAATTTTGAAAGTTTTGTTAGAGTTCTGAAATTTTCGCCACCAGAACTTTAGTTTTGTAAGAACTTTAGAAAGATTTAGAACCATGCATTACCCAGGCCTAACCCCCACCCCATGCCTATCAACAAGAAACATATTGGGATTAAAGATCAACACCTTGCTCAATTATTAAGTATTTCTTGTGGGCACTATGGACTTGAAGACAACAGTGGGAAAGTTTCCCACCATTTCACCATTGAGGCAACACTAGCTCTGAATCAGCAACCAAACAAGACTTCCTTTTCCTGCTCATTTCAAGAAAAAAATCAGGAGTGAGATGAAACTTACTGCTGCATCATTTTCATTCGAGTGAACTACTCACAAAGCAAATATAGCTCCTCTCTCAGGTCTTCTGAAGACAGCCATAAATAAAAAGTAGGATAGACATGAATGAACATGGCAAAAAGAGCAAATTATCAGGAACAGTTGTGGCCAGGGTTGCAAAATCTCAGGGTGCCAGTTGAAGCCTCAGGGAATTGCTGTGCATCTCTAGCTGTTTAGCTATGGGGGCATATCTCAGGATGAGTGGTGCTGGAAGTAGAGGATTGATTTTATGTCTGGGGAATGTCCAATTTATCTCTGCTAGTAACAGGGTTCACTGGCTCAGATTGTGTTGCATTTGTACAAGATCAGCACATCAAAAGCCTCAAGAATAAAGGTGTGGTGGGGACTGAGGAGAGATGCATGGCCCTGTTGCACAAGACCTGAAAAAGCTGCTCGTAGTGCAGTGATGGAAAAGCTGCAGCCATGGATTGCATGCATTGTGCTCATAGATCCCATTAAAAATGGTTGAATTTCTATCCTTGCACGTATTCTCACACAAATATTACAGCTTGGATCCTCTTGCTTTGCACAACCTCAAACAACAACAACAACAACAACAACAACAACAACACAGAAAATGATTCCTAAACACATTGAAGCATGGGAATAGATGTGATGCAACATGAGATCTACTGATGCTAATGCAGCCTCCAGTGTGATGATTGTTAGCAGTGGGATTATTTCCCCATACACAGTTGTGTATGTTTTGCCATGTTGGGCTCTAGATTAGATTTATGACATAAAAAGTTATTTGTGCAGCACGTGGATTCAGGGTCCATTTACTTGTATATGGTCCCCTTCTCCCAGTCAGCTTTTTGTCAGCTGGCATGGAAACCATTCTGGTCTCCTTCCATTCTTATTTACACACTGCTTTTCATCTTCTCCTTCACTGTTTGTCACGTATGGAAGCTGCAAACATCTATTCTGAGATAACATTATCTAGGAAATGGATACATAACTTATGCTCAGCACTTTGTGCACACTATCTAATAAGGGTGTACAATTTAGGAAAAACCCATGTCATTTTTGGTGCCTGGTTTTCAGCTCCCCTCCCCCCCCCCCAATTCAATTTTTAGGAAACTTCCCAAATTCAGGAGTGGTTTCTGTTTTCATTCGTGCCAATGGGGAAACTTTAGAGGCTCTTTTCTCCAGTACAAAACTCACCTCACTTATAGGCCACATCTTTTACAGCAAGCCTGTGTAAGTAAGGGGAGCCCAGGAAGGGTAATTAGTGGGGTAAGGCTTTCAGTCTAGGGTAGGGGAAATGAAACATAGGGGCAACACTATAGATGGGGCAAAAGAAGTGGAATAAATGGTCACTCTCCGATAGGAAAAGCCACTTTTTCTTGAAGTCTGCTAAGGATGGGGCTTGCCTAATCTCACGACTTAAATCAAGACATAGTTTTCTAAAATCTACAGAGACACTCGCTGGAACACCTCAGCAAGCGAGAGTCCAAAAGTGGCAGGCTCAAACCCAGAGCCTCAATCAATGGCTGATACCAAATGAGAGACTCCCCCCTGGGCACACAGAAGACTGGGCAACTTGGAAGGTGCTGAACAGACTGCACTCTGGCACCACGAGATGCAGAGCCAACCTTCAGAAATGGGGCTACAAAGTGGAATCCACGACATGCGAGTGTGGAGAGGAGCAAACCACTGACCACCTGCTGCAATGCAACCTGAGCCCTGCTACATGCACAATGGAGGACCTTCTTGCGGCAACGCCAGAGACACTCCAAGTGGCCAGATACTGGTCAAAGGACATTTAATCAACTACCAAGCTTGCAAACTCTGTCTTTTGTATGTATGTATGTATGTTTGCTTGTTCTGTAAAAAATGTAACACAACTGTTTGGTTGCCTGACACGATAAATAAACCAGGTAGTGAATTCCAAAGAGGGGAGTCACAGCAGAGACCAGAAAGCCTCTGCTTTGACTGGATAAGGTTTCAATCAACTCTGTGGACCTCCACATGTGAGGAGCCAAAAAGAAGAAAAGCCCCATCTTCCAAATCTCAGATTTGAGAAAGAAGTGGAGCCATCTCAAAACAGTGCTGCTGAAAGACCTGGGTGACACCACACAAAACAATATTATCATGATTATAATCTATTAAAATTGTTGTAACTCATATTAGAGGGGTTTGTTGTTGATAAGCAATACTGGCATTTTTGTTTAGACGCGTTTGTGCATTTATTACTTGCTTTACCTGTTCATGAACATAGATTCTCATGCAGAGCAATAACTCTGCCTCAAATAACTTTTAATACAATTAGCAGAAGCATAATCTTTTCCCCAAACCTTCTATTTATTTTCACATTTTGTGCTTTAGCTGATAACTACTTTCATAATAACATCCCTCCATCACAATTAAAATGGCCCTAATCATTGGTGAAGTCATAGTACCAATGTTCCAATTTGCAAAGCAGATTCCATGACAACCAAGTGGTGTCATAATCATAAACACACCATTCTGACTTCACCTAGAGATCAAGGAGAAAGAGATAATGGCCATGATGAGAAAAAAACAGGGCTTTTCAAAGCTTATCTTTGAAGAGTGGCAAACAGAAACACTTAACCATACTGAATGCATTTCCCTTTCTGTGAATGTTCTCTTCCCAAGGTTGTTCTAATGTTCCCTGTAATGCCATTGCTTGTATTTAGAATAGCCAGAATCTCTCCCCATAAGTGCAAGGACAGTATGTTCAAAATATTAGCATGCATTAAGTACTTTATTCATAAGAGATCTTGTACATCTTTCTGTATTTGACCTATTGTCATTCTGTGGGTGTCTACTTAAAAATAGCATTTATTGAGTTCAACTAAACTGATTGTTTGATAGGCATGTGTAGTGCTGCAATCTTTGTATGAATTAGTACAAGGAATATCTGAACATACAGATGTTGTTGGGCCATGATGGTCACTGTCCCTTGGCATTGGTCATGATGGCTAGGAATGATGGAAGGAGAGACTTATGTTATGGTATAAAAAAACACTGAATTGACCTTGAAGGAGCTGTGGGTGGTGACGGCCAACAGGGAGCTCTGGCATGAGCTGGTCCATGAGGTCACAAAGAGTCAGAAATGACTGAATGAATGAACAACAAAAACAACATTAAAAAAACCTCACACATCATATAGCAATGCCTCAACCAGGGGGAGGTAAGCTGTGTGGCAGCAGATGTTGAACTGCTACATCCCTCACCAATGAGTGTCCTGGAAGGTCTGCAGGGAAATAGAGCTCACCAATAATATCTTGAGGTCCATACATTTCCTGATTTCCTAGAAATAGGTCTTGGTCACTACTCATTAGTGATGGAATGATCATGTGTACATATGTATCTTGAATTCAAGATCCTAAACACTTTACCAGCTCTAGTACTCCAATTTGCAGGACTCTGAATGAATGACTTTAATACTTGTGTCATTCATTCATCACAAAAAAAGAAGTGTGTGGCTCATGTCATGAATGGGTGATAGTTCCCAAACTCCAATGCATCCAACACCCAGAGCGGTGTGTGAACTGGCCTGCAGTCCAGCCTATATAGAAGTTTGGAAGAAGAATATTATCTTTGAACATTATTCAAAGTGCTGGCTTTAGCCTATAAAGCCCTAAGCGGTTCTGGCCCAACTTATCTATCCAAACGCACCTCCCCTTATGAACCCTCCAGGACTTTAAGATCGTCTGGGGAGGCCCTGCTCTCAATCCCAATTTTATCACAAATACGTCTGGTGGGGACGAGAGACAGGGCCTTCTCAGTGGTGGCCCCTCGGTTATGGAATGCCCTCCCTAGGGATATCAGATCGTCCTCTTCCCTTTTAACATTCTGAAAACAAGTCAAGACTTGACTTTTTGAGCAAGTGTTTGCAGATGCAATATAACAGACATAGGAAAAATGGAACGACTAGACAACACTATTGGACAATGCTTTTAACAAGGAGACTCTAACTGATATATTTTTATTGATATTGACTGTTTTAATTGGTTTTATATTTAAGCTACTTGATTTAATCATATTTTATGTTTTTGATGCTAACTGTAAACCGCCCTGTGTCGCCTGCAGGCTGAGAGGAGCGGTATATAAATATAGTAAGTAAGTAAGTAAGTAAGTAAATAATACAAGTAGTATCCTGCTGTCCACTTCCCAATCTTTTTGTTAAATTCCTACCTTCATAGGCAGAACTTGTTTCACTAACAAAGTGTTCATTTTCCGTATAGCTGGAAAAGCCTTATATTGATATCTATATACTAGAGTTGGTTAGGTTTGCTCCATTAAAACCTTAAATTCATTAAAACCTATTGAATTAGGTCTTTTGAATCAATTTTGAACCATGCAAGAAAAGCAGGAGGTGTAATTACGATTTGAACCACTTACCCTTTTTATTCATAAATATTTCGTAATGTTCGGAACTCTCCCAAGGTTATTTTAATTTTCATAAGCATTAAGCAACCTTTGTAAAGTTTTGCTTCCCCTCCCGGGTGATGCAAAGAAGGAATGAGGTGGGCATGCCTAAGCACAGCCATTGTTGTAGTTTGTGAAGGGAAGGCCCCCAATGGTAGAGATTGCAAAAGGCCCTGTTGTTAAACTACATTTCCCACACTGCCTTGCTGCTCATTAGCCAAAATGGCCAAGCAGCAGGCTCCTCCTCCTTTTCTGCATTACCAGCTGGATTCTCCCTCCGGAGTTTGCATTCAAACTGAGTTTTCCTCACTCCCCCCCCCCCCTTTTCACCCCAATCTCAAGGTTTGGCAACTGGGAGTTTAGCCAGGCAGGAGACAGCCTCTGCTCAACAGGATCAAGCCAATGCTGGGTTTTAAAAAAAGGAAAGGGGGAAGTCGGGAGAAAATTGGGACGGGAGAAAGGAGAGGGTGCTTTCTGTTATAGATCAGTGGCACTAAAGGTTGATTGTGATATTGGTTAAAGCAACCAATTTTGGAAAGAAAGGAGAACCTGTCAAAGCAGGTTCTCCTTCCCTTCTGCTCTTCCTTCCCTCCTTCCTTCCTTCCTCCCTTCCCTCCCTCTCTCCTTTCTTCCTTCATTCCCTCTCCTGCCTCCCTCCCTCCAGGTGGATCAGGCAGATCTTATCGAGGAACCACTTCCAACTGCTTTGCCTCAATGCGACACAATCCTGGGAGCTGTAGTTTTGCATGTTTTTTTAGCCTCCTTTGCCAAAGAGTGCCATACTACAAACCCCAGGATCCCATAACATTGAACTGTGGCATGGCTGCATCTAATTCAGGCCTGGGCAAACTTTGATCCCTCCAAGTGTTTTGGATTTTCACTCCCATTATTCCTAACAGCCTGAAGCCCGCCTGGCAGCAGGAGCCAAGTGGCACCTGACGGGGTGTCACTGCCTCCTCCTCCTCCTCCTCCTCCTCCTCCTCCTCCTCCTCCTCTTCCTCCTCCTCAGCATTGACAGCCAAGACAGGCCTGGAGTGGAAGAGCCCCTTGGTCAGGAGTGGTCTGAGTGGAAGAGCCCCCGAAGTTTCCCCAGTGCCAGTGCTTTTTTCTACTGCGCATGCATGTCTGCCGTTAACGAAGCTGCTTCGGAAGTTTTGGAAAGTTTTGAAAAAATACATTTTTTAAGGAAGTTACTTTAGAATCGAACCACCAGCACCCCCTACATCCCAAATTAGTTTTGAACCATTTTTTTTATCAAACAAGCCTACTATATATAATGATATCTATAGAAAATCAGTTGTCACCTGCTGAGCTCTATCTTCCCAATCAGAAGAGAGGAAGCATCTTGCAGTAATGTTTGCTTGCAACAAAGATATAGATTCACCAAAAGTTATTGGGCTTCTGATCAGGAATTGATACAACAGCTTGGTTTCTTGATACTGCTATTAATGTTCACAAGAAATTCATCTTTCTTCTGCTATGAATCCATGCAGCCATATGGAGGTCATTCAGCAACCCAGTAACTATAATTGTGTGTTGTCTATTTGAATTTTCATTTGAAAACCTCATTAACAAAATGTTTGGCTTAGAAGCCAAACCTGATAAGGTGTTTCAAGTTTTGAAGACATTAATATTCTGGGATTTGTTGACCTACCTTTCCATTCCATGAAATAGTTGAGCTTAATTGCCATGGTGACTGTGAGATGGTATTGTCATAAGTACTAGTAGTAGTAGCAACAGCAGCAGAGGTTATGATAATTTAATTCATATCCTCCCCTTTTCAATAATAGAAAAAAAACTTACAAATTAAAACAAATGATGTGGAACATATGGCATATCATTAATATTAAACATTAAAAAGAACTAAAACAAACAATTGAAAACAGTTTAATACAGTTTAAAACAGTGCACCTAAATGCAGTACAATGACTTATTAGAATAACTTTTTTAAAAAAATGCCAAAAAGGACTACCACAAAGGAAATTCCAGGGCAGGGGTCCTCAAACTTTTTAAACGGGGGGCCAGATTACTGTTCCCCAGACCGTTGGAGGGCCGGACTATAGTTTTTTTTTAAAAAAAAACGATGGCCAAATTCCTATGCACACTGCACATGTCCTATTTTGCTACTGTTATGAATTGTAATGTAAATATCTGATATGCAGGATGCATTTTCATTGTTACAGATTGAATATAATTAAAGCATAGTGATGAATCACAAAAACAATATGTTTGGGGGAGTATGGGCAATGAATGATGGGATTTGCAGTACCTTCAATCAATTCTGCTCTGACTTCCACAGACTACTGAGACCCCCAGGAATTACAGAACTGGACCAAACTTGGCACACAGAACTGCCATGACAAACAGAATATACTGGAGTGGTTTGGGAAGAATTGACAGTGATTTAGGGGAGATGTAGTTTGCTTACATCTGGAGAGTACTGTGAACCCAAACAGCTATGGATCTGGACAAACTTGGCACGAATATGCAATATGCCCAAATTTGAACACTGGTGGAGTTTGGGGAAAACGGACTGTGACATTAGGGAGTTGGAGTTGATTAGATTTATAGTTCACGTACAATCAAAGAGGTTCTCACTGCATATTTGTGGCAAATGCAGGCATGGGCAAACTTGGGCCCTCCGGGTATTTTGGACTTCAATTCCCACAATTCCTAACTGCCTACCAGCTGTCAGGAATTGTGGGAGTTGAAGTTCAAAACACCTGGAGGGCCCAAGTTTGCCCATGCCTGAGCTAAGGTCACCCGGAGAGGCACCCCCTCCTCTTCCCTCCCTCTCTCCCTCCCAAAACAAAAACACAACATGGAGGAGGAGGAAAAAGAGGCAGCGAAGCAGCTGGCGTCCCCTGCAGCCAGTGCATCCTCCATGCAGGCCGGGTGCTGCTTGAGTCCACTAATGCCACTGGGTCCAGCTCCCCAGCAGCACTGAGGGTCAGCCAAAGGCAGCAGCAGCAGCAGCCTTCCTTCTTCCCTCCCTTTTCTCCCTCCCTCCAACGCACGGACGGACGGCTGGCTGCAAACACCGGGGCTGTAAACCTGGGAAATGGGACGTGTTTAGGCAGTTTGGATTGGGGAGAGGAGGGAATGGCGAAAAGATGGAAGAAAGGAGGAAGCAAGGAAGAAAAAGGAATGAAGGAGAAAGGAGAGGGGAAGAAGAAAGGGAAGGAATTGAATGAGGGAAGGGAAAAAAGGAAGGCAGGCAGCCAGGGAGGGAGGGAGGAAGTAAGTCCTGCGCCCTGGGAGAAAACAAAAAAGGGCATTTGTCGTCGGAAGGGGGGGGGATTGGTAAGGAAGTGAGGACAATGTTCCAAAGAAAACTTTGCCCAAACCCTGCACCCCCCCCCAAAAAAAACATACCCATCTGGGAAACAGACTGAGCGTCAACACCTGCATTCTCTCCCTCCTCCTCCTCCTGGGGAGACCCTCCATTGCTGCACATGGCTCCAGTTCCCGTGGCCTGTGGGGAGGAGCAGCGGGCCCTTCACTCCCCCCACCCCGCACTGAGTTTTTGCGCCAGAAGCTCGGCCTGCCCCACAGCCTGCAGGGAAGGCAGGGGGAGTGCAGCGGTGGACCTCTTTGCCCCCCCCCCCCCGTGCTGCTTTTTGTGCTCAGTTTGGTAGTTCGGTTCAGATCCAAACTGGCAGAGGGGCCCCGGCAGCCATTCCAGGGAGGTGGAGGGGGCGGGGCCTAAGGAGGCCATGCTGCGACCCCTCAAAAATTGCCCCGCGACCCCTAGGTTGAGAAACGCTGCTGTGGAGGGAGAAGTGCAGCAGAGCGGACACCATTGGCGGCGGCGAGGGGCATTGTGCGAGGCCAGGACAGGCCGTGCGGGCCGGATAGATGCCTTTGGCGGGCCGCATACGGCCCGCGGGCCGTAGTTTGGGGACCCCTGTTCCAGGGCATAGGACAAAAAATCCCTCTCTTGTGTTTTCACTAGATATGATTGTATCTGTACAGAGACCAAGAAAAAAAGCTTCTGCTGGGGATACCAGGGTTTAGGCAGGCTCAAATGAGAATATAGCCTCTTTGAGGTAGCCTGAACCTAAGCCAGTTGAACTGTGCCCACAGAGAGATGGCCAATGGAGTTCTGTACTAAGGAAATGCATACCTTTTGTAGCAAAGGGCGGTTAGCGATTTTTAAGTAAAGAATTTATAACCACTTCCTTCAGTCATGTTGGAACCCTGTCTTATGGTAACAATAAACCATTACTCGCTTCACTCTCTTAGTACTTTATAACACAAAGCCACTGTTCAAAGCTGCCATGCTAACATTGATAGTGGATGCATACCAATGTAAGCACATTCAATATCACATCTCCCTTAATTTGCACAGTTGTTCCTATCCATCAATTCATGGTTCTGTGATTGTTCTGCATACCCTCATAACCACACCTACCCTCACTTCCATTGTTCCATAATTTTAAAATTCTTTTAAAGGACTTTCACAGTTTCAGCTATGAAAAATAAAAAGTAAAAACAAAACCAAGAGAGAGGAGGACAATCCTGCCCCTGACATGATGTTACTGTTGGTGTGCTGGCACAGAAGCACAACAACCCCATCACACCAGGTCAGGTGACAGGAACATGGAAGGATTGTGAGATTTTGAAGTGTTTTGTTCATCAGTAGTGAGGATGGATCAATCATGCGGAGGAAATCCAGCTTGAATGCTGGCATGCCTGCCTTGTGCAATAAACTCCACTTGTCCTGCAAATGAACCAAGAAGTGCAAGTGTTTTCATATAAGTAGTTGCTCCCCTTTTCCATGGATCTGCAAGCTGTGCACATTGAAAAAACATTGTTATATGTATTGTCGAAGGCTTTCATGGCCGAAATCACTGGGTTGTTGTAGGTTTTTTCGGGCTATATGGCCATGGTCTAGACTAGAGGCATTCTCTCCTGACGTTTCGCCTGCATCTATGGCAAGCATCCTCTGAGGATGCTTGCCATAGATGCAGGCGAAACGTCAGGAGAGAATGCCTCTAGACCATGGCCATATAGCCCGAAAAAACCTACAACAACCCAACATTGTTATAGGTTGACCAAGAACCAGAGTTACATCTACTGAACTGAATGAATAATCTGAATGAATCTCAGTGATTTTATCTGCTATGTAAATTCTACATGATGGATTATGTTCTCTTCTGTAGGCCAGGAAGTAATAGATCTCTGACTACTTCTAAATAACTGTGCTGGGGACCTTACAGACACAACGTTTGGCAAGAAAGAATACTTTCTTAGTTACCATAGAACAGGCCTTCAAATAAACTGTAACCCACATGTATTCAGACTTACCACTTCATCAGACGCGGCTTGGAAAGCATCCTAGGATGCTTCCCTGCCAGTCCAGTGATAGATGGGCACACTGCCCATCCCACAACATAGCTGGACTTGTGGTTGAGGCCCTGCCCACAACTGGAGTGGAAGCATAGTACAGTGCTTCTCTCCCAACATGGTAGCATACCTGTGTTGTTCTGGCTCCAATGGATCACATCTCCCTATTTGCACAGATGTATCAACTTTAGCTGTAGATATAGGACTTTATTACACCACTCTACTATTCAACTAGAGATGCATTAGTTTTGATATTGGATACATACTGTATTAAGCACCTTTGATATTGCACCTCTCTTCAGTAGCACAACTGTGCCAATTTGTCATTCTATGCCTGTGCAATCGTATTCTCATAATCCTGTCTTCCTGTACTACTGCTGTTTCTTAATAATGTGTTATTTTTATTTTTATTTATTTTACTGCAATTGTTGAATTACAATATTTTTAAAAGGCAAATGTATGCATACAATGAACGGTAAAGGGATAGGGAAGAGGAGGATAATCCCATCCCCTTACATAAAGTTACTGCAAACATGCTGGCACAGATTTAAGGTAGGTGACAGTAATGTTATAGAACAGAGTCTCTTAAACTGTGCTCCTCCAGACGTTTTGGACTTCAGCTCCCACAATTCCTAACAGCTGGTAAACTGGCTGGGATTTCTGGGAGCTGAAGTCCAAAACACCTGGAGGAGCACAGTTTGAGAAAAACTGTTATAGAATAATGGAGTTGGAAGAGACCACATGGGCCATCAAGTCCAACCCCTGCCATGCAGGAAAAACACAATTAAAGTACTCCTGACAGATGGCCATCCAACCTCACTTTAAAAGCCTCCAAGAAAGGAGCTTCCACCAGACTCCAAGGCAGAGAGAGTTCCACTATTGAACAGCTCTTATGGTAATAAGTTCTTCCTAATGTTCAGGTGGAATCTTCCTTTCCTGTAATTTGAACCCATTGGTCTTAGTCTTCAGATTCATGGTAAACTTTGAACAGGCTTGCGCCCTCTGCCTCATGACATCCTTTCAGATATTTTAACATTGTTTTACCCATAATTGCTATAACAGGAGAACTGAGGAGTGGGGGCAGGGACCGTTTGTGCGGAAGCAACCCATTAGTAGAACACATATGGGATTTTGTGATATGTTCTATCACACAATCCAGCTGCAATGTCAATTTGCCTATCTCATGTGATAAACTCTATAATCAGTGACTGGTATTAAATCTGTGATCAATAAAACCGCTATAGAGGATCCATAAAGACTAGCTAGGAAAACAGGGTTCTTGTGGGTAGGATGGGTGTGGGGCAGCTAAAAATCCTTTCTCTGGTTCCATCAGTCCTTAATTTGAAATGTTCAAATCATAATTTCCAATGGAAAACATTGGCATAATCCTGTAATTTAAATACCAAAACAACTAGTGCTGAAGTTCAATAAGTGACAGAAATTCCAACACTGGAAGCCTAAATTTGTTTGCTCAGAAGTATAGCTACAGACTTTAGTCAGATTTATTAACAAGTAAGCATACTCTGGATTGCAGCCTAAATGTATTAAAGCTGTTACATAAAATGATGGAAAACCGAGCACTGGAAGTAAAATACTAGCATAATTGGCACCAATATATTCATTTTTAGAAACCAAAGTATTTACAAAGGTATTTTTTCACTCTTTATATAGGAGTAGGATATTTTATTAGTTCTTATTACTGGATAGAAAAAATATAGATGTAATTTAGTTCCATTATAGAAAAACAGTTAGGAAAATTCATTTTAAATAAGTATTTACTGTTGACTAAATGGACTAGCAGTAATATATCAAAGCTTGTTAAGTGTTAAGAGCAAATTGATTTTTTAAAAAGTATTCACTGTTAGCTAAATGGACTAACCATAATATATCAAAGCTTGTTAAGTGTTAATAGCAAATAGATTCATAGTTTATGTTTCATATAGTTAGTCATCAGAGTTCAAAGCTACAATTCCAGTGGCTCTTTCCTAATTACAAAACTGTTTGACTCCAGACAGTCTGGGATTTTTTAATAAACATATTATGCACATAAAAACCATAACAAATGCTTAAGAGCACAGAAGCCCATAAATATTGCAATCCTTAACAAAAAGAAACGAATGTGTAATGGGATCTAGGTTCTATGCACATCAAACCATTGTGCCCATAACAAAATTGAAAGACCTTTGTTTTCATTCAGATGTGCTTTATTTATTTATTTTTGTCTTTTTAGAATCTATATAAATAAAAATGTAATGTTTGTTTGTGGGATTAACATAACTCAAAAACCACTGGATGAATTGATACCAAGTTTGGACACAAGACACCTATCAGGCCAACAAGTGACCATCGCTCATAACAACACTGAAAAACACAGTGGAAGGGACTTAAAAAGCCAAAAAAGCAAAAAGACACTATAGCGCATGTGCAAAAATGACTCCCTCTGGCAAACAAAACACATAATAGCATATCCACACTCTCTTCCAGATTACAGCTCCCAGCATCCCCTAGACCAGGCCCATTAGGAAAGGAGGATGATCCAAATGCACTGCTTCCAAGCTGCAAGCTTTCTTCTCCTTGGATTTCTTTGAAATCATCCTAATTCCTGCATATTTCTGATTTCCTATTCCTGTACTACAACCCTCAGCAATCCTCCAGATAGATAGATTAGATAGAGATAGGTAGGTAGGTAGGTAGTTATATAGGTGGATCAGGAGGACTGCTGGGAATTGCAATCCAAGAATAGGTAGAGAAGGAAGAAAAGGGAGAAAGAGGAAGGGAAAGAAAAAGGGGGGGGAAGGAAGAAGAGAAGGAAGAAGAGACGAAAGAAAGAAAAAAGGGAAGAAAGGAAAGAGGGGGGGAAGGTTAACCACAGCAATGTGTACAGCTACTGTTATATAAATTTCTCAAAATCTGTAAAATTCCAGTGGATGATGTATTTGCTATATTAAATAATTTGAGTGGAAGAAACATGGATTTATTGTTCAGTTTAGAAAAGCTCTTAAGGGTGTCTACACTCAATACTCCTTGGCAGAATATAAGATTCAATCCAGGGGGAAAAAATGAAACTCTCACAAATTAAAAATGGAATTTTTTTTATCAATTTACCCTCTTTCCTCTCCATTGTCAATTTACCCTCTTTCATCTCCGTGATAGCTCTATTTTGCCCTGAGAGTGATATAAAATTGACCCATATTCAGTCTGATTGTTTTTGGAAAGCCTTCTCCAAACTGGTATCCTCCAAATGTGTTTGGACTATATGTCCCACAATCCTTGACTATTGACCATGCCATCAGAGAATAATGGGATTTTTAATTCTAAACATTTGGTTGGGAAAACTCATCTCTGGTGTTAAATAATCTTGTTTCTGAACATCCATTATATCATTACATCTCTCCCAGAGCATAACCCTAAACATGTTAACTCCACGGGTTCAGTAGGTCTTACATGCTAACAGATTTGTTCTAAATTCATGTCATCATCTTCCTATGCCATCACCAAAACTATGTTGGCCATTATGGTCAATAGATTGATGTTTTGTAATCAGTTTTGGTAAGGGAGTGGCACATTAATAAGATTAGTGATCTCATAAAACATAAAAAAGAAGCCACAATGTATTAAGGGTGTCATTCATTCTTAATACATTAACCCATTTGAGCACTATGGATTAGTCCTAAGGAATCCAGGAAAATTTTAGGGATGAATATTTTGACTTCATAAGCTGAAATACCCTAAAGGTGCTGGGCCCCTTTTGATCTTGGAAGCTAAGCAGGATCAGTCATGGTTTAGAACTTGGATGGTAGAGTATCAAAATACTGTGGCTATATTTCAGAGGAAAGAACTGGAAAACCATACTATATAATAAATATATGAAATTCATGCCATATGTGTAAGTTGACAGACAACTTGGAAGAACACACACAGAGATACACATGTAGAATATTGTGCCAAATAGCTCTGCCTCCTTACCAGATGATGCAAGCCACCATTCCATAGGATGCAGCTATGGTCACAAAAAAGGAATCAAAATTTGTGTATAGTTGTATAATGCAAAAGGGGTCCCTAATGCCACCTGAAGCTTTTGAAAGACAGAATGGAATATGGTGGAATTTCAAAGAGTTTTACTGCTGTTGGTGGGGGAGATGAGACATTTTTCTCAATGTGAACATCCCAAAAATGTATCAGTTTCAAGTCAGTGAAGCTTTTGAAGGGAAAAAAAAAACACCAATATAAATTAACTAGCTGTGCCCTGCCACGCGCTGCTGTGGCCTATAGTAAAACTTATCAAAGTTGAGGTAGATATCTGGACTATTATGAAAGAGAGGTACCTACCTATTCCTTCCCCCTTTTCCTCCCCCTTTCTCTCCTTTCTTCCTTCTCTACCTCTTTCTTTCTTTCCTTCTTTCACTACTTGGTTTCATCCTTCTCTCTTTCCTTCATTCCCTCCCCCTTTCTTCCTTTGCCTTTCTTCCCTCCCTGTTTGCTTCCTTCTTTCTCTTTTTATTTCCTTTTATTTCACCACCATCATAACAATAACAATAATGCAATGCGTTGCCTCTGGGACCTGACACCTCTCCCATTCCCCCTAAAAGGGTCTCATAGGAACAATAATAGCATCATAATAATAATAGAAATAACAACCTTTACCCGCCACGTGTTGCTGTGGCCAACCTTCCCTCTTTCTCTCCTTCTTTCCCTCCTTCCTTCCTCCCTCCCATCTTTCCTTCTCCTCTTCCTTCTCTATCTCTTTCCTTCCTTCCCCCTTTTTCTTTCTCTTCTGGTCTCTTTTCTTCTTCTCTCTTTCCTTCTTTCCTTCCCTCCCTCTTTCTCTACATCTTCCCCCTTCCTTCACTCCTCTTTCCTTCCTTCATTCCCTTTTTTCTTTCCTTCTCTCCTTCCTTCCTTCCCCCTTTTTCTTTCTCTTCTGTCTCTTTTCTTCTCTCTTTCCTTCTTTCCTTCCCTCCCTCTTTCTCTACATCTCCCCCTTCCTTCACTCCCTCTTTCCTTCCTTCTCCCTTTTTCTTTCTCTTCTGCTGTCTATCTTTTCTTCTCTCTTTCCTTCTTTCCTTCCCTCTCTTTCCTTCTTTCCTTCCCTCCCTCTTTCTCTACATCTTCGCCCTTCCTTCACTCCCTCTTTCCTTCCTTCATTCCCTTTTTTCTTCCCTTCTCCCCTTCCTTCCCCCTTTTTCTTTCCCTCCCTCTGTCTCTCATTTCTTCCTTCTCTACCTCTTTCCTTCCTTCCCCCTTTTTCTTTCTCTTCTGCTGTCTCTCTTTTCTTTCCTTCCTTTCCTTCCTTTCCTTTCCTTTTCTTCTTCCTTCTTTCTCTAACTTTCCTTCCTTCTCCCTTTTTCTTTACCTCCCTTTCTCTGTCTTCCTTCTTTCCTTCCTTCCTGTCTTTCCTGGATTTTCCTGGTGGGGTTTGGAGGTGGCGTGAAGTAAAAGGAGGTAAGATTGGGGCGGGGGAGTGATGGAGCGTGGGGTTGTGTGTGTGTGTGCGGCAGCAGGGGGAGTGATGGAGAGTGGGGTTGCGTGTGTGTGTGCGGCGGCGGGGAGTGATGGAGCGTGGGGTTGCGTGTGTGTGTGTGCGGCGGTGGGGGGAGTGATGGAGCATGGGGTTGCGTGTGTGTGTGCGGTGGCGGGGGGAGTGATGGAGCGGGTTGCGTGTGTGTGTGCGGCGGGGGGAGTGGGGTTGCGTGTGTGTGTGCGGCGGCGGGGAAGTGATGGAGCCTGGGGTTGCGTGTGTGTGTGCGGCGGCGGGGGGAGTGATGGAGCGTGGGGTTGCGTGTGTGTGTGCGGCGGCGGGGGGAGTGATGGAGCGTGGGGTTGCGTGTGTGTGTGCGGCGGCTAAGTTTCGTTGGTTTTTTTTAGAGTTTTGTTGTTTTGCCGTTTTGTGAGTGTGTTGTTGTGTTGTTTTTCATTTTGAGTAGATATGTTTGTACCTTGTGGGTTGTGTTATGGGCATGGGAATTTTGGTTAAGTTTCGTTGGGGTTTTTTTTAGAGTTTTGTTGTTTTGCCGTTTTGTGAGTGTGTTGTTGTGTTGTTTTTCATTTTGAGTAGATATGTTTGTACCTTGTGGGTTGTGTTATGGGCATGGGAATTTTGGTTAAGTTTCGTTGTTTTTTAGAGTTTTGTTGTTTTGCCATTTTGTGAGTGTGTTGTTGTGTTGTTTTTCATTTTGAGTAGATATGTTTGTACCTTGTGGGTTGTGTTATGGGCATGGGAATTTTGGTTAAGTTTCGTTGGGGGTTTTTAGAGTTTTGTTGTTTTGCCATTTTGTGAGTGTGTTGTTGTGTTGTTTTTCATTTTGAGTAGATATGTTTGTACCTTGTGGGTTGTGTTATGGGCATGGGAATTTTGATTAAGTTTCGTTGGGGTTTTTTTGAGTTTTGTTGTTTTGCCGTTTTGTGAGTGTGTTGTTGTGTTGTTTTTCATTTTGAGTAGATATGTTTGTACCTTGTGGGTTGTGTTATGAGCATGGGAATTTTGGTTAAGTTTTGTTGGTTTTTTTTGAGTTTTGTTGTTTTGCCGTTTTGTGAGTGTGTTGTTGTGTTGTTTTTCATTTTGAGTAGATATGTTTGTACCTTGTGGGTTGTTATGGGCATGGGAATTTTGGTTAAGTTTCGTTGGGTTTTTGAGTTTTGTTGTTTTGCCGTTTTGTGAGTGTGTTGTTGTGTTGTTTTTCATTTTGAGTAGATATGTTTGTACCTTGTGGGTTGTGTTATGGGCATGGTAATTTTGGTGCAGTTTCGTTGGGGGGTTGTGGAGTTTTGCTGTCCCGTTGAACCAACCTAACAGATTTATATATATAGATGTCTGACCAAATGTGTCAAGCGTGATGTGTTCTGAGAGAGACAGAGAGTATGGAACAGGAATGGACAAATGTTAAGTGCATATGTGTTTGAAACACAGAGAGTATATGAGAGAGAATGTATATAGGAGCCTATGAGGGGATTGCATCTAAATCCTAACAGTAGAGGTACACACTAGGAATTAGTGACTAAAGCCACTGCCTGTCATTCAGCCTCTTGAACCAATATTTCCTAGAACTTGTTTTCCTCTTGAACCAATATTTCCCCTGACCCCATTATACTTGATACATAAAGTATGCTGATTTGCATTTTAGTTTGAAAAATGGAAGACCTTGAAAATTAATAATGGATTTATAAAGCAGAAAATATGAAGTGGAGAACTTTGTTTATTATGAAATGTGTGTGTGTCACCAAGTTTGCCTAACTCCAGGCATAATTCCAATACAGCTATCAACAAATAAGAAAAGTAAATAGTGTATTGATTTATAAACTCACAACAGATGCCACATTAAAGCTGATGTGAACCAGATGGTAGATATAATCTGATGGCAGTCAACTCCACTTGGTGTCGCATCACCTTTAAGAACCTGATTGAAGGATGAAAAGATACTTATATAAATAGGGTATAGTGAGCATCTTTTTTCTTATTGGGCAAGATATGTCATGTGATAGGGCTTAGAAAGATATATAACAAACTGAAAGGTGGTGTACAGGGTGTTTTATCATTCACCTCCTACTAAGATGTAGCTGTCAGCAAGAGCAATGGATGTTTTTGCCCTAAAAATGATGGGAAAGGGAGCCTCTTAAGTTCCCCATTGCTACCAATGAGTCAGATTTTCCCAGAACTTTTAGTTGCCAGACTGAAAAACAGAGTATTTTTCCCAACCGAATTTGGGAAGCTCCCAAAAATGGATCTGAGGATCCACCAAAATCCATATACTGAAAACAGAATGGTGTTTAACAGAATTGCACGCCCCTAATGTGTATATAATATGCCCACTATTATGTGATCACTGTAGTCCCAAAGATTGTGTAGTCCTTTGGTAGACATATGGGGTAATTTTTGAGTTATCAACAGTCGGCACCAGCCTGCCAGCTCTCTCCACCTTTGTTTCTGGATCTCGTGCCTTCCTCTACCCACCTTGCCTCTTTTAGCTGGTACAGAACTTCAATGTCTTATCCAAATCTGAAGATTAAATGCACCACTAAGCAATTCATCATCTCGGTGCAGCTTTAACACCTCCTGTCTACAGCGTTAACTTTCATTGATGATCTAATTTAAACCAACTGTTTTTGCTAATTCAGAAATTAATGATGTGGCCACCACTAATTATGCTGGAGGAGTAGATGTAAGTTGCATGCCTAATGAAAGGCTCAAATTAGAAAATCAACTTTCCCAGAGGGATCAGGCCTTTTTAAACCCTGCTGTGTCACACTGTCCATTTCAAAAAGTAACTCCTGGATGAGAAAGCAAAGGGATGGCTGAATATTTCCTTTCACAAGAATTCAAGACGGCAAACAAAGCTCTTTTTCTACAATAAATATGTGTTTCCTCAAAATTAATTCTTCTTTGAGAGCTGTTTTATACAAGCAGATAGAAAGAATGGCACTTGCCACCACCACAAAGGATCCATTGGCTTTCCTGATCTAGTTGGCTATAAATACTTGAGGTCAAGACTAGTCATCTTCCATCAACAACAAAAAGGGTTTGGTAGTCTAGTTCAGCAACATTACAGCAGAACAAGAACCACCCATGTCAACAACTGGTATGAGGGCTGCTGGTAATGTGGGGAAAAGACTACTGCTCTCATTGCACAAAAATCCAAAACAAAAGCCACAAAAACTAATTTTCTCCCTGGAGTAAGGGATGCCAAAAATGGGGGGAATTAAAAGTCCGGTTTATGAGATTCCCAAATCCTTTCTTTCACTCTCAGGTCCATAACAATTATTTATTTAATTACAAACTTGCGTATTCCAAAATCTAAAAATAAAATGCAAAATATTAAATTAGGCTCTAACAACTTTAGCAAAAAAAAAAATAAAACTTATAGTATAGAAGTAGTAAGTGTTGTAATGTGCTAATAACATATTAATCTCACTGTTATTTTTGTATTAAAAAATATCCAAAATGGCTAACTCCCCATGCCTCCAATGTAGCATTTTTAACATGAGGAAGAACTTATGCATTTTAAATTAAAAATTGAATAGTCGAAATATAAAAACAATAATTCAAATATTTTATTAAATATTTGAAGATACACAAAAACTAATTTTCCCCCTGGAGTAAGGGATGCCAAAAATGGGTGGAATTAAAAGTCCGGTTTATGAGATTCCCAAATCCTTTCTTTCACTCTCAGGTCCATAACAATTATTTATTTAATTACAAACTTGCTTATAGAAGAAAATGTGTGTGTTGGGGGGGGGAGTGGGGGTAGAATCAGGAGCGGCTCAACCCATTACGCAAAGTAAGCACTCGCAGTATAGTTGATTTTGCCCAGGGGTGTTCTAGAGGTGCTCTTGGGGGAAAATAGACCTTGACATATGCGAGTTGTAGTTACTGGGATGTATAGTTCACCTACAATCAAAGAGCATTCTGAACTCCACCAATGATGGAATTGAACCAAATATGGCACACAGAACTCCCACGAAACAGAAAATATATATCAATGATTGGTTGGGGGGTGGGGCGCCAAAATACTGTTTGCTTACCGTTGAAAATTAGCTAGGGCCGCCTCTGGGTAGAATTCTCTCTGGAGTGACCCAGACACTATTCTGTGCACCTGCACTGATCCAGCAATGGAATAGGGACGAGACAGTAATCTAAGAATTCTTATAGATTGTGACTAAAATGCACTGCACTAAGGAGGGTGAAAGTTTATGGAAGAAGGAAAATATCCTGGATATGATCAATATTAGAGCGGTAATACAAGTTTCCAACATAAGTGAAAATCTGCACACTGATTACAAAGTCAGTGTTAGCATAAGGTTACTATAGCCAGTTTGCCCACCTCCAGCAGAATATATTCATATGAAATAGCCAGTAACTCCACATCTAGAACTCTGCATCAGTCTTAGTTCTTCTGACAGCATCATCAGCATGAGGTCAGAATGGAGAGTTCTCTTTCAGCCAATTCATATTAGCATAAACCACACTGGCCAATCTCGTTCCTTCATGCAGTTCCAGAATAAAGTCACAATGGGCAGTTCATCGCCATCTAGCAGACAGCATCAAGACACAGCCATATCTTTGAAATCTCAAATTCACAAAGGCTTTACTTTATAGTTGAACAGATTGCAAGAGAGGAAGATCATACGGAGACTGGTAGGCACATAGGGAATGAGTGCAGATGTATTCGGATTGAGCCAAAGAAATTGGAAGTTTAAAGGCCAGATTGTAGAATGGTTAATCTTTGAATTTTTCAACTGCTCAACCCAGTCACAGAGCATTTCAAGAAACCTAAACAATAAAATATTAACTTGCAGAAACACAAATTACAAAGGAAGAGTGTGATCAGGAACCACATGTAGACATCTTTTAAAGAACCATACATTGTTGAGAAATTGATCATGACCAATATTCTATGACAGAATAACATAACAATGAAGGTGAGACCTCTTTGAAATACTGTGTCCAGTTTTCAACTCCACACTTTAAAAATTGGAGGTGCATCTGTAATAAGAAATTCCATATGCAGATTTGAGAAATGTAAAATTTATATGATGTGTGGGAATGAACGGAAGAATGGAAGGATGTATGAATGGAGTTAATAATTTTGGAAAAACCAGTAAAAGACCCAGGCCTGCAATGACTAACTACCTGCTTGCTGGACTGTAACTAAAAGTAAGCTGTGATAAGAACTGGGACAGTGATAACAGAAATGTTTGCAACATTCCTTATGTTAAGAAGGAAGTCAACACAAGCCTTGTGTTTGTCAACACCAATCAAGAAGATCAACATCTGGCCAGGAAAGACGTCTATCATTATTTTACAACTTTGGGACTACATCAACAGAATATTCCTATAAAAGACTCAGTCTAATAATGCTCAGAGTGTGGCAGACCGAGGAGTCTGTTCCACCCACCATGCTCTACTCCATGGAAAGGAGGGAGATGGTGTATTTGGAAAGTGTCAGATATGCTATGGAAAAGCATGATTCTGGACACTTTAGGGCTTCTTTCTCAAGGGAAGAGGAAGAAGTGCGCTTTTGGAGTCTTGGATTTTGTGCAGGGAAATTGCAATAAAAAGAGCTTATGCTTCAAAGTCATTGAAAAGTCATTCATGACACATCCACACTGTAGATGCAGTTTGATACCACTTTAAGTGCTATGGCTCAATGCTATGGAATCATGGTAGTGCTAGTTTTACAAGGCTTACAGCTTTCTCTGCCAAAGACAACTGGTGCCTCACCAAACTACAAATCCTGGGATTCTACTAGGTGAACCAAACTACTTTACTTCTACATTCTTCTAATGTTGTCTTGCACAATGGAAGGATGCAAGACAACATTCCTCATATATCTCTGTTACATAAAAGAAGACAAAAACTTGTTCTTTGCTTATGTAGATGACAGAGCTAAATCTATAAACAAAAGTTATGGGATGGCAGATAAAGATTAAACAGATAAAGTTCATAATGGAAAATAAATTCGATAGTGGACGCAATTAGTAGTAATAGTGTGGGATTGGTTTTATTTCTTTGGAAGTTTTCAGGTAAGAGTTGAAGATCCTTTGGTCCAGATTTCCTGAACTGAGCAGTAACTTAATGTTTCTATAAGGTTTCCTCTATCTTTGTGACTTATCAAACAAGCTGGGGGGAAACACGTTGAGATAATTAAGTATTTTCTATTTTTAATAAGCACTATTTTTATTACACTGAAGAGGACATAATGAAGTATAAGGAAAAGGTAAAATGTTTGGAATTGAGGTAAAATTTGAAAGGCAAACACACAAAGCCAAAGTATGCCAGTCACTTCATATTCAGGATTACAGGAAAAATAAGAACAGAATTCAATGGTCTCCTGAAGTAATGCTTTCTAAAAGAGCCTCTCCCTATACTGTTTGTTTGTTATTTTGAAGACATAATACAAATAAAGCTGTATAGTACAGTGTTTCTATATGTCTCACACTTGCTGCCTGATGCACTTGCAATGTAAATAGGCCAATGGGGATAATGATAATTATAGTTGTCCTTGTTATTTACTACTTCTCTCTGTTCCCTTGCTACAGGATTGCCACAAGATAGTACATCCCAGTCTCATGGCAGCTATTTGGAAATGGGGACACTAAATTTCATTAGCTTTCTAATTAGTTTTAGTATACACAAAAACAAACTTGACTGCTTTCAGCTTAGATACTGAAACTGACTCAGTCAAATAAGATGACAAAATAGATGCAGGTATGAATGTTTCTCTATAGGCCAGGTAATAACATTAACAATAATAATAATAATCTTTATTTATATCCCACAACCATCTCCCCAATGGGGACTCAGGGCGGCTAACATGAAAAACGAAATGCAAAGATACAGAATGGGGGACGCCTGGCTCGAGAGCAGTATGTGTGAAATAGATCTTGGAGTCCTTGTGGACAACAAGTTAAACATGAGGCAACAATGTGATGTGGCGGCAAAAAAGTCAATGGGATTTTGGCCTGCATCAATAGGAGCATAGTGTCTAGATCTAGGGAAGTAATGCTACCCCTCTATTCTGTTTTGGTTGGACCACACCTGGAATATTGTGTCCAATTCTGGGCACCACAATTCAAGAGAGATATTGACAAGCTGGAATGTGTCCAGAGGAGGGCGACTAAAATGATCAAGGGTATGGCGAACAAGCCCTATGAGGAGCGCCTTAAGGAGCTGGGCATGTTTAGCCTGAAGAAGAGAAGCCTGAGAGGAGATATGATAGTCATGTATAAATATGTGAGAGGAAGCCACAGGGAGGAGGGAGCAAGCTTGTTTTCTGCTGCCTTGGAAACTAGGACGTGGAGCAATGGCTTCAAACTACAAGAGAGGAGATTCCATTTGAACATGAGGAAGAACTTCCTGACTGTGAGAGCCATTCAGCAGTGGAACTCTCTGCCCCGGAGTGTGGTGGAAGCTTTTAAACAGAGGCTGGATGGCCATCTGTCAGGGGTGATTTGAATGCAATGTTCCTGCTTCTTGGCAGGGGGTTAGACTGGATGGCCCATGAGGTCTCTTCCAACTCTTTGATTCTATGATTCTATGAGGCCAAGCCCTTTTAAAATACAATACAACACAGTAAAATACAGAATACAGGAAACACAATACATCAAAAAAATAAATTACAATAACAAAGTGAAATAATAAAGCAAATTCACACAATAAAAATTAACAGAATGGGCAGGCCAACTGGATGAGACAAAATGATAAAACCCTGGGTGAGGTAGCAATAGAAAGTATGTAAGTGAAGGGAACCCAAGAAAATAAAACAGTGGGGTAAGATATTAGCATGCATGCAGGGGTTAGAGATCTTGATTTAGGGAGCTAACATGCCAATGATCTGTGGAAAGAATTTTTATTATAGGAAAACCATTCTAAGATGGGGTAGTGACTCAGGGTGCTGCTCTAACCAACCACCTGGTATGGCGACATCATCAAGTATAGAAAAATCAACACCCTAGCATGCTTTCAGGATGCTTCCACCTCGGAGCCTGCTGGATGCCAACACATGACGTCAAGCAACTTCCAGCAGGCTCCATGGAGGAAGCATCCTTACAATGTGGTAGGATGCTTTCCATTTTGTGTAGACAACAATTAGGGGAAACTGGACTGTGATACTTCCCCCTGTGGAATGAGGAAAGTGGTGCAGCCAGCAATTTGGGGCACTGGGCAACATTTTCCCCCCACTATCCATGGATTCGCCATGCTGCTTGTCGAATCCCCTCACTGCCCCAGGGATTACAACCTCAATATGATGAGCTCCTTAGCTACATCTGGGAAAACCAAGAGAGAACTCAAGGGAAGAAGAAGAGGTGAAGAAACATCCCTAAAAGTACTGTATGTCGCAGCAATGAGATCTCTATGCTGGATTTCATATCAAAAAATCACAAGTTGAACACTTCCCAAGTGTCTAGGACTGTGTGATGTATTTTCGAATGATGCGCGCGGATCCAAGTAAAGTGGCATTTTGCAGTTGACAGATCGTGATTTTATCAATGTTTATTATTTCCAAATGCCGGCTGAGATCTTTTGGCATGGCATCCAGTGTGCCAATGACCACTGGGACCATGTGTACTGGTTTATGCCAGAGCCTTTGCAGTTGGATTTTGAGGTCCTGATAACCACTGAGTTTTTCCTGTTATTTTTCCTCAACCAGTGACTGTCAACCAGTATGGTGATGTTAATAATCCAAACTTTTTTCTTTTCCACAATCATGATGTCTGGCTATTGTGTTCCAAAATTTTGTCAGTCTGGATTCAAAATTATTATTATTATTGTTGTTGTTGTTGTTGTTGTTGTTATATCATATTTTTGGATCCAATATGCTGAGATTAAATTGTGAGTAAGCACACCTAGGATGACAGTGCTGATCTTTTTACTTTATATCTATATCCCTCTTCATTGAATATCTTAAATATTTTAGAGTAGTTGCATGGAAATTATTGTAATCTTACCTTTTTTGAAGAACTGGACCAGAACTGTTTTCACTAAACCTTTCTAGAGCATGTCAAAGAACTCTGTGAGAGGGAAATAGTTTGTCTGTTCATCTATACTGCAATCATTTGTGTTTATTTTTTCCTTTATTGATCCCTAGAAATAATGTTCCATTAATAACCATAACTTTGTGTTGCCACAATTCAACCAGTTTCTAACTGGTAACATCACACTATACTCGAATCGAACTACCGTATATCACATATGCATATGTCATGAAAGTGTAATAAAATTCCATTTAATGTGGGCTCTACCATTTGTTGGCAACATTTATTCATTCATCCGATTTATGTATCATCTTTCTTCATAAAGAGGTTTTAAAATACACAATAGAACCCTTGGAAGATACTGAAAGATACAGAATAAAACTCTATAAGCAGTTGCTGGGGGAAATCATGCAGAACTCCTCAGAAAAAAGTAGTTGTTTACACAACTTAAACATTTTTAATGGGATTTCTATCTCCCTCCTGTTGATATTTTTTTAAAAAAGTGAAGGAAAAAACAGTTAATTATATAGATAATTTTCATAAACCATGCTCTTCATTCTCTCATAGATGTAACATGAAGTTGACCTGCAGTCTGTTTTCCCCATGTTTCCTAGTTAAATTGATTTTGCCTGCAATGCAATTATAAGCAGCTGCAAAAATCCACACCTCTCATCACATTATTTATTGATGCTGCGCTAGCCATGTGTCCATGGGTGAAAATTGCAGAGAATACTCTTTAACTAAGACACGTATTCAGCAAACCCTCTACTTCTATGTATGTTGGATGACATTAGATATCCCAGTGGATCTCATCAAGCTAACTTCATGCAAATATGCAAGTAGTCCCGAATGCCCTTTGTAAACTCAGCATTAAACATTTTCTGTCAATGAAAACCCATTTCAAAAGTGAGTATTGTAATTTTTCCCTTTTTTAAGAGAAAAAATCAAACAAGTTTAAAACCCATCTGGCTCTTAACTTACTACAGTAATCTATGCTGAGAATGATAAAGGTAAAATCACTAAATTCATAAGGAGCTACAAAGCAAACAATGTGTTCAACATTAATACCTCACATTTCCAAAATGGACCAGTGGATTATGTTGTTCTTATGGCTACCCTTGAAAACAAGAAGGACCATTACCATTTTATTTACATCCAGCACATGTGATTACGTAGTCTAAGAGGTGCCAATGCTTTGAGGTGCTTCCATGATGTCTTGAACTTGTTTTTTGGTGGAAGAGTGTGTTGGTGATGGCAAGGTTGTGTTTCACACATTTGGTGAGAAGCAGGATGCCATTCAAGTTGCTGTTTCCAACCCCATCTTTTCCTATGGTCCCTGGCCGCAGGTCGAAGTCTCGCCCGACTCTTGCATTAAAATCCCCCAGGAGAATGATTTTGTCCTCCTTAGATATCTCCGATAGGACGGTGTCCAGCTGATAGTAAAATTTATTCTTGATGTCTTCATCAGCATCTAGTGTTGATGCATAGGCACTTATGATGGTTGCCTGTTGGTTTTTGGCAAGTACAATTTGGAGGGTTGAGTCATTCTTTGATGCCAGTGGGTGCTTCGGTCAGATGTTTCATCAGATCATTTCTGATAACAAAGCCAACTAGGTGCATTCTTTGGTCTTCTTCAGGCAGTCCCTTCCAGAAGAAGGTGTAGCATCCCTTTTCTGCTTTCAGCTGTCCCTCTCCTGCTCTCCGGGTCTCCTGAAGTGTTGCTATGTTGATGTTAAAGCATCCCAGCTCCCTTGCAATGACAGTTCCCAAAACCAAGGTTACAACAACATCTATTATAAAACTCCAGTATGCTGATGACAATGTCATCTGTGCGCATTCATAAGAAGACCTACAAGCCACTCTAAACACCTTCGCAGAAGCATACGAGAAGCTCAGCCTTTCATTAAACATCGAGAAAACCAAATTGCTCTTCCAGTAGTCACCAGCAAATCTCTTGGGAAGATAAGCGGACAAATGTCAGCATGCTGGAAGAAGCAAAGACCACCAGCATTGAAGTGATGGTCCTCCGCCATCAACTGCTGGACTGGCCATGTTGTCCAGATGCTCAACCACTTTTTCCCAAAGCAGTTGCTCTATTCCAAACTCAAGAATGGAAAACGGAATGTTGGAGAACAGGAAAAGACATTTAAAGATGGGCTCAAAGCCAACCTTAAAAACTCTGGCATAGACACTGAAAACTGGGAAGCCTTGGCCCTTGAGCGCTCCAGTTGGCAGTCAGCTGTGACCAACAGTGCTGTAGAATTTGAAGAGGCACGAATGGAGGGCGAAAGAGAGAAAGGGGTCTCAAGCCAACCCCAATCGAGACCACCTTCCACCTGGAAACCGATGCCCTCACTGTGGGAGAAGATGCAGATCAAGAAAAGGCCTCCACAGTCACTTACGGAGCCACCGCCAGAACACCAAACTTGGAGGACCATCATCCTCAGACTATGAGGGATTGCCTAAGTAAGCAAGTAAATAAGTATTTACATCCATTTTTAATCATCAGAAAAAATCAGAAAATTTAAATGTAGGAGAAAACAAATTTGACAAATTTACCCATTCTCAGAAGATAGCTCAGAAAATTTACTTGGTTTAGAATGAAGGAAAAATTAGTAATAAGGAGTGCTTCAGAAATTAATAATAGGCACACACCTCTGTCTGTTGTTATGTAGTTAAAAAGAATCTGAACTGTAGGAATAATAATAATAACAATAATAATAATAACCCCTTCATCAGATACATTGGAGCCCCCGGTGGCGCAGTGGGTTAAAGCCTTGTGCTGGCAGGACTGAAGACCAACAGGTGACAGGTTCAAATCCCGGGAGAGGCGGATGAGCTCCCTCTATCGGCTCCAGCTCCTCATGTGGGGACATGAGAGAAGCCTCCCACAAGGATGATAAAACATCAGAAATCATCCGGGCGTCCCCGGGGCAACGTCCTTGCAGACGGCCAATTCTCTCACAACAGGAGTGGTTGCTCCTGACACGACCAAAAAAAATAATCAGATACATTGCTGGAATTGTGAACTGGACACAAGCAGAGCTGGGTGATCTAGACCAGAGGTCTTCTAACTTTTTAAACAAAGGCCTGGTCACAGTCCCTCAAACTGTTGGGGGGCCAGATTATAATTTGAAAAAAAAAACACATGAATTCCTATGCACACTGCACATATCTTATTTGTAGTGCAAAAACCACTTGAAAATAATACAATATTTAAAATGAAGAACAATTTTAACAAATGCAAACTAAACTTATTAGCATTTCAGTGGGGAGTATGGGTCTGCTTTTGGCTGATAAGATAGGATTGTTGTTGTTGTTGTTGTTGTTGAGTGCTTTCAAGTAGTTTCAGACTTAGGTTGACCCTAAGCGAGGGCCAGGTAAATGACCTTGGAGGGTCGTATCTGGCCCTCAGGCCTTAGTTTGAGGACCCCTGATCTATACAGAAAAAAAAAAGATGACATCATCTCCCTCCTGTCCTTCAGAAGACAATTGAAGACCTGGCTCTGGGGCCGGGCGTTCGAATAGAGGATAGCAGCAATATGGAAAGAAATTTTGGAATTTTTACAACATTGGATTCTCCTGGCTTGGTTTTGGCTTTACTGGCATGTTAATGTATTCCTAAATGAATGTATTGATTATTTGTATAATGTCTTTAAAATGTATAATGTCTTTAAAATGTAATACAACTGTTCGGTTGCCTGACACGATAAATAAATAAATATTCACCATACTTGGTGTACGTTTTTGGACATTATCACTAGAGTCCTAAAATAGATTTTGCTCCTTGGGACTGGAGTATGACAGTTTAGTCCTCTTCTTATCCCACCAAGCCTTATTGAAAACACTTTAGCTTACTGCAACTGGAGGGACATTATTCATCCCAATATGTGAATTCCCCATCTTTGTACATTCCCCTCCTTTTTTTCATTTTTGTTTTCTCTGTGAGAATTGTGGATCTTCAAGAGTTCAGGATTGGCTTTTCACTCCCTTAGAGGTTAGAGCTGCACACTTCTGTGCTTCCAGGTTTTCAAAGTACCGAAGAACTGTCCCTATGATCACATACAATATTAATTAAAAATAATGAGCATTTTGCAATTAAAAGGATTTTTATCTTGTGTTTATTTTGCATGACACATGTGTCGTTTAGACTTTGAAACCATTTTAGCAGCACAAAACTGTGCATGAGAAGGAATTTCTGTAAAACAATCTTGACTCACAAGGAAAGGAGATGTTTAATCAAGAGGGGAAATTCATATCAGTGGCTTGGTGCAGCTGTGGATCTGCACAGTTAATTAATTATTATTATTATTTTAAAAAGGAACTGATTAGGGAGAAAGGCAAATCTTTTGGCTTTGCAGACTTTTCCATCTGTCTACCAGAAGTGGAAATGGCAGTAGATTGGGAGCAGAAAGAAGGAACACCCACAACAAGCCAACAGTATACAGTAGGGCTGGGTAACCACGGAAAAATTTGTTTCTAAACTCGCTTCGTTTCCAGGGGGCGCCAGCGTTTCTAAATTCTGAAGACTTCCGAAATTTGAGATTTCAAAGTTTCGTTATTTACGAAATTTCATTATTAATTACGAATCAATTCGTTAATGGCCGACACGATTGCGCAATACGCGAAAAAAACCTCCAAACGGGAGAGGGAGAACCTCTGAAGCTTCCCTTCTCCCTCTGTTGTTGACTGTTAGTGATAAAACTAACAACAACTAACCAAAACCAAACTATATTATATTATATTACATTACATTATATTATTATAATATTATTATATTATATTATTATATTATATTATATATATTATATATATTATATTATATTATTATTATATTAATATATTATTATTATTATTATTATTATTATTATTATTATTATTAAGAATGGATGGCCATCTGTCAGGGGTGCTTTAATATACAATTATATTATAATATAATATAATATAATATAATAATATACAATTATAATAATATAATATACATATAATATATATTATATTATATAATATATATATTATAATATATAATATATTATATTATATTATAATATAATTATATTATATAATAATATATTATAATATATAATATATATATAATATAATATAATATAATATAATATAGTAATATAATATATAATAGGAAGGAAGGAAGAGGAAGGGAAAGGAAGGGAAGAGACAGTACATATGGCTCTCTCTCCCCCCTCAGGTTTCATCTAGCATCTCCTCTTTAATCCGATTTAAATCCTGGCCAAATAGGGTTCCAGGAGAAAGAGGAGGGGGGGGGGGATGTGGGTTTTGCCAGCTGGATGCAAAGAAGGAAAGAAGGAAGGAAGGAAGAGGAAGGCAAGGGAAGAGACAGTACATATAGCTCAGGTTTCATCTAGCATCTCCTCTATAATCCGATTTAAATCCTGGCCAAATAGGGTGCCAGGAGAAAGAGGAGGGAGGGGGATGTGGGTTTTGCCAGCTGGAAGGGAAGGGAAGGGAAGGGAAGGGAAGGGAAGGGAAGAGACAGTACATACTGATCAGCCTGTCAGCCGAACTATCAGCAGTGTGGATTCAGATAACCCAGGGCCATTTCACGCAACCATATAACTCAGAATATAAAGCAGAAAATCCCACAATATGTGCTTTGAAATTGGATTATATGACAGTGTGGACTCCTTTCCCTTCTTCCTTCTTCAAGAGGAGGAGGAGGAAAGGCAACGCTGGCACCTTTTCTCTCCTTCTTTCCCCTTTTTCTTTTCCCGGAGGAGGATGAGGATGAGGAGGAGGAGGAGGAGGAGGAGGAAAGGCAACGCTGGCACCTTTTCTCTCCTTTTTCCCCCTTTTTCTTTTCCCGGAGGAGGAGGAGGAGGAAGAGGAAGAGGATGAGGATGGGGAGGAAAGGCAACACCAGACATACGAAAATAATTACGAAAATTGGAAAAATTGTTTCGATTCTTAATTACTCCTCACAGTATTCCTGCATGGCTCAATATTGGGTCGTAAGCTAATTTAAATACGAATCAATAACGAGTAACGAACATAACGATTGAAACCTCCCAGCCCTAGTATACAGCACTAGCCACAAGGTCACTGCAGAATTGGTTTCACATTACTGCATTGCTGAAAATGCTTTAGAAATCTGGTTGATTGGCCAGGTATTGTACAGCACTAATACCAGTTTTGCCCATTTTAAAAAATGACTGCTTTAACACGATTTGAAGATTAGCTTGTAGTGAATTTACAACAATGTCATGCGCTGGTAAGTTTTTTCATTCATGGCTGGGGAGCCTTCAACGTAGCTTACAAGCCTCATGTGATAAAGTCCTTTATGTGTTTTAAAGTATGCTGCTACTTATCTAGTCAACTGTGAATCTCCATTCCCCCACCATTCCCTTAAGCATCTCCCTAATAATTGAATACTGCATCTTCAGTCCTTACCGAAGCAATATAACAATGGTAGCAGTGAACCATTTATAAACTGGTAAAACCTCATTGAATTCATGAAAGCTTCCAATAGTTAAGGGTACAAGCTGACTCGTCATGTCTTTTCCTTGTACTGGAAAATACAAAATGGTAATTAGGCAATATGTCGGATGAACAAGTTTCTGCACTACTGTTCATCTAGCCATTGCTGTACAAATCTGAAACATGTACAAGGCTTCCTCTAATGATTTCAGTTATGTTCTGCAAGAACAATATGAGCTCCATTGTTTTAAACAGGCTAATGCTGTTTCTGTAATGTATATATATAGAGAGGAATAAGTTTGAAGTAACTGTGTGCATTTGAAAGGAATACAGCATTTGTAGGTAAAACCAAATCACCATTTGCTATTACAAGGCAAATGAGAGATGAAGCAATGTATTTCCTATCATATCAAGGGTATGAAACTCTGCTTCTGAGCTAGAGAAAGGTCCTCCTGCTGCTCCAAATTACAGTAACTTCTGGGGTGACCTTTCATTTTTCATTTGCCATGACATCCCTTACAATGTGATGTGATCCAAGATCTACGGAGACACTCATAGAAACACAGAATCAAAGAGTTGGAAGAGACCTCATGGGCCATCCAGTCCAACCCCCTGCCAAGAAGCAGGAATATTGCATTCAAATCACCCCTGACAGATGGCCATCCAGCCTCTGTTTAAAAGCTTCCAAAGAAGGAGCCTCCACCACACTCCGGGGCAGAGAGTTCCACTGCTGAACGGCTCTCACAGTCAGGAAGTTCTTCCTCATGTTCAGATGGAATCTCCTTTCTTGTAGTTTGAAGCCATTGTTCCGTGTCCTAGTCTCCAGGGAAGCAGAAAACAAGCTTGCTCCCTCCTCCCTGTGGCTTCCTCTCACATATTTATACATGGCTATCATATCTCCTCTCAGCCTTCTCTTCTTCAGGCTAAACATGCCCAGCTCCTTAAGTCCCTCCTCATAGGGCTTGTTCTCCAGACCCTTGATCATTTTAGTCGTCCTCCTCTGGACACATTCCAGCTTGTCAATATCTCTCTTGAATTGTGGTGCCCAGAATTGGACACAATATTCCATGTATGGTCTAACCAAAGCAGAATAGAGGGGTAGCAAGCGAGAGTCCAAAAGTGGCAGGATCAAACCCAGAACCTCAACCAATGGCTGATACCAAATGAGAGACTCCCCCTGGGCACACAGAAAACTGGGCGACTTGGAAGGCGCTGAACAGACTGCGCTCTGGCACCACGAGATGCAGAGCCAATCTTAAGAAATGGGGCTAAAAAGTGGAATCCATGACATGCGAGTGTGGAGAAGAGCAAACTACAGACCATTAGCTGCAATGCAACCTGAGACCTGCTACATGCACAATGGAGGACCTTCTTATAGTAACACCAGAGGCATTCCAAGTGGCCAGTTACTGGTCAAAGGACATTTAATCAACTACCAAGCTTGCAAACTTTGTGTTTTGTTTGTTTGTTAAAAAATGCAATACAACTGTTTGGTTTGCTCCTGACATGATAAATAAATAAACCACAAATACTCCTAATCTATTCATGAAGAATTACACTATCAATGCCCACAAATCAGAATGATTTAGAAAAGTCTTTATATATGCATTTCTGGGGTACAAAAGATGGTGGAGTTGCATTGTGGTAGTTGCATGAGCACAGTCTATACTACCCAATTGGGCTAAATCTGTTTGGCCTCACTGGAGTCTCACCATTGACTGACTTGCTGTTCCTGTCGCCACATCAGCCAGCTCTGGAGAAGTCCTGGCCATTGATGAGTGACTTTGTGATGTCAGTAAAGGTGCTCAGTTGACAGAGCTGTGACTGGCTGCCATGGAAACAGAAATGACACAGCCTAGATCTGTCCTTTTTTCCTCACATTATGGAATGGGGCAGTTCAAATTAGACCTGATCCAACTATTTACACTAACTACAACTTGTGGAGCTACTCCAGACCTTCATCTAGATATCCAGGTTCAACTTCTAGTTTTTAATTAATACCATATTTATTTGCATTCACACAAATAAATACTATATGTAAAAAGGCAAAAATATAAAATAATATTAAAGGACAACAATATAAAGCATTACAAAGCTACTAGATAATAGGGGTGTGCACGGCACCATTTTTAAAATGGGATCCAGGAATTCTTGCAGTTACAAAAACTGAATCTTCAGAAATGGAATGGGTGACGAGGCTTGAAGTGATGAGGCCAAAATGGACCATGTGGCAGCTGACATCAGCAGGACATGTTGGCAGCCACACAAACATAGGGTCCCCCCCTGCCTTGACTGAGCCAATCAGAGCAAGAAAGCAAATCACCTATCTTTTGGCTAAGCTGGTCTATATATACCAGGATGGGCTCCTCCATTTTCCTGTGGTGTCCTGCCGTTTGAGAGACAGAGATGTGCTAGTGTAGTTAGCTCCATGTTCTATCTCAGTGCCGTTACTGCTGAGGATGGCTTTTTCATTCAATTCCAATCTTTTTCTTTGGGAATTTTATTAAATTTGTGGGCAAAATGGAAGGTTGTTTTTTAAAAAATAAATATATATTTGACCTTAGGTTTCTCATAGTTTACATGTGCCGATAATAAATGCCCTGTCCGACTCACCGGGCAGGGCCGTTGCGGTGATGGGTGCTCTCCACTGAATAATGGCGGCCGCAGGGGCTTCTCCCTCCCAGAAGCCCCTGTGTGGCTGGCGAGATTCCTGCCAGCCGGCCGACCAGCTAATCATAAGCAGGCCCTGTCCCGCCTCCTCATTGGCTTGAGGGCTGGCTGCCATCTTCTAGGGCAGCCTTTATCAGGCTGCCACGTGTGGCTGCAGGCACAGTGCCTGCTTTTCATGCAGCAAAAGTGACAGCAGCGAGATCAGCGGTGGCAAGAACTGCGGTCGGAACAGCAGAGGCAGTGGCCCCCTCTCTAGATACCAATTCATGGCCATTTTCCACAGATCCCAGAGTGAGCTGGGCCTTACACACTCCAAATCTAGAGGGCAGTCCTCCAGGATTAGGGCAGCCACAATGGCTGCCGTGCATGGCATGTCAGTGGAGGTCATCAGGACCATTGAGCGCTGGAGATTCTCTGCCTATGTATCTTGCATCAGGCCGGGCCTCCTCCTTGAAGGAACTGGGACTGCTGCTTGCTCTCTTTCTCACTCTCACAGGGCCACCCAGCGGGCAGAAACGATGGAGGCAACAAGAGTAGAGAGCGCTGGGCATGAGGGAGCACCCACCAGGATATAGGCCAATAGGAGGAAGATGCTACAGGATGGCACCAGGGACAAATGGACTTGTATGCAATCGGAAGGGAGCTGGACCAGCCTGATCCTTCAGGAAGGAATACCAAGGATGACCCAAACACGAGGAAGCCACCCCAGCCAGGGCTTTGGTGTAGATGCACTTGGGGTGTGTCTTCAGTAGTGATGGTCTTGGCTCGCACTTGGGCCAGTTTGGACTGTGGGTTTGTTGGTTGTAGGTAGCCAGGGTTGGCAGCAAAGGGAGTGGGAAATCCCACCCCACCCCTTTTTGTGGCGGTTGGCATGGGCCCTGGATCAAACTGGCTTATCCCCCCTTACTGGAAGGGGGGAACAGCTGGTTGAGCAGGGGGTGCTGCGTAAGCTTCACCTGGTATTGTGCCGGCAGTACCCTGGCGTGGTTTTTATCAGTCAGCAGCAGGCTGTCCGATATGTGATCCAAAACCCATGCATGACAGCCAACCCCTGTTCCTGTAAGCAATAAATAAGTTGTGGCCAGTTTTCATCCCAATCTGGTGTATGTGTCATCTCTATTCGCTGGTGGAAGGTATGTTGCCCATGCACATACAAATGCCCTGCCCGACTCACCAAGCAGGACTGTTGCGGTGAAAGGTGCTCTCCGCTGGATGATGGTGGCCACAGTGCCTTCCCCTCCCAGAGGCCCCTGCGTGGCCAGTGAGATTTCCGCCGGCCAATCGGCAGCAGGCCCCGCCCTGCCCCACCTCCTCATTGGCTGGGGGGGGGCAACCACCATCTTCTAGGGCAGCCTTTATCAGGCTGCCATGTACGACTGCAGGCACAGTGCCTGCTTTTTGTGATCCGTTCCACCCACCTGGCTTTTCGTTTGGTCTGTTACTGTTGTAAGTTTGTCATGTTTTGGTTTATGTCACAATTCAGGTTGGCAGTTGGCATGGCCCCTGGATCCAGCTGGCTTATCCCCCCTTACCAGAAGGGGGGAACGCCCGGTTGAACAGGGGGTGCTATGTACACTTTGCCTGGTATTGTGTCGGCAGCACGCTGGTGTGTTTTTGTATCAGTCAGCAGCAGGCGGTCCTATGTGTGATCCAGAACCCATGAATGGCAGCCAACTCTTGTTCCTGTAAGAAATAAGTAAGTTGTCGGCAGTTTTCATCCCAATCTGGAGTATGTGTCATCTCTATTCGCTGGTGGAAGGTGTGTCGCCCATGCACACACAATAATTATTAAATAGCCAGATTTAGTCTGCACTTATATGAAAATATTTTAGTGGCAAAAATTTACTTTAAAAAGTTGGTCAAACATTTGTCACTATGGAAAACCACAGCAGCATCAGGGCCAGTCTATAAATAAAATACTCTACCAGCAGTAAATTGCCATAAAAGCTTTGGGAATATGAATCACTGAGAATGTTCAATTGCATTTAAATGTTGTTTTTGACATTAACCAGGAGGCAACTGCAAATTCTCAGAAATCTCAGATGCAAGACTTATTGTAGCAACCTCTACAATTTTTCCCACCAATTTTAGTATTTCTAGCCCAAGGGAACCAATCACTGCAAACACTAACGTTTTGAAAGTATGCTCTTCACTTCCAGGGAAAGTAAATGTTTTCTTTAAAAATGTTTTAATATTTTATAGCAAGAAGAAAACAAAAATAGCAGAACATAGATTAACATTTCACACAAACAAACCATTAGCAGTTGACCTAGACCCTTTCCACTTGAAGTGGTATTAAAAAACATGAGTTGTGTGGGCTTTTTGCTCTTCAACTTGTGATCAGATTCTCCAGCTGTCAGACCATTTCTTTTCTTTTTTTTAAGACTAGCATTTTGATTGCAATGTGTTTGAAGCTTGCTTTTTAATGAAGTGTTTTATTTGGCTTGAGAAAATGATTTAACTTATTACTCCACATGATTCCAAGGAGGTTCTTTGCCACTTTGGCCTTTGGGAATGAAACTGATCAATAATAAAGTCCTTGGAGTGTGAGTTCCTCCAGGCAATATCAGAAACCATTTATTTTTTACACCAGTGTGATTCAGTGGATTAAATCACTTCCCTGTTTTTCACTTTAATAGGCATAAGCCTGTTTCACTAAGATTGGGAGAATGAAAAACAAATTGCTGATTGAGTCAGTTGTCCATTATGATCTATATACAGACAATTTGTGCTATTAATTTCTAGGTGAAGCTGCTGTATTGCTATGTATTTGTGCCACATATGCTTCCTTGACCATTGCTGTGATCCAACAATTTATTTATTTATTTATTGTTCTTATACCCTGCTACCATCTTCCGCAGGACTCGGTGCGGTTTACAAGAGGCTAAGCCCAACAACATCATAAAAACAACAACAACAAAACAGTAAATAACTCATAAAAAGCAAAAACAATACAATAATAACACAACACATTTTAAAAACATGAGGCGGGCCAAATGTAAAAGTTTTAAAAGTTAAAAGCTGGGAAGTTTAAAGGGGATAGGAGGAATGTTCTGGGAAAGGTGGATGTGCAGACAGTTCTAAATCTCTCATAAAGTGCATTGAGGACATATTGCTTAGGATTCCTTATTCTGGGAAGGCACACCGGAACATCCAGGTTTTCAAGCTCCTTCTAAAGACTGCCAATGTTGGGGCCTGCCTGATATCTTTGGGGAGGGAGTTCCAGAGTCACAGGGCTACCACCGAGAATGCCCTGTCCCTCGTTCCCACCAATCACGCCTGTGAAGCAGGTGGGATCGTGAGCAGGACCTCACCAGATGAACGAAGAGATCATGTGGGTTCATATACAGAAATGCGGTCACGAAGGTAGATGGGTCCCAAACCATTTAGGGCTTTGTAGATAAGCACCTGCACCTTGAATTGGGCCCAGAAAATAAATGGCAGCCAATGGAGCTCCTTAAACAGGAGGGTTGACCTCTCTCTGTAAGGAGCACCAGTTAACAGTCTACATCAGTTAACAGTCTACACCAGTTAACAAAGGAGATTCCTGCAGAGAAATGGTCTTTTATGAATGCAGCTAGTGCACATATATTTCTGGTTATTCATCCCAACTGCACCACAGCATTCATCTGCATCCCTCTGAACCGGCAGTAATTACCATCTGGAGCCATTCATTACATGTTTAGCATTGAAATCATAAGTGTATGAAATTTCAGTGAAAAAAAAGGGCTTTGAGCAGTGTCTAATAATAATAATAATAACAACAACAACAACAATAATAATAATTTATTTATTTATTTATACCCCTCCACCATCTCCCCAAGGGAACTCGGGATGGCTTACATAAGGCCAAGCCCAACAACTGAGCTGGATGAGCACTGGGATGTTCCTGGGGACATCTCGGATTCCCATCCTCCTGTTTCAGTGGGGAAGGTGAGACCCTTTGAGTATGGAAGGGTTTCTGACAGTTCTTTTCCTTTCTGAAAAAATATATTTCTCAACTTAATGTGTTTTAAGAATAATAGAGTTGTGCAAAATTATCATTTCTCCACATAAATCGGATCAAATTCTTTTAATTCTTACGACATGATATCCAACACATATCCAATCCAAAAAAGCCAATGGGATTTTGGCCTGCATCAATAGGAGCATAGTGTCTAGGTCCAGGGAAGTAATGCTCCCCCTCTATTCTGCTTTGGTTAGACCACACCTGGAATATTGTGTCCAATTCTGGGCACCACAATTCAAGAGAGATATTGACAAGCTGGAATGTGTCCAGAGGAGGGTGACTAAAATGATCAAGGATCTGGAGAACAAGCCCTATGAGGAGTGGCTTAAGGAGGGAGCCACAGGGAGGAGGGACCAAGCTTGTTTTCTTCTTCCCTGGAGACTAGGACACGGAACAATGGCTTCAAACTACAAGAGAGGAGATTCATCTGAACATGAGGAAGAACTTCCTGACTGTGAGAGCCGTTCAGCAGTGGAACTCTCTGCCACAGAGTGTGGTGGAGGCTCCTTCTTTGGAAGCTTTTAAACAGAGGCTGGATGGCCATCTGTCGGGGGTGATTTGAATGCAATATTCCTGCTTCTTAGCAGGGGGTTGGACTGGATGGCCCATGAGGTCTCTTCCAACTCTTATACATGATAGTCGTCTTATATGCGGGAGTAGTCTTATACACCGGGAGCCGTCTTATAGAGCAGGTGCTAAAACTTCCAATCCAGATTGGAGAATCTGTGGTTGCTGCATATTGTGGGAAGAGCTCAAAAATAGCAGTGGCCACATCCCTGCTGTATGCAGCGACTATGAAAGCATTAAGGGCGGCGCTGTACGAGTATGATAGAAGAAAATCCATTCATCAGGATTAGTGGACTTAATGTGGTCCCGATGGTGAGGTGATGGGGCGCCTCACTGGGAAGTTGTAAGTGAATGGCAGAGGAAGCTGCAGGCGTCCGGGGCACCCGGGGTATGGAAAAAAGAGAGAGTGGCTCTGGCCCCAGAAAAACACAACTCTTTTACCTGTCTAGCCCGTCCTTGTATCCTATTACCGTATCTCCTCCTCTGCCTCTCAGATCTCGCTCCTGAAGACTGCAATAAAGTGGTGCAGGTGCGCATGTGCGAGATCTGAGAGGCAGAGAAGGAGGGACAGTAATAGGAAAATTACCATATTGAAATGAAATCTGATGCTTTTAAAAAATTTATTTGGTGTGTATTGGAAGAGGAGTAGTCTTATATGGCGAGTATATCCCAAACTCTATATTTTAACTGGAAAAGTTGGGGGTCGTCTTATATGCCCAGTCATCTTATATGCTGGAATATACTGCATGTTTGCAACCTCTCACTCTCTGTTAGATTCTTCTTCATTAAGAGAAACTTGTCCAACTTGATTATTTCTATGGTGCTGATGATTTCAATTCACACATTTCTTCATATTCAACATGTAAGGAAATTGATTATTTAAAAATTTAGTGTCAGGAGAAATAAAACTGACTAATGGCTAAACCAACCACCAAACATAGGTGGGGAAATATATATTGGCATTCTCAACTGAACCCAACCCAATCCAGTTCCAATTGATTTCTTGAGGAGTGGCCGATATTGTCAGAGGATATTGTTGTTGTTGTTGTTGTTGTTGTTGTTGACATGCAAAGATAGGAAACACCAGGATTGTGGTGCAGCTGGCTGAGTGTCAGCTGCATTATGATCACTCTGATCAAAAGGTCATGAGTTCGAAGCCAGCCGGGTTGTGTAGCCTGTTGTCGACCTTTGCAACCCGAAAGACAGTTGCATCTGTCAAGTAGGAAAATTAGGTACCACCTTAAAGTGTGGGGAGGCTAAATTAACTGATTTATGAGGCCATAAAGAAGACTCCAGCAAAGCATTCCAGCGGGGAAGCATGCGGGGAATGCGGAAGTGCTTCATCAGCGTCGCAGATGGACGATGAAAGCGACAGCTCCCCTGGTGGCCAGAAAAAGTTAAATAGCCTCTGTGTATGTCTGTATATGTTGTATGTCAAAATTGGCATTGAATGTTTGCCATATATGTGTACACTGTAATCCGCCCTGAGTCCCCTGCGGGGTGAGAAGGGCGGAATATAAAAGCTGTAAAATAAATAAATAAATAAATAAACATGTACAAAAACACATCACAATAATAAAAAGCAACATACAGATATGCCCCACACATCAAAAATAGTGGAGACAAATTTTTTTTATCCTTTCCTCCCAATTGCTAGAAGCCTTATAATTCTATGTTTTCTCTATAGAACATCTATAGAAAGTTCTGTTACTTAATTGATCCTACCAAACATCAAATCCCGCTGTTTGCTACATTGTTCATGCAAAAACAACAATTAGAATCTCCCAATCGTTATTGAAATGGCTCTCATTAAAATTGTTGATTTAACCACTTCAGGATCATCATATATGTGGATTATCCTATCTTCCTGTGATGCAATGGTTCTTGTCTTCTGTCTCTATGCATATACCAATTAAGCTATAATCATATACTGCATAATTAGCTTGTACTTCCTAATTTGCTCCTCTAACAATACCAGCCAAAAACATGTTGTCAATGGGATTTTGAAAGATGTCTCGAACAGAATTATGGTTTTGAAGACTTTGAGTTTGCAACAGAAATATTTTATATTGTGATGCATATCACTTGGAGCTCCTGTTGAAAAGCCACAAGATAGCAGAATACAGCTACAAAGCGGGAGTTTTTCCTGAGATCTTGAAAAGTCACTGCCAGTTAGTGATAAGCTATCAGTATTACAGAATGCCTATTTAGATTCATTCCAGGCAAGTCTCTGTGTCATCACTATGCATGTTTTCTTGGAAGCAAATCTCACTGAACTTGATATAATGTGCTCCCATGTAAACATGCTCTCAGTCTCTGCCGTCATCTTAAAATGTGATCCTGGAATGATCTAAAGCAGTAAGATGAATGCAATGAATAAAAAAACTTGCTGATAAAATGTAATTTGAACCAAAGTACTTCACCTTCCATTTTGCGAGATTTCCAACTTCTTTATTATTACCCCTTCCACTTGTCATTACTTTCACTCAAGTCCTGGTCTACATTGGTTTTATCAGAAAGTGTTTTTGTGAAATGAGGATGAGAGCAACTCTTCCAAACACTATCCTTTACCTATTTCTGCTACTGTTTGTCTCTCCTTATCAACTTCTGGGTTGGAAACCTGGGGGAGTATTGCCTCTGGTTGCCTAAGTCTATGGTGAGATCTAATATGTTTCCCAGTAATTTGACTGTTGTGCTGTGGAAATAGTTCTAAGATCATCAACTCATTTCTTCTCAACTATTCTTAGGGGGAAAATGCACAAGCATAGAGTGCTGCTGAGAAATCTTGTCCCTATCTAGATCGTATTGCATAATCACTAATAGGATCCTTAGAACTCTAGGGTCAATGTTTGTGTGTCTGGGAAAATGAATGACTAATTAAACCCAGCCATTATTTTACTGTGGATTTTCATAGCCTAATTACATTTTTTACCATAGCCATGGGCAATGTGATTAATAGAAGATGTTAAAGCAACCAAGCTGAAAGACAGCAATAATGGGATACTTACTTAGGTGATCCCTCATCGTCCGAGTAGGATAATCTTCCAGGGTGGGTCCATAGGTGACTATGAAGCCCTATTCTTGCTCTGCATCGTCTCCCGCAGTGAGGGTATTGGTTTCCAGGTGGATGGCAATCCCAGTCGGGGTTGGCTAGACGTGCCTTCCTCTTGGCACATTTCTCTATTTCACCCACCATTTGTGCCTCTTCAAATTCTGCAGCACTGCTGGTCACAGCTGACCTCCAGCTGGAGCGCTCAAGGGCCAGGGCTTCCCAGTTCTCAGTGTCTATGCCGGAGTTTTTAAGGTTGGCTTAGAGCCCATCTTTAAATCTCTTTTCCTGCCCACCAACATTCCGTTTTCCGTTCTTAAGTTCAGAGTAGAGCAACTGCTTTGGGAGACAGTGGTTGGGCATCCGGACAACGTGGCCGCTCCAGCGAAGTAGATGGCGGAGGACCATCGCTTCAGTGCTGGTGATCTTTGCTTCTTCCAGCATGCTGACATTTGTCCACTTGTCTTCCCAAGAGATTTTCAGAATTTTCCAGAGGCAGTGCTGATGGAATCATTCCAGAAGTTGCATGTGATGTCTGTAGACAGTCCATGTTTCGCAGGAATATAGCAGGGTTGGGAGATCAATTGCTTTATAAACAAGCACCTTGGTATCCCTATAGATGTCTTGGTCCTCAAACACTCTCTGCTTCATTTGGAAAAATGCTGCACTCGCAGAGCTCAGGGGTGTTGCATTTCAGTGTTGATGTTGAGTTTTAGGGAGAGGTGGATGCCAAGGTAGAGGAAATGGTCAACATTTTCTAATGTTACATCATTAAGCTGTATTTCTGGCATTGGAGAGGGATTGGCTGGTGATTGCTGGAAGAGCACTTTGGTTTTCTCAATGTTCAATGAGAGGCTGAGCTTCTCGTATGCTCTGTGAATGTGTTGGTCTTCTTCTGAATGCAAAAAGAAGACGTTGACATCAGCATTCTGAAGTTCTATAACATGTTGTTGTGACCTTGGTTTTGGCTTTCAGTCTGCTGAGGTTAAATAGCTTGCCATCTGTTCGATAGATGATTTCCACTCCGCTGGGAAGCTTCCCATCAACAAGATGAAGTATCATAGTGATGAAGATGGAGAATAAAGTTGGGGCAATAACACATCCCTGTTTGACACCTGATTCCAACTTAAATGGGTCACTTTGGGAGCCACTGCTGTCCAAGACTGTTGCCATCATGTAATCATGGAGGAGCCGCAGGATGTTCACAAAGTTGTTAGGACACCCGATTTTCTGGAGGATGGTCCAGAGAGTGCTGCGATTCACTGTGTCGAATGCCTTTGCAAGGTCAATGAATGCCATGTATAATGGGGTACACTAGGGCAGTCTTGTTTTTCTGTTCATGTATTCAAGTTGTGCTTGAAAAACCACTCCATCAAATAAAAGTTACTTAGAGATTTCAGCTGGTATAGCAAAATGTCTTTATTGCCAGTTTGTTAGCAATGCTTGTGACAGTTAAAAGCCTCCGGAGAACTTGATTGTATTTTCAATTTAAAACACACATGCATGCACACCTGGTTCCCTATATTGTCTCTTGCCAGTCTTTCAAAGTTAACTATTTTGCAGAAATAGGGTTTGCTTGTTGTAAACTCCAAGGAGATATATGTAGAAATCTCAAGATTTTCAAGATCCTACTTGAAGTTGACCATCTTAGCTTGTTAAGACAGCTCATTTTGTCCACTCAGGTGACCTCGCCTCACTATGAGACAAATATACCAAATGCATTTCCCCCATTGTGTTTTCTCCACTGTGGCTCCCCATCTTTGAAAATCACTACCTGGTGAGATTAAGCAATCCCCCTCCTTAGCAGACTTCAAAAAAAATCTGAATACCTGGCTTTTTCAGTGTGACTTTGAAGAGTGACCATTCACACCAGTTGTGTTGCCCCATCTAAAGTGTTCCCCTATGATGCACTTTCCCCCATTTTAAATTGAAAGCCTGTCCCCATTGTTTCATTTTCTTTGGGTCCCCTTATTTATTCATTTCTATTCCTACCTTACCCGAGGTTTTATCTTTTTATCTTGTTCTCTTGGCCTTTTTATCTTGTTCTCTTGTGTTGTATTGTACTTTAGAAGGGCTTGGCCTCATGTTAGCTACCTCAAGTACCCATTGGGGAGATGGTAGCAGGGTATAAATAAAGATTATTATTATTATTATTATTATTATTATTATTATTGTGTTTTCTGTAATTTGTGTGAAATATACTTTGAAAGTGCACCCACCTGCAGCAAGCAAAAGCTGAATGGTCATAAAGACATGAAGAAATAATTCATTGCTCCTATTTTATTTCAAGATCACAAAGATCATTTGGTGGCTTCAGTTGAAGCAAGGATTCATGAGAACAGGCGCTTCACAATAACAGGTCTCTCAAACGAATTTCCTAATGTGTCGAGATCAGTGCTTTAAAACATTGTTTCTGAACGCCTAAAGTTTAGGAAACTGTGCTCCCGTTGGGTCCCGAAACTCCTAACAGAGGACCATAAAAACCAAAGATTTGAGTGTGCGATCAAATCAAATTGTCTGCAATCAAAGAAGCGCGACCAGAGCGGTCCTCATTATGGATGTTGTCATGGCCATTTTTGAATTGTCGTACCCACTTACGCACTTTGCTTTCACTCATAACAGTATCACCGTACACTTCACAAATCTGTCAATGAATTTCTGCAGCAGGCACGTTCCTTGCTGACAAAAACTGTATCACTGAGCGAACCTCACATGCGGAGGGTGAGTTGATAGTCTTAAGCATTTTTAAAGCACAGAACAGAACCGTACAGGTTAGCTACAGAGCGGAAACTGAGCACAGTTGTTCCTGAGGCATGCCGGTACACGACGCACACGCTTGTTGCGGTATGCACGCGAACTACTAGTGTCTACAACAAAACGGACCTTACTTAAAAAATATCCCTCGTATATTTGAAATCCGAATCAACCTACAGAATTTCGCACACCTCTAGTTAAAAGTCCCGAGAATAGTGGAGAGCCAAAATTTCATATCCTTGAGGCTTAGCCTTCTCTTGCCAGTTCTTACACTTTTAAAAAGTTTATTTCTCTTGTATTAAAATATGTATAGAGTGATGTCTGGGCAGGAAATCTACAATTAAAACAACTCAAAACCATTCAACTGAAAAAAAGATGATAGAACACATAACTCAACAACTGAAGAGATTCCTTTACTCAATATGTCTTTTTTCCTCTCTTCCTGTCTTATGATTCCTGCTCCCTACTCTCTCCCCACCCACCATTCATGTTACATTACCGTTCCTTTCACACAGTAGTAAATGACATAAAATCCCTGTCCTTGGCGGCCTCACTTTTTACACGTCTCTCACTAAGACAGCATGAAGTGTCTCAGCATGAGATTCAGGGGAGGCTGATTGAATTAGGAGTCAGCCTCCTTTCATGAGAGTCTCCCTGCATTAAACTGAATTAAACTTTGAAATTGCTGGCCAGAATTAAACTGGATGTCTGGTGGTAGTTGTGGAAAAAAACTTGGCTTCCAGTCCATCTGGCAGCTGGCCTAAGGAGTCACAGCGCTTGATTGCTTCAGCAAACTGGCTGGGGAAAGCATGACCTTGATATCTTTGCTTCCCTTCACTCAAAATGAAATGTGGTACCAGTTGCTTGTTGGGCAGGGGAAGGAGATGCATTACAAAGCTTCAGGGATTAACATTGCAGGAATGTTCTAAACCAAATCTATTTGCCTGGAAGCTGAGCTAAATTCCCCAAAGGCATAGAAAGACACTTACTCAGCTCAGATTTTTAATATATCTGTTTGCCATGAATGCACTGATCTTTTTCTCTCAGCTTGGCTGAATCACAATTTACACACTGGATTTTGTAAGTTATTTTTACTTTCTAAGAAATAAAAAAACTGATCCTACTGTAAAGGTGTGAGATAGGGCAGCCTACTAGAGCATCATTCAACAGACTCACATACAGAAGCTTTCCATTACAGTAGTGAGTGAGATGACCAAATGTAAGTACATCAGTATTTGCCAATCCTTACATGCAAGAGTGGAAAAAAATGAAATTCTTCCCTCCATTGGGTGAGGGAGAGAATTTTTGCACATGTTTCTATTATTTTCACATTTTGGGACTGTTTATGAAAAATGGTGAAGGCTTTTCTCTCTCCAAAAGCTTGATTCTTGCAATAGTATGTTTTATGTACAAACTTGATTTCTCGGTAAAAAAGATTAAAGTTACGAAGGCTTTTCAAAAAAAGAAATCTGTAGTGCACATTAAAAAAAATAAAATACACATTTTTTTTTAAAAAAAAGTACTGGTCTATTCATTCTTTAATAGGGCAAAACATTTCATGGCATTTGACAATTTTTCAGCAAAATGGCATCACAAAACTTTATTTGTGGTCAAGGAAAATAAGAAGTGTGGAATTTTTAGACATCCCTAATCTGGAGTCAAGGGAATTAAATAGACATTTAAAGAAAAATTGTGTTAGATGTTTGGATGAACTTGAGAGATTTCTGTTCAATTCCCAAGCAATTAATAAAATTCATGGCATGGCCATGGGTCAGTCTCTCTCTCTCAACCTCATTGGGTTGTTGTGAATATGATATGGAAAGGAGTAAAACCATGATTACTACTCTAAGTTTCTTGGAGGACAATGAGATATAAATCTAAGAAGTAATTGATCAATTGCAACAGTTTATACCAGGTCAAGATATATCTAGTTGGTAGAAAGCCATCATGGTGGAGTGATCTGAGTGTTGGAGTATTACTATGAAACCAGGGCTTGATTTCTCTTTTTGGTCATGAAAATCTACTATGTTCCCTTGAGAGAGGCACACACTTTTGACCCAGAACCACAGTGATAGCTTTGCCTTAAGGTAAGGTCACAATAAGATGGAAATGACTTGAAGTCACACAACAATAACAAATAGTTAGTTTGTTGTTGTTCATTCGTTCAGTCGTCTCCGACTCTTCGTGATCTCATGGACCAGCCCACGCCAGAGCTCCCTGTCGGCCGTCACCACCCCCAGCTCCTTCAAGGTCAGTCCAGTCACTTCAAGGATGCCATCCATCCATCTTGCCCTTGGTCGGCCCCTCTTCCTTTTACCTTCCACTTTCCCCAGCATAATTGTCTTCTCTAGGCTTTCCTGTCTCCTCATGATGTGGCCAAAGTACTTCAACTTTGTCTCTAGTATCCTTCCCTCCAGTGAGCAGCCAGGCTTTATTTCCTGGAGGATGGACTGGTTAGATCTTCTCGCAGTCCAAGGCACTCTTAGAACTTTCCTCCAATACCACAGTTCAAAAGCATCTATCTTCCTTGGCTCAGCCTTCCCTAAGGTCCAGCAGTTAGTAGGTAGGTAGTAGTTAGTAGGTAGATTGAAATCTCCAGGCAGGCCAGAATGGAGTTGATATGCTGATGTTGTAACTGAAATTGCATCTTCATTACAGTCCTGCACAAGGCTAAAGGGTCAGCGAAAGTAAGGGAATCAGAACAAGTTCCAGACCCAATCTTAGTCTTTCCTGTTATTGACCTCACTATGATGAACAGCAAGTCAAAAGGGTTGATCATACTTGCATTCAGTTAAAGGTAGATGTTTCCTGTTCTCTCGTCCAATTAGGGAACAGAGAAATTGAGATTAATGTGCATGGAGATATTAGGGAAACTCATCATTTTAGTCTTCTTAGAAAAGACTAAATAGTTGCTTAGGACTCAAACAAGGTCCTTAGGAACTTTTAATTTATTTCACATAATGTATATATTTCCTTCATTCAAAAAAATGTAAATTTATACATAATAGGTATAGTTGTTCTAAAGTAAAGTAAGATATGATCACGTAATCAAAATATTGCAGTGGTTCTCACCTGTGGGAAGGTGTTTTGGCCTACAACTCCCAGAAATCCCAGCTAGTTTACCAGTGTTAAAATTTCTGGGAGTTGAAGGCCACAACATCTGGGGACCCACAGGTTGAGAACCACTGGTATATCAAATCTCAGGATATGGCATCGAAGAAATTCAAAATATGTATTTTTCTAGCCTAGAATTACAGCTCCCCTTTGGATTTGTCCTTTCAGTTACTGGTTAAAAAAAAACTCCACTGATATTTTTTTAACCTGGACTAGTTCTGATTTCAGATCATATTGAATGATGTTGGAACTCTCCAAGGTCTTGAAGGTCTGAACTTACTAATAGCTAGGTGTAGTTTGACTCAGAGAAAGAGGACAGCTCTCAGCCTGGTTCTCAGCCTGATAATGAGCAAGCAGGGAAGCAGGCTAACACAAACAAACAGACTGACCTTGACAATATGTGAACTTTAGATATTGCTGACCGATTGGAATTCCAAATTCAAAGGAGTGAAAGCTAACAAGAGGGAGGCTAGAGGCCAGAGAAACGCCTTCATGTTTTGCAGAGTATTAAACAGTGTATTTGAGACCAGATCTTTGTCAAAGCAACTTGGCGTTTAACTAAGGGGTTTTCCTAAACTAGGCTGGATTATCTTGCAGTTTTGTTGTTCATGGTTCCAGGACTTTGCCATGTTCTCTTGGGTTTTACTTTGCTGATGCCTTTTTGGATTAAGCTTCAAGTGCTATGTTATATTGACCTTTTGGAACATTAACCTTTGCTGTTAAGAACTTTTTTTACCTTTTATTTTTAATAAACTATAAAGACTTCTGGCTGTGTCCAATTTGGTGTTCTTCAGCAAGATGAATCTACTCTGAGGTGCAACATCCATTGCCATGTTGTCTCCATAGTATGGGAGCAGGTGAACTTCTCAAGAGTAAGCACCCTACAAATCTAGTTTTTTTGGTCAAAAGACCTTGCTCTATATCTGAGAAGTATCCATTTCAGAGCAGACTATCATGGATCTTGTATTTCAGAGATAGGGTATAGTAAATCAGATAGCTTGCTTCAAGTCTAGATTAAAATCTGAAATGTATTCCAAACCACACTGAAATGGAAGCCACCATTCTTCATACTATCTAGTAGACATATACAGTTATGCAGCCAGTACACCTACACTGAAAAGTAATATTAGTTTTGTCTTCATTCTTGAAATACCTAAATAGAATTAAGCCTGGATAAGAGAGTGCTGATCCAGGCAATTAGGACAAAACTGTGCTGGAAAAGAACCTGGCTCCTGGGTTCTTACTAAGCATTCTAGAAATAAAAAAACAACATGAGATCGAAGAGCTAGGTATGTAAGGGGGCAATGTGTTATGTCTTGATTAACTCATAATTATGCATTGCAGACAAAATTTCCAAGTGCAGATATAAAAATAGCAGATTTAATTTTAGAAGGGAAAGATTAAATCGGAAGAGCTACAAAATAAACACAAATTTCCTTGCAATCAGTGTGGCAAATACTGACATTTCAGAAGTGCAAATATATTAGGAAACTATTAAGCTCCTCAAGAATTTTACTTTTTCAGCAATAGATACAAAAGATGAGCCATTATATCTCCTGTTCTAGGAAGGGCTGACTTTAGAGGCAAGACCAACTAGTTTAATTCCTCATTCACCAGGATTCAAGAATCCTAACAGTGGTACAGGGTGAGGCAGCATAACTTCCTTTCTTCAAAACTTAATAAAACCTATTGTATGAATCAGATTTTTTTTTATAATGTAGGTGCATACCTAAAGTTTTGTTTTACATAGTTTTGAAGATTAAATTAGCTAGGTGACATCCCCCATTCTCCATTCTCCATACACTGAGTAAACAGATTTCTGGCGTTTGTCATGACTCTTGCCAGCATAGCAGGTGCTTTGTTGGCAATTTCTTCCTGGATGTTGGTCTTCAAATCTTGTAGGGTCCTTGGATGGCTCACATAAACACGGGATTTCAAAAAAACCCATAGAAAAAAATCACAAGGGGCCAAATCTGGAGAGCAGGCCGGTTACTCCAAATCTACTTGAAAAGTAGGCCTCARTGGCAAAAGCCCGCTCCTCACTGTTCCAACGCATAATGGTGACTGAACTGTGTCAGGACAAAACTTTATACTCCCACCTCTCGAATGAGACCACTAGAGCTCCRCTACGTCTTCAACCGACTGAATGGCATGCATTTTAAAAAATCTGGCAGTAGATTTTGTTACCCACAACCAATTTTATTAACCCCAGTATTTAAATAAATGTGGTATATTAACTTGCAAACAGCAAACTAGGTCTCTAAGTGTGATTTCTTATGTAACATAAATCATCCATCTGTGAGAGGAAGGTGCTAACAAGCAAAAGTCAAGTGCATGAATGGAATGAAATATCTTAGAAGAGAATGTGGCAAGTAAGTAGGATGAAGCCCTAAACAGGTCATTCACTAATCCAAAGTTTGTTTCACAGTCCTTCAGTTATAGACATTCTTAAATACATTATAAATCTAATTTGTCAGTCACTAACTTGATTGCATCTCAATAGATTGGAATGGTATATATGAAGGAATTAAATCAAGCTTGGAGCCACAGTAGAAGCCAAGATTATTAACCTGAAGCTATCTTACTTTGGTCATGTCATGAGCTAATGTGACTCACTGGAAAACAATAATAAAGTAAGTAAAGGGCAGTAGGAAAAGAGGAAGACTGCACTATTATTAGACAGGTACTACAGGGAAACTTTGGCCCTGAGTTTGCAAGACCTGAGCAGGACAGTTGTTTGGGATTCTTGCAGATCAGTCTTTCATGGGGGGTTACCATAAGTCAAAGTGGACTTGGGGGAAAAAAACAATAACAGCTTGGCTATATACATCCCAGTTAGGTAGTTTTGAATCCAATTAACACAGCTGATGAGCTAGGAAAATATTCAGCGTTCCTTATGATCCATAAGATCTGAAAAATGGAGGGCTGCACTTACCACAGATCTTTATGCCAGTCCAGATTACTTTTCCCCCAACTATCAATCTGTTTTATTCCATTTCTGCAGGATGTGAAAATTACCATGTGTATTAGGTGTGTGAAAAATATCATTACTCATCAGCTCTTGTAGGTTTTTTTAAATAAAAAATGTTTGTAAAGAATTCGAAAATTCCCCGAAAGTTAAATGATGAATGTAGCACACTATGGTGAGCTAACAGTGTAAAATGTGTGGTACAATTATTTCAAGTTTCATCATGATAGCTCAACAAATGAGGGAGAAATGAGCCATTGAAATTTCCCCACTTGTTCAATTACTTAACAAAAAAGTAAGAAAAATTACTTAATTACTAGGCCTGGGTAACAACGGAAAAATTTGTTTCTAAAATCGATTTGTATTTGGGGGTTTTTTTGTTTCGATATTTAAAATAATTACAAAATTTTCCTTTTAAAAAGTTCGATATTTACGAAATTTCGTAAATGGTAAAAAATTAACGAACCGATTTCCGAAACAATAACGACTCGATTCGTTAATGGCGGACGCGACCGCGAAATACGCTAAAATACCTCCAAAACCTTCTGAAGCTTCCCTCTCCCTCTGTTGTTGACTGTTGGTGTGATATTATAATTAGTTTTTCACTAATTAAACCATAAAACTGGCCCAGACATGCGGAAATAATAACGAAACGACCTCAAACCAATAACGAAACGAATACAATATCGAAATACGAAGCATTTACAAAACGTTTTTGAAAATTCGTTTTTTATAATTGCTCCAGAATGGTTCGTTATCGTTTTGTAATTGAAAAAATTAACGAATTATTAACGAATTAACGAAACGAAACCGCCCAGCCCTATTAATTACTAACAAAAAAATAATAAAATTTTGTTCTTCTCATTATAACAAATATTTTACTATTTTCACTTTAGAAAGTAAATGCCTGTTCCCCCAGTTATATAGTGACATTTGAAACATTTTTTTTACCAATCACACATATATTTCTCAGTTTCTTCATGTTAACATTTTTTTTAAAAAAATATTTTAATTGCACTATAATAAATGAAATGGGCTTGCAAGGCCTGAGCAGTCTTCAAGCTGCAGATCTATGATGTCAGAGCTTGGAAACATTAGTCTTCCAGCATAGACAGAAGCTATACTATGGGTCAGTTTATGATGAAATTAGAAAGACTGAAATCTTTGCTGGATGATCAGTTAAAACGTGGTGAGGAAAAACTTTTTAGTTGGAGAGCTGCACCTCAAATTTAACAAAAAGTCAAAAGACTAACAATGCTAGGGTTGTGGAGCGGGGACTGGATTTAATTCTTACCAGTCTGAACACTTTTCCACCAAGGATACATTATGCAGCTCAATTTTATATATATCTAAGCAGCAGTAAACCCCAATGCAACCACTTTCTTGCCTGTAAAGCTCAATTCAGGTCAATACAGTGTTTTGTCAGCTTGCAAAACTCAGCACAGTTCCAGGGAATAACTTGTTCGCATTAACTCTCCTGCTTGCAGTTCCATGCAGTAAACTTTTCTGTCTGCATCATCCATTATTTCCCTGCAAAGTTTAGCTCAATTCTAGGTAATTAAAATTTAAATATTATTACTAGTATAATTTTAATAGATGGATGGACTCTCACAAGCTACAGTCTAGGATGGATGGTGAGTGCAGACTCAAATTCCAGAGAGTTCAAGGAGCAAGTTGTGTAAAAAAAAAAAAAAGGTTGATAAAAGTGGAGGAAAGGACAGCAGAGCAGGAACATCCCTGGTGAGAATGAAGCAAATTAGAGAACATATTAATGTATTTCACAATTAAGGTCCACAACTTTAGAGCTTAGAATGTAAATATTCATTCCATCTCTTAATTGTTTTTTAACTGCTTTTATGATGTCAAGGATTGAATTTTTGCTGTTAACCGCTTTGAGTCGCCCAAGGGCTGAGAAACGCGGTACATAAATGAAGTAAATAAATCTATATAAATAAAAATGTAATGTTCGTTTGTGGTATTCACAGAACTCAAAAACCCCTGGATGAATTGGCACCAAATTTGGACACGATACACCTAACAACCCAATGTATGTCCTTCACTCAAAAAACAAACAAACAATGGAAACAAAAAGCAGAAAGGACTTCTAAACTGCATGTCCACAAAGGAGAAACTGCATACCCAGAAAGAGATCCATGGCCACACCCCCTCCTCCTCATGGGGAAACTGCCGGCCGTTAAAGCCTGAGGAGCCAGGCATGCTTGCATGCCCCCACACACACACACACAAGCGAGAGTAGGCCGCACGGAACCCCTTCTCTTTCCCTGCTCTGCCAGGAGGGCGGTCTCCTCCTCCTCCACCACCTTTCCCTGTTGGAAGAGGCCGGCGGGTGTAGAAGGGACTTTCTGTAGACCCTTCTTTCTTTTTTAACTCTTTCCTTTCTCTCTGATATTCTCACCTGTCTCTGGCAACAAGAGCACACATTTAACACAGAGACACACAGGAGGGAACTGCCTCTGCCACACTCCACCCGAAAGGACTCCCCTTCTTTCCTCTGTCCCTTTCTTTCCTTTTCTTCCTTCCTTCCCCTTCCTTTCCTCCCCTCCTCCTTCCTTCCTGTCCCTCCCTCCTTCCTTCTCCTTCCTTTCCTTCTTTCCCTCCTTCCCTTCCTTTCTGTCCCTCCTTTCTTCTTCCTTTCCTTCCTTTCCTCCCTCCCTCCCTTCTTCCTTCTTTCCCTTTCTTCATTTCCTTCCCTTCCTCCTTTCTTCACCCTCCTCCTCCCTTTCCCTCCTTCCTTCTCCCTTCCTTCCTGTCCCTCCTTCTTTCTTTTCCTTCCCTTCTTTCCCCCCTTCCTTCCTTCTTCCTTTCCTTCTATGTATGATATTAATACAATATTTTATATATTGTTATAAATATTATTATATAATATGTTACTATTATATATATTATATATATACATTATATATAATATTACTATATAATACAAATTAAATGGAACGGGCAGTCAAGAAGTAATGAGGGAAAGAGGGAAGGAATGAAGAAGGGAAAGGGGAAGGAAGAAAGGAGACAAGGACGGAGGGAAAGAAGAAAGGAAAGAAAGAAAGAAAGAAAGAGAAGCAAGAAAGGAGAGAAGGAAATAAAAAAGTGAAAGGAAAAAGAGGGAAAGAAGGAGAGAAGGAAGGAAGGAAGGATGCAACCAAAAAGCAAAGAAGGGGGGAAAGAAATAGGTAGAGATGGAAGAAAGAAGAGAAATAGGAAGGGAAAGAAATAGAGGAAAGGAAGGAAAGAGGGAAGGAAGGAAAGAAAGAGGAGAGAAGTTTGGCCACAGCAACGCATGGCGGGTACAGCTAGTAAATAAATAAATCTCTACTCCTAACATATTTGTGTATTCACATATCTTGCTGGCTTAAGGGAAGTTTGGCCATTCTTTCCTCTTCATAATGTTTTTATGGCTTCAGGTGAAACTGATGCAGATTTGTTTTTGTGTAATGATATTTTTCACACAATACAAAATATTTTCATAATTAACTGGGTGGAACAGTCTCAAGTCAAACTATGTATCTAATCTTCATTTATTTTTAAAAAATCAACTTATTATTCTAATTCCTCCTTTTTCTTGGTTCTTTCAAAATAATCTCGAATTTTGCTCTTTCAAAACATATTGTCCTTCCTTTCAGAGAAAAATTATACTGCTGTCAGAAAAGATGCCTTTGATTTAAATAGCTAAAGCCTGGGAAGGAAAATTATTTATTTCCACATCGCTTCAAACAGCTGGAATGTTTGATTGATTGTGAGAAAGCCAAAGAGAGGCACTCAAACAAAAGCAAGTGACAAGAAAGCAATGATAAATATGTAATTGTAAGGAAATGTCTATAAATCACATAAGTATCCAAGCTGTATATAAAAACAACTTGTATATGAAGGTAAGTTCATATCAAAATTTCACAATACATTGCTTGGAATACACCGTTTACATCACAAATAATTTTCACAGCATGTTATGAAATACCTCTGGCTCTATAAAATTAAGAAGTGCCAAAATTTAATCTGGGTCTTCCTAGGGATTTTATAGCTAATCCATATGAGAAGAGGAGCAATGGTTTAACTGGATGCTATAAAATGTTGCTTGCTTCATCACCATTTCCTGCATGGGCATCAAAACAACAAATCCAACAATGTTTATCAGAAAGAATCTGGTAATCACAACGAAAAAAGAGACTGTACTGCAAGATGATAAGAAAAGAGGAGGACTAGGCACCTCTTCATGCAGGCCTTTTGGGTTGTGCTGTTGTGCCACTAAAGGGAAGGTGTGTGGGGTGGCTCATGGTGTCCCGTGTGTCCTCCCTACTTTTTCCATCACAAGGTGGGGATGGGACAGGATGCATTGGCCCCCTTCCCCATCAGATGGCAGAATGGGCAGCAACATGTAGCAATGTGTGTGTTGCCTCACTGCCCTTTCAACCCAAGCCACACTTTCCTCCCCATAGTGGTGGAGGAAGCACCTTTGGGCACTTCCCCTCCACTTTGGAATGAATGTGGGTGGGACCTGATGTGCATTGTATGATGGTGTACAGC
>NW_026846588.1:119385264-119428336 GCF_025583915.1 Anolis sagrei ordinatus | reverse complement strand
AAGATAAATAAAACGAGTTAAATAAGACTATCCTCATGATTGAACAATTGTAATAAGTATAGCAATAGTAGTAAATTACTATTGCTAGTTTACTACTATTGCTATAGTAGTAAACTACTATTTTTAGGGGGGATGGGGATGTGGTGGTGGTGGGATTGGGGAATAATACTAGTATTTTGACTGCTGAATTTTGAAGATTGTATGTTTCTATTTATCTATATAAATAAAAAATGTAATGTTCATTTGTGGGATTAACAGAACTCAAAACCCACTTGGGGGAATTGACACCAAATTTGGACACAAGACACCTAACAACTCAATGTATGTCCTTCACTCATAAAAACACTGAAAAACACAGCAGAAGGGACTTAAAAAGTCCCAAAAAGCTAAATGATGAAAAGCTAAATGACAATACAGAAAAAGAGAGGAAAGAGGGAGGAAAGGGGAAGAAAAAAAGAAAGAAAAGAAAAGAAAGAGGGAGAGAAAGAAAGAAAGTAGAAAAGGGATAAAGAAGCATGGAAGCAAAGAGAGAAGGAAGGAAGGAAGGAAGTAGAGAAGGAAGAAAGGAGAGAAAAAGGAAGGGAAAGAAAAAGGGAGAAGGAAGGAAAGTTAGAGAAGGAAGGAAGGAGAGAAGGAAAGAACAAAGGGAAAGGGAGCGAAGGAAGGGGAAAAGATGTAGAGAAAGAGGGAGGGAATGAAAGAAGGAAAGAGAGAAGGAAGAAAAGAGAGACAGCAGAAGAGAAAGAAAAAGGGGGAAGGAAAGAAAGAGATAGAGAAGGATGGAAGAAGAGAAGGAAAGACGGAAGGAAGGAAGGAAGGAAGGAAGGAAGGAAGGAAGGAAGGAAGGAAGGAAGGAAGGAAAGAGGATGTGATGGAAGGAGGGGAATAAGGAGAGAAAGAGGGAAGGTTGGCCACAGCAACGCGTGGCGGATACATCTAGTGATATATATTTTTTTAAAAAAAAGAATGAAGCAGTAATATGTTTTTTTGTTCTAGAAAAAGTATTTGTTTTTTGTATATTTTTGTCAGTCCGTGTGTTTATATGTAGGTTTTATGTTAATTTGTTTAAATGAAAATAATTATAAAAAGAGAGAGAGTAGTATGTAAAGAGGGTTCGTATGTGTCCTATGTGCAGTTCCTGTGCAGTCAGTTTCTCAACAGATTCAACTGCCTCTAAGTCAGTGGTTCTCTCAACGTGTGAGTCCCCAGTTGTTTTGGGCTTCAACTCCCAGAAATCCTAACAACTGGTAGACTGGCTAGGATTTCTGAGAGTTGCAGGCCAAAACACCTGGGGACCCACACGTTGAGAACCACTGCTTTAAGCCATTATTTGGATTATTTGCTTTTTTCTAGAAGGACTCATTGTGAATCCTGAAGGCAAATCTCTCACAAATACAGCATCCCCAATTGCTGCCATTGGCTTGCAGTTTTCAAGGCTTTCATCACATTTCAACTAAGAAAATAAAATCTTGACAAACTGCTGCAAAAAGAGTTGTCAGAAGTCAATGTACCTGACATTAGTATTTTGTTTTTCAAATATACATCATTTATTAAAAAGCCTAGGATAAAGATGTATTTCCTTTCCTTGAGATTGCTTTTCTTTGTGCTCTGAGAGGAAGAGCTGCAAGGGCTTTGAAACACGATGACGGCTGTTTTCCATGTTGCTTCTTAAATAGTGCTCTTAGTTGAAATCCTGTTTTGCAGCCTACAACAACAGTCTTCAGGGAATCACAACAGAGATTATTGCATCTTGCAGAACAGCAGAGCTCTACTGGGGATTAATTATATCCTTCTTCCTCAAAAATATTGAGGGAGGACACTAAGAAATACAAAGCTTTGTTTAATTAATGCTGTAGTTCCTTTTTTCATAACAAGTAAATAGGACACTGAAAATTAGTTCTTATGAGGCGGATGTTTATGGTGCTTGAGGTGGGGGGACATTGAATGAGCATAAGAGCAGTACCCAAAGCGGGGGCAAGGAGAGCCAATGGATCATGCAAATCTCACCTGGTAACTCTCTTGGGAAGTTGCTCAATACAAACTAATGCTAAAAGCTGAGCATATTAAGAAATAAAGAACATTATTTAATTTTCTTGATAGTCCTCATTAATGGCTTGCTGGGCTATTGCTTATTTTTTTAAAAAAAAACATGCATTTAGAGATATCAATTTTCATTCTCATGTGTGAGAACAAAAACATCTCAAAATGTATTTTTCTGGGGTGGGATAGTAATGGGTTTTGTATATTCTTTTGATGTACGAGGGGTATTTTTTAAGTAAGGTTCGTTGGAACATAAGTACACAACGAAAGTTTATTTCAAAAAAGTAAATTTATTTTGAGAAAGTACATACTTCACTCTATTTTTCGACATAGTTGCCAAGTTTGTTCAAACACTTATCATACCTCTGAACCAATTTTAAAATACCCTCTTCATAAATCCTCACTTCAACTGAAGCCACCAAATCGTCTGTAATCAAAGAAGGGCAACCGGAGCGGTCCTCATCATGGACGTTGTCACGGCCATCTTTGAATTGTCGTACCCACTTACGCACTTTGTTTTCACTCATAACAGTATCACCGTACACTTCACAAATCTGTCAATGAATTTCTGCAGTGGGCAGGTTCCTTGCTGACAAAAACCGTATCGCTGAGCAAACCTCACATGCGGCGGGTGAGTTGATAGTCTTAAACATTTTTAAAGCACAGAACAGACCCGTGCAGGTTAGCTACTGAGCGGAAACCGAACACAGTTGTTCCCTGAGGCATGCCGGTACACGACGCACGTGCTCGTTGCGGTATGCGCGCAAACTACTAGTGTCTACAACAAAACGGACCTTACTTAAAAAATACCCCTCGTAGTTTCCTCTTTTTGAAAATATTTATATGCACTCCCCCAAATTGTGCAGACTAATAATAATAAACCTTATTTATAACCATCCCTATCACCCTGGAGAGACTACATCTTTTCTGCATGAAGCACAGTATTTTGTAGACAAAGCTAATTTTTGAAATCAAGAAAAACTATTGAAAAAAAGGTGAAAATCTTTCAGAGTCCAAGATCCAGCAGATACTCTAGCAAAACTTAGATCTCTGCCACTACATTTGAATTGATGCTCAGAGAGTGGTACGTACAGGGGTGGCTCAATCCATTACGCAAAGTAAGCATTTGCAGTATAGTTGATTTTGCCCAGGGGCGCTCTTGAAGCGCTCTTGGGGGAAAATAGACCTTGACATATGTGAGTTGTAGTTACTGGGATGTATAGTTCACCTACAATCAAAGAGCATTCTGAACTCCACCAATGATAGAATTGAACCAAATATGGCACACGACGAACAGAAAATATATATCAGTGATTGGTTGTGGGGGGGGGGGGGTGCCAAAATACGGTTTGCTTACCGTTGAAAATTACCTAGGGCCTCCTCTGGGTATGTAATAATTTTCCTTCTTTTTGGAGGCATTAAAAACACCCTGAGACTTGGGCAGAGTTCATCCTCCAGTTTGACTGCAGGGGGGCATTCTGGACTGTTTAGATTATGGTGGCATGATCAGCAAGAAAACCAAAGGGTGGACCTCTTGAGAAAAAGCATCAGCCTCCACCACCATTAGCAGTACGGCAGATTGAATCTGTTTTTCTTTCTTTCTTTGGTGTGCAAAGGCAGCCAGACAGTGCACAGTTGAACTCCGATGGCCAATCAATGGTGGGGCAGAAAGAAAAACTATATATGGTGTTTGCCCGTTAGGGCAAAGTTGTTGCACAGGGAGACATAGGATACCTCCTTCCACAATGCATTTGCATAGCCAGCCATTACGACAGGTTTTTTTTTTTTGTCGTGTCAGGGCAACCAGTCAATTGTATTACATTTCTAACAGAACAAAACAAACAAACAGACAAAATACAAAATTTGCGAGTTTGGTAGTTGATTAAATGTCCTTTGACCAGTATCTGGCCACTTGGAGTGCTTCTGGTGTTGCTGCAAGAAGGTCCTCCATTGTGCATGTGGCAGGGCTCAGGTTGCATTGCAGCAGGTGGTCAGTGGTTTGCTCTTCTCCACACTCGCATGTAGATTCCACTTTGTAGCCCCATTTCTTGAGGTTGGCTCTGCATCTCGTGGTGCCAGAGCGCAGTCTGTTCAGCGCCTTCCAAGTCGCCTAGTTTCTGTGTGCCCAGGGGGAGTCTCTCATTTGGTATCATCCATTGGTTGAGGTTCTGGGTTTGAGCCTGCCACTTTTGGACTCTCGCTTGCTGAGGTGCTCCAGCGAGTGTCTCTGTAGATCTTAGAAAACTATTTCTATATTTAAGTCATTGACGTGCTGGCTGATACCCAAACAGGGGATGAGCTGGAGATGTCACTGCCTTGGTCCTTTCACTATTGGCTGCTACTTCCCGGCGGATGTCAGGTGGTGCAATACCAGCTAAGCAGTGTAATTTCTCCAGTGGTGTAGGGCGCAGACACCCTGTGATAATGCGGCATGTCTCATTAAGAGCCACATCTACTGTTTTAGTGTGGTGAGATGTGTTCCACACTGGGCATGCGTACTCAGCAGCAGAGTAGCATAGCGGAAGGGCAGATGTCTTCACTGTGTCTGGTTGTGATCCCCAGGTTGTGCCAGTCAGCTTTCGTAGGATATTGTTTCTAGCACCCACTTTTTGCTTGATGTTCAGGCAGTGCTTCTTGTAGGTCAGAGCACGGTCCAGAGTGACTCCCAGGTATTTGGGTGCGCTGCAATGCTCCAGTGGGATTCTTTCCAAGGTGATCCTCGGGATGCTTGTCTGTTCTTGAGATGAAAAGCACATGTCTGTGTTTTAGATGGGTTGGGGATCAGCTGGTTTTCCCTGTAGTAGGCAGTAAGAGCACCTAGAGCTTCGGAGAGCTTCTGTCTCAAAGCTCCCTGCTTGAGCAGTAATGGCAAAATCATCAGCATAGATGAAACTCCCTGTCCCTTCTGGCAGTGGCTGGTCATTTGTGTAGATGTTGAACATGGACGGAGCGAGCACGCTCCCCTGAGGTAGGCCGTTCTTCTGTTTCTGCCATCTGCTTCTCTGGCCCTGGAACTCAACACAAAAGCTCCAGTTTTGTAGCAGGTTTCCTATGAGGCGGGTGAGATGGTAGTCCTTTGTGATATTATACATTTTTCTCAGGAGGAGGCGGTGGTTCACAGTATCATCATGACAGTGACACTCACAAAAAAATAGTCTGACCATAACATGTCAAGACACCTTCTCCCCTCTCACCTATGATGAGAACATTGGCTAAATATTTTTATTTGCCTATGTGGTATCACTTGAAAGTCAGAATATCAATAATTGCATATATGAAAGAAGTAGCTTGTGTGCTGTGAAATTTGGGTGGGGAGAACCCACATGAGCTTTTGGAACTGCAGGAGCAATACAGCAATGCTCTTGCTTTTGGCAAATTGATATTGATTTAGAGCTAGTGCTGCCTTTCTGTGAGCCTATTTGGTTCCTGCCTGTTATGTCTACAGCTATCCTCAGCAAACTACTAGTTCCCATTAATTTCTGCTTGCTGTGAGACTGATGGCTAGTGTCTTTGGGAAGTGTAGTGTGTGAAGCAATAGCAATAAATCACTGGGTTCCTCATTTTTATCTGTTACAATGTGCTCCTAGGGATGCTCTCCAGTTTCCTAGGAAAAACTATAAACTGGGTACATAAAACAAGAATCAACTTTATTTAGTCCAGAAGACAACTGGGTCTAAAGGGTTCTGACCCCTTCAATATTTACTAGAGCTTCTGACTTCTGGTAGATTCTATTTCTCAGATACATTAGGAGGAAAAAAATAACCCTCAAATAGACAGTTTGAAAGCCAGCTTTCAAGATGCAGTCTCACAGAAAGCTGTTACTTTGGAAATTACAGGTGCTGTTTTGAGATTTACAAGGCCTGTTGGTGGTTCCAGTGTGCGTCCGACCCCTCCTACTATGTATGTATTAAAAAGCAACCAAGGAAGAATAAAACTACCTCAAAGAGTCAAATTCTTACCACCTTATCCCATGGCTCAAAATAAGTGTCCTAGGATTCCTTTTGGGGGGAAGAAGCCCCATGGCAGGCATCAGACAAGGTCTCCTGTGGCTCTTCCCTCAACTAGAATAAAAGCATTGTTCTGGTACGGCTGTACCAGGAGCTCCAATTTTATTTGCTTTGTATTAAATGTTTGTTTGCAGTCACAGGTTTCAGGGACTCTGCAGATAGGTGGCTTCCTTTGGTTACAGTCATAGGGCAGGCTTCCCGTCCATCATCATTAAGTTTTGGTCCCGCCCCTTGCTCAGGGCAATTGGGAAGGGAAGGGAGCCATTTTTAGTTAGTCTCAGCAAGGAAAGCTAATGTACAGGACGTGTGCAAGCTTCCCCTGTACAAAAGCTTCAACCCTTAAGACTTTCCGGGGGGAAACAGTCTTAAGAGTCTCCAAAGATTTCCAGGAAAACAGCCCTAAAGACCAAAGAACTCCAGCTGGAGAGTATCCAAGCCTTTACTGGTAGGTCCACTCAGCGTTCGCACACAGTTCGACCCAGTACGGAGCCCACATCAGTAAGGGTTAGATTAAAGTCGGCCTGGGAGAAGTTAAAAGGGGGATTTTCCATTTAAAGTAAAGAAGAAGTTATTGAAGACAGTTGCCTGTCCTTCGTGGGCAAGATTAGGAAGTCACCAGTTGCATAAAGCTTGGAAGCATTTGTTTAGCTTTATTGAAGACAAGAGAAGTTTCTGTTTGATTGTTCATTAATAAACTTTGTAATACTTCGCAAGCCATCTAAAGATCATTTGTGGTGGAAAACCTCTGAGAACTTCTCCTTGGCCCCCCTGGCTTCCCACTGGGCAAAGGTTGCACATCCTGTTCTAAAGGAAATTCTTTACAGGCCCAGCGCGCGACAGAACAAGCATTGCCAGACATTTTCTCGGCAACATGGGGACATCAATAGAGCCAATACAGGGCCTCCCGCGAGAGCATGCTTTCCCCATGTGATGCGGAAAGTGTGGGGTGAGAGAACTGTGTGTGGAGTGACAGATTCACTTCACTGTTCCCTCTTTCCTCACTGAAAGCCAGCTTAACTCTTGAAGATTTCAGACAGAATTCTTTTCTAGGCCTATCTAGATATCCATTGGTTTTGTGTGATTTCTTAACCAAGTACTGAACAAGTTTGACTTACCTTCTTAGGGTTATAGTTTTATACAGTTTCTAGCTTTCTCTACCAAATAGTACTGGTACACCAAACTACAATTCCCATTATTCCATAACATTGATCACTGGCAGTTAAAGTGGTATCACACTGGATTAACTCTACAGTGTAGATGTACCCTAAGAAACATCTACTTTGAAATGTTTGATAAGGAATGGTAATGTTTGCTAACATATACTGGAGCAAGATCAGAAGAATATAGTATATCACCCTCACAAGAAAATTGAATCAACTTTCTTCTGAATCATTTCACCTCTATTAATACTAAAGGATCTATATTTACCATTCACACAGATGAATGAAGACAGCTATAAGTAAAGAGAAGAGTACTGGAAGCAGCAGAGGCCAAATCCATTGATTCCTTCAGTGTTACTAAAACAATATAAAATATTACAGTAGATTCAGAAGTTGTAGTTGTGTATTGATTTTCTGTTGTTAGCCTGCCTGAGTCCCCCCGCGGAGGTGAGAAGAGCGGGGTATAAAAGTTTTAACTAAATAACTAAATAAATAGATAGATCTCCAGTCGCATTTGACATGCTTTACTACACAGACTTTGTGGATTTTCTGCTTTAATAATCTGGATTACATGGCAGTGTAGAAGGGGCCTTAGAAACTTTCTCCAGATTGGTTACAGGAACCTCAAGGAGTGAACATATTACACCCATACTAAAGCCACTCCACTGCTTGCCAATTAGTTACCAGACGAATTACAAAGTGTCAGTTTTGACTTTTAAAACCTTACATGGTTTTGGTCCAGGTTACCTACAAGATGTCCTTCTCTTACACAATCCTCCCCGAACACTGATGTCCTTGTGGGGGGGGGGGGGGGGTGTCTGCTTCAGCCTGCCAGGACCCAGCCAGCAACTGATCCCAAAGGGCCTTTTCATTGGTCACCCCAAGACTGTGGAACAACCTGCTGGAATAGCTGTGACAGCTAAATGAGCTGTCTGAATTTAAAACAGATTTGAAAACCTCTTTCAGCAATCCTACCCAGCCAATTTTAATCATGAATTTTAAATGTGTGTCTTATGTTTAATCTGTGTTAATATGTATTTTGTAGAAATATGTTTGAATATATTTATTTTATAGAATATTTTTAGATGATTGCATGTTTTTAGCAATGTTGTAATCCACCTTGAGCCAAAAGGAGAGGTGGATAAGAAATAAATAATAATAATAATAATAATAATAATAATCTCTTGACAATAGATTCCAAGTGTAGACTCTGCAAGGAAGCAGATGAAACAATAGATCACATCCTCAGCTGCTGCAAGAAGATCGCGCAGACAGACTACAAGCAGAGGCACAACACCATTGTTCAGATGATTCATTGGAACTTGTGCCACAAATACCATCTGCCTGCGACAACTAACTGGTGGGATCACAACCTGGAAAAAGTTACAGAAAATGAACACGTCGAACTACTCTGGGACTTCCAAATTCAGACTGACAGAGTTTTGAAGCACAATACTCCTGACCTCATGATTGTGGGAGGAAAAAACAAGTACGGATTATTGATTTTGCAATCCCAGGTGACAGCAGAATTGACAAGAAGCAACTGGAAAAGCTTACACGATATGAGGATTTAAAGATAGAACTGCAGACTGTGGCACAAACCAATAAAAGTGGTCCCAGTGCTGGCACACTGGGTGCAGTGCCTAAAGACCTTGGCCTGCACTTAAAAACAACTGCCGCTGACAAAATTACCATCTGTCAGCTGCAAAAGGCCACCCTACTGGATCTGCACACATTATTTGCCGATTCGTCACACAGTCCTAGTCACAAATACAAAAGCCATCATAGTGATCTTGTTTGCTGTGTACTAATCATGTTATCAAATTATTATTATTATGTTGCTACTTTCAATTATTCATGTATTAATTTCAATGTGAGCAGTCTAACTACACATATAAAGAATATATATATATATATATATATATATATATATTCTATATAAATAAAAATGTAATGTTCGTTTGTGGGATTAACATAACACAAAAACCACTGGACGAATTGCCACCAAATTTGGACACAAAACACCTACTACCCCAAGGAGTGACCATCACTCAAAAAATTGATTTTGTAATTTGGGAGTTGTAGTTGCTGGGATTTATAGTTCACCTACAATCAAAGAGCATTCCGAACCCCACCAACGATGGAATTGAACCAAACTTGGCACACAGTTCTCCCATGACCAACAGAAAATACTGGAAGGGTTTGGTGGGCAGTGTCCTTTGAGTTTTGGAGTTGTAGTTCACCTGCATCCAGAGATCACTGTGGACTCAAACAATGATGGATCTGGACCAAACTTGACACAAAAATTCCATATGCCTAAATATGAACACAGATGGAGTTTGGGAGAAATAGACTTGACATTTGGGAGTTGTAGTTACTGGGATTTATAGTTCACCTTCAATCAAAGAGCATTCTGAACCCCACCAATGATAGAATTGGGCCAAATTTCCCACACAGAACCCCCATGACCAACAGAAAATACTGTGTTTTCTGGTGGTCTTTGTCGACCCTTCTGACACCCTCTCCTGAGACCCCCCCCAACCCCCAGGTTGAGAAATGCTGCCTGACGGCTATCCAATCCAACTCCCTTCACATGGGCAAGAAAACATAATCAAAGCCCTTCTGACAAAGAGCCATCCAGCCATGGATATAGATAAATAGTAGGGCTGGGCGGTTTCGTTGTGTTAATTCGTAATTCGTTAATAATTTGTTAATTTTTTCAATTACAAAACGATAACGAACCATTCTGGAGCAATTATTAAAAAAACGAATTTTCAAAAACGTTTTGTAAATGCTTCGTATTTTGATATTGTATTCGTTTCGTTATTGTTTTGAGGTCGTTTCGTTATTATTTCCGCATGTCTGGGCCAGTTTTATGGTTTAATTAGTGAAAAAAATTATAATATCACACCAACAGTCAACAACAGAGGGAGAGGGAAGCTTCAGAAGGTTTTGGAGGTTTTTTAGCGTATTTCGCGGTCGCGTCCGCCATTAACGAATCGATTCGTTATTGTTTCGGAAATCAATTCGTTAATTTTTTACCATTTACGAAATTTCGTAAATATCAAACTTTTTAAAAGGAAAATTTTGTAATTATTTTAAATATCGAAACAAAAAAACCCCCCAAATACAAATCGATTTTAGAAACAAATTTTTCCGTTGTTACCCAGGCCTAATATGTATACCAGATATATTATTCACACACACACAGATATAGTATCATAGATTTGAAAGGGACCCCTAAAGAAGGACAATGATATGTTGCATGTTCCAGAGTAGGCAAACCAGACAATCTTCACATCAACACTGACAAAGAAACAGCAAGAAATACTGTTTACCCACAAGCATAAAGACATTACATATATTAGAAACCAACACTTTCTCATTACTTTATTTTCCAGATCACCAGACTGGGCCACAGCAACGTGTGGCAGGGGACAGCTAGTGTAATAATAAAGCCTTTTCCACAGGCAAGGGATGGCTTATATATATATATATATATATATATATATATATATATATAACACTAAGACAAAGACATATGCACAACACTAGAAGATTAAGCTATAATATTAAACTCTAATGAAGTAAAGCTCTAACTTCCCCCATTTTAATCTGTAATGAAAGAAAAACAAATCTCAAAAAAGAAATATATATTCTACCATTACAGATCCAATGCCATAATCATACTAGAAATACTGCTGGCCATATTCACAAATTATTGCAGCATTAATTTCTTACTGCTCAAAAGATCCATAAAAAGTTGCCAAGTTATCTATCACCTATCTATACACACACATTTCTTTAAAACCCACATTATTTTTGGAAATGGGAACTAACTAAGCAACCATGATAGCCCAGCTTCAGTCCATTTCCAAGTCTGAAATTCAATGCTGCTTCTATATCATATACAAACTCAGTTACCTGAACTAGAAAGACTCTCACCTGTCAGGGCATTTACACAGCAAACATAAAATTGATCAATTTATGTCGACATAGCAGGTGATGTGCACACTTGTTAAGTCACACCTGAAAGGGATTAAAAGGAATTGGACAAAGTGGGAGAAACAGGCTTGTGGTTAAATATTTTAAAAATTGTAATTGCTCTGGCTCCTTATGTTCAATTTCCAGCAGCTGAGGACAAAATTAACATACTCTCAGAATGAAATTACCAATTAGAAAACAAAAAAGGCACAGGCTGCTTGTGACTAGTCTGTTTAATATTTGCCTGTTTTTAAAACGAAACAAAACAAATAAAAGGAATTGTTTGCCATTCCTAATTCTAGTCTCAGAGTTTCTACATGGAAACAAGGATCTAAAATTACACACAAACTATATGGTAATCATGGATATAGGTCAGGGATGTGGAATGTAAGGCTCTTCACTTATTTTGATCACTGTTTCCTATAACCTCTTTTCACTGGCTGGGACTTATGGGTGTTGAAGTCTTAAGATCTAAAGAGCAAAGGTTCCCAACCCACCTTGGCAGAGAACTGCGAACCTTGAAGAACTGCAACCATAACATTCAGCTAATTGGTGTCAAAAAAGCATTAATTTGACAGTGTACCCTAATAGTCTCATACTGGATTCTGTTGCTTAATAATGATCAAATGTTATACACTTAGAGACCAACTGTTTTGTGGATAGACAGAAGCTATTTTATTTATTTGTTTGTTTAAAATATTTATATTCCAACCTTCTGACCCCGAAGGGGACTCAAGGAGGAGCACAACATATATTCAATCAATGCTGGGACATAAACCTAAATATATGCAAACATAAAAATCACTTATATCCACTGGAGCCCCCGGTGGCGCAGTGGGTCAAGACCCTGTGCCGGCAGGACTGAAGACCGACAGGTTGCAGGTTCGAATCCAGGGAGAGGCGGATGAGCTCCCTCTATCAGCTCCAGCTCCTCATGTGGGGACATGAGAGAAGCCTCCCACAAGGATGATAAAAACATCAAAAACATCCGGGCATCCCCTGGACAACGTCCTTGCAGACGGCCAATTCTCTCACACCAGAAGTGACTTCTGACATGACCAAAAATAAAACTTATATCCACTTTAAAATCAGTTGCTTAAAAACCATCTCAGAACACCATTCTATTATTGCCTCATTGCACTGCCCCAAAGGTTTGGATCCACAGCCAGGTCTTCACCATCCTTCTGAAGGACCGGAGGGAGGGGGCTGATATAATATTGCCAGGAAGGGAGTTCCATATCCGGGAACAATCACTGAGAAGGCCCTGTCTCTCATCCCCGCCAAAAATGATTGTGACAGTTGCGGGACAGAGAACAGGGCCTCCCCAGAAGATCTTAGTCTTCACAGTGGTTCATAAAGGGAGATGCGTTCGGACAGGTAAACTGGGCCAGGGCCATTTAGTGCTTTATAGGCCAAAGCCAGCACTTTGAATTGTGCTCAGTAGCAAACAGGCAGCTAGTGGAGATGACGTAACATGAGAGTTGTGTACTCCCTGTATGTCGCCCCAGTTATTAATCTGACTGCCTCTCATTGGACGATTTGAAGCTTCCAAGCCATCTTGAAAGGCAATCACACGTAGAGTATGTTGCTGTAGTGTATCCTGGATGCAACAAGAGTGTGGACCACCATGCCCAAATCTGATTTCCCAAGGTATGGGTGCAGCTGGTGCACAAGTTTTAATTGTGCGAAAGCGCCCCTAGCCACTGCAGCAACCTGAGGTTCCAGGCTCAGCGATGAGTCCAGGAGAACTCCCAAACTGTGAACCTGTGTCTTCAAGGGGAGTGTAACCCCATACAGCACAGTCTGTAACCCTATACCCTGTTCAGCCTTGCAATTGACCAGGAGGACCTCTGTCTTGTCAGGATTCAACTTCAGTTTGTTCGCCCTCATCCAGACTGTCACAGCAGCCAGGCACCGGTTCACAACCTGGACAGCCTTCTTAGTATCTGGGGGAAAGGAGTTGTAGAGTTGGTCATCACCTGCATACAGATGGCATCAAACTCCAAAACTCCGAATGATCTCACCCAATAGCTTCATGTAGATGTTAAACAACATGGGGAACAATACTGAGCCCCGTGGGACCCCACAAAACAATGGCTGTGGGTCCAAGCAGGTGTCCTTCAACAACACCTCCTGGGTATGCTCCTCTAGAAAGGACTGGAGCCACTGCAGAACAGTACCCCCAAGAACCAGCTAGAAAGCAAAGTTAACTGGTTCATATTATGTGACAGGCTATTGCATCTTTGCCCTTTGCTTCGCACTGGTTAAATTCAGTCTCTCTGATGCCTGCATTTCTTTATCAGTTTTGGAAGGAATCCTTTAAAATTTTCTTAAATGCATTCGTAAATAGTTCATGCATTCATCTGCTGCTTTAATTATGCCTAGATGCTTTTTAAAAAGAAACAGAGAAAGTTATCTGTTTAGATATACATTTTGCAGTGCCGTTATATAAATGTTTAAACAACTGCAGTTCCATGCATCTTTCTGAGGTTGGGGAATAGAATCTGGCTTTGCTTTAAACGTAGGGAGATATTACAGTGGTGACAAATATATATCTGTTCAGACTTTCAACAGAAGAAATGTTTTTGGGGTTTTGTAAAAAACTAAAATTGTGATACATACACATGCATATATAGAGGGTGATATTTAGAATTATCCTATATACAGTATAAGCTTGCATAGGTCTTGCAATTTCAGTTTTTTAAAAAATTCTTAAAAGGCTGGGTAGACTTATCCAAGGGTCATAGTGACTACTTTTATCATACCCTTCTCTGAGCTGAGTGGCAAAAGGCAAGTGCATAGTCCATCATGAGATAACCTAAAAAGCACTCACTCCACTCTATTCTCCCTACCATGGTGCTGCTTATGGCCTTTTTGAATACCTGAGTAGGAACATATTCAGGTGACCCTCCGAAAAAGCACTCTACACAGAATAACCCCAACTTAACCATGGTGTCACAATGAAGATTAATATGTTACAAACAGCCACAGAAGCTTTTCCCCTCCAATTAAAGAGTAAACTCACATTTTTGTCTTTGCAGCAGACTTTATACAAATCTCTCTATATAAAAATGCCATGTGCATAATGAGTACCTTAAAAACAAAAGAACCAATGCACGAAATCACACCAAATTTGGCAACAAAACGTCTCACAACGCAAGGAGTGACCATCACTCAAAAAATTATGATTTTGTCATTTGGGATTTGTAGTTGCTGGGATTTAAAGTTCACTTACAATCAAAAAGCATTCTGAACTCCATCAATGATGGAATTGAATCAAACTTGGCACACAGAACTCCCATGACCAACAGAAAATACTGGAAGGGTTTGGGGGGCACTGACCTTGAGTTTTGGAGTTGTAGTTCACCTACATCCAGAGAGCACTGTGGATTCAAACAATGATGTATCTGGACCAAACTTGGCACAAGCACTCAATACACCCAAATATGAACACAGATGGCATTTGGGAGAAATAGACCTTGACATTTGGGAGTTGTAGTCACTGGGATTCACAGTTCACATACAATCAAAGAGCATTCTGACTCCATGAATGACAGAATCAGGGCAAACTTCCCACACAGACCCCCCGTGACCCACAGAAAATACTTAAGGCCATCCAATCCAACTCCCTTCATCAGGGCAACAAAACGTAATCAAAGTCCTCCTGACAAAGAGCCATCCAGCCATCGAGATAGATAGATAGATAGATAGATAGATAGATATGATTAACACAGAGAGAGAGATATAGTATCATAGATTTGAAAGGGACCCTTAAAGAAGGACAATGATGTGGAGAGTGTCAGGTTGGGCAAACCAGACACTCTCCACATTAACAAAGTAACAACAAGAAATACTGTTTACCCACAAGCATAAATAAATTACATATATTAGAAACTAACGCTTTCTCATTACTTTATTTTCCAGATCAATAGACTGGGCCACAGCAATGTGTGGCAGGGGACAGCTAGTGTGTGTGTGTGTGTGTGTGTGTATAGAGAGAGTCAATTTATAGTGGCTGAAGACTGGAATACTTCTCCAGCCTTCTTTTCCTGATACTTCCAGGTAACTGGAGATTTGTTACCTGCAGCAGACTGGTTTTGTAGTCCAATTCTTCTTGATACTTCAATCTTCAGTCTCCTAAAGACACAAACCTCTCAGAACTCCAACCTTCAGTAAACTCCAACCTCCAGTAAACTCCAGCCCTCCAACACCAGAACAAAGAGTAGTCTTTTGCTCCTTTACTACCCCAGCTGTAATCACCCTGGCTGTAATTACACAATGCTAGCCAGGTGGATTGACTCTTACTGCTTGCTGCCTGATCCTTACACTACTTGATACTTAAGAAATGACAAAAACTCTAACACATGGATCATCTCAAAATCTATGATTTTGGCTTCAAAATCTGCCCCTTCACTTATAAATAAATCAATATAAAAATAAATGTAATGTTCGTTTGTGATACCATCAGAACTCAAAAACCACTGGGGGAATTGACACCAAATTTGGACACAAGACAACTAACAGTCCAATGTATGTCCTCCACTCAAAAAAATTGATTTTGTCATTTGGGAGTTGTAGTTGCTGGGATTTATAATTCACCTACAATCAAAGAGCATTCTGAACTCCACCAATGATGGAATTGAACCAAACATGGCATACAGGACTTCCATTAGCAACAGAACACGCTGGAAGGGTTTGGTGGGCATTGACCTTGAGTTTGGGAATTATAGTTCACCAACATCCAGAGAGCACCGTGGACTCAAACAATGATGGATCTGGACCAAACTTGGCACGAATATTCCATATGCCCAAATATGAACACTGATGGAGTTTGGAGGACATAGATCTTGACATTTGGGATTTGTAATTTCTGGGATTTATAGTTCACTACAATTAAAGAGCATTCTGAAACCCACAAATGACAGAAATGGGGCAAACTTCCCACACAGAACCCCCATGACCAACAGAAAATACTTAAGGCCATCCAGTCCAACTCTCTTCACCAGGGCAAGAAAATGTAATCAGAACCCTCCTGACAAAGAGACATCCAGTCATAAATATAGATAGATATATATGATTCTCTCTCACACACACAGATATAGTATCATAGATTTGAAAGGGACCCTTAAAGAAGGACTATGATATGTTGCATATTCCAGAGTAGGCAAACCAGATACTCTCCACATCAACACTGACAAAGAAACAAGAAATACTGTTTACTCACAAGCATAAAGGAATTACGTATATTAGAAATCAACACTTTCTCATTACTGGGCCACAGCAACGCGTGGCAGGGGACAGCTAGTGGTATATAAGCCTTTTCCACAGAAGGTTAATGTTTTCTCCCCTTAATATTCATCCAACTAGGAGGAACATTTGAGGACTCCAGAATCACATTTTGTGATAGAATCCATGGAATTATATTATGAGTTACACATCAATGTATAGAAGTTACTTGCTGTCACTGAGCTGAATGAGTACATTGGTGTATTGCGCCTGGTGTATCATGGACAATAGACAGTCTTGGAAGAAATGTGGCATCCACTCTTAGGGGATGGCCATTTCAGTACAACAATGAGTTTGAAGAGATTTTGTGCACTCAAAAGGTGCTTGAGGTTTAACAACAGGGAAACAAGAGCAATGTGTACAGCCACTGAAAAAAGCTGGCTGGTTTTCAGCACATATGGACCGTGTTTATAGAGCTTCAAATATGTTACACACCAGGGATGGATAGAACCACTGATGGATAGTGGAAGAGTTCAGAGGTAAAAGCCCACGCCAGCAGTATTGGCCAAATAAAATAGGGGAAATGCAGGACAAATGTGTGGGAGTACAGTAAGACTAAGGCATCAAGGGAGACATTTATATGGGCAGGTAGCCTGGTATATTCTATGAAAGCCAGGAAAATGTGATGTGGATTCAATGATAAGACATCATATCCTCTGAAGGGAGGTATTTATCTGGGCAGACAACCTGGCACGTCATTGGAAAACCCATCATGATAACTGTATGGGGACAACACTAGTTGAACCATTTTTCTTCCCTGGAAAAAATGTGACAGAAGGCAGGGTTGTTTTGGGTAGCTTAGAAGTGAAAGAAAATTTGCTAATTAGAGTACTAACATATGTTGGAATATTTTTTTTTAAAAAAAATACCATATACCCTTCCTGCCATTGTTATATTAATAACAAAGAGCACTAGCCAGGTGACTTTTTTCTGTACAGTGGTTGACATTATAAAGGGCTGAACAGAGACTATTTTGTTATTAGGTTAAAAAAAACAATTCCATGGCTCCACTAATGCTAAGCTTTACTGAAAAACAAATGAACAAAAAAAAAACTAATCTGAAAGCAAAAAATTCAGCAACACTTCTTTTCTTTGAGAATTATGTCTATTTCTAACTTGGATGGTTCAAAACAAAGTTTCTGTTTTCTTGCTCAAGGTGCTGGTTATGGCCTATAAAGACCTAAATGGTTCAGGCTTCGCCTATCTTCACGATCGCATTTCCCTCTTAACCCCTGTGCCGGCAGGACTGAAGACCGACAGGTCGAGGTTCGAATCCAGGGAGAGGCGGATGAGCTCCCTCTATCAGCTCCAGCTCCTCATGGGGACATGAGAGAAGCCTCCCACAAGGATTAAAAAACATCAAATCATCTAGGCGTCCCCTGGGCAACATCCTTGCAGACAGCCAATTCTCTCACACCAGGAGTCACTCCTGACACGACATAAAAAACCTCCCGCTATGAACTGGCACAAACTTTAAGATCTTCCGGGAAGGCCCTTCTTCCCACCATCGTCACAAGCACAGTTGGTGGGGATGAGAGAGAGGCCCTTCTTGGTGGTGGCCCCTCACCTCTGGAATGCCCTTCCTAGAGAAATAAAACAGGCCTCATCCCTCCCCTCCTTTCGTAAGAGCCTGAAGACCTGGTGGTTTAAACAAGCCTTTGAGAACGACTAGTTCTAGCTCAGCCCCAGATACTGTTGAATATGGCCATATCTTTTTCTACCAATTACCCAGGTTACTTCCTCCTATTAGGCCCCGGAAATGAACAGCCATAGACTCTACCTAATTTCCCGGGCCCTCTACAAATTGCACTAGCCTTGGCCCGGCCTTTTAAATTGCCTTGAACAGGCAGGATTATTTTAAATATATATGCACCATTGTGATTTTATGCTTATTTTGTCTTGTTAATTTTATGTTTATGTTGTTTACTTTGTATATATTGATGATGTTACTTTGAAACTGCTCTGAGTCCCCTTGGGGATATAGAATGGTATATAAATAAAGTTTTGTTGTTGTTGTTTTCTATCAGTAAAAAGTAGCAGTGTCAATTTGTTTTTTGGAAAGCAATTATGTTTGCTAAGGGTTTTTTTTCAAGAAAATAAAGTTTGTCAGATACTCAAAACAAACATTTTTCTCTCATATGAACACGTGTCGTCTAGCTTTTGGTAACCGATAAGCCTGATTTTACTTTCACAAGCCCTCTTGCTGATTTGGAACATTTTTATCTCATAAAAATCTTTCAAAGCCCATTGAGATTTTTTAAACCATATCAATGAGGGTAAATCACAGATTGAAACAGTTAGTGTCAACTTCTGAAAATCTCCACTTTATTTATTCTTAAGATACTTGCCGTTTCATTCAGTGAATAGCAAACATGCCAATGACTTGGAGAGAGAGAAAAAAACTAAGATTTATTGTAGGAATTCCATTCTAAGATAGGAAAGTTACTCAGAATTCAGATCTAATCTAGCTACATCTTGGAAGGTCAAGAAACGATTCACTGAAAGAAGAAGATGTGGAAAACATGTCTAAGAATATCAGTTGACATTACAGAGAATATGTAGCATAGGAGGACACTTCAGGTCACTCAAACTATCTAACCCTATTATTACAATCCACTGTGAGACATTCTTAACTCCTCAGTGCTGCTGTTTCTCAACCTGGGGTCCCCAGATGTTTTTGGCCTTGAACTCCCAGAAATCCTAACAGCTGGTAAACTGGCTGGGATTTCTGGAGTTGTAGGCCAAAACACCTGGGGACCCACAGCTTGAGAACCACTGGGCTAGCAGTGTTCAAAAGGGATATATCTCCTCCTATGAACCATCTCGGAGATTAAGATCAATTGGGGAGGCCCTGCTCTTGCCTCCTTCACAGGCACAACTGATGGGAACAAGAGAAAGGGTCTTCTCAGTGGTGGCTGTGGAGCTCCCCATTGATATTAGAGCATCTCCCTCCCTCCTGGCCTTCAGAAGGAAAGTGAAAATCTGGCTTTGGGGTCAAGCCTTTGGTGATTAACTAATAGTGCAATAATTGCTACGGAATATGTGCAATGATTTTTGGAATGGCCCCAGATTACAATTGCAGATGGTGTGATTTAAATAGTGAATGCAATGTTTTCATGTGTTTCCATATGCTTTAATTTTAATTTCAAATTTAAAATATATTTTAATAGTATGTAGTTCAAAGGCACTGAATAGTTGCCTATATGTAAAGCCTCCTTGAGTCCCCTTTTGGGTAGAGAAAGGCGGGATATAAATAGAATAAATAAATGAATAACTGCTATACATTTACAGCCTCTTCATCTACACTTATTAGAGTCTTATCCACCCAGAGCTAGAAGTTCTAGTAGTTAAATCTGGAATTCAGAAGGATTTCTTGTTATAGTGGAGTGTTCAGAAATCTAACTTTTAACAGTGCTATGTTTTTGAAAATTACATTTATTTGCCTTCTCTCACAAAACTAAGGTGGCCATTTTAATGTCTGGAAAGCTACACTAATTCAGTCAATTAAATTGCTCTATATGAATGATAATAACACAACTTACATTTAAAGAGAACATGCAATAAAAAAGTAAATCAAGGAAAGAAACTGGAGCAATTTATATGAGGGCCCTCAAGCAGCTAAGCAACCTAATTCCGAGAACTGATGGCTCTAATGGAAGAAAATAATGTAAATAGGGCCATGTAAATTTTCTGTTACAGCAGTCAGGAGCCTGTGGGTGGAAATGCATTTGAAGAAGAACTATCATATAGTGTCTGTCTTGTTAAACTGAAGCTTTTCCTACTCATGCACTCTTGAGAATGGAAAGTGGCATAGCTTGGTAGAATTGCAAGGTGTCCCTCATAGCAAATTAGGCCTGTTAAAACATCAAAAAGACAACAATCTTAAATACCAACTCTTTACCAAACATCTATATCAGCATCACTAGTTGCCCTTCCCTTGCCTATACAAACATTGGGAAACCCATGATTTTGAACATCCCTGCCTTCTATGACCCAGTCTGCCAATCCTCCAGCTCTTGTTAGAGATCAAATGATCTCAATCATTTTAAACCACTGTCAGCCTGGTTCTAGGTCAGCAGTACTATGCATCTCACACAACTTTGTGCTTGTCAGTTCTGTCCTTGGAGATCCACTGGTTTAGGGCTTTATAGGATAAAGTCAGCACTTTGAATTGTGCTCGGTAGCAGACTGGCAGCCACTGGAGCTGACATAACAGGGGGGTTGTATGCTCCCTGTATGCCATTTTGGCGAGCAACCTGGCTGCTGTCCATTGGACCATTTGAAGCTTTTGAACAGTCTTCAAATGCAACCCCGTGTAGAGCATGTTGCAGTAGTCTGTTCAGTATGTAAGCAGAGAAGAGTAGGAAGCATGACCAGAAGAATATGTCTTCTATTGTTATTACCTTCTGACAATGTACAGTGATGCCCTATATAACTAACACATTGATGGATTCACTAACAGAGTCAAGGTCAGCCTCAACACATTCCAAAACATCTCAGATTAGGGCACAGCACAGCTAGCACAATGCTTCTAGAGTTTCCATTAGCATATGGGGCATCTCTAGGGTGGAATATAATACAGCAAAAATACTTCTTAAAATGATGAGACACACCAGCTCTGTCATTATAATATCACCTAACATTAGGAAATTGAAGTTCTAAAAATATGACTGTTCTGTACTGGATATGTGGACCAGGGGGAAACAGCTATGCTGAAATTGTTAAGGACATGAACAGAAATGATCAACACGCTGCTGCTGCTAGCAGTGTAATTCAGGAATGGTACAGATTGGGTTGTAATGAGAAAATTGGTGCTTTCTCCCTCATTCCAAAAACCTGGGAAAAGAAGGCCATGGTTCAAGTTGCAAGCACTTGGATATATATCAGATTTTAAACTGCGGAGACAATCTGTAAATAGGAGTACTTCAAAATGGAGTAATCACAAGCCTGTCAAAGCAGGCAGTTATCTCTGTTACCATATGCATGATGCTGACACAGAAAGCCCCAGCCTAGCAATAGCGGAGTATTTCTTTCTCTAGCTTTATAGCATATCTCTACCAGAACTTCAGTTTGCACACAATAAAAAAAAAGGTTTTGCATAAATTATATCAAATAATGATAGGTTTGCAAGGGATAATAGTAATAATGTAATCTGTGATGATTTGTTGCATCACACTTCCCTTCAGATGAGATTGTTAAAAATTCTAAAATCTCTGGATTTATTCCAGAGTTTCAGATAGGTGATCAGTGACTTAGAATTCGTATCCCAAGGTGGAATCAGCTTACAGCAAAACAATTTCAAATTATAAACATCATTTTGTTCTGAGTCCAATATTTAGAAAAAGATAAAAACTGGATCATCAAATGTTGAAGTATGTGACCTAGACTTTTAGGTTAGAAGAAGGCAACTCTTCTTGCAGGGAAAGAAAGAAAGACCACAACTGCAGAAACTAGCACTGCACACAGTGAGGAGAAGCACAAGATCCCCCAATATGCTCGTTTTCTACATGCTAATTTTGATTTCTCTTTTTTGGGTGAATGATTTTTATTTCTCAACATATTTCATGATCAGCTTCATTGGAGTCACTCAACTCTTGAATTGACAAAGGTCCCATCTACAAACTGGCCTGGATTAACCTGGTAAACTGTTTAATGTAGTTGCACCCCAGGGTAAAACACACACACACAAGAAAGCCCAAATCCTACACCAGGATTCAGGCTTTCAACTGTGTTCTTCTTGTGTAGACACCTGCAGCCAGTTGTTATGTAGAACCAACTATGGGTATCGGGCCAGCCATCCTACACTCAGGTGGTTCAGAGATGCATGATGGCTACTTCCTTCTCCAGCTACATCAGTGAAAGGAGGATCTACCTTATCATTAGCAACCTTTCTTTTTGGTTCTATGCCACGTGACTGGCAAAAGAGCCTGGGAGAAAGGGAGGTCCTCCCTCAGTCCTCCCAAGTTCCTTTGCCAGTCGCATGAAGAGGCATTAACAACCATGAGATAGGTCCGCCTGTCACAGAGAGAGGATGGAAGTCAGGCTCCTGCCAGTGGTTCCAAACCAACTTCACAGTCGATGGACAGCCAGAGCACCCTCCAACTGCTAAGATAGCTCAGGGTGCCCCTAGCCAGCCACAATGTGGACCAAACTTGGCATTTTACATGCCAGTTCTAGCCTGCATTATGTGATAGGGTTGGACAGACTAAACTGATGAATTCTGATTTCTGATTTAATCTTCACCATCAGATTAAAATTTGAAAGTCATGTTTACCATTTGAGGTTGGAGCAAAGTGTTTAGATGTAATCAGGGACCCAGTATTTTAAAAATATATAAATATCGGAATCTAGGGGAAAAAGAGGAGCCAAAGCAACAGAGGGAATTCTGGGGTAAAAAACTGCTCTTGTTTATGTTTTTTTTAAAAAAAAAAATCTATTAAAGTTCTTCTGGAAAAGAAGGTCCTGCAACCAGATGAGATTAAAAAAATACTCAAGTTTCTTAATATTGGCTTCCGATGTTCTTATTGACAATGTGATGTATATACATTGGTATGGGTGGCTCGTGAACTAAACTAGGAAGCACTTCCCCCAATACTTTGAGATTAGATTTCTGGCATTTTTCCCCAGTCAGCACTGTACATTAATACAAATTCTATGACAAGATTTTCATTGTGATCATCAAAACTAAGGCAAGGCTCTAACCTATCAATGTATTATCTACAGCATAGAATTTGAACTCCATTCTTTACCCTTTTGCACTGTAAGAAGATCGAATGTTTCCCTCATTCTGCAATAAATGAATCACTGTGCATACTGTTTTACAAGTAAAAGGCCAACAATATAGTTCTCTGTCCTCAGGCTTACAACCTAATTAAGACATGACACAAAACAAAAATGCAATAGTGTGAGCAAGGAAAAAGTCCAGCAGATAGCCTCTTCTGGTGACCTGTCTTCCCTCTGAAGCCAGAGCAGTAACAATAGGAATGCAGTGAGGACCTTTCATATGCTTCTGTGCTTAGGTGTGGTAGAGCTTTGCTTTCCTCTTCTTTTCTCCCAGTGAGGGCAGGGCAGTGGCAATTGGAATGTAGGGATAAGCTTTTATCTGAAAGCATGGGGACAAAATAGTTATTTGACCAACATAGTGCAGATCTACACTGATCCGTTAACCCAGGAAAGATCCAGTGCAGTGTATGCCAGATTGGTTCTGAGATAGTTTTTTTTTGTCGTGTCAGGAGTGAGTCCTGGTGTGAGAGAATTGGCCGTCTGCAAGGACGTTGCCCAGGGGATGCCTGGATTATTAGATGTTTTTAGGTAAGTTGGGCCAGAACCGTTGCACCTGGAAACCATCACAACAAGAAAAAACAGGAGGGAACAGTAAGTGCCATCCCATGTCCCCAGCTACTATAGGCTAGGAAACACAAGGAGACTATATAAGCAGTTGTTTTTATCATCCTTGTGGGAGGCTTCTCTCATGTCCCCGCATGAGGAGCTGGAGCTGATAGAGGGAGCTCATCCGCCTCTCCCCGGATTTGAACCTGTTGGTCTTCAGTCCTACCGGCACAGGGTTTTAACCCACTGCGCCACCGGGGACTCCAAGATAGTTTATGCACCCTCCCCACAACCCAGTCACTGTTGCTTCCTTCTTATCACAGCAGCCTCCAGGCAAGTACTGGGTGTTGCCAATCACTCAGAGCTATGAGATAGGGAAGAAGATGGAGAGGAGGAATTGCTGTCTCCTCCCCCTGCCCCTTTTTTCCACAATTGCCTTGTCATGCTGGTCAATGTCATTGCAGGTGATAAGTGATCATCAGTATATATGTTTATTTATTTATTTATTTATTTATTTATTTATTTACTATATTTATATATACCACTTTTCTCAGCCCTCAGGTGACTCAAAGCAGTTAACAGTAGCAAAATTCAATGCTCAAAATGTCATAAAACAGTTAAAAACAATTAAAACAGTAGAATAATAAACAATCATTATAAATCAATAAAACATCTCATTAGTGTCTCATAGTTAAAATCAAGATCCAACCTCATCACCCAAATGTTCCATATTCCTATATTCATTACACTGCCTTTTCAAATGCCTGTTCGAACAACCAGGTCTTCACTTTCCTCTGAAATACTAACAGGTAGGGGGCTAATCTAATGTTTGTAGGAAGGGCGTTCCACAGTCTGTAGGAAGGGCATTCCACAGCCGAGGGGCCACCACTGTCTCTCGTACCCACCAAGCACACTTGTGACACAGTTGGGATCGAGAGCAGGGCCTCCCCAGACAATCTTAACATCCTAGCTGGTTCATAGGAGGAGATGCGTTCGGACAGGTAAGTTGGGCCAGAACTGTTGCACCTGGAAACCATCACAACAAGAAAAACAGGGGGGGGGGGGACAGTAAGTGCCATCCCATGTCCCCAGCTACTATAGGCTAGGAAACACAAGGAGACAATGTAAACAGTTGTACCCTGTTCCATCTCAGAATTGGGCCAACTATTAACATGGACTCAAAGTCATGATTTGCTCAGTATTCAGGAGTGATTTTGGTTAATACAGGTAAAGGTCAAATTAAGGTGTCCTTTACCTTCCTTTGACCACCACAGAGCTGATTCAGGGACACTTCACTTTAAGTAGTCAATGAAGATGTGCCCTGTTTCTTCATAAATTTGAAAAGTAGCCCTTTGGGTTGAGAAGATAAAGAGCCGTTCCTGTTTTAATCTTTTCCTTAAAAAAAACCACAGACATTATTTGGGAATGCTGTTCTGTTTAGGGTACTTTTTTTTCCAGAAATAGAAGGATAGGTTTACCCATCACCAATCTTCTCTATCAAACTTCTTCAGTCTACAGGTAGTAGCTAATAAACCACAAATGTTCTGCTATTGGTTTCCTCACAAAGCCAGAATTCTTCATAAATACAAATGCAATGTGAGATTCCAGATTGTCACCCTTCTTTTTTAAAACTCAAGATTGTTGGAAATGTTAGATTTTGAACTTCAACCCATGTCCATGCACTTCTTCCTCAAATATACAATGGTTTTTATTGGACCTGAGCAATTAACTTCTCCTTGACTGATGATTTTCTGTTAAAGGGAAATACTGAACTTCTAGACCTTTACGGTGAAAAAGGTGAAAAACAAAGAGTAAAAAATGACACTGCATAGAAAGTTTTGGTTATGTAATCCAACAAAGTATGTATGAAACATGTCCGCAATTAGAAAGTGTTCATTTTTGCAGATATTGCTTACATTGTAAATTCTCTGTCTGATATATGTTTTCATTTGTGTTTTTTCCACTCTGTTGACAAATCTAACCTTAATCCTAGGGTTATAAATAACTGTCCCTAAACTCTTTTGTCATAGCACAAGGTCTCAGAAGCTGAGTGAAACTGGAGTCCAGAAACATTGGAGATGGCCCAGGTTCCCTAGACTATGTCTATGAAGTGAACCACTGCTCAGTAAGAATTTGCATTCATTTTCCAAGTTTCAGGTACACACTCTAGTTACTTGTGTCATACTGAGTCCTACCTATCAACAGAAACCCCCACATGTACTTTCACATCTGTGGAGGAGTTTTATGTAATTCACTTGCTGTAATTCATTTGAAATTCTACCAATCAACTGTGCTAGATTCAATATTGGAATAATCATGACTCATTTGGATTATCGCACCTTGGGCAGAGATAATTATATTTTAATATTGGAAAACAAAAGTAGCTATGGGTTCTCTTGCCTCTCTGTTTCTGTTTCCCAAGCCGCCTCCTTGCTTGGTGGAGTGGGAAGTAGCTACTTTGTCATCAGGAGCTGTCAGAATGATAACTGGTGTAAGAAATGTTGTTTTTGCTCCCACTTATAGTGAACCTACCATAAGGTTTTATGAAACTGAGAGTGTGTGATTTGTCCAAGGTTTTCATGACCAAGTGAATACTGGTCTCCAGAAGTTTAATCCAACATTCAAACCAGTGCAACATGTTGGTTCTACCAATTATACTAACAACAGTTCTCATGCCATCCAATGAGCCCCCGGCAGCGCAGTGGGTTAAACGCCTGTGCCAGCAGGACTGAAGACCGACAGGTCGCAGGATCAAATCCGGGGAGAGGCAGATGAGCTCCCTCTATCAGCTCCAGCTCCTCATGGGGGGACATGAGAGAAGCCTCCCAGAAGGATGATAAAAACATCAAATCATCAGGGCGTCCCCTGGGCAACATCCTTGCAGACGGCCAATTCTCTCACACCAGAAGCAACTTGCAGTCTCTCAAGTCGCTCCTGACACGACAAAAAAAATGCCATCCAACATAGAGTAAAATCTGTGGAGCCTGATGTGACAGAGAAAAACAAAACTTGGGTCATTCTAAAAAGATATCATTCCATAAATTGAATCCATGCATTTCTTAGGGATGCTTTTTCAGGTGGAAAACTGAAAACATGAAATATTTTCTTCAGAGGTTGTTAAAATAATAAGAACAATACATTTGCATTAATAATTATGAGTAAATATAGAATGGAGAGATCAAAAGTGATGTGTACATATGCCTCTTATTAACTTGCATATAATATACAATCATTAAGAAATAATAGACTGAACCATAGGAAATCAGTTTAGATGTCAAACATCTGAAACACACTTACCTTTGTTGAACTGTGGCCAATAAGTTTCAAAAGTGCTCTAATAAGAGCTTGATCTCCTAATTTGACAGAAACTGTTGAGTTTTGTAAAGAAGTATATACTTTTCACTAGGATTTTTTCTCTAGAAAAAAGCACTTAAGCAGCCTTATCCCTGATACATAGAGAATTAAATAAATTTCTTTAAAGTGTCCACAAATGAGAGGCTGCGACAAGGCTTATCATTCCCCACCATATGAATCATAAACACAAACTGTACCATTTAAATGGATAATTAAGGATTTGGAGAGGGTATTAAATCAGCAGGAAAGAAGTTAATCCTACTTTGACAAGTCCCCAGCTCCTAATAACATAACACTGCTTAGATATACCTATCAAATGAGAGAGTTTCAGTCTAAGCCCTGTATAGTGATTTGGCATCATTTGTATTTAATGTATGAGAACGGGATTAAGGGAGGTGAAATTACAGAATTTAGAGACCCTGGTGACATAGAAATCCTAGTGAATTGTCCAGTTTTTTTTAAATTTTCTAGCAGCCCTTTATTTTATGATTACTACAATAGTAACATAGCCCTGATAAAAAGGTTGGAACCCAGATATGAAATGTGGCAAAAGAAACCTTAGTTACATTCACCAAGAATACAGTAGGCGAATGCCAAAGCTTATTCAGTATCAAGATCTATGGAAGCAACCACCATTTTATAGCTTACAGATATAAAAATATGCATTCTTTTAATGAGAAGAAATAAACATGAAACCTTCAGGGTTTGAACAGACACTTAAGATGCATACATAATGTATTATGTCAATTGTCTGATGACTGCATATATTAGGGATGCTTTTTTCTCATGTGGGAAATCTGAAAACAGGGATGTAGAACCACAACTACTATAAGCTTACTGCCACTTCCTTTGATTCATATAGGAAGAGAGAGATGGAGTAACGTTTTTTGGAACCAAGCTTCACCATAAACCTATCATTACCTTTGTGTATGCGCCCGTACCTTGGGAAGTCTGACTTGGTCACGGTGGTCCACACTCTGGTTACATCCCATATAGATTACTGCAACGCTCTCTATGTGGGCTTGCCTCTGAAGACTGCCCAGAAGCTTCAACTAGTCCAACGAGTGGCAGCCAGATTACTAACAGGAGCGGGGTACAGGGAGCATACCATTCCTCTGTTGCACCAGCTCCACTGGCTGCCAATTAGCTTCCGAGCACAATTCAAAGTGCTGGTGTTGACCTATAAATCCCTAAACGACTCCGGCCCAGTTTACCTATCCGAACGGATTCTCCCCTATGAACCATCAAGGTTATTAAGATCTTCCGGAGGGGCCCTGCTCTCGGTCCCACCACCCTCACAAGTGCGTCTGGTGGGGACGAGGGACAGGGCCTTCTCGGTGGTGGCCCCTCGGCTCTGGAACTCTCTCCCACTGGAGATTAGAACTGCCCCTTCTCTCCTGACTTTTAGAAAATTGGTGAAAACTTGGCTCTGGAATTTGGCATTTGATGAGTAAGTCAAAAACTTCTGGCCACACGGACGGATGGTAATGAATTGCGATATCTTTTGGACAACTTGGCTTTATGTAATTATATGTTTGCTTTTAATGTATTTTATGTATTAATGTGTTTATGGTGTGATGTTTTAAACTAATGTTTTTGAATCATGTTGTAAACCGGCCTGAGTCCCTCTCTAGAGGTCGAGAAGACCGGTATATAAAAGTTCGAAATAAATAAATGAGATAATAAAAGATGAAACTAGTGCTATCTTTAAGATGAAGAGGTTTATCCAGCACAGTCTTCCAGTCCACTTCCTTGGATGCATTGTCAGAGTACAATATTCAAGCCTGGAGTATAAAATGCAGAGTTGCAAAATACTGAAACCATATTGCATTGTATTCCCCGCCTCTTTTGAGCCTGGCATCTCTTCATCCTCACTTTCTAAATTATCCATGATGGTTGAAGAGAAGAGAGCATTTCAACATACCTTGCTTGTTATCTGGCTGAAGGTTTGCTGTGCACAAACTTAGTTTTATGCAGAAAATTATGTTGTACAAAATTAATTTAAGCCTATCTGTATAAGGTGTATATGAAACATAAATAGATTTCATGTTTAGACTTAGGTCCCATTCCTCAAGCTATCTCATTATGTATGTATATGTACATACGGGCATTCCAAAATCCTAAATCACAACACATCTGGTCCCAAGAATTTCAGATAAGAGATATTCAACCTGCATTACACAAGTGCTCTTCAGTTTTCAGTCTGGGAACCCTACTAGACCTATCGTATTTTGTTTTTCCAGGCCCAAATAAGTGACTTGAAGTATATGCTCTACTATTTCCAATCAGAATTCTTTGCTGGATTTCAGCCTATGTGACAAAAAAGAAAAACTATTTAAATCTTTATCTCAGTTGTCATGGAAACACCAATCACTTCCCGCTTGGCCTGCATGTTCTCAACTCATATTTCATGCCAATTTATGACTGAACTGTAAAAGTAACAAGCTAGAAGAGGTATGAATCTCCTTTTTGTTCCAGAATTTGCTGCGAAAAGGTTTTTCACTTGGTAGTGGTAGGGAGGCCCATAAAATGGATATATATTGCAGAGTAGATATCTTAACATAAATGTTAATTACACCGTAGTTCAGTCATTTTACATTGTGGAACTAAATTACCAAGTAAGATGTCATTCACCAGAAAAGAAACAGCCATTTATTATGATTTACTAGACCATTAAAACTATGGAAATGCTCAATATAATCAGAATTGTAATTACAGGGAAAGTCGCTCCAGGAAAATTTATTAACAGAATAAAGATTAAAAGGATGCAAGTGTTGTCTGTCAAAGTGCAGCAATGAAAACTGTTTCATTTCCATTGATTCATATATCACTGGAAAAAGAGAAAACTGTTTTCTTCTTCTTTCTATCTTAAAAATACATATACAAAGTGGTAAGCACTTCGTACAAGATTCCTCTGCTTGAATCCGCACACAACTCCTGATTACTACCTCATTCATGGATCAAACCTCTGTATAATTTTTAAATTTGACATATCAACCACACAAAGTAGTTGAAACAATTTTCCTCAAGCCAGAGGAAACACCTATTGAATATCGTTTATGTTTGAGTCCCCTCCCAGGTGAGAAAGGTGGGGTAGAAATGTCGTAAATAAATAAATAAGTCAAGTTACTGGTAAAGATCCAAGAGCTGAACCACAGAAAAGTAGTCCGTGGGCACCTCAGTGGTAGCCATAGTTTTGTTCTTAACAAATTGAAGCTTAATCCAAACTGGAAAGGGGCATCATTTGTTATATCATAGAATGGAAATTAAATTACTAGTCACCCTGGCTACTAACGGTAATCAACCTGTAATTTTTATCCTAAATTTTAGATCTCACTCTGTCCATTTAATTTTTGTTGTTTTTCAATTGTTATTTTCAAATTGTAGATTTTTATCTGTTTTAATTATTCTTACTTGTGGTATAAATGTGTATTTGTTTTGGGATTTGGGTAGGGTGGGCTCTTGCTTATGTTTGTTGTACGGTGCAAAGAATAAATAGGGCAAAACAAATCTTCAAGCAGGGGGGGACCTTCATTTTGTCGCCCGTTGCCACCAATTGCAACAGGATACCCTAAATAACTGTTAGGAATATCCCACTTTGTGTCCCTCAAGTGTAGAGGATTCTATGTCTTTTATTTTCTTCTTACCGTTTAATACACGCTGCCACCAAATGTAGGACTCTTCAACAGGCTACCTCCTTAAATGTGTAGTTTGGGTGAGAGGCATGTAGAGAAGAAGATGGAATGGAAGTAACCTTTTTTTTCTTTTCTTTTTGTGTGTGTGGATGTATTTTTGTAGTTTATATATTTTTTTAAATCTTTTTTTAAATCTTTTTTTTTAGGGTTTATTTAGGATGTCCTTTTTACTTTTTACTTTACTGGCCTTTCCCTTTCTCTTTTTTTCTTCACTTTTCTATACCTTATTGTTCTCACTCTTTCGTTGTATTCTATGTAAAATTTTAATAAATTTTCTTTTAAAAAAAGTCGACAACAGATCCCAAATGTAGACTCTGCAAGGAAGCAGATGAAACAATAGATCACATCCTCAGCTGCTGCAAGAAGATCACGCAGACAGACTACAAGCAGAGGTATAACACCTGTCGCTCAGATGATTCATTGGAACTTGTGCCACAAATACCATCTGCCTGCGACAATTAACTGGTGGGATCACAAGCCGGAAAAAGTGTCCAATGTGTGATCCAATTCAAAGGCAGCAGAGTGTCTGCTGTGGACTCATCTTGTTGTGTTTCTAATAATAATAATAATAATAATAATAATAATAATAATAATAATAAATCACACAGTCCAAGACACTTGGGAAGTGTTCGACTTGTGATTTTGTAACACTAAATCCAGCATATAGATCTCATTTGCTGTGACATACTGTGCTTTTATGTCAGTAAAATAATAATCTTTATTTATACCCACCACCATCCCCACCACCAAAGGGACTCGGGGCAGCTAACATGAGGCCAAGCCCAACAATTACAATAAAGCAAAGTAAAATACACAGAACAAATCATAACATCAAAAAAATGCAAACGATATCAAAATAATACAGTAAGGTAAACACAGGATATGAAATAAAATAAAAATATTGAACACAGTGGGTTGGACCAAATGCAAGGGATAAAATTATAAAAACCCTGGGTGAGATAGGTAAATAGAGTAGTGTATCTGGTGGGAGATTCAGATGGGACAAACAATGGGGTTTAATTAAGTTAATTAAAGTGCATCAAAAGGATAAATTTGTACTGGGACGGGGATTTGTTGTTCATTCTTCAAAAGCATATGTAGTGGTTAGTTATTATGTTTTCCTGTTTTACTTGTAAGTTGACATTGAATTTTCACCATTAACATGTTATAAACTGCCTTGAGTCCCCCCGGGGGTGAGAAAGGTGGTATATAAATACCATCAATCAATCAATCAATCAATCAATCAATCAATCAATCAATCATTGTTTGAACGAAAAATGCTTGGCTCTGTAAAAAGAGTTCATGGGTTTGAAACATAGTAGAAACAGTTACTGAAACCTAGATAGGAGAAGGATAATGTCAAATTGTGTATTGGAAAAATAAATTAAAAAAAAAAGAATAGGTAGATCGTCATCTCTCTTTCATTTAGGCCCCATCTACACAGCCATATTATGCAGTTTAACTGCATTGAACTGCATTAGATGAGTCTACAATGCAGTTCAATGCAGTTAAACTGTGTTACAAAACTGCATTATATGATAATATAGACAGAATCACATTTTCTCAAATCCTACCCTCATTTCCCTGTCTTCCTTGCTTCATATCACATTGTAGGGCATTGCGTTTTCTTTCCCCACTGAAATCTACACAATTTTAAACACATTTTTGCAAGTGCACACACCGCTTTGCATAATGTGCCTAATTTACAAGATTTTATGTGGCCTACAGTGTATCACCACTCTCCCTTCCCCTATTGATGCATACTTCAGCTGTTTGCATTTTTAAATGCATGCATTGTTTGTGCATACTTTATTTCCAAGTAATGCTGTGTAAGCCTTGTAAATGGGCAAAGGCTCAAGGCAAGGTGTATTTTCTTGTGACAAGTCCCAAGAGGTTTGAAAATGCTGCTTTGATTAAGACTGCTATCCAACAATATTTATTTCTACTCCTAACAAAAAAATAGGAGGAAATGGAATGTCTTCCAAACACATTAAACCTACATGTTTAGAAGTTGGCGGAGATATAGAAAACTCCTCAAAGGTTGTAAGGTCTGTTGGAAACTAGGCTAGTGGGGTTTATGTCCAGCGTGGGGCAAAGGTCTCTTGTCTGTTTGAGGCAAGTTTGAATGTTGCAATTGGCATTGAATAGCCTTACAGCTTCAAAGCCTGACTGCTTTCTGCCTAGGGGAATCCTTTGTTGGAATGTGTTAGCTGGCCTTGATTGTTTCCTGTCTGAAATTCTGCTGTTTTCTGTGTGTTGTTCTTTATTGTTCTGATTTTAGATTTTTTTTAATACTAGTAGCCAGATATTGTTTATTTTCATGGTTTCCTCCTTTTTGTTGAAATTGTCCACATACTTGTGGATTTCAATGGCTTCTCTGTGTAGTCTGGCATGGTGGTTGTGAGGGTGGTCCAGCATTTCTGTGTTCTCAAATAATATGCTGTGTCCAGGTTGGTTCATCAGGTGCTCTGCTATGGCTGACTTCTCTGGCTGAGTTAGTCTGCAGTGCCTTTCATGTTCCTTGATTCATGTTTGGGCAATGCTGCGTTTGGTGGTACCTATGTAGACTTGTCAACAGCTGCATGGTATGTAGTAGACTCCTGCAGAGGTGAGAGGATCCCTCTTGTCCTTTGCTGTATGTAGCATGTGTAGGTTTTCTGTAAACTGTGTGGCCCAGTTGTTGATTTGCTTTGCGGATGACTGGGGACAGTCCTTTTAAAGTGGGGATTCCCGCATTTTAAAGTGGGGCATCTGGATGACATTGCACAGAAAAACAAATTCATTTCCCACAAACCAGGAAAACTCTGGTTTGTCAAGAATTAATTTGTTAGTGGGTGTATTCTGCGTCTTCTTGGAAGGCACAGGGCAATCCACTATTTCCACTGTAAGGACTGCCCCCTCAAAAGTTCTGGACTTTTTACGGGGCAATCCAGACAGTAATCCCACATTTTTCTGGGCTAAATTAGCCTGGAAAATGGTAAGGACACCAACCCTCTCCCCTAACCCCTACCCCCTACCCCAAACCCCTTTTAAAAATAAAATAACTTACCCAGCCCCTATTAGCATGGTGCCAAAGTTCTCCTGGCATGTAGGAATGACACGCCAGGAGAAAGGGGGGGGGGAGGACCTACCTGTCCTCACCAATATAAAAAATAAACACCAAACACAGGTATAAAATTAACATATTGCAGCAATGGAATGCAAACTTTGTTGCCTGAAGCAAACTAACAACTATTCATTGATAGGCCCCTCCCAGGTTTCCAACGTGTAAGCTACGCCTACAAGAAGTGTGTATACATAAAGTGGGCTCAAAATTTAAGAAGACCAATTCAAATGAGGGAGTGGGAACAGATGTGGAACAAAAAAATAAAATATACATACGCAATCGATTTAAAAGAAAATTGGATAAAAATGTTCCACAGATGGTATACCACACTGAAACAATTGGCTAAAATGTATAAAACAGTTTCTGATAAGTGTTGGAAATGCTTGGAACAGGTTGGCTCCTTCTACCATATGTAAAGAAGCAGTAAAGTTTTGGAGGGTAATTCATGAAGAGACACAAAAGATTTTTAAAAGAACATTCATAAGAAAACCGGAGTATTATTTGTTAGGTTTTACAGATTTAGATCTACAACTGACGGAACAAGAGGATATTTTTTTTACATATATGACGACTGTCGCTAGAATTGTTTTTGCTAGAGAATGGAAGAATGACTCAGTACCACCCGTACAGGAATGGGTGGAAAAAATCAGAGAAATAAAGGACATGGATGAATTGACTTTTTTGTTGAAGAAAAATACAGTTATGATACGAAGAAGAACGAATTGGGATAATTTCCATGAATATCTGGACAATTTGGGAAAATAAGAAACAAGAGAGACAACTTCTTTTTGAACTTATTTTATATTTTTGAATAATAAGAAGATAGGATCCAAGAAGATGGAATGGAAGTTATTTTTTGTTTGTTTTTCCTTTTTCTTTTTGTGTGTGTTTTTTTGTGTATTTTTGTAGTTAATTTTTTTTAGGGGCTATTTGAGATTTTAGCATACTTTTTTGCTTTTTCTTTTTTCTTTTTTTTCTTCATTTCCTCACTTTCTTATACTTTATTGTTCTCACTCTTTTGTTGTAATCTATATAAAAATTAATAAAATTCTAAAGTGTGTATATATATTATAAAGCTATGTGTGTACCAAACAGCTAGAATAAAGTAGATCCTTTGAACATTTCACCTTATCAGAGATAGCCAGGGGCATTGCACAAAGTATATCTGTTGGAGGCTTTGTAAACCTTTCATGACAACCAACGGCAAGAAGACTATTCAGACCACCACGACTCTTGTCAGTGAAATTAATCAGACTCCAAGCTATCCTTTTACGTGTGCCTGTGTGTCTCTGTGTGCCTGTGTGTGTGTTGGGGGGGGGGGGGGAGATTTGCTGAAAGGCTCTTTTAAGAAAGGAGGAAGTATACTTTCAAACCTATAGCAAAGATGAAAGAGCACATCCTGAAGTTCAAAGTATTTKCTGTTTGATCATTATTCCCAGATGAAAGTTGCAGCAAGAAAAGGTGGACTGCCAAGGCCTGACCAGAATTTTCTCATCAGGCTGGCTGGCAAGGGAGGGAGAACAGTTTTGGTATTCTCTTGGCATAAAACCCAAATAAAATATTATCTCTTCTTTAAATGAAAGAGGGATCTTTCTTGGTATACATATTTATCTGTTTTGATGTTGTGCAGCTAAGGGAATGGAATGCATTCTCTATTAATGGATGCCATTGGATCTAGAGATTAGAGGGAAAACATGGTATAGCATTACTATTTTGACAAGTTGATTCTCAACATTTTTTCAAGTACAAGGAAAAGAGAGAAAGAATCAAATATTAAAGTAAGCCAGGAGATTTTAAAATAATGTAATTCCTACTTTTTTTAAAAAAAAACTGAAACACAATTTAATATCACAAAATATCATATTCACTTGAGTCCAGGCATGTAGCCGGGGGGGGGGGGGGGGGGTGTTAGGAGCTTCAGCCCCCTCCCCGAAATTCTGATGGTGGTCCTCGAGAACGCCTTACTGGTACATTATTTAAACTGTTATGTTTATTCATATCATGATCTGATCACCATGCTCAATATATTCTATATGCATGGGGGTATTGGGGTAACGATACAAAAGTTTGCTAGGGTAGACCCACTTTCACTCAGACACAGCCCCCCCCGAACCAAACTTAGCCCCCCCCCCAAACAAAATCCTGGCTACGGGCCTGCTTGAGTCCAATGCAGCATCTCATCTCATCTCATCTAATGCACACCTCAATTTTCAAAACTTTGAAACCCCAAAAAGTATTTACCATATTTTGGGAATCTAATGCACACCCTAATTTTGGGAAGGCAATTTAGTAAAAAAAAAAAAAGGTGAGTAACAGATTTCAGTCAATATGGTAGCACATATGGACAGCTAACTTTTATGTTCTAACTGCAAATTAATTTACAGCAGGGGTAGTATTAGTCTAGGGGCCCTTCTACATGGCCATATAAACCAGAATATTAAAGCAGAAAATCCCACAATATCTGCTTTGAACTTGGTTATCTCAGTCCACACTGCCATATATTCCAGTTCAAAGGAGAAAATGTGGGATTTTTTTTATTTATGAGGAATGGGCCTAGGGGCCCTTCCATGCAACCTTATATCCCAGAATATCGAGGCAGAAAATTCCACAATATCTGCTTTGAACTGGGTTATCTGAGCCCACACTGTTATATATTCCAGTTCAAAGCAGACAATGTGGGATTTTATTCAGCTGCGTGGAAGGGCCCTAGGTCCCTCATTCCAAGTTGGGAAAGGTCTTAGGGCCCTTCAACACAGCCATATAACCCAGAATATCATGGAAGATAATCCATAATATCTGCTTTGAACTGGATTATCTGAGTCCACGCTGCCATATAATTCAGTTCAATTTGGATGTTATACAGTTGTGTGAAAGGGGCTTTCATGGCCAGAATCACTGGGTTGTTGTAGGCTTTTTCCGGGCTATATGGCCATGTTCTAGAGGCATTTTCTCCTGACGTTTCGCCTGCATCTATGGCAAGCATCCTCAGAGGTAGTGAGGTCTGTTGGAAGTAGGAAAATGGGTTTATATATCTGTGGAATGACCAGGGTGGGACAAAGGACTTTGGTCTGCTGCAGCTAGGTGTTAATGTTTCAACTGACCACCTTGATTAGCATTTAATGGCTTGGAAGCAGGCATGTAGCCGGGGGGGGGCTCGGGGGGCTTCAGCCCCCCCCCCCCCGAAATTCTCATGGTGGTTCGCGAAAAGGCCTTACTGGTGCATTATTTAAACTGTTATGTTTAATCATATCATGATCTGATCACCATACTCAATATATCCCATATGCATGGGGGTATTGGGGTAATGATACAAAAGGTTTGCTAGGCTAGACCCTCTTTCACTCAGACTCAGCCCCCCCCGAACCCCCCAAAACTTCAGCCCCCCCCCCCCGAAACGAGCTCTGGTAAATAATGGCTTGGAAGTGCCTGGGGGGAATCTTTTGTTGAGAGTGATTTGATGTGCCTGATTGTTTTCTCTCTGTTGTTTTGCTGTTGTAATTTTTGAGTTTTTTAATACTGGTAGCCAGATTTTGTTCATTTTCATGGTTTCTTCCTTTCTGTTGAAATTGTCCACATGCTTGTGGATTTCAATGGCTTCTCTGTGTAGTCTGACATGGTGGTTGTGAGAGTGGTCCAGCATTTCTATGTTCTCAAATAAAATGCTGTGTCCAGGTTGGTTCATCAGGTGCTCTGCTATGGCTGACTTCTCTGGTTGAAGTACTCTGCAGTGCCTTTCATGTTCCTTGATTCGTGTTTGGGCAATGCTGCGTTTGGTGGTCCCTATGTAGACTTGTCCACAGCTGCAGGGTATACGGTAGACTCCTGCAGAGGTGAGAGGATCCCTCTTGTCCTTTGCTGAACGTAGCATTTGTTGGATTTTCTTGGTGGGTCTGTAGATTGTTTGTATGTTGTGTTTCCTCATCAGCTTCCCTATGCGGTCAGTGGTTCCCTTGATGTATGGCAGGAACACTTTTCCTCTGGGTGGATCTTCATCTTAACTTTCATGGCTTGTTCTTGGTCTTGCAGCTCTTCTGATGTCTGAGCTGGAGTATCCATTGTCCTGTAGAGCCCAGTTTAGGTGGTTCATCTTGAAGGAGGTGGGGTTCGCAGATTCATTTTGCACGGTCTGCCAAGGGTTTAATGGTGCTTCTTTTTTGACTTGGCCTTTGAAGCATTGTCTATTTATTTATTTACTTAGTTTTGAGGATACCTTTCCAAAAAAAGAGTATTACTCACGGTAGGCTAACAAGGACAATTTAAATACCAATTAGACAATTAACATCACCACATAAATTAAGCCTATTAAAGCATTTATAACAATTACTAATAAAACATTTTAAAGGCCGGTTTTGGAGAGACTGGTTTTCTCTCAGCCAAGTAATTACAACTCTACCGGTTAGGCGCAAAGCTAATGTCAGACGGATCTATCTCCTTTGTATCTATCAAGCAGAGCTCTGCAGAACATGGAACTCTCAAGGAGACATCAACTGTAGATCTTCCAGATGTGGTTGGATGCTTCTAGATTTGGCTGGTGTCAAGGACTCAGGATCTCAGGACTCATGTAAGTTTGCTGGAATGAAATATGGACATTTCCCCACTAAGTATATAAAGCACAGATCAATTTTGGGAACATTACCCATTAAAAGGCAATTCTCTTCCCCTGTATTCCTGCTAATGTTTCATCTTTCGTTGACTGCTACTTCAAACGTGAGCACTTGATATCAATGGTAATGAGTTTATATATGTTTGTTTATCCTGTGGAAGTGACTCCTGAATTGAATGATTCATCATCCTCCTGAGATGTGACACTTCATCTCTGACACGTTCCAAATTTGGACAACCACCTGGCAGTTTTTGAATTCTGGCCAGGAGTCAAAATGGGCTTAATCATCTTTTAAATGGAGATTTCAACACTGAGTAGTCGAGTGTAAGCTCACTTGCAACCTGAGTCTATTGAGAGCAGCATCATGAAGTCACACAAGTGACCATGGTGAGGCATTTCATGAATCAGATTAATCCGTGTACCTTCAGAGTCTTGGAGAAAGCAGATAGTAGCACTCTATTCAAGCATTTTAGGAGCTTGGCTTATTCTGCCTTGGCTCCTGTGGGATGGAGATTTATGAAATGAGAAAATGCCTTCCCATTATAAATAGTCATGCTGTCCCAATTCTCTTCACCACCCCAGCCTTCCTGCAGTTTCTTTCATTAATAAAATATTGAGGCCTCGCTTTTTGGTAATTACTCTTACAATTTTATTGACAAATGAAATCAAAGTGGAAGTTTAATGCTTGCAAAGCCTCCCCTTTCCCCTGCCAATTATCTTTTTTTAAGAAGACAATACAGGTAGAAGCTAGTGAGCAGGAAAAAGAGATTCCTATTTAAATCAAATATAAGATTGGATATTTATGAACACAAGCTAGAGAACTCACAGTAGGATTGTCCTGTTCATTATCTTGTCTTGTAATTTCTCATCACAACTCATCACACTTTCTATGGTGTCTCAGCATCTTAGGTTCCAGTTCTTCTTCATTAGCTGTAAGAACAAGAAGGCTTGATGTGGATCTGAAGCCTCATATAGTGTGAATTTTCCTAGCAGACTAGTAGATGCTGTCTTTTCTTGATGAATGTTAAAAAGTGTTTGCTTTTGTTTCCTCCAAATTGACATCAGAAAAAAATACCCACAGCTTTGGAAAACTGCTTTTTGGGACTATGACTCCGGCACAACAGGAGCGACTTGCAGTTTCTCAGGTTGCTCCTGACACGACAAAAAAAATGGCCACACATAATGAAAGAGTATTGGTGACAATTTGATATGAAGAGCCATGTTACATGACACTTCAGAAATGTATTAAATAAAGGAAACAAGTGGGCAGGATGGCTGATAGGTTTAGGGAATTGTAGTCCAAAAAGTACCATTTCCAGGTTCTGGTGAGACAGCATATTGCCATGACATTTTTAGGAAGAAAAGGTATGATTATGAGAAAACTCCAATAAATCACAAAAGTATATGAGAGAAACTCATTCCAGAGTGGAACTGGACTTATAAAATAGCAGTCACACTTGGTGAAAAGTATTGTGTAGGAGGGCTTAATTAAAAGTGAGGCCAGGTAATCTACAATAACGTGGTCCTCAGTCAAGTTGCATCCTTCTTATAGTGCAGTTCCATGGATGTTTCCATTGGTTGTTCTTCATATTCACTTCTTAGTGTATGATACTGTTCAACACAAGGCCACGGGAAAAGACAGTGAACTCAGAAAGTGGAAAAAGTGCAGAGCTTCCATCACACTCTGAGGCAGAGAGTTCCACTGCTGAACAGCTCTTACAGCCGCAAAATTCTTCCTAATGTTCAGATGGAATTTCCTTTTTTGTAATTTGCATAGAAGATAAAAGTTTTTTAAATTCATTTTTATTGAAGAAAAATTGGACAACACAGACAAGTCAGCAGACAAGACAAACAAACATACATACAGATTAAAAGGATTACTACAATTGATGGCTGAATACTTCCCTCTGTGTATATTAAGTTTTTACATACTTCTCAATACATAATTTCGTAATTTGTATTCGCCACTGCCTAAGACTTTTGACACAGAAAGCTGAATTTTATGTGCAAAAAATATATATTTTGCACTGACATGTTTTTTTCATGAAAAACATTATTTTCTATACAAAAAAAAAATCACAAATAGGCACTAGAAAACACATATTAGAATCCACAGGCCAAAGAAGAAAACAATCTTCATATGCTTATTGATGGTTTGCATTTCTTCTTTAAAACCCTTTTTGACTATCCCATTTTGTAAAAAAATCTTTTGACCTTTGTGCTCTTCTTCAGAGGCTATAGCAGAAAGAAGTATAAATGCCTATTTATTAGATGTGTCATTAATGCATTTCAAAATTTAAATAAGTGCAACACATATTCCTTGCTCTCTCTCTCTCTCTCTCTCTCTCTCTCTCTATATATATATATATATATATATATATATATATATATATAATATCAAAATGGTTCACATTAATTATACACCCACCCATTCAATGCACCAACAGCAGAAAATTCTGGCAAAAAACACATTTTTCCATATAATTAAACTGTTACACTATGAAAAAGGGACTAGATTAATTTACGCTAAAAAGTGGAAGAGGGAAGAGATACCAAGATTAGAAGATTGGACAATTTAAATTTTGGACATGATGAATATGGACAGCTTAACAAAATTTCTTAAGAATAGCCCAAGACCTACTACAGAAAAGATTGATTGGACTTTGATCAAAAACTTCTTCAAACTCTAAGTCACACATAAGGAAGAAATGGTGAGAAGAGATCGAGAGAAGAAGAAAAAAATCCCGGATGACCCCAATCCTGATTACGTCAGAAGGAAAAGGAGATTAATGCATCTACTCCTATGTTTCAATTTTTCAATTTTTTCCTCCTCATTATTCTCCTAGCTTTCTTTCACTTTCTTCCTATCTCACTGGTGTTGGCTGTCCCTGAATCTTCCTTGTCTGGCTACCCACTTTATTTTATTTTTGTTAAATAATTTAAGAAATAACCTACCAATGTTCCCCCATTTTATCCCTTAACAAAACATTAATTTGAAAATAAAAAATAAAAAGGTTAAGTACCTTAATAAGGAGCCCCCGGTGGCGCAGTGAGTTAAAGCACCATGCCAACAGGACTGAAGACCGACAGGTCGCAGGTTCGAATCCGGGGAGAGGCGGATGAGCTCCCTCTATCAGCTCCACCTCCTCATGCGGGGACATGAGAGAAGCCTCCCACAAGGATGATAAAACATCAAAAAATCATCCAGGTGTCCCCTGGGCAACGTCCTTGCAGACGGCCAATTCTCTCACAACAGAAGCAGTCGCTCCTGACACGACAAAAAAAAGTACCTTAATCATTAATTATGACTTTAGCCCTATTTTCTAAGTATATTTGTTCTACTATATGTTGAAACCCCTCTCCAAAGCCACATTTCTTTATCAGGGATTTCAGCAGTTTCCAACTCATTGAGTCAAAGAGTTCATATATATATACAGTATCCAATGCAATAATGCCTACCTCAGCTTTCTCACTTTTGGCATTCTCCATAATGTTTATCAATCTGTGGACAAATCAGACATTTGTCTTCTTTTAACAAACCAACATTGGTCCAGGTTGATCTAATTCTCAGCAAAAAAAAATCAACCTATTTGCCAAAAATCTGCTTCTTTTCTCAACAATGTTTTTTCATCATTAATATCTGCCATTTCCAACTCACAGTGCTTAATATCTGTGGCAGTGTTGAAATTCCACAAAATGATTTACTAAGTATACCAATACTTGCATTCCTTGTATTGGACACATGCTCCCCTGTACATCTTATCAAAAGTCTTGATGTTTTTCTCACTTTTGGGAGATTTGTATTAAATACCATTTATAACAAATTTCCTTTTACACATAATGTTTCTTTCTATAATTTATAAACTCAGTCATTTTGGAAGTGTAGTTATATTAAATGCAGGGGTCATAAGGCCTGAGGGTCCTATCACATCCATAAAAGTATTTTGGTGCACCACTGTGTTTTCTTCCATGAAGCTAATATTCATCACAATGTCTATTTCTAGTCCTTTGGAAAGAGCTCTATCATTTTCCTTACATCCTGAAATATTCTTAGCAACACATTTATTTATTTATTTATTTATTTATTTATTTTAATGAATACTGTGAGTTTTGTGATATAATTATAGGTACAGTTATGATGGTTGACCTGTAGTTTGCTATTTTTTTGTATGGACATATGTTTTATATTTTGAACAAGACCTCCTAGCTGTCTTATTAAAACCTTTTGCTATTACATGATGTGAATAACTCCTTACAATATTTTTTTTTGATAATGCACATAACTCTAAAATTCTTCCTCCTGAGAACAATTGTCCATAGGGGAGATTACAACTCATTGTTCTAGGATGCAAGCTATTGAATTTTAGATAGGTATTAACATCTGTGGGTTGTCTATATAGTAAGGTAATGAAAAAATATCCCCTGCCTTTTTTTATTGTGCCAAATTGGGAATAGTCTTCAAAAATTGTGGATTTTCATAGTCTTTCTCACAGTGGGAAGAAAATTGC
>NW_026846588.1:119314176-119384133 GCF_025583915.1 Anolis sagrei ordinatus | reverse complement strand
GAAGGTAAGTGCTCCATGCAGTCATGCTGGCCACATGACCTTGGAGGTGTCTATGGACACGCTGGCTCTTCGGCTTGGAAATGGAGATGAGCACCACACCCAGAGTCAGACATGACTGGACTTAATGTCAGGACTACCTTTACCTTTTATCTCGTGGGAGAGTCAGATGGGACAAACAATGGAGTTTAATTTTCTCTAGGGGATGAGATAAAATGCATCAAAAGGATAAATTTGTATTGGGACGGTCATGGTATGGGGATTTGTTGTTCATTCTTCAAAAGCATTTGTAGTGGTTAGTTATTATAATAATTGAATTTTTGCCATTAACATGTTGTAAACTGCCTTGAATCCCCCCGGGGGTGAGAAATGTGGTATATAAATACAATCAGTCTATCTATCTATCTATCTATCTATCTATCTATCTATCTATCTATCTATCTATCTAATCAATCAATCAATCATTGTTTGAACGAAAAATGCTTGGCTCTGTAAAAAGAGTTCATGGGTTTGAAACATAGTAGAAACAGTTACTGAAACCTAGATAGGAGAAGGATAATGTCAAATTGTGTATTGGAAAAATAAATTAAAAAAAAGAATAGGTAGATCGTCATCTCTCTTTCATTTAGGCCCCATCTACACAGCCATATTATGCAGTTTAACTGCATTGAACTGCATTATATGAGTCTACAATGCAGTTCAATGCACTTAAACAGTTCAATTCATATGCAGTTTTAATATGGTTTTGTGATTTGTGAAAACCCAACTACTGACCAAGTAAGAACATTGGATCTTCTGGCCAACTATTTACTCTGCCAACTGACAGCAGTGATCCCAAATCTCTAGCAATAATCTTTCTCAGCCATGCTATTTGAAACTCTTTTTAATTGACAATACCAGAGACTAAACCCAAGATTTTTTATATCACAGTGTCTGTTCTACCATGGTGGAAAGCTCATTCCAAATCCTTGTGTAAAATAAGCCTAGTATACGGCACTCATGTTTATTTATGATTTTCGTGCATATCATGTTTGCCTTCATTCTCTGGGTGGCTGCTTCAACTTCTTTGATCTTGATAAGTTCCTTAGATACTGGGTCACTGTGCACTGTAGTAATTCCATATAGCATCATGTACATTTGCGGACCTGATTAAAGATAAGAATGAGGGATTTTTTAAAAAGTATACTGGTAATCGATTTTTGCCCTTTTAAATCTTTCCTGTTGTCCATCTGAGGTGTGGAAAAACTGTCTGTGTTTGTCTGTTTTTTACTATGTTTAGGCAGTTTGCATGTTTAGTCTACTGGAACAATTGCATTGTTTTTACAGATGTCATTTGTGCTTGGCTTTCATTTCCTGGCAGAGCCAACGCAATGAGGAAGAGTTAATCCAAATGCACCCAGTTTTATAAACTACCTTACTTACTTTTGCCTCTCACTTCCTGGAGTCAGCAAAGGCTATATTTAAAAGTGGACAGCACGATTTATGTGAATTTGGATATATTAAGCAAAATGCTAGCCATTTATCTAAGGCTCTTTAATTTGGAGTCTGAAAAAGGAGTTTTCAGACCAAAGAAGGAATTGCCAAAATACTCATGCGTGAATAAGCACTAAATAAATGAGAGGGAAATGGGAATCACTTGAGATGAGAGAGAAAAATGACAATGGAAAAAGATTGCAGGGGAAAGAGTGAGAGACAGAGAGAAGTAAGAGGCTTATGAAATTATGGGCGATGTGGAAGAGGAAACATTTCTCTCATTATGGTTGTACTCCAGGACCCTTCTGGCTACAATATGATAAGCCAGGTTCTGGGAGAACTTTATTGTTCCTGATTAGCATGGAGGCCAATCAATAGCATAGGAAGCAAGAGTGGCTAAACAAACCACACTTTTTCAATCTGCTTATGAACTTTGCAAGCATTATGACTTCTTTCTGTATGAACTAGGGAAGAGAAGGATTTTTGCAAAATTTCTCATTCTCAATGAGACAAGTTGTCTAAATATACTCAGGAATTGCTAGCCCTCACAAGAGAAAGACAAGGAGCACTTTTGTCATTATGCTTGTCAAATTTGTGAAGCAAACTATCCACAAACACAACCAGCATAAAAAGGAATGGCTGGTTGATCATAGAGGCACAAGTAAGCTACCACTCTTTTTAAATAAAATTCATCCAAGAAACTAACAGCTATTCAGCTATGCAAGTGTACAATTTGTGCCAAAAATGTTATTCAAAATGTGATTTTTCACTGTATTGTCAAAAGTTTTTTCTGTGTTTCCAGTCAAGGAATCATAATGCCAGTCTGGATAAGCCATAGAAATAAATATAAAACTAAAATTATTTCTATCTTGGAAGAAATAACAAAAAATACAGGTATACCTGTATTAACAAAGTAGATGGACTCCTGAGCACTAGTTGTTTTGCATGGGTAGTGACAATCTCCTATGCCTGCTCAAAGAAACACCCAAACATGAGATAACCAATGCCACAACTTGTTTATTAGTTGCAATACCATAGAGTTAGCAACCCTGTGTGGGTTAGGGATTGGAAATTGGACAGCCCACTGCTGACTGTTGCCAAGTAACTGAGAGGGGTCACAGTGCAGGAACACATCCAGTTCCACCCTGTGATACCTGCACCTCCCCACCACCCAGAAGCCAACAAGTCACCCCCACCAAAAAATGGGGAGGCATGCAAACCAGATCCAGGATCCATGCCATAAACCACAAAGGGCCCGCAACCCATCCTGGACAGTTACAGCACCAATAACCCCAAAGGCCAAACCAACTTGATTGAAAGAGTCCAGATGCTAAGAAACAAAGCAGCCCATTGTATTGTCGAAGGCTTTCATGGCCGGAATCACTGGGTTGTTGTAGGGGTTTTTTTTGGGCTATAGATGCCTCTATATGCCTCTAATGCCTCTAGATCAGGGGTCCTTAAATTATGGTCCGCGGGCCGAATACGGCCCTCCAAGGTCATTTACCCGGCCCTTACTCAGGGTCAATCTAAGTCTGAAATGACTTGAAAGCACACAACAACAACAATCTTATCTCATCAGCCAAAAGCAGGCCCACACTTCCCATTGAAATACTAATAAGTTTATATTTTTTTAAATTGTTCTTCATTTTAATTATTGTATTGTTTTTAAGTGTTTTTGAACTACAAATAAGATATGTGCAGTGTGCATAGGAATTCATTCATGCTTTTTTCAAATTATAATCTGGCCTTCCAACAGTTTGTGGGACTATTGACCTGGCCCACTGTAAAAAGTTTGTGGATCCCTGCTCAAGACCATGGCCATATAGCCCGAAAAAAAACCTACAACAACCCAAAGCAGCCCATCATTTTTTTATTTATTTTGCCTCAGCTGCCGTTACTGGTGTGCCTCATTCCCACGGCTTGTTGGTTCATTCCTTCCCAGAGCTCTCCTCATCCTCTGCCATGAAATCTTGTCCCTCCACTCCTGCTCTGTCACTGGGCCTGTGGTAAAGAGGAAAAACAACCCCCAGCAGCACTGGGATGGCCAGCCAGGTGCCCCTGCTTTTAAGCAGGGCCCAGCTAAAGATGACACTGGAACAAGCCATGCCTCATGACTGGCTGGCCAGCCAAGAGTGCACCAACCGAGCAGTGCACAGGGGTTGTTGGGAACAGGGAGCCCTCACGATGATGGCGAGGGGTAGGAAGCACCATCTGCCACAAAGTTCCTGCCTGGTAAGTTGGGCAGGGCATTTGCAAAAACGTTGGGACTGGAGGTAGATACAACATGAAAAGAACACAGATACTTTTCTACATGCCATCAAAGAAAAGCATGCCAAGGTGTTTTAGCAAACGTTTTATTCACAACTTGTTCGCTGTAAAGAAATGGTTTGCTTGTTTGTTTTCCTCTGCTAGAGGCAACTCTAGAACACACCAATATGTTGGAACCATATTCTTGCTCAGTTGTTGCAGGTGTGTGTACAATATGTAATGTTTCTGTAGCACCAGAGGTTTAAAGCTGGACAAGCTTGCAGGCAGGCATATGAGGTTGAAAGTTGGATGTATTGTGAGGCTGGCAGGCAGATGTGTATGAAGCTTGCAGGCAGGCACACACATGCAAGGCAGGTGTCCAAGGTTTAAAGCCAGAGCAGGCAGGAAGGCATACATGCACATGAGGTTTGTGGACAGACCCATGAGGTTTAAAGCTGGATAGATTGTGAGCCTTGCCAGAGGACGAGGCTTGCAGGCATACAGATGTGTGAGGCTTGAAGCCGGGCTATGCTTGGATTCAGGCAGAACCTGGACAAGATATGAGGATTGATTCTGAAACCAAATTTCATTGGCTGATTTACTGTGCCTTTAATGCCCTGGCTATTTGAAAAATGGTTACAGCTTTTCTCCCATTTGCTACTGGCTCTCTAAAGGAGGTTGCCACCAAGGTAACCACTATACAAAAAAGCCAATGAACTTTTTGCTCTATGTGCATTCAAGAACAATACACATATAGTGGGAGAAGGCAGGTTGATCAGATTTAAAGTATCCTCCTAAATAGGGAAAAATCAGCTGAGGAAGGATCCAAATGTCAAACTTCAAGAAAGAGACTGATTTCCCATCCAGTATCCTATAAGGCTGGGCTGGCTCGGAGTTGATGGGAGATTTGTGGGGAGTGTGTTCCTGCATTTTGCTTCCTAAAGAGAAGTTTCACTTCCAGGGGCTTCATAAATTGAGATATGCTTGTAATAGTTTATTTTTTCATATGGGTTTCATGATACACATAACAGAGATGAAAACCCCATGGTTTGTTTGAACGCTCTTACTAGCAAAAGGAATGATCAGTTGCCATGCATGAGCATGCTGGCTCATTCCCAAGAGTCTAGAATTCTTGGTTTTTATGACATCAAAGTACCTTCAGTTGAACTGACTAGCAGTAAGCTCAGGATGGAGATATGAAAACCTTCCCTCATTCTATGCCATAAGACATAGCAATGGCTTTTGGTTTGGACAGGTAATATAAATTATGCTGCGTCAAGGAAAGGGAATACAATTTTGGATTATTCAAGCTTCAGTATCCCATTTGTGTATTCTTGCTATTCACAGGGTTCATGATTAAGAATAATTTTACAAAATCATTTTTAAAAGCAATTTTTAATGGTACCATGTCCACAACATGCCTATGAAAGAGATGATGTGCCCAGTGGGACTCTTGACTGTCCAGCATTTCACAATGGCTAGAAACATAGGGACAATAGAGACTCTGGGTGCCAAATACTTCTTTAATAATATCATGTTTTAATATTAGAGCAGTTTTCTAGCCCCATCTCAGCAGATTCCACATAGATAAATTTCCTTGTTGCTTCAATGAAGTCAGCTTATATAATGAAGCTACCAGTCTTCACAGATTGGGTCCCATATTTGTGTACAATCTTGATTTCCCTATATTTGGGTTACAACATCTTTTGTAGTTTACAACTCAGTGTATGAATACTCTATTTGTGCACAGGACCTTTTTCTCTCTCTCCAAGGCCTCATTCCCTTGACTCAAACTGTCCAGGATCAATTAGAAGGCAAACCAGAGTATAGCAAGCAACTTAGATCTATACTAGCTGTCCCCTGCCATGCATTGCTGTGGCCCAGTCTGGAAAATAAAGTAATGAGAAAGTGTTGGTTTCTAATATATGTAATTTCTTTATGCTTGTGTTGATGTAGAGATTGTCTGGTTGGCCTACTCTGGAGCATGCAACATAGAATTGTCCTTGTTTAGGGGTCCTTTCAAATCTATGATACTATATCTGTGTGTGAGAGAGTCATATATATCTCTCTATATCTATGGCTGGATGGCTCTTTGTCAAGAGGGCTTTGATTACGTTTTCTTGCCCTGGTAAAGGAAGTTGGGCTGGATGGCCTTAAGTATTTTCTGTTGGTCATGGGGCTTCTGTGTGGGAGGTTTGTCCCAATTCTGTCGTTAGTGGGGCTCAGAACACTCTTTGATTGAAGGTGAACTATAAATCCCGGTAACTATAACTCCCTAATGTCAAGGTCTATTTCCCCCAAACTCCATCTGTGTTTATATTTGGGCATATTGAGTATTCGTGCCAAGTTTGGTCCAGATCCATCATTGTTTGAGTCAACAGTGCTCTCTAGATGTAGGTGAACTACAACTCCAAAACTCAAGGTCAATGCCCACCAAACCCTTCCAGTATTTTCTGTTGGTCATGGGAGTCCTGTGTGCCAAGTTTGGTTCAATTCCATCGTTGGTGGAGTTCAGAATGCTCTTTGATTATAGGTGAACTATAAATCCCAGCAACTACAACTCCCAAATGACAGAATCATAATTTTTTGAGTGATGGTCACTCCTTGTGTTGTGAGACATTTTGTTGCCAAATTTGGTGTGATTTCGTTCATTGGTTCTTTTGTTTTTAAGGTACTCATTATGCACTGAGCATTTATATATATATAGACTTAGCAGTTCCTTGTTTGCATGTGGTTTTAAGAGTTTAGCCATGCCATGTATTCATGCCATTTTCTGTTCATGAGTTTTACCCTAATTCCTTCTGCATTGGTTAGTTGTTTGTGGTTAATCTTAATTTGTTGGTATTTTTTATAGTCTGCAGTTCTCTTTGAAGAACACATGGCACACAGTCTTTCATGATGAGATGTTATAAAATCTTTAGTATTTGCAAGCAAACCTTATTTGAATGTTTTTAAATATAAGACCAAGCCTGTTTTAGTTATCTTTTACACCCTGTGCAATAAGGTAATTATGTGGAACTGGTTGTTTCTTTCCTTTTGCTTATGAAATCTAATTTCTCTGAGAAATACAATTGGTCCTCCATATTAATGCATTCTGTACACAGAGTCAACAATGTTAACATTCCAAAAAGCCAACCTTGGTTCTGCCATTTTGTATGAAGGATAACATTTTGCTACACACTGTGCATAATGTGACTTGAGCATCCATTTGGTGTTTATTTGTTCAGTTGCTTCCGACTCTTCGTGACCTCATGGACCAGCCAATGGCAGAGCTACCTGTCGGCCGTCACCACCCCCAGCTCCTTCAGAGTCAAGACAGTCGCTTCAAGGATACCATCCATCCATATTATTTATTTATTTATTTACTTCATTTATATACCGCTTTTCTCAGCCCTTAGGCGACTCAAAGCGGTTAACAGCAGCAATTTCAATGCACACATTACAAAACCATTAGAACATTTAAAAACAATAGCATAACAACAATTAAACATCAATATGACAAATCATTCGCATCTCGTCAATAGAATCAGAATCCAATCTCATCATCCGTTATTCCATGTTCCTGTAATCAATTACACTGCCTAATCGAATGCCTGTTCAAACAACCAGGTCTTCACTTTCCTCCGAAATGCCAATAAGGAGGGGGCCGATCTGAAATCTGTAGGAAGGGCGTTCCACAGCCAAGGGGCCACCACTGAGAAGACCCTGTCTCTCGTCCCCGCCAGGCGTGCTTGTGATGCCGACGGGACCGAGAGCAGGGTGTCCCCAGATGATCTTAATGTCCTAGCTTGCCCTTGTTCAGCCCCTCTTCCCTTCCATTTTCCCCAGCATCATCCATAGATTTTAGTATCCATGGGGGGTCCTGGAACCAAACCTCAGTAGACACTAAGGGTCCACTGTACACTACTATGTCTTACACTCCCCAGCAATACATACATACTCCCCCGTTCACCATGTCTGTGTTACTTTCTAGTAGGTGAAAAAGCAATGGCCCTCAAATGCCTCACTTACTTTGGCTTCTATCATATCTTCTTTGATCGGATAACATAGGATATAGAATTGTGTGCTTTCACATTTCCAGACGAATTATCTTCAGGGCATTGGCTGAATGTAGCTATTCCTTGTTACTATCTGAAATCCCAGTGTTACTAACTCTATCAAAATAACTGAGGCAGTATATGATGAAAGTGGTCCAAATTTGCAGCTGTTTTTCATTCAAATAGATGTTCACAAACAAGCATACTTTACAGAGTTTCATCAACTGTAGTGTCTACCAGGCCATTAGATTGGACATATTTCCTGTACTTGAAAACTATTGCAAATTGGATTCATTTATTCAATGTGACTTTCTGCAATCTAGAGCCCAGTTTTCAGCCTTCAAATATTTCTCACAGGGGAAAAAAACATATCACTAACTAGCAAAGAGTGCCTACAATGCAGGGAACTGGAACTACATAGAATAAAAAGATTGTCATTGACATCTTTTTATAAAGCTACACTGAAAGGCTTTCAATCTTTAAAGATGCTTCAGAATTTCATCTCTATACAGCCTCAATTTTACAACCTTTTTTTTCAAATTCTAAGTATGTTTTTGTCAGTTGAAATGTTAGGTTCATTCACCTGGGAGAAATTTCACTTCAACTCAGTGAGGCTAAGACCTGAAATGAACATAGAAAAGGCTCACTGGACAGTCTTTCCATGAAAAAAGCCTTCATCAAAGGGGTTGTAAAATATTCAGAGCTCAGAAAGAGTACTTCATGTACTAAAATTTCCAGTATCCCAGGATATCCTGGAAGAAAAAATGGGTCAACCGGCAATTTCTTCCTCTTCTTCCCTTTCTTTTTAAGGGAAAGAAGAGGGTTGAACTAATATCACAGTGAAGTTTTTATAAAGCCAATGATGTCAGGGTATATAACCCTCCCCAAGAGAAATTTCCCTTAGCCTCAGCATTGGTGAGTGAAATGCCAGTACCTATCCCAAAACATGAAGACTTGTTTGGAGTTAAGAGAATAATATAATGGACCATTAAATATTAAATGGACCAGTATGGACCATTTTCACTTGAAGCTGCATCATTACATTATATATTTTTAAAAACTACACCCTTCTACCAAGTATTTGTCATTAATGAAATGGTATCCTGTCCTCTTCATGACTTAAGTCAGGATCCCCCGGTGGCGCAGTGGGTTAAACCCCTGTGCCGGCAGGACTGAAGACCGACAGGTCGCAGGTTCGAATCCGGGGAGAGGCGGATGAGCTCCCTCTATCAGCTCCAGCTCCTCATACAGGGACATGAGAGAAGCCTCCCACAAGGATGATAAAAACATCAAATCATCCGGGCGTCCCCTGGGCAACGTCCTTGCAGACGCCCAATTCTCTCACACCAGAAGCGACATGCTCCTGACACGACAAAAAATGACTTAAGTCTTACTTTAATGTCTCTTTAAACTTAAATTGAATAGTGGATCAGGCCTTCCATATACATCCATTAATATTCTTGGCTACTCTGAGATCTACTCATAGTTGATGACATCCACTGGTTCGCCCTCTATTGATGGCTGCTACTAGTCCCAATCAAATCTATTCCTAGTGCTGTTAGCAGTTCTTGTTTTCTCTTCTAATGTGAAACACATCTACACTGACCTGATATCCTGAAGTGTAGGTGAATCACGTTTATGACAGCTAAAATGACAACTGGAATGGCTCTGGATTATGACCTTGGATTTTGTGATTTTAATCTATATAAATAAAAATGTAATGTTAGTTCGTGCTACCATCAGAACTCAAAAACCACTGGGGGAATTGACACCAAATTTGGACACAAGACACCTAACAGTCCAATTATGTCCTCCACTAAAAAAAAATGATTTTGTCATTTGGGAATTGTCGTTGCTGGGGTTTATAGTTTACCTACCATCAAAGAGCATTCTGAACTCTACCAATGATGGAATTGGGCCAAACGTATCTCCCATGACCAACAGAAAAAACTGGAAAGGTTTGGATTGAACCAAACATGGCATACAGGGCTTCCATGACCAACAGAACACACTGGAAGGGTTTGGTGGGCATTGACCTTGAGTTTGGGAGTTGTAGTTCACCTACATCCAGAGAGCACTGTGGACTCAAACAATGATGGATCTGGACCAAACTTGACACAAAAATTCCATATGCCTAAATATGAACACAGATGGAGTTTGGAGGAAATAGACCTTGACATTTGGGATTTGTAGTTACTGGGATTTATAGTTCACTACAATTAAAGAGCATTCTGAAACCCATAAACGACAGAAATGGGGCAAACTTCCCACACAGAACCCCCATGACCAACAGAAAATACTTAAGGCCATCCAGTCCAACTCTCTTCACCAGGGCAAGAAAATGTAATCAGAGCCCTCCTGACAAAGAGCCATCCACTCATAAATATAGATAGATAGATGATAGATAGATAGATAGATAGATAGATAGATAGATATGATATGATAGTATCATAGATAAATCTGATTCTCTCTCACACACACAGATATAGTATCATAGATTTGAAAAAGACCCTTAAAGAAGGATTATAATGTGTTGCATATTCCAGAGTAGGCAAACCAGACACTCTCCACATCAACACTGACAAAGAAACAACAAGAAATACTGTTTACTCACAAGCATAAAGGAATTACATATATTAGAAACCAACACTTTCTCATTACTTTATTTTCCAGATCACCAGACTGGGCCACAGCAACGCATGGCAGGGGACAGCTAGTAATTGATATAATTGTTTTAGGTGCTTTTAATTCTTGGTTTTTTATGGAAATGTTTATCAGCTGGAAATGTTTATCTCAATGTTGATCTGGTGTTTGCCAAGCTGAAGTAGCCCTGGAATAAATGGTCCATGTAGAGCCTCCTACAGTTGCAATCCAAGCCATAAGAAGATAATAGTATGCACTTATGAAACAACTTTGGCCCTCATCATACTGTGCCCCCCCCCCAGTAACATTTCAGGAGCTGGAGGAATGTTGCAAGGTGACTTGAGACATCCCGTGAGCTGCACACCCATCCTCCTCCTTCTCGTGTGATGGGAAAGGAAGGGTGGAGGAATCGCTATGGGAGAAACTCAAAACATAACAGTAAAAAGGTAGAAAAATGTGAGAAACCTACCTATATCACAAGCAATGCATGTGATGTAGAAAGTTACTGCGGCCAACATGGCAAAAGTGTTTGTGGCCAGCCGTGTGTCATGTGAAGGGATGCATCGGTGATCATAGAATTGGTTAAGAAGTAGAGGCCAGCATTGCATTGCTTGAAAAACCCTTGCCTGATGAGGTCACAGGTCAGGTAAGCTTTTCATAAATAAGGAACACATTTTGAACCTTCTGGTGAACACATGAAATCTTCTTCCAAAATGCATCTAGAGATTATTTTTCCCTTTCACCACCACACCTCCAATTTTTTATGATTTCTCTTTTGGTGGTGAAAAATATACTTACTTTAACAAGCTGAGGATAGTTAATGATGCACCCTGATCTTCCTTTTCCTTTTCTTTAACAAGAGTTTTGGAGGATGTTGCGGGCACAGCAGGAGTAGCTAGAGCAAATTCCAACTTTTCTTGCTGAGGTTTTGTTGCATTGTTTACAGCAGGGATTCTACTGAAATCCAAAACCAAAAATCTGTGTTTTTGCAGCTCTCCTTCACCAGCCTCTCAATACCGATAGGGCAAAAAAAAAAGCCTTCCAACTAAAAAAATGTCAAGGAGAGGGTGTTCTGAGAAGGCATAAGAATACTTTGTGTGAAGGTGTTTCTTTTTCAGAAGCTTTGTTAATAAGCTATGCCTGTATTATAACAGACAGGTATATGGATTAAAATTACAGATCAGCATCAGAGTGTGTTAACAGTTCTCATAGAGTGGCAGCAGGGAATGGAAATGTGTATTTCCTGTTTTCTGAGTAATAATTGCTAGTTTGTCATTATGCATGCTTGAAAGCTGATTTATAGTGCTGTGACTGCCAAATTTGTTTCTGTATGTCACCAAGTTTTTTAAAAAATATATTAATTTTTCCAAGCCTTCTGGGAAGAGGTAATTCAGCCAGGTGATCTATGCTTCCTTTTTCTAATCGACTTTTCTGGCATACCTGATGGGAAGATAAACATTAGTTACACATGGTATGCATATGAGAAAAAGAGAGAGAGAACGAGAATAAAGGAAAAGGGCAAAGTGTGCACGACATAGTAATTCACTGAAAGCAATCTGTAATAATGTAAGGAATCCTACCCGGATCAGACAGAAGGGCAATCTAATCCAGCATTATTTGTTTATTTTAGAAAGCATCCCCTCTCATCTCTAGCCTCTGAAAGCCCATCTTGCATAATATGTATGTGCAGTGCAGGAGATAGGATGATACATCTCCCTTCCTGCCTGGCTGCCTGCAGACTCTCATCCATAACAAGGCTCTCCAGAATTGGTGAAAGATTTGTGTAGAAATCCAGACGGACCAAGATTCTAATTCAGCATATGGTCTCTCATTCTGTGATCTCTTGGGTTTCAAGGCAAAAAAAAAGTTGGAGAAGAAGCAGGTGAGTGTGTGTTACCCTCTCAATTCTGGTGTTCACCCAGCAGGCTGCACTGCTATGATTAAATATGTCTGATGTGGCACGGCATCATTTCTAGCTGACTATACCGAGAGGCTGTAGAACCAACTACCTTCAGGGCATTACTCCTGAAAGAGCTGCCTTGTTGTAAAACTATTACAGGCTCCACAACAAAGATCCATTTAGTTGGAAAACAAAAGAACGGCCTGCCTCAGGGGAGCGTCCTTGTCCCATCAATGTTCAACATTTACACAAATGACCAGCCACTGCCAGAAGGGACAGAGAGTTTCATTTATGCTGATGATCGTGCCATTACTGCTCAAGCAGGGAGCTTTGAGATGGTAGAACAGAAGCTCTCCGAAGCTCTAGGTGCTCTTACTGCCTACTACAGGGAAAACCAGCTGATCCCTAATCCATCTAAAACACAGACATGTGCCTTTCATCTCAAGAACAGACAATCTGAGGGTTACCTGGGAAGGAATCCCACTGGAGCATTGCAGCACACCCAAATACCTGGGAGTCACTCTGGACCATGCCCTGACCTACAAGAAGCACTGCCTGAATATCAAGCAAAAAGTGGGTGCTAGAAACAATATCATATGAAAGCTTACTGGCACAACCTGGGGGATCACAACCAGATACAGTGAAGACATCTGCCCTTGCGCTATGCTACTCTGCTGATGAGTATGCATGCCCAGTGTGGAACACATCTCACCACACTAAAACAGTGGATGTGGCTCTTAATGAGACATGCCTCATTATCACGGGGTGTCTGCGCCCTACACCACTGGAGAAATTACACTGTTTAGCCAGTATTGCACCACCTGACATCCGCCAGGAAGTAGCAGCCAATAGTAAAAGGACCAAGGCAGTGACATCTCCAGCTCATCCCGTTTGGGTATCAGCCAGCACGTCAATGACTTAAATCAAGAAATAGTTTTCTAAGATCTACAGAGACACTCGCTGGAACACCTCAGCAAGCGAGAGTCCAAAAGTGGCAGGCTCAAACCCAGAACCTCAACCAATGGCTGATACCAAATGAGAGACTCCCCCCTGGGCACACAGAAAATTGGGCAACTTGGAAGGTGCTGAACAGACTGCGCTCTGGCACCACAAGATGCAGAGCCAACCTCAAGAAATGGGGCTACGACATGCGAGTGTGGAGAGGAGCAAACCACTGACCACCTGCTGCAATGCAACCTGAGCCCTGCCACATGCACAATGGAGGACCTTCTTGCAGCAACACCAGAAGCACTCCAAGTGGCCAGATACTGGTCAAAGGACATTTAATCAACTACCAAACTCACAATTTTGTATTTTGTCTGTTTGTTTGCTTTGTTCTGTTAGAAATGTAATATAAATGACTGGTTGCCCTGACACAACAAATAAATAATTTTAAGGAAAAGAAATCAGACATAAATCAATTTGAAAACAAATATTCGGAGTTTGGGGGGCCTCTGAGACCAAATTTCAGGAAGCAAAGAACTACATTGAATCTGCAAGGCGTAATCTGCCTGTCCCTGTAGCAAAGAGATAGGGATAAGTTTCAGTCAAACTGTTAACAGAACTATCCCATTTTGGATAGCTTTTTTAAACTGTCAGACTAAAACCCATTGCAGATTCATTATCCCATTAGACTCTCAGAAAGCAGATACTCTGTGAATGCCCCTCAGCTTTTTTTTATAAGTATGCTTATTTCACATTCATAAAAGCTTGATCCCTCATGTATTGATGTATTTGCTAAAAGGCTTAAATAAGACAGAATACAAAGAATGCTTGATCTTTGTCTTTATCCATCATTATTAGGGGGGGAAAGCATTTGAAAGACAAGTCATCTTGTTGACCCTGATTCATGAATTCTGGTCTCCTCATTGTATTCCTGTTGCCATGGTTGAATGTCTACATACAAATAAATTTCTTCCTTGTTTGTTTTTGGTGCAACTCACATGGTTCTCATGCATCCCATGAATGCTGCCTTCAGCACTAAGGAAAGCAAAGCTGGTAATATGTTCAGTAAATAAATCCTAGTGGGAAGCTGCCAGATACTTTTAGGCAGCTCTCCAACATAGAACTGCTGTTGCTTACCCTGTGCTTTTAGTATTCAAGGGGAAACTTCCTCAAAACATTATGCTTCTATTCAGTTGTAGCATCCAATAGAAATTGATCCCTGATATGAGGAGTGTGTAGCAGATGTTGCACCAGATACTTACTTACTTAGGCAGAGTCATTGTCCGAGTAGGATAGTCTTCCAGGATCAGTGTACTGGCGGTGGGTCCATAGGTGGCTGTGGAGCCCTATTCTTGATCTGCATCTTCTCCCGCAGTGAGGGCATTGGTTTCCAGGTGGAAAGTGGTCCTGGTAAGGGTTGGCTTGATGTGCCTTCCTCTTGGCATGTTTCTCTCTTTCATCCTCCATTCGAGCCACTGCTGGTCACAGCTGACCTCCAGCTGGAGCGCTCAAGGGCCAGGGCTTCCCAGTTCTCAGTGTCTATGCCACCGTTTTTAAGGTTGGCTTTCAGCCCATCTTTAAATCTCTTTTCCTGTCCCACCAACATTCTGTTTTCCGTTCTTGAGTTCAGAGTAGAGCAACTGCTTTGGGAGACGGTGGTCAAGCATCCGGACAACATGGCCGGTCCAGTGGAGTTGATGGGGGAGGACCATCGCTTCAATGCTGGTGGTATTTGCTTCTTCCAGCATGCTGACATTTGTCCGCTTGTCTACCCAAGAGATTAGCAGGATTTTCCGGAGGCAGTGCTGATGGAATCATTCCAGGAGTTGCATGTGACGTCTGTAGACATGTCTTGCAGGCATATAGTAGGGTTAGGAGGACAATAGCTTTATAAACAAGCACCTTGGTATCCCCACGGATGTCCCAGTCCTCAAACACTCTCTGCTTCATTCGGAAAAAAGCTGCACTCACAGAGCTCAGGTGGTGTTGTATTTTGGTGTCAATGTTGACTTGCGGAGAGGTAGCTGCCAAGGTAGCAGAACTGGTCAACATTTTCTAATGTTACACCACTATGCTGTATTTCTGGCATTGGAGAGGGGTTGGCTGGTGACTGCTGGATGAGCACTTTGGTTTTCTCAATGTTCAATGACAGGCTGAGCTTCTTGTATGCTTCTGTGAAGGTGTTTAGAGTGGCTTGTAGATCTTCTTCTGAATGCGCACAGACGACATTGTCATCAGCACCTTGGTTTTGGCTTTCAGTCTGCTGAGGTTAAATAGCTTGCCATCTGTCCGATAAATGATTTCCACTGTAGTGGGAAGCTTCCCATCAACAAGATGAAGTATCATAGCAATGAAAATGGAAAATAAAGTTGGGGCAATAACACATCCCTGTTTGACACCTGATTCCACCTTAAATGGGTCACTTTGGGGGCCATTGCTGTCCAAGACTGTTGCCATCATGTCATCATGGAGGAGCCACAGGATGTTCACAAATTTGTTAGGGCACTCAATTTTTTGGAGCTGTCGTGCAGTGAAAATCATGTCCACTGTTCCTCTGGAGGGACAGAAGCCGTTCTGGGATTCTGGGAGAGTGTCTTCTGAGAGGGGTAGAAGGCGGTTTGCAAGGATTCTTGCGAGGATTTTCCCCAGCGGAGATTAGAAGGGAGGTACCTTAATAGTTTCTGCAGTCCATTCTTTCCCCTTTTGTGAAGTGGGTGATGATAGTGGCAGCCTTGAAATCTGCTGGGATTTTCTCGGTCACCCACATTTTTTCTATGAGCTGGTGGAGTTGTTGTGTCAGCTCAGGTCCTCCCTCTTTTAAAATTTCAGCAGGGATCCCATCAGGTCCACTGGCTTTATTTATTTTATTTTTTTTTTGTTGGCTGATGGCATTGCTGACTTCTTCCAAATTAGGCAGTGCTGCAAGCTCATTCCTGGTTTGTTGTGGGATTTGTGAGAGAACCTCTTTGGCCACATTGGAGCTGTCATTCAGGAGTCTTTGGAAGTGTTCTTTCCAACATAGTACAATTGATTGTTTGTCCTTCAGAAGTTTGGTTCCATCTGATAAGCGTAGAAGCTGTATGCCATGGTTTCTTGTTCCATAGATGACCTTTGTGGCGTTGAAAAATCTCTGAGCATCATGAGTATCTGCCAGGTGTTGGATTTCTTCAGCCTTCTTTGTCAACCAGATGTTTTCGAGTTCTCTTGTTCTTCTTTGGACCTCAGCTTTTGCACTGGCAGAGATCTTTTTTCTTAGCAGCACAGTTGACGTCTCTCTGCCATGTTTGGAAGGCTTTCCTTTTCTTGTCAGTTAGCTGTTGGATCTCGTTGCACCAGATATTCTTGGAGTCAACCCCTGCCAGTCCCAGGCATCATGGCCAGTGCTTGGAAATGATGGGATTTGTAGTCGAATAACATCTGATAGACCTCACATTCCTCATTCCTAACATAAGTAAGCAATGCATTCAGTAATTTAGTACCATTGCAAGTCCCGAAACACCTTCTACCATATATACTTGTGTATAAATTATTAGTTGAAAGTGGGTTTGGGGACCAGCAATTTTGGCAGAGAAGGCAAAAGAATTTGTAAAACTACAGCTACCATAATTTCATAGCATTGAGCCAAGGCATTTAAAATTATGTGAAACAGAATTGATTCTATAGTTTAGGGCAGTGTTTCTCAAACTTCTTTCCAGGTGTTTTAGACTTCCAATCTCACTGGCTGGGATTTCTGGGTGTTGATGTCCAAAACACCTGGAGGAACAGAGTTTGAGAAACACTGCTCTAGCAACCACTTAACTGTCATTAGTAGAAACAAGCCAACTTCAAACCATAATACCTGCAGATGAATTTTTTTCACTAACCATAATTTCTAGTTCAGATGCCATAGCAATTTCCATTCATTAGAAATAAAATATCATATTCTTTGCAGGGTTGTCCTGGAAAGAAAGAGTGGGAAACTCATGAGAGGCTAAACTCGTTGATGAAACGCTAAAGTGTTATTCCCCCAAAGCAACTCACAAACAGGAAAATAACTTCTGATGAAAAACTGAAGCCTAAGATGCACTATTTAGCAAGCTATCCACTAATGCTCAGGCTGGTTTCCAATGTTTTTAAATGTTTTCAACTAAACAGTGTGCAGCAAGATTTCCATTAATGCTGCACTCATATTTATGCAAATTCTATTTGCCTTTTTACTCCAACAGTTATTTAGCATGACAAATAGTGAAAATTGATGCTTGAAAGCTAAACAGTTTTATCATTTTGCTGGTGTAGCTCTCCTCACTTCACTTTAGAAGTTTTCTTTCTTTTAAAAGAGAATGTTTATTTTACTTTGGAAGTCAATTTCAACTTTGTCTTCTCATTCCATGTAAAAGTAAGTGTTGCTGTTTTTCAATCCTTTCAGTCAATACAGTATTAAGAGAAATGTCATATATGCAGCCAGCTCTTTTTTGTGGTATGTAAGAGGAATAAATGCTTTCTCTCCTTTTCTCCATCCCCAGTTTCTCTAGTTTTCCTTTTCCAACCAGAAATGGAAATGAAGAGGTGAGACAGCAAACATTGGGTTGAATGAGAGGTATATTTTATTGACTTTAGAGCAAAAATAGTCAGTAAAGGGCGGGATGATGTGCGGATATTCCATGGGGAAGTAGCTTTCCCTTGCCATCTCTTCTTTGGTTCTCAGGGCTCCAAGCAAATGTTCTGGGGTAATCTACAAATGTAATATCCATACAAAAGTCCCAGAGTAGCATTCTACTACACAATATCCATATAAAAGCCCCAGGTTCCTTAAAATAAATTAGCCTACCCTCAACCTCTGGCAACTGTTACTGTTTTAGACTATAAGTTAGAGCTAAGAAGTTAGACTGTAAGTTAGAGCTAAGAAGATCCACCTAAGTGGGAAAAATGGTGTTGGGGCTTTCAGAATATTGCTGGATGATCAGCCGCCCTGTTTTACGTAGAACTCACTTCTGGGGAAAATGGATTGAACTCTCTCTCTCTGTATGCCCCCTCCCAATTGAAAACTGATTAGAGCTAATTTTTAAAAAAGATTTTATCATCTAATGCCCCCAGAGTTGTTAGTTACTATTTTGTTTACAATGTTAAAGAGTAATTATTTACTTCTGCATTTATCAAAAAACAAAATGGTTACTTTTTAGTTATAATTTACATTTAAAAGAACAATTTGTGAATCCCTCAATCCATTGGCCTATGGTAAGTAACATACTCTTCTTCCATCTACCTCACTGTAACCTTAATGTTGCAGTAGAGTGTGTTGAGCAAGCTACAACTGGTAGTAGGAGGGGAAAGAGGGCTGCTCAGGTGCTGGATCAAGAGCAGCAAAGGAAGCGAATTAGGGAGATATTCATGACACCTACAGATTCTGAATCATTTGAAGGTTTCTCAGATTCTGAAATGGAGGAGGAGGGAGATGGGAGCAGAGGCTTGAAACGGACTACTCGGGAGCAAGAGTCAGATGAAGAGAGAGAAAGGAAGCAGATCCGTGAAATACTTAATGCTCCAACTGAGGAAGAAGACTTCATGGGGTTCACGGGGAGTGATGGGACTGGGAGTGATGACGGGGAGGAGGATGGGTTAGATTGGACCAGTGTACAAGAAATCAGGGACATATGTACCCAACCTACATCAAGTGGGGAGTTTGGAGGCTTTTCAAGAGACTGGCAACCTGGAAATACATGGGGTGATCTAAGTCTTGATAGACGCTGGAAAAGTTGGAGGGACGGGCGGTGGCGAGCAGCTGTGGAAGCAAGGCACCTGAGAGTGATGAAGACAGGGTGGAGTCCAGCTCCACTTCTGATGAGGAGTTATAGGATAAAAGTAAGGTATCAAACTATTGGAACTTTGCAGTAGGCAAAGTGTTGTATTGGGCTTAGGACTTTGTTGCTGCCATTACTCTCGCCTTGGGTCCTGGGACTGCAGATCTCTGTGTTTCTGTGCTTCTACAGTCCAGAATCCTGTAAGTGCTGACTGCTATCTTCCTGCTGACTTCAGATTGTTTTTGGGACGATGACTTTGCACTTTGGACTGCTACAGTTTCTTCTGGCCTTGACCCTGGACTGTTTCTAGACTACGTTTTTGCTTGCTCCTACCTTGTTTATTGATGTTTATTGGACTCTGTGTTTTTGAAGCAGCTTGCTGATACTTTTTGTTATCTCAGATTATATTCCAGTATAATCCAGATTATATTCCAAGTTGTATTTTTTGCTTGTTTTTTTGCTACAGACTTTCGGTTTTTGCTAATAACACTGAATTAAGTGTTTCTAAGCTATTTTTGTTACTTTAATAAACTTTGTTGGACCTTTACCCTTGTGTTTGGCTCTGTTAAGGCTTGTGGTTCACAACACTTAACACCTAGGAGCAGCAGCCCAAACCTGCAGCCAACTCCTTTACCACACACCTTAACTACTAATGGTAACTGTAAACATTGTATGTCACCATGAAAGGAGTACTTTTATTCCTATTGCAATTTAACTTAGCCAAACCTATGTTACTGGAGCCAGGAGGAGAATTGATTTCAGGGACCTAGTAGTTTATCGCTTCCTAAAAACCCTAAAAACACAGATCATGTTTGATCTAATTAATACCTGGTTATTATCTGGTTAGTATTTAGACAGGAAACTATCAACAAATACTTAGTATTATCTATATCAGCAGCAGGAACTGGTAAAACCTCCTCTAAGTGTTCCCTGCTTAAGGAAACGCTATGAAATTAATGAGGTCACCATAATTCAACAACTTGAAGGCAAACAGGAGTTTAGCAATAGTTATGTCCCAACATTGGTTTTAATCCATATACTATTCAGGGAGAAACAGGCCAGGCCAATTGGTACTTACGCTACCAAAAATAAATTCTCAGACCTCAGTCCCTTCTTTCTGACTGTTAAGACTTTTACCTCCAGATAATGTTTTTAACCTGGAGGAAGACTCGGGGCCCTTCCACACAGCCCTATATCCCAGAATATCAAAGCAGAAAATCCCACATTATCTGAGTGTGGACTCAACGCAACTCAAAGCAGATACTGTGGAATTTTCTGCCTTGATTTTCTGGGGTAGAGGGCTGTGTGGAAGGGCCCTCTGTCAATTTCTTCCATAAGTGTAATCTGAAAAAGGTTGTTTATGTGACATGCATAACGTATCACTTTTCTGTTCTTCTGCTTTGAGTTGGAAGCTCTTAAGAGGCTATACAGACTCTTGGCTGTGCTGTCACTAATACAGTGGCCATGTGGAGCCAATATCATGATGTGCAAATAAAAGTGTATTGAGTACCCTCCATTTCAATATTTGAGTTAACCCCTGCCCCTGCCAGATTCCACGTCAGGATCTTAATACAATTCATGACATCTCTAAGTTCAAAAGTATCTTCATTTTGGTGAGACTGTGCAGATTGGATTAGTCAGTTCTGATCTGTTGGAGGGTCAGCAGCAATGCTATTTAAGTCTTTATAACATATACAGTTGTTTCGGGGATTATTGTTCCCCTAGGACCAGACGTATGTTGTATGTTGTGTTTGCACTGTCTGTTTTTGATAAGGCCAACTGGCTAATCAATAAAAATTGTTGTTGTTGAGTACCCTCAATATTCCAACCTTTTGCATTAGCACCACCGCAATGATTTCCCAGTTTGTGGTCTTGCATGTCTTCGTAACCCCATCATCCATCTTTACACCTGTTCCTTGTTTTTTTTTTTTTAAATAATTTTAGTTCAAACCAATAATTTCAACATTTAAAAACAAAAGAGCCAACATAAATATTAAACATTAAGCAAAAGGGAAACAGCTAGTTTGAAAATGGCAGGGAGAAGTCAGAGGAAAATCTCACCCCCTGACATCATTTTACTGCTGATATGCAAGCAAAGAAATAGAAGGGATCCATCATACCAATACAGAGGATGGGAACATTATGGGATTTTGCACGATTGAAATGTTTTATCAAAGATGGTGGTCTAACTGCTATCCTGGTTTGTCTGCTTCTTGCAATAAAGTCATTAGTGAAGAATTGCATCCTTACTCAGACATCGCCAGTAAAATATATAACATATGGATTACGTTTAGGAGTTCAATCTTCATTTGATTTGATCTCACACTACAAACAGAATTTACAAAAATGAACTTCTTTGCTACGAATGACTTTTTGGTTGTCGCAGACAGCATATTCATGCATGCCAGACTTATGCATTTCTGCAAAACTGTGTAGTGGTGGAACTAGGGCTGGGCGATTTCGTTCGTTAATTTCGTAATTCATTATTAATTTGATATTTTTTTGATAACGAAGCGATATTGAACCATTCAGGAGCAACTAAAAAATGAAACGAATTTTTTCAATTCATTTCGTAATTGTTTTGTAATTGTTTCGAAAGTGATTCGTAATTGATTCGAAATCGTTTCGTTATTATTTCCGCATGTCTGGTGCAAGTTTTAGGGTTGCTGTTTGTTTTCTCAGTGAAAAAATAAATAAATTATCACACCAACAGTCAACAACAGAGGGAGAGGGAAGCTTCCTGTCCCATTTGGAGGTTTTTTTAGCGTATTGAGCTATCGCGCCCGCCATTAACGAATCGATTCGTAATTGTTTCGAAATCGATTCATAATTGATTCGTAATTTATGAAATTTCGTAAATATCAAAAAAAAATTAAGGAAAATTTCGGAATTCTTTTAAAAATCGAAATGCAGAAACCCCCTAAAAACGAATCGAGTTTAGAAACAAATTTTTCCGTGGTTGCCCAGCCCTAGGTGGAACACATAACAGCTGTTGCCTCATATCAGAAACTATTAAAAGTAAGAATGTTATATGGGTTCTTTGTATCTTTGGGATCAATCAATCAGTCCTCTTGTGTTTGCTGTATTTATACTTTACCTCAAAAAGTTAAAGAACAAGGTTCCACAGACGGAAGGTTTACACAAAATATATTTTGAACAGATTTCAAAAACTATGGTGAATAAAAGAAAGAAAAACACTTTCAGATGTCTTGATCGCATGCTGAAGCAAAATAACTTGAAATGGCTGGAGACTCCTCAAGGTGCTGTCCTACCATGCTGAGATGGCTTGGCTTGACTCAAATTTCAACATCAATGAAACCTCTACTTCAAAAGCACACCTATTCCTACACCTTTGGGATCTTTTGGGTGTTTTGTTCCAACAGTTTATAGTAATTTTTTTGGCATCCATTCATGGCTTTTTACAACAGCATTGTTATATTATGGGTTGTGTTTTATATAGAAATATGAAAATTGAGTTATATTTTTGTTCAGCACTAACATTTGTAGGTGTTGCCTTTAGGTTCTGGAAGATGGACACATAGACAGAGGTGAAGAAATTCATAGTCGGGGGGAAATGGGACAACAGAAGGATAGCTAATAGGCCTGGGTAACAACGGAAAAAATTGTTTCTAAACTTGTTTCGTTTTTAGGGGTCCATCGCGTTTCGTTTTTTTAAAGAATTCCGAAATTTTCCTTTTAAAAATTTCGAAATTTACGAAATTTCGTATAATTACGAATCGATTCGTTAATGGCGGACGTGATTGCGCAATATGCTAAAAAAACCTCCAAATGGGACAGGGGGAACTTCTGAAGCTTCCCTCTCCCTCTGTTGTTGACTGTTGGTGTGATAAAACAAACAACAACTATAAAACTTGCACCAGACATGCGAAAATAATTAACGAAATAATTTTGAAATAATTTCAAAATAATAACGAAATAATTACGAAATAAATTGAAAAAATTGTTTCGAATCTAATTTACTCCTCACACTATTCCTGCATGGCTCAATATTGGATCGTAAGCTAATTTAAATACGAATTAATAACGAATTACAAAATTAACGAACGAAACCACCCAAGCCTAATAGCTAATATGTGTAAATATATATTTACTAGTGAATATGCAATTTTAGAAATAATTACTAAATGTGAAATGTAATGCACCTCACAATAGTGAGGAAGATTATCTAGATAGTCTGCATGCTTGATGGTCAGTCTGCTGTATGAGTGCTATTTTTAGTGACCAATTTTAAGACCTTCCTACTGTATCTTAAAACCAGATTACATTTGGACAGCTGTTCAGTTATAGAATTCTTCAAATAAGGGACGATAATCTGACAGCATTTTAAATGCAAGCCTTCCTTTTGTAGAGTAGGATACAAGATGGCCATATTAGTTACTCAGTTGAGAACAGAAGACTGGGGGAAAGGATGGGGAAAGGACTGGGGAAAAGGATGGGAAGCTGATCTAATTGCCATTAAATCAGCTTCAACTGATGGGAACCTTATGAATATAACATCTCCAGGACATTGTTAACAATCCTATGGAGATTTTGGTCATCCATGATACAGTTCTTCAGATTTCTATGAATATTTGTGAAATCTGGATAATGGAAAAAATAGACTAAAATAGAATAATCTAAAACATTATATGAATACCCTGGACCACCCAAAAGACAAATTAAAGAATCTAGGAGTAATTTAACTCTGTGTAGAAGTCAAAAATAGCTATGGGACTATTATCCTTAGACAAGACCAAATGTACTTCACCTGACACATTTGATGGGGTGTATCCAGGAACCAGGTTTGCTTATTTTACTCTTTCAAAAATTGTCTACTGCTGAATGACGAAATAGGAATTAGGATAAAAGCAAGTGTCCTCCCCCAAAAAACACATTTTTGTATAAACCCCAAGGGATTCATTTTGTGCAAATGAATCATTTTTGGATGTCTCAAATGTTTAAAAATGCAAAAAAGAAATCTCATTCTGGTAGACCATTATCATTGTTGTGATGTATTGGGACATGCTGTCTCTTTCACGAGGAGAAAATTTGGAAGACTTCTTTATATCTCAGGTTAATAGAAAAGGAGAATAAAGTTTGCTAAGAGACAGTATGCTCATTCTTCCTGTTCCTGTTCCGTATTCGTTGTGTCAGGAAAAAAAAAGCCCATGTCAGATAACTGTTAAAAGATAGCTAAAAAGATGAATAATTGATTATTATTTAGAGATCATTTAGACTAGATGCGGGGAACATTTTTTTCTTCCAAAGGCCATTTGGATATGTATAACATCATTTGTGGCCCATACCTTTTTTTATTATAAACTAGCTTGGGGACCCGGCACTGCCCGGGTTATTTGAGAAAGGCATTGTGTTCAGTTATCAGTTAGTGAAGGTACTGTGAATCCCATCATGCATGGTCCATCCTCCTCCAAACAGCCCCTGGATGTAGAGTGGGTTAAGGTGGCTCTGTGTACCAAGTTCGATCTTACTCTGTCATTGGTGAGGGTCACAGTGATCTCATGAAGTGTGTGAAGGTACTGCAGGTCCCATCATCCATGGTAAATCCTCCTTCATACAGGATGTAGAGTGGATCATGGGGGCTCTGTGTGCCAAGTTTAGTCTAGATCAGTTATTGGATGAGGGTCGCAGTGGTCTCAGAAAGTGAGTTAAGGTACTGCAAGTTCCATTATCCATAGGCCATCCTCCCTAAACTGCACCAGGATGTAGAGTGGGTCATGGGGGCTCTATGTGCCAAGTTTGGTTTTTATCAGTCTTTGTTGGGGGCCACAGTGTTCTGTGGAAACTGAAGGGTTGGAAAGTACTACACATCCCATCATCCATTGTCTGTCCTCCCCCAAACCTCACCAGGAACTAAAGGGGGTCATGGGGGTTATGTGTACCTTCATCGGATGAGGGTCGCAGCAGTCTCGGGAAATGAGTGGAGGTACTTCAAGTCCCATTATCCATGATCTGCCCTCCTCCAAACCGCAGTAGAAAGTAGATTGGGTCATGGGGGCTCTGTGTGCCAAGTTTGGCCTTTATCAGTCTCTGTTGGGGGCCACAGTGGTCCCTGGGAACCAAACCATTTGAAAGTACTACAAATCCCAAAATCCGTGGTCCACCTCCCCCAAACCACACCAAGATGTAAAGGGGTTCATGGGGGTTATGTGTGCCAAGTTTGGTCCAGGTGCATCACCCATGTTGGTCACAGTGGCTTGTGAAAGTGGCAGCCAATCAGAAAGCTGCCACACACACTTCCGCCCTCCGCATACATACATACATACATACATACATACATACATACAAACAAACAAACATTCACTTTTATTATATATATAGATATAAATAAAGAATGATAAAATATTACATTATTATAAATTATAAAATTATATATTAAAAATCAAATGAAAGTTCTAAAGCTGCTTGTGTGTGTGTACATTCTTACCATCTGGCAAGAGCAGAAGAAGCAGAATGCCCCTCTGCAAGAAGAGGAACCTGGAAGCAGCTTGGGTCTGAATTGTAAGAACCACCCAAGTCAACATGGATGCTCAGAGGAGCAACAGGAGCTGGGCTAGGCGGGTGAACTGGCACAGGTGTCCTATGGCCAGACAAAATTATTTCTTGGGCCTTATATGGATGTTCTTCATCCCTGCAGCCACAGAGGTAAGAAATGATCCACACAAATCATGGCCACGGATTCTGTAGAGTGAAGCAGCTCTGCTGATCCAGGTTTGAAAAGAGCAGAAAGAAGCCTAGAAGAGGGTGGCTAGGGCTTATAAAGCCTCTAGCCCTGCCCTTTCCCTGTGACTTGCCTCAGAAGACACACACACCAGACAGTTTAATCTTGGTCTCTGTCCAAGGAGGACATCAAAGATGCTCTCTCACCCACAGCAGTCACAGCTGCACAATCTTGGGTGAGAATTACTTGAGGTGATCGCTATTCTGATCCTACATCTTGGATGTGGAACATATCCCATTTTTGCATTGGCTACTCTTAAGGACTTTCCTGTTTACTGTAATTTCCTTAATCTTAATCTGAGATTTGGTTTTTGCAAGGATCTGGTTAAAAGCACCATATCCGAGCTAGTACTTGGTAAATATTTCAGTGGAAGACCAAGGGACAGATCAAATTATCTCAGGAGCCATAAGTGGGTCCTAGGCTGGATGTTCTCCATCCCTGATGGATGAGAAATGTTTTGAGTGGGTATGCAAAAATATTGAAAAATATTCAAAGCATCACTTTGAAAGGTTTTTCTCAAGTGTTGAGAAAACCCAAGCTTGTGCAGTTTTTAAATACTTTCTTTCAGCAAGGAAAAAATTGCTAAAATTATTCATTGTTGCCTTTGAGATAAAGATTTATAAACAGTTACTTGCCTATTGTTTGGTCACTTCACCTGATCATATTTCACCAGTTTTAGCATACTGATCCATTCGCTAATCTATATAAATAAAAATGTAATGTTCGTTTGTGGGATTAACAGAACTCAAAAACCAGTGGGCGAATTGACACCAAATTTGGACAACATACACCTAACAACCCAATGTATGTCCTTCACTCAAAATTTTTTGATTTTGTCATTTGGGAATTGTAGTTCTTAGGGTTTATAGTTCACCTACAATCAAAGAGCATTCTGAACTCCACCAATGATGGAATTGAACCAAAGGTGGACACAGGCTTCCCATGACCAACAGAACACTCTGGAAGGGTTTGGTTGGGCATTGACCTTGAGTTTGGGAGTTGTAGTTCACCTACATCCAGAGATGCACTGTGGACTCAAACAATTATGGATCTTGACCAAACTTGGCACAATATTCCATATGCCCAAATATAACACAGATGGAGTTTTGGGGGAAATAGACCTTGACATTTGGGAGTTGTAGTTACTGGGATTTATAGTTCACCTACAATCAAAGAGCATTCTGAACCCCACAAATGACAGAATTGGGGCAAACTTCCCACACAGAACCTCCATGACCAACAGAAAATACTTAAGGCCATCCAGTCCAACTCTCTTCACCACGGCAAGAAAATCTAATCAAAGCCCTCCTGACAAAGAGCCATCCAGCCATAGATATAGATAGATCTATATGATTCACACACAGAGAGATATAATATCATAGATTTGAAAGGGGCCCCTAAAGAAGGACAACGATACGTTGCATGTCCCAGAGTTGGCAAATCAGACACTCTCCACATCAACACTGACAAAGAAACAACAAGAAATACTGTCGAAGGTTTTCATGGCTGGAATCACTAGGTTCTTGTGGGTTTTTTCGGGCTATAGAGCCATGTTCTAGAGGCATTTCTTCTAGGCGGAGAAATGCCTCTAGAGGAGAATTTCTCTCTAGAGGAGAAATGCCTCTAGAACATGGCTCTATAGCCCGAAAAAACCCACAAGAACCTAACAAGAAATACTGTTTACCCACAAGCAGAAAGAAATTGCATAGATTAGAAACCATTACTTTATTTTCCAGATCACCAGACTGGGCCACAGCAACGCGTGGCAGGGGACGGCTAGTACTATATAAAATCAGGAGAGCAAGATTTCTGAAATGGAAACAGATAATGACACTGGTGAGTCATGCAGCACTTGCAGGGGGGAGGGGAGGGAGTATTTATAGTGATGTCTGTTCCTGGAATGCTTCTCTTACTGCAGTCCTGATTTGCTTTTGCTTATCTTTTTCACAATATCCATTATTGTTTAATAATAAGGGGAAGCTGACTTTCAACTTCTTTCCTAGTGTAGTAAGCAACTGATTTATCATATCAAACAGAGCACCCTTGTGATACCATCTGTGAAAAGTTGTAGAGTAATTGTTTCCTAGTATGTGTAAGTTGTGCAATTTTGTGAGTATTGCATTTGCTCTTCATAAATTACAGTCTGTGCTGTCACCTTGCAGGGCAATCACTTATCAGTGGAAGTTTTGTGGCCTCTTTTGCAGGCTCGAAATTGAGGTATAAGCCATCAATACGTCCAAGTACTGCTTTAGGTCTCTCTCTCTCTCTCTCTCTCTCTCTCTCTCTCATGTGCTTGTGGAGAGAAACTGCTTAGTCATAATAATTTATTTTTTTGTCGTGTCAGGAGCAACCACTTCTGTTGTGAGAGAATTGGCCGTCTGCAAGGACGTTACCCAGCATGAGGAACTGGAGCTAGTAGAGGGAGCTCATCCGCCTCTCCCCGGATTCGAACCTGCGACCTGTCGGTCTTCAGTCCTGCCGGCACAGTGCTTTAACCCACTGCGCCACCAGGGGCTCCATAATAAATACTAATCCTGAACAATTGAACCTGTAAAGCCTCTATTCAACTATGAGAAAAAGAATAAGAGAAAAGATGGGAAATACCTGTCCTTTTTATTTCTACCCATTGTGATGATAATTTTTTTACTCCTTGTTCTAAGCCTCAAAATGTGAAATAAAACTTTTATCCCTAAAAAGATGTTGGTGAAGTCCCTGCATCAGAAGATGCAGTCATGACAACCAATCCTTGTTGTCTTAGCTAAATCTACCAATGCTAAAACCAAGGTGCTAGAGACTGGGGTAGTATGTGATGACCATGTCTGGTAGTGTGGAAATTTACAACAGGCAGCTTCAGTAGGATCCTATAGAGATCCCTACTGTTATCAAGAAATTGGACCCCCCTCCCAAAGTACATACTCAGTGTGAACTCAGTATGAGTAAATATAAAATGTATTACATATTTTTACAACTTCATAATACTATGAAGGAGGCATTCTGTGCTATCGCACACTGGGCCTGTACATAAAACAGGACATAAATTCTGTGTCCCAGTGGGACACTGGGGCTGCCTCAGATTAAAGGCCTTTGGATTTCCTTAAAACAGAGTCTTTAGATTGCTTAAAGGTTCAACAAAGTTCTTTATTATTGAAATCAAACAGGTACTTCAAGGCTTTCTTAATATATTGGCTCTCTCAATCTTGTCCACAGGGAACAGGCACTATCTTCATAACTGTATTTTAACTAATGGGGAAATCCTTAACTTCTAATCTGGGCAGTCTGTCTTTGCCTTTGTTGGCGTGGAGCCCCTACACCCGGTACCAACTGCTTCTGGTTTCCACGAGTGACCCTTACCAAGTAGAACTTTGTAGACTTCCAGGGGAAAAGAAGGAGTTCAGGTTTCAGTGATGGCTGGCTGAAGTGCTGTGGGACCGGATTCCCTCAGCAAAGGAGCTGTAAGGCTGTAAAATCCTCGGCCAAGCTATAGGGCCTTTTCTCCCCGGACAAGCTGTAGAAGACGAAGTTTTCTACAGGAGCTCTTGGTTTTATGTCCTGTATGAAGGCTACTCTGTGTGGACTGGCCCAAAATGGCTCCTATTCCCTCCAAAACCCAAAAAGGGGGCGGGACCAGGGAATCTAACGATAATTGACAGGTGGCTTGCCCTATGATTGCAGCCAAAAGAAGCCACCTATCTGCAGAGTCCCTGAAACTTAGGACTACAACAAACATTCAGTGCAAAGCAAACAAAATTGGAGCTCCTGGTACAGCTGTACCTGCACACATTCCCCATTCTGCCCTTTATCCTACTTTCATTGACCCTGATATAGAAGGCTGCACACACCAGAAACATTAACATATTCCTTTATAAGTAGGTGGATCATCTTGGGGAAAAAGCTCACAAATAACTGAATGCTTCCCCAACCCCAACCTGGTACTTTCCTTGTAAATGTTTAGGAAAACATTAGAATCATTCTCCCACTCCTGAGCCCACCTGTATGCTTTCCTTGGACTCACTCATAAGCTTTGCAAAGCCCCATTCTTAATTCTTACATGGCCATGCCTAAATATTTATTAATAAAGTATAACTATGTGCACTGATGCTGTGTATGGACATATGTGCTTATATGGTTCAGTGCAAAAATCCTGGCAAACCTATTAAGTAATTTAGCATGCCTGTTTGTGTACCTGAGGCACTCTCTTTTTCCCACCCATTGTGAAATTTAATTACATCATGTTAAGTTTTTCTGGCTTACTGATAAGATCCGGAGGTATCTGCTCCTGGAGATAAGTGCACGGTGTATAACCTCCATTGAACTGTTCCATCAGCATAACTACCCATTATGTTCATCAGACTCCTGCCTTTGTATAAATTAGACTGGGCAATTAATCTCATCAGGGACTGTTTTACATATTGCCACACTGCATTCCAGAGGTATGAACCTCCCTCTGAAGCAGACCTTTAAATAAGTCAAACTTCAAACCAACAAACAATAGCTGGAGTTTGTTTTTTTTGTTTGCCATGGAGGAACACCAAGCAGTGATGACATCAGAGGGAATCCAGATCTTAGCTGTACCAGTTTTCAGCCAATCAGAGGCTGGCATGGATGTTTTGAATAGCTGTCAAAATTGTATCAATATATTCTGTATTTATACAATGGGTTTGGTTGGATCTTTGAGACAGCAGATTCACTTCTGACATCCTTTCGGGCCTTAATAAAATAAATATTTGCCTTCAAACCCAGTGCATGTCCTGATTTGGCCTTTGGAATAATGTAGCACACTGGACTCCAAACCCACAGTCTTTGAACACCGCTATGCTCTCCAGTACACACCGTCCATTTTTCTGCTGATAGGAATATGTTGCTGAAAAGTTAGGTCTGGGTAGGCACCTTTGGTTGTTGCAATGGCATAATGACAGTAAAGATGAATTCCCATAATCACAATGTTCTAGGTCATGCTAAAATTATTGGAAATATTGAACAGAATGCAATCCATATTATCTTTGGGTCCTCTGAGTGCTTTGGACATCAGCCTCCACAATTCCTAACATCTGCCAAGCTGACTGGGATTTCTAGGAGTTGAAGTTCAAAACACATGGAGGGCAGTGCTGACTAAACTATGTTTGATCTATTTTCTTCATCACCAGAATAATTTTCTGCATTATTACCCAATTAATACTTGTAAGACATATTTTCAAGGAAGATTCTGGTATGAAATTGTTTTCATTTGAGCTAAATGCCAGTCACTAGACTCAAGGTTTGTAGCAGACTCTTCTCACCCTACCTAGTGCCAGATGATTTTTTTAATGTAACCTAACCACCACTGTTAATAATTCTGTATTTCAATTTGCTTGGAAATTTGTAACCTTCAGGACACATGCAGCCCTACAGTATGTTTTATAATCCTCTCTGACCAACATCCCATCTGCAATGCCCTTGTACATTACCACCTGTGAAGCCCCTAAGGATTCAATGGGACATTTTTTTCCAGTTGTAAAGGGATTTGGAAGTTCTCCTTTCTACACATACAATCATAGAATTAAAGAGTTGGAAGAGACCACATGGGCCATCTAGTCCAACCCCCTGCCATGCAGGGAAAACACAGTCAAAATATTCCTGACAGATGGCCATCCAGCCTCTGTTTAAACATTTCCAAGGACGGAGCTTCCACCACACTCTGAGGCAGAAAGTTCTGCTGTTGAACAGCTCATACAGTCAGAAAGTTCTTCCTAATGTTCAGGTGGAATTTCCTCTCCTGTAATTTGAACCCATTGAGTCCTAGTTTCAAGGGCAGCAAAAAGAAACCCACTCCCTCTTCCTTATGACACTATTTGAAATATTCATACAGTACATGGCTTTCATGTCTCCTCTCAACCTTCTTTAAGACCTTCTTTACTCAGTTCTTTAAGACCCAGTTCTTTCTTAGGGTCTGGTTTCCAGATCTTTGATAATTTTAGTCACCCTCCTCTGGACACCTTCCAGTCTGTCAATATCTCTTTTGAGCTATAGTTCCCAGAAATGGACATGAAATTCCAGGTGAGATTAAACCAAAGCAAAATGCAAAGGCACCATGACATAGATGGGATATCTTTTTTTCAGAAGAAAGGCTTGCAAAGCCTAGAAAGTGGTAGTGGATACTAAAGGCATTTTAAAAGTCAGTAAAATCCTCCCCCAGAGCCAGTGTGGTGCAACCATTTGAGTGCTGGATTAGGACTAGGAGTTGAATGCTTGCTTGGCAACAGAAGCCCAATGGGCAATCATGGGTGAGTCACAACTCTCAGCCTTACAGAAAAGAAAGGGTATTATTACCCCTATTTTTTTCTCAAAATTGAAACCTTAAGTGGCTCGCATTTAAAAAGCAACACAAAAATGCACAAAGTCAAGAAAGCCCTGTGATAAGTTGGCCTTGGGGTTACCATAATTCAGAAATAATAAAAGTAACAAACAATAAAATACTCCTGTGGTTTGAGAGGCACTACTACTGAATGGGGGAGAGGGGAACGAATTAAAGCAAGCAAACAAAATGACAGTGGAATTTTTTTAAGGGAGTGGGAATTAATGCATGGCAGTGCTGCCTTTAGAGTCCTTTAGGAGACCAACCCAGTAGCTCTTTACCCCTTTCTGTTTTGCCTTGGATTTCATTTTGGAGAAAGAAATAATATAAAACAAATACATGTTTCAATTCAAGGTGCTGGCGTTGGCCTATAAAGCCTTAAACGGTTCCGGCCCAAGATACCTATCTGACCGCAACTCAGCCTATGAGCCCACGAGGGGAGGCCCTGCTCTCGATCCCGCCTGCCTCACAGGCACGCCTGGCGGGGACGAGAGACAGGGCCTTCTCAGTGGTGGCTCCTCGGCTGTGGAACACCCTTCCCGTGGACATCAGACTGGCGCCCTCCCTTATGACATTCCGCAAGAAACTAAAGACGTGGCTGTTCGAGAAGGCGTTCGAACAAGAAGTGCAATAATTGGCAATGACGATAGGAATGGAACAATGGAAAATGATATTGGATTGTGGCTTAACGATGAGACGACGCGAATGACTTTTTTGTATTTGTATTATTGATATTGTGATTGTTGATGTTGTTGATGATGATGTTTTGATATTGCTAGTTGTTGTTAGATTATGTCTTGTAATTGCACCTTATTCTCTATATGTTGTACACCGCTGTGAGTCGCCCCTGGGCTGAGAACAGTGGTCTATAAGCACAGTAAATAAATAAATAAATAAATAAATAAATAAATAAATAAATAAATAAATACTTCACCTGCCCATACACTGTATATATATCTACAGCTACAAGACTGTGCGCTGTATATTTGAGAAAGTGGGCAAAATGCCCAGGAAGCTTCTGGCTGTAATAAAGCTGTTAGTCTTAGAAGTGCCATGTAACTCTGCTCTTTTGCTGCAACAGGCTAACAAGGCTCCCCCTTAGAACAGTTACATTTCTGTTCCACATGCTTAATCCACTCCCAAGCAACCAGTGACTTTGAAGTCATTTAATGTTTGTTTTAGCTTTAAAATGCTCTCTTTGGCAACTGACATTTATTAGAGGGTCAAAAGCACCAGAACCTGACTAGAAGATAAAAGACTTACTGGGTGAATGTAAATGGGGAGCCCTTAGTGGATACTCCTGGCAAGAATATCTTGGACAAAAGACCTCAGTATCAATCTGTTCTAAAAACCAGTTGATCTTTCTTTCTCCTATTGTCAGTCTTTGATGCCACCTATCATTAGCTCCTAAAAGATCCCTAGCAGGTGGCCTGACACAATTTGAACTGAACTGATTATACGGAAGTAATTGCACTTGGATTCTGCGTGATGTAATTAGCATCCACTTAAGCTTTTTCTCCTCACTATCTCCCAAAGGGAGTATAAAACAGCAACTCCAGAAATCTTCCTGCTCCAGAAGAAACACTGTAATCCTAGCTACTGTTTTGGAGATGAACTCTCAATTGCTTCCTCTGTTTTGAATACTCTTTAAGGTAAACCATTGAATGCAGTAACACCGTACAACTCCTCCCACCTCAGTATAGAATAGAAATAGTATAGAAATACAAATACATCCTAGTGATGAGTAAAGAGTCCAAAAATGGATAATACCAGGTGCTGGGTTTTCATTGGTTTAATGATGGCCTATTACTAACACTGGCCTCAGACTTTACCAGTGTTTGGGCTGATCTTAAATAGGAACTGTAGGCTTTGGCTTGTTGCCTTCCCTCGGAGATTCCCTGGTGCCCCCTTCTTTTATTTTCAAATTTTATTTTATGTATTTATTTACTAAATATATACTTTCTTATTTGACAGGTTCCCCACAGGGCCTGCAAGAAAATTACATCAAAACACAGGCTTGGAAACACCACAAAACAACAATATAAAAGAGTACTTGGCAGCCAATTGTGCAAATTTAAAAAGAAAAAAACACCAAGCACCAAACATGGCTTATCCATTTAAATGACATAATTCATGACTAGTTCCTGATTTTGCAGTGATTTACTTCCACGGGATAGTGAGATTTTCATTGTGAGGTACCCTCCAAGGATGCTAGTTTCCACCTGTCCCTAGTTGAAGGAACAAGGCTCGGGTTGCATGCATCAATTAGTGTCTTGATGAATACTAAGTGAACTAGTATTCTTCTGGTTCCAACACCTACCCCAATACAATACAATACAATTCTTTATTGATTAGCCAATTTTGAACATATCAAAACATGCAAAACATACAAAACAAACACATACAGTAAAACCATATATGAATACAAGGCCTCATGGCCTAGTGGCCTGTCGACCCACTCCTAAATAATTGAGCAACTACAAGATAAAAAAATTTAATAGATTAGAGATTGTTTGATTCCTTAAAATAGGGTTGGGGTGGGGGGCATGGGTAGGTAAAACTAGTGGCGTGTCCATATTAAGTTTTTAAGTTTGAGTTTTGTTGATGGCAGCAAGGTCACCTCTCTCTGCTTCCATCTTGTCACGGATGGCCAGCGCTTTTTGGGTAAAAGGGGTCAATTTTAGGGTCACGGATGGCCAGCGCTTTTTGGGTAAAAAGGGTCAATTTTAAAATAGAGTTTTTATCTGAACCCTGAAGGAGGATGTGCAATTTCTCCTTATTCTCTGAATAAGTATGATTCTCCAGCAGAGGCTCTAGGTAGTAAGACCAGATCCTATTTGCGAAGGAGCTCGCGCCCCAAATTCGGAAAGGGAGGTCTCAGGAGAGAGAAGTTACGATTTATTATTTATTATCCTTAATGGTGCCACCAATTTGGTGATGTGAGGTAATTTTGGGAGATTGGGCACACTAAACGCAGAATTAATGGAGATGAGGCAGTTTTAAAATCAAAGAGAACAAGTTTATTTTGAAACAAAGCGTATGGTTGCAGTTTGGTGATAAACTTGGAAAATACTTGGAGAACGTTACATATAACTTGGTTGCGATACAGTTCAGACTTCTGATGTTACAACTTATAAATAACTTTGCTGTGGTGAAGCACTTTATTAAACAATGGTTCCTGAGGTGAATAGTCTTCCTGTTTGATCCTTCCGTGATCAAACCTCAGATCTCTAGTTCACTTTTAACTAGTGATCTAAACAAGCTTCTATTAGTCTTCTCTAACTAATGAAACTAATAAGGTTTCCCCTTCAGCCTTCCCGAACTGAAGAAACCTCCGACTATTCACAAACACTGCTTCTCTACTTCCCACTCTCTCTCTCTCAACTCTTCACTTCCCTGAGCCTAAACCTAACTCTTCATTCCTCTGAGCCTCAACCCTGACTCTTCATGACTGTGCACTCTTCTGAGCCTAAACCCTAACTCTTCATGACTCTTCACTCCTCTGAGCATAAAACCTAACTGACTTTTAACTGTCGCTTTTCAAAACTCCCCTCTCTAAGCTCCTCCCACTTCTCTACAGCATTGTTTCCATGGTAACACACTCCTCACAGCTAGGCCGCTCCAGCATTAGGGCAACCAGTGTAAACACAAATACAGTTATAATAATATCATTTACAATCAATACAGTTTATAATCATATCATTTACAATCAACTTCTGTACACTATTGTAGTAAGGACATTTTAAGAAAAAATGTTCTGAGTCCTCCACTTCTGCATCTACCTCACGGCACCCACAGGTTCTCCTCGTGTAGGGAATATTCTGATGTCATCCCAACTTGGACTTAATTTCGAGCTGCTCGAATCTAGCCCGGGTAAAAAAAATTCTAATATAAAGTGGAAGTATAAAAGAGAGGTAAGGTATGGAGTGGCTCTAGCTTGCGCTATGTTCATTAGATCATTTTGTGCAGCAATATCGAGAGCTCTTTTATACAATTGAGCATACATTTGCCCCAAAATTTGTTAACTCGTGGGGGGCAAAACCTAACCTACTAACTGTGTGGCCAAATCTGCTAAGCCAAGATGACCACTCTTTGTGGTTTTCTTGTTCTAGAAGGCATAGGGCTGGGAGTCTGTGTGGTTGCATTTGTCTTATTTTGTACCACCAATTGATCTGCCTCTTCAGAATTGTGGTGGAGATTGGGGGTACTCCCGTCTCTGCTCTCACTGCAGCTGACAGGGATGATCTCTCCACATCTAAGCCAATTTTCAGGTAACGCAGTTGGAATCTCTCTACCAATGAAGGGTCTTGCTCACCCCATATTTCAGCTCCATACAAAGTGATGGGGAACACCTTTGCCTTAAGAACCTTCAGAAAGGGGCGCAGAGAACCCGGGTATTTGTGGTTGCATAATTTATGAATTGCCTGTGCAGCATTATCAGCTTTTGTAATACTTAATTTTAGATGTTGGGTCCATGCCCCTGATGCTGCAAAATGAAGACCTAAGTATTTAAATGTCCTCACTTGCTCCACTTTGTGCCCGTCAGGTAAGAAAGCCTTAGCTTTCTTACCAAAAACCCTAACCCTAACCCTAACCCTACCCCAATAACCAAGCTTGTATTAATATATAAATACATCATTTCCCACACCGAGATACACACCGGGGGGGTGGGGTGATGTAGACAATATAAACCGAGCCTGAATGAAATAAGGCATTAATGGACAAGCTTTCTGAATGATGGAAAGAAGTAGCCTAGACTTCATCATGTTCTTGCTGGATGTATGGTCTGTGACAGTGGAAAGCATCAGGATATATTGTTCCTTCCTGCTGCTAGCCTTGAGGTTAAGAGCTTTAGAAAAATGGTTTGTGAAATTGATCATTGTTTCTCATCCTCTAGAGAGGAAGCTTTGGTAAAAAAAAAAAAGAACAATTAAGAGTTTTGTGTAAACCTTAAAAACTAACAAACTTGTTGTGGCATTGATTCTGTGCCCCCTGTCCACCTCATCCTATTCATTTTAGGAGACTCTTGTGGAACTTCAAGCAAAAGCTACATTTCCTTCTCACCCAGGCTCATAAATTACTATGCTAAGCTCCAATTGTTGTTTCCATGACTGCATTCTTTCAGTAGACCAAGGGGATCTCTGTTGACAGTAGGAAACAAAATTAAGGCCAATCCAAATCCCACTTCATCTCCCAAGCATTGAGAAGAGTGTGCTTTGGCTCATTAGTGATTCCATTCAGTGAAATACATCTTAATGTGTGGCTTGAAGCCAAGGTATGGCAGCTTAAGATGAAAGCATTCTTTCTAATCAGCATGCTCTCTAATTTTTTTCATGTCCTTGATTTTTGATATCATCTTATCTGCTCTCAGATAACCTTCCCATTTTATAGAGCCTCACAGGAGATCTCGACTATTTTGCCTCCTGTCTGTTACAATTATTACAGTTTGGGAGATAAGATTTCTGGCCTGGATGCTCGACACACATTTTGAAGATCTCTCTGAATGTCTGCCTACAGGTTCCTTCAGGAGCTGAAAACACAAAGAGCCAGCAAATACATCATGCTACTTAACTAATTAAAGAGGAAGAAAAATATCTGAATATTGAGAGAATAAAAATGTGAATCTTCTGAAGAACGTCCACCTACTTATTGACATGCATTTTTCAAGTATTGGGGACAAAACGTGTTTGGATCCTAATTCAAATTAGGAAAGGAGAAAAAGTTACAGGACCTACTTAGTTACACATTCCAAAGGTTTTAAAAACTATTGTATTCCTTTTGTTGGTTGAATTTGTAAAGAAGTCAAATAGAATGATCTACAATTCACACAGTTTGCATTTATTATTATTTGTTATTATTATTATTATTATTTCTTTTATTTTCAACATTTATATTCCTCCCCTCTCACACCGAAGGGGACTCAGGGCGAATCGCAGAACACATATACGGCAAACGTTCAATGCTGTTAAACAGACAGGACAGAAAACAGATAGAGGTATTATATCGACATTTTTCCCAACTTTGGCATCCTAGAGGTTGTGTTCAATTCTAGCCACAGGGAGTGCTGTCACTTCATCCTGTATGAAAAAGAGCCCTTGATCACAGACTTCCTTTCTTTGAATGCCAGTATTTTCTGGTATTTCCTTGATTTTATGGTGCCCTAAAATACCTCCCCGCTTTAACAGTGCCTAATTTCTCTATTCACAGCTGTTTTCGAACTGCTTAGGTGGACAGTGAGCTCGGCTGAAGGTCAGCTGCTCACCCTGACCCAGGCTTTGAACTGCCAACATTTCAGTTGGTGTGATCTATTGCTGCTGATGATTAACGAGCTGTGCTAAAGCCCGGCCCATGATAGTTCATTACACTGAGCATAGTCAAACATACATAATATATATATTAGGGCTGTGCAAAGCTATCATTATTCCTTGTAAGTTGTTAGTAATTTGTTAGATTAGTGCGAATGAATCCCTATTAAGAAACATGCAGAAAAGAGGGAGAAAAAAAATTAAGAAACAAAACAATCACCAATAATTTTCATTAAGATTCTGTAACTTTTGGAAACCTCCCAAAGTCAGTTTAGTTTTCAGTATAAGCACTATTTATTTGATGCTCTTAATGTGTTTTAATTGACTGTGCTTCACCTCAAGAACCCTGATGGGTAAAGAGGCAATAAAGGTTTTGAATAATATTTCACCTGCTTAAACAAGTTTAACCAAACTATGTTTTGTGTGCATTTGAAGATTTTGCACTTTTTAAGGTTCACTTTTCTAGTGTGCTTCTGTGGTTTTATCAAACTGAGAATTCCAAAGTGCAAACTGCATCCAAACTGTGGATAGTCCATGAAGTCAGACTGAAACAAGTTTTTCAAATTTTAGTCTGAAGTCAGATTCTCCTACTAGCTCTAAACTCTGCTCCTATTATGTAGGACAAATAGACTATCCAGTGGCAGAACTGAGTTTAAAATTATTTTTACAATATTAAATTAGATTTTTGAAATTTACATTTCAAAAAATTATGTAATTCCAATTATTTAAAATTGGAAATACAATATGAACCCTATCCATGAGTCTCTTTTCTGTAGTTTCAGTTACTACTGGAAGTGAGTTGCTGTGAGTTTTCTGGGCTGTAAGGCCATGTTCCAGAAGCATTGTCTCCTGATGTTTCGCCCACATCTATGGCAGGCATCCTCAAAGATTATGACAACCTCTGAGGATGCTTGCCATAGATGTGGGTGAAATATCAGGAGAGAATGATTCTGGAACATAGCCATACAGTCCAGAAAACTCACAGCAACCTAATGATTCTAGCCATGAAAACCTTCAACAACACACTACTGGAACTATCTCTTGGTCTTCTCATATGATTTTATGGGATGTTTTGGCTGGAGGTTGACTTTTCACCTCCAGGTGGTTATACAAGCATTTGTAAAATGCACTTTGGAGAGTTGTATGAAAACAGATTCAGAAGGCAAAAGATGGGTTCTAACCATATTTATAGTCTACAATTTTTAGAGACCCTGAAGCCTGGTTTGGGATAAGATTAGGGGCAATAATGTTATGTGGTAAGTTGTGTTTTCTTCATGTCTGGGGATCCTCCAGTGATACCGTGGATTGTGCGTGGGAGCTGTACAAGGTGCAAGGTATTTAGCCTTCTGCTAAAAGAGTTCTGGTGTCTCACCAAACTACAATTCCAGGATTCCACTGCATTGAGCTACGGCAGTTAAAGTGATGTCAAATTATATTAATTCCACAGTGTAGAAATGCTCCCTTGACCCCTAGGATATTACGGTTCTGGCCCTGCTTACCTGTCTGAACGTATCTCTCCTTACGAACCCTTTAGGAATTTAAGATCTTCTGGGGAGGCCCTGCTCTCGGCCTTGCCACCTTCACAGGCTCAATTGGCGGGGACGAGGGATAGGGCCTTCTCAGCGGTGGCCCCTCGGTTGTGGAATGCCCTCCCCAGGGACATTAGATCAGCCCCCACCCTCTTAACGTTTCGCAAAAAAGTTAAAACCTGGCTATATGAGCAGGCCTTCCCAAATGCAGTGTAGCTATTAAACTCTGATCTCGGAACGGTTGGACAACGTGACTGGATAATGACTGGTAATGAAATGCGTGGGACTTATGGTTTTTATTGTGTTACTGATGTTAATTGTAATGATTTTTTTACCTGTGTTAAATGTTTTTAATATTTATATTATTTTTGTACTGTTGTGGGCATTGAATTGTGCCGTTTTGTAAACCGCCATGAGTCATCCTCGGGCTGGGAATGGCGGTATAGAAGCATAGTAAATAAATAAATAAATAAATAAATAAATAAATAAATAAATACGGTCTGAATCGCCACTGAGTCATGGAAACTTAGTAGGTGGCCTTGAGAAAATAATACTTGGAAAAAAACAAGGCAAGCCTCCTTCAAAGGAAACTTGCCAGGACAGTCCTATTAGAGAGGCACCATAAGCCAGGGTTAATGTGAATCCATGAAGTGAAGTGAGATCAGAGCCAGCGGGCTCCATTGTAAAACTATCGAGAAACTGGCACATACCACCAAATCCACACAGTGTGATGAGTAGGTAAGCGTGGGGTTGGCTCAACCTGTGGGCAGGCACAAAATGAATGTGGGCTGATCCAGATTAACAGGGGAAATACACTTAATGTGGCTGTATCCCAAGTTGAAATAACTCAGGGGAAAGCCTGAATCTTGCACCAGGATTCAACCTTTCCCCTGAGTTATTGGGAGGGGGGGGAAGGAGGGCTTTCCAGCAGCAACATCAGTAAAGGGAATGGAGTTGGATCTCTGGCTTCAGCATAGCTGGGCAGTAGGGATGTCCTGACTCCATGACAGCAGCTCAGGGCATCCCTTTCTGACTGCATTATTGGCCTGTGTTAAATCGCCTTCTGACTTGTTCATTCAGTTGGCTTCCATGGCAAAACAGGCATTCTAATCCCTAGGTTTTGTACCCTGCTATCTCCTATATTGATTTATAATGTGATCTATTTTTTTGGAAAGAAAATTCTCATAATAGTTAACTGCCTTACTTTCCTTTGTTATTTCCAATTCTTCCTGCAAGTCCCATTGAAGTCATTGGAGATTACTCCTGTGTAGACCCAATCAAATTTCAAAATACAATTAAGGATCGTAAGCTAAGATTGCAGAATTTACAAATAGCACAGTTGACCTCTCAAATGTTATGTCTAATATGTGAATTACATATCTGCATTGAATGCAAAGAGAGATAATTTGACATGTCAGGCATTCAGCTCAGCCCCAGCTCTTAAGAACTTTGAAGCTGGCCATTTATTACAGCCTATAAAAAAGACTTAAGAATATCCTGCTTAACTGACATTATAACATCTTGCAGGTGCGACTATTATTTTTAATTCAGTTATAGATTTAATTGGTGACAGCTCATGTATCTATTATGTATTTCAATATAAGAAGAAAGATACTGAAACTGAGTTTTGGGAAGTATGCTTTATTTTTGTTTTTTAATTGAGACTTTTTAATTAAACCTGGAGGGCTAGGAGTTTGTCCATGTGACCCTATCATAAGCTCCATGTTGTCTACCTGAGGTGCATTAGACAGTGAACGGGAAAGGTCATTCAGCACTGATTAACATTAGAATCTCATTTAGGTTCCTTAGACCTTAAGGGCATTTTAACTATTCACAATGCAGTGGTTTCATCCTATGTTAATAAAGACTGCCTTTAGAAACTGGCGGTATTACATCGCACTCTCTCTAAAAGATAATAATAGCACAGATAGGTTGAGCATTCTCCATTGCAAATGTAATTCAGCTCTGGCACTACTGAATATGCATCTCCCAGGAGGACTGTTTGTACCATTAGGCAGAATAAGGTGACTGCCTCAGGCAGCAAATCTTGGGTGTCATTAAAAAAACCCCGTAAGTTGTAACCTATTTCCTTATAATGACGGTCAAGACTTTGAAGAGGTACTTGCAAGATTTTCTCCCCATGTGATAAAATTACTTTTGGGCCTTGTGCACATTGAGTTGAGTTGATAAGCAGGGCTCAGAAAGTTGACTTTAAGGACACTTGAGCTCAGCTGTACTACCCAATGAATGTATACTCATTGGATATGCTGTTCTCTATATTCATGATGCTCACTGGAGGGGAGGATATTAGAAGCAAAGATGAAGTACTTTGGCCACACAATGAGAAGACAGGAAAGCTTGGAGAAGACAATGATGCTGGGGGAAATGGAAGGAAAAAGGAAGAGGGGCCGACCAATGACAAGATGGATAGATGGATGGTATCATTGAAGTGACTGGCTTGACCTTGAAGGAGCTGGGGATGGCACCAGCCAGAAGGGAGCTCTAGTTATTTGCCGTGTCAGGGCAACCAGTCAATTCTATTACATTTCTAACAGAACAAAGTAAGCAAACAGACAAAATACAAAATTTGTGAGTTTGGTAGTTGATTGTCCTTTGACCAGTATCTGGCCACTTGGAGTGCTTCTGGTGTTGCTGCAAGAAGGTCCTCCATTGTGCATGTGGCAGGGCTCAGGGTGCATTGCAGCAGGTGGTCAGAGGTTTGCTCCTCTCCACACTCGCATGTTGTGTATTCCATTTTGTGGCCCCATTTCTTGAGGTTGGCTCTGCATCTTGTGGTGCCAGAGCGCAGTCTGTTCAGTGCCTTCCAAGTCGCCCAGTCCTCTGTGTGCCCAGGGGGGAGTCTTTCATTTGGTATCAGCCATTGGTTGAGGTTCTGGGTTTAAGCCTGCCACTTTTGGATTCTCGCTTGCTGAGGTGTTCCAGCGAGTGTCTTTGTAGATCTTAGAAAATTATTTCTTGATTTAAGTCATTGACGTGCTGGCTGATACCCAAACAGGGGATGAGCTGGAGATGTCTCTGCCTTGGTCCTTTCACTATTGGCTGCTACTTCCCGGCAGATGTCAGGTGGTGCAATACTGGCTAAGCAGTGTAATTTCTCCAGTGGTGTAGGGCACAGACACCCCGTGATAATGCGGCATGTCTCATTAAGAGCCACATCCACTGTTTTAGTGTGGTGAGATGTGTTCCACACTGGGCATGCATACTCAGCAGCAGAGTAGCTCAGCGCAAAGGCAGATGTCTTCACTGTATCTGGTTGTGATCCCCAGGTTGTGCCAGCCAGCTTTCGTGTGATATTGTTTCTAGCACCCACTTTTTGCTTGATGTTCAGGCAGTGCTTCTTGTAGGTCAGAGCACTGTCCAGAGTGACTCCCAGGTACTTGGGTGCGCTGCAATGCTCCAGTGGGATTCTTACCCAGGTGATCTTCAGAGCTCGGGATGCTTGTCTGTTCTTGAGATGAAAGGCACATGCCTGTGTTTTAGATGGGTTGGGGATAGCTGGTTTTCCCTGTAATAGGCAGTAAGAGCACCTAGAGCTTCGGAGAGCTTCTGTTCTACCATCTCAAAGCTCCCTGCTTGAGCAGTAATGGCACGATCATCAGCTCTAGTGTCCATGAGTTTATAAAGAGTTGGAAGCAAACAAATAAACAACAAAATATTAATGATGTTTTTGATGTTTCTTTCATTTCTGTCTTTTGGATACTGGTATCTTGTGGCCTTCACACCAGCCAGTTGGTGAATCCACGTCAGCATTCAGTCTGAAATTTAGGACACATCCAAATTGATTGAAAAATCCCAGATTTTGTTCCTATTCTTCCCAAATAAATAACAGGTTAAAATAAACATTAGACTAATTATACCAGGAACTAACATAAAATATTCTGGGATAAACAATATGAAAAAATGTTGAAAATAAAACTGGAAAGAACTTATTACTTCAATCAATATCTCCAGTTACTAGAATTTCAAATGTTAGCAGATTGCAAGTGCTCTTCATTATATAAGCATAATATTTTTGTTATTTTTTCTCTCCTTCCTTTCCCTGTTTCTCCCTGTTATTCCTCTTTTTTCTCCTCTCTATAGTTCTTTACGTGATCTGTTTTGTGTTCATTATTTGTTTTTCCTGACACTTTTTTTTGTTTCTTTGGTACTCAACTGAAAGTCATTCAGCAATATCACCATTTTTCAAGCAATCTCACACTCCTTGTAAAAAGAGGTCTATGCTTAATCATGCAAGGATCTGACAGTTTTCAAGGTCCTTGCTGATTTGTTATAAATCCACCATGAACCAGAGAGGTAGATGAGAAAGTGTCAAAACCTTGTCTTTGTGCCTTTACAAGGTCTAACAACATTTGTTAAGTGACTGAGTGGGATTTGTTTTATTTTCATGCCACAATAAACAATGAAGAGCTACAGAGTGATGGAGAAATGGAACAGATCTTAACCTAGCAAAGCAATATGTTTTCAACCTCGTTGACAAGATAAGCCTGACTCATTCTATGATTCTGGGAGGCTTGATATGCACTCTTATGATTATTCTTCATATTTGATATGAAGAACAATTTTAACCAACATAAACTTACCAGTATTTCAATGGGACATGTGGACCTGCTTAGGAACTAAGTTAATTAGAGTTGTTGTTTGTCTTCAAGTCATTTTAGGGTGCTTTCAGACAGCACCCAAATTTACTTCAGTCCAGATTTGAGTCCTCAACCCTCCCCCCTCAAGGAAACCTGGACTTTCCTGGGGAAGGGGGTGTCTAGATGCCATCTCAGTGACTACTACAATGGCACCCAGCCACCCCAACCTGCCCCTGAAAACTTTGCTCCTGACCCTCCACTCAGTCTCCTGGTGCATCATTTCTATGTGCCAGTAGGACTCATGGAACTGCTTAATGGTGTCCTGGTAAGTTTTTCTTAATTGTTAGTCTTGTTTTGGGGGCTTGGAGGGAGGGAGTGGGTGCCATCTCATACCTTTGGGCTTCAGGAGACTCACCCAAGGGTGAATCCCCACAGGTCCAATACTTCATTAGTCTCAGGCTTTTCAGGAAGGTCCGGGTCTAATGGGATATTTTATTAATTCAGAATAACCATGGTTATTCCAAATTAATTTGCTTTTACCTGAGGCGTTGTTTGGGTGCCTCAGGTAACAGTGACACTGGTCCCATATTTAGGGTCTATCTGAAAGGGCCCTCAGACCCTAAGTCTAAAGATGGGGGTCAGGTAATTGACTTTGGAGGGCTACACTCAGACCATGGGTTCTTAGTTTGGGAACTTCTGCCCTATACAGTTGCCCATGCCCAGAGGCAGCCCTAGGTAATTTTCAGTGGTAAGCAAACAGTATTTTGGCATGCCCCCTCAACCAATCACTGATATATATTTTCTGTTCATCGTGGGAGTTCTGTGTGCCATATTTAGTTCAATTCCAGAATGCTCTTTAATTGTAGGTGAACTATACATCCCAGTAACTACAACTCGCATATGTCAAGGTCTATTTTCCCCCAAGAGTGCCTCAAGAGTGCCCCTGGGCAAAATCAACTATATTGCAAATGCTTACTTTGCGTAATGGGTTGAGCCGCCCCTGCCCATGCCTCATCTATATAGTCCAATGTTCTCAATTCTTGCTCTAAACCCTGTTTTTTTAGTAGACATGCTTCAAATAAACTATAGTTAATGTGAACCAGAATTCATTTAGATTCTTTCATATCCAGATTTGATCAATAAGACAAGCTGGGAGAGGAGAGAGAAAACATCCTTTTTTTTATAGAGATTCAGTGCCTGAAAAAAAAATATACTGCTTTTTGATTAAAGTTTTACCCAAATTATCATGGCTATGGAATATAAATCCCATATGACAATATGCAGATGAAGGGGTAGGTCAATGAAAATAGGAGCAACCTCATTTGTGAATGGTTTTGGCTGCATTCTCTGGGGCAAAGTGAATGGAATGGAATTGGCAACACAACTGAGAAAGAGCAATGTTTGTCTCTGTAAAGAGCTTGTGACAGCAGGGCAACACTTTAAAAAACCACAATATGCTACAATTCCCCTACAAAGAAGCAGTTGCAAGAGAACTGCCCTTTTTTGTATTATTCTCTTTGCTTTCATCTTTTTTATGTTCATTACCTTTTCCCAAAAACTACTGCTGTACAGAAAGCTCTGCATGGGTATCCCTCCTGTAAATATCTGTGCAATTAGGTTTATTATTTTACGATGGGCTTTGATGTTATGATTTTATTTTATTTTGCCATGCATTTATGATGCCAGTGATCAGTTTTATAATCATAGAAATACACCCCAGTCTACTTTTTGTAGCCTCATAATCGCTCGTCTTGTATGGCTAAGCCTTCAAGCTATCAGTTTTGTGTCTTGCAACTCAGCCTTGGATACGTGATTGAGATTGAATAGCCTTGTGTCTTATTTGTTTCTAATCATATTACCCTTGTCTTTAGGGCCTACTCTGAAGCACCTGCAAAACTCCATCATAATGAAAAAAACCAAAATCAGATTATAAAAGCTTCTGCTATTGCCATATCTTCCACATAATTCTATATCCCCAAACAATTCATGCTATGAAGGGAAATGTGAATGGCTCAAACTAAGAGCCTAATCTTTTTTTAACAGTTTTTTTTTCTTGGAAACATGTCTAAAACAAGTTCAGCTGGAATTCTACTGAGGTATAACAGCAGTGTCATAGAAGGGGGCATTTCCATAATATTTAGTTCAGGATCAATCAGCAAGCTTCCCCACCCCCACCCCCCAAAAAATGCCTATTGGTTGTGATCTATTTGGTATGGAAGAGCCAGCATACCGGGGCATAAGGAGAGAGGCAAGACCACCAACATCAGTTCAAGATCAAGGAGACAATGGCCTGATTTTTCCCTCTCAAGACTTCTTCCTGCTACTTCACCATTCCCAACAGCATCCTCAAGTTCTGAGTCAATTTCTGTCCCCTATTGCAAGGGGGATTTAAGCTTCTTGTCTGTGGCAAGCACAACTGTGCCAGCAATGTAAACTCCAATTTCATTATTCCTTTAGTGGTGGTGGTGGTGGTGTGTGTGTGTGTGGGGGGGAGGGTACTTTGGGAGTGGAGTGAGAGCTAGACCCTTGGTCTGGTTCGGAGGCAATGTTTTTCCACAAGTCTGTAATTTGGAAAGAGGGTGTCTTTAAAAAAATACAAAAATCTGTGCAGCTAAGAAGAAGAAGAAGAAGAAGAAGAAGAAGAAGAAGAAGAAGAAGAAGAAGAAGAAGAAGAAATAATTACCTACCTTGAGATGAGATTCATCATTAAAACAAGAGATAAAATACTATTAAGGCATACAAGATATACAGAGTTAAAATGCAAGTAAAAATCCACTAATAAAATCCAGATTAAAATTCACATTTGACTGGGTAGGCCTGCCAGAACAGATGGGTTTCAATTGTCCAAAATTCCGACAGGTGATCTAGTTGTCGGTTTTCTTCTGGGAGGTCATTCTAGAGTGTTCGAACGGCTGATGAAAAGGTCCTAGGGGTGATGTTTTGCCAGTCAGATTCTGGCAGGTTGCAGTAGATGCTCCCCAGAGGACCTGAACATTTGGGGAGGATTGTATGGGAGAAGGGGATCCTATAGGTAACCTGGTCCCAAACCATGTAGGACTTTAAAGGTAAAAAACAGCACTTTGTACTTTGGCTGGAAACTCATTGGCAACCTGTAGCGTGACTTTTGTATGGGTGAAGAATGCGCACTCCTAAATGTTCATGTGACCAATCTGGCTGCTGCGTTTAGAACTAATTGCAGTTTCTAAACTTGGCATAGAGGTAGCCCAATGTAAAGCACATTGAGGAAGTCCAAAATGAGGTTTACCAGTGCATCATATAGGGAACACAGGAAGAAAAGCAACCCAGAGACCAGCTATTACAATAGCAACAGGTAGTGAAAAACATGGAGCGAGGAGACTGTTCCGCCACGGTGAGAGAGGTGAGAGCCACATGGTGCTGGCTGCTCCCAAATTCTCCTCCATTTCAGATAATCTGGATAGCCTTGGCAGTGGACTGTCTGGCCAGAAAAGGGTGATCCTAAGTGCTAGGAAAACAAAAATGATCCAGAACTTCATTTGGGGGAGCATGCTAAGCTGGCACATATTACAGAGAAATCATTGGTTGAGGAGTCGGGGTGGGGATAGCAATCTCTCCCAAATTTGTTATCCTGGGTTCTCAATACATATAGAGCTTGGGGGGGGGGGGATGGGGGGTTGGAAAGTGGAATTGCATATTTCATTCCTCTCACTAGGTGCTTCATCCTGAACAGAGGTCTTCCAGACAGGGCCCAAATGTGGGCCCTGTTGGGCTTTTACCAAAGGTGCACAAATGATGTTTCCAGTAAATGAGAATTGATTCAGGAAAAGTAGGTAAGCCCTGCTTTGTCCTGAATTCATTGGTTACTGGGCCTTCCTGAAAGGCCTGGGTGTAATGGGGTATGAGGCCTGTGGGAACTGACCCATGGGTAGTCTCGTGGCTACCCAGGGGTCAGTCCCCACAGCCCATCTCAGTTCTTGGGGCTCCATGAGCCTGGAGGATCAAAGAGGGCTCTCACAGTGATTCCTCACTCACAGTTCCTGACCTCCAACTAGGAACTGCATGGGGAAATATGCCCCTGTTGGTTATGCTGAACCTCTTAGGACACTTACAGACAGCACCAAAATCTGCATTTTAAAAGTGGGATCACTATTATAATGCAAATTTTCAAATTCATTATTCATTATATGATCAGCTGCCAACAGATTGATTTTTTACATTCCAATCTGTGATTTAGTCTGGTAGCTTGATGCTTTTTTGGTGACCTGTGTCTATTGCGTGTTGGTGGGAAGAAGGAAAGTCAAGCAAGGGTTCCCAGCAGGGTTTTTCCTGCTTCTGAAGTTGAACAATGCATCAGGAAATTATCTATCTCAGCCTCATTCTCAGTGCTCTGATATTTTGAGTTTTGGGTTTTGGATAACCAATGGTTGTTTCATTGAAATCATAAGGAAAATGATAAAATCAAGCCAGGCAATACCAGTTTAAAATCCTACTATTTTCAATTTCTTAGAAAACATTTTGAATTGTTTTGGCAGGGGAGACAAGTTCTCATTCTATTGAACAAGAAAGCAAGCAGACAAAACAGTGGTGTTACTAGGTTTAAAGAAAGTCAATGAGAATAGTAGCAATGTTTTTGCTCCCAAATACCTTCAGCTTTACTCAGCATTATCATCTTTTCCACCATGACTTCGCCTTATGCTACTTCCAAAATATCACAGTCTCAGTAGTCATCTTGGTTTCTATTAAGAGTTGAGGCCGGGGTTGCTCTAGGGCCCAATCATTAGTCTTTTTGACAGTCTGTGGTCCCCACAAAACTCTCCTCCAGCACCATATTTCCAATTAATTATTCTCAAATGAGTTCAGTTTGCAAATATATTTCCAACTAAATCAATCTCTACTCAATCTATATAACTGTTACTTGTTTTAATGTTCATGTTCCTACATTGGCAGGATTTTACCAAACTAACTGCAGGTATACCCCCCCCCCCCCCAAAGATGGATGTTGAGAAATTACTTTCTACTTCAGAATTAGGCACCTGCTCCTGCCTAATGAATGCCCATTGATTTTCCAGAGAAAACATTTATCTTGTAGATTTTGTCCTATCACGCACTTATAATCACTGTGGTTTCACACCATGCATTCTCTTTAATTTATTTTTATTTCATATACTTGCATGGAGATTCTTAATGTTACACTGCATCTCATCACCAGATATAAAAGTGTTATCTCTTAAAAGGCCATGTCTCTTAAGATTAATGTATTGTGCTGAAAACAAATACCACTTAGCAATTATAGTGTGAAAGGAACTACAAGCACCCATACCAGCAAACTACATTTAATGGTGGGATGACGGGGGAGTGGTGGCTTTTATTCCACACTGTTCAAGAGCACTTGCAAAGTAACAGTTGACACCAGTCACAAATCACAGCCTATCAGCCTGAGCAAAAGAAATGCAATCCTATCCTGCAAACTTGCTTTCGGTTTGACATTTGCAGGTTGCTTCAGATGGATAGCAATTCTATGCTCAGTTTTTATTGTATTGTTAAAATACGTAGGTAACAATACGTAATGTGAAAAAAGATATAAGAGATGCTGACAGATAGAGGAGAAAGACATTTTGTCTATGCAATGGCAATAGGTCCTTGGTTTTACTCAGGACTTACTTGGACCAGTGTCACTACAACTGAGCTCAACCACAGGCATCAGAGATGTGTGTGAGAAATTACCATGAGCAGTGGGAGAGCCAATGAGATGTAGTGGTATGACTTACTTACTTAGGCTATCTCTCATTGGACGAATAAGATAGTCTTCCATGATGGGTTTCCTTGTGGATTCGTAGGTGACTGTGGAGCCCTATTCTTGACCCGCATCTTCTCCCACAGTGAAGGCATTGGTTTCCAGGTGGAAGGCGGTCCTGGTCGGGGTTGGCTTGACGTGCCTTCCTCGTTTCTCTCTTTTGCCCTCCACTCGTGCCTCCTCGAATTCTGCAGCACTGCTGGTCACAGCTGACCTCCAGCTGGAGCGCTCAAGGGCCAGGGCTTCCCAGTTCTCAGTGTCTATGCCAGAGATTTTAAGGTTGGCTTTGAGCCCATCTTTGAATTTCTTTTCCTGTCCACCAACGTTCCATTTTCCGTTCTTAAGTTCAGAGTAGAGCAACTGCTTTGGGAGACGGTGGTAAGGCATCTGGACAACGTGGCCGGCCCAGCGGAGTTGATGGCAGAGGACCATCGCTTCAATTCTGGTGGTCATTGCTTCTTTCAGCACGCTGACGTTTGTCCGCTTGTCTTCCCAAGAGATTTGCAGGATTTTCCGGAGGCAGTGCTCATGGAATCGTTCCAGGAGTTGCATGTGACGTCTGTAGACAGTCCACGTTTCGCAGGCATATAGCAGGGTTGGGAGGACAATAGCTTTATAAACAAGCACCTTGGTATCCCTACAGATGTCCCGGTCCTCAAACACTCTCTGCTTCATTCGGGAAAATGCTGCACTCGCAGAGCTCAGGCGGTGTTGTATTTCGGTGTTGATGTTGACTTTGGTGGAGAGGTGGCTGCCAAGTGGTGTGAACACTGTATTGTGATTATGGAAACTAGGCTTAGAATTCCCACTTAGCCATGCAGACCTACTAGGAGACCTTGGGCAAGGGACACTATCTGAGCAGCACAAGGAGGCAAAGACACATTACTTCTGAACAAATCTGGTCAACCTGACCTGGACCAGCAGCAGCAGCACCTATGATATAGGTTCACATTAAGATAGCTGGAAATGACTTGAAAACACAAAACAACAAATAACAACCTAGTGCTAGAAAAATGTGGGATATGCATTAAATGAAATAAAGAAATGACTTGAAGGTGAACAACAACAACTAGTTTGCGTTAACATGCACTGGCAAAGGTGGGCAAAGATATGAAACAATTGAAAAATCTTGGGGGGGATCCCTTGTTGAGTTTAACTTCACAATTCAGCAGCAGATCAATTGCACAACTTCAGCGCTTTCCAGTAGCTTCTTCCTGCACAGTATTTTCAGTCAACTGCTCCCACAGCCTGCAGTCACTCTGGAACCTTTTACAGACACTTGAGCACATGCCCGGCCATTGTCAGTTTTACCATTGTCTTTCCCCCAGTCTAGATGACATTACAAACTTACCACAGCATACAGTTATATCTTGTCTTAGCAGACAGGTTCTTTTAATTACATATAGCCTTCGACGAACAACATCACAGCACAAGGAGAGAGATATACACTGTACATGACTTCCTTATATACAATTCTATACACTTACACATAGCAATCTCTGATTGGTTCCCAACTCATTAACTTAACTCAGACCCAGGACTACATCATTCACAATCACCTGGACTAGGCCAGAACACATTCCCCAATTGATTCCCTATATACAGTTAATGCATGACTCAGCATTTCTAATAGAAACCCATTAGCAGTGCATGACTCAGCTATATTACATTACAATACATTGTAAAACCTGACACCTTTCCTTTTGGAAATCATCCTAGCTAAGGAGCAAAGCCCTTAGACATTATGGTGTGAAATAATCCAATAATACTGAGCCAGCCCATAAAGGAGAAAAAATGTGCGCTGGCAAATGCAGACAAGGTTACACTGGTAGTAGGATTTAGGAGCCATGAGCCCCACAGGGAACAACATTGCAAATCATGTTGGTTTGCAAACATAGCTGTAGTTTCAGCTATTCCAAATGACCTACAAGAGGCTGAGGATTTCTGGGCACCTATACAGATACCTAAAGATGCTTTTCTGGCCCTTGGAATATCTAGAATTCTCAGACACTGAACCAACTTTTTTCTGACCAGCAATGAAGGTGAATTACACTCCTGGAAGCCTCTGTGTGCAATAATTCATCTGTTAAATAGCCTGTTAAGCCTTCCTGCAATGTTTAACATTTAAAAGGGTTTTTTAAGGATAAGAATTATTAATTATTATTATTATTATTAACTTTATTTGTACCCCGCTAGCATCTCCCGAAGGACTCGATGCGGCTTACATAGGCCAAGGCCTCAATAAAACAATAGCATAACAAATACACAACTTAAAGCAAATCAAAACATTAAAGCAATAACAGAAACAACAAAAACAATACATTATAACACAATAAAACTAGGGCCGGGCCAAATGTAATGAGTACAGATTAAAAAGTGCTGGGTGACAGGTGGTATGTCGGATTTTAGGGTAAGTGCAGTGTGCAAGCAATCTTAAAACTCTGATAAAGTGCTTCTGGGACATATTGCTGGAGTTTTCCTATTCTGGAAAGGCACATCGGAACAGCTCTTCCTAAAGACTGCCAACGTAGGGGCTTGTCTGATGTCTTTGGAGAGGGTGTTCCAAAGTCGGGGGGCTACCACAGAAAAGGCCCTGTCCTGCATCCCCACCAAATGCGCCTGCGACGCAGGTGGAATCGCGAGCATGGGCTCTCCGGATGAGCAAAGAGAACACGTGGGTTCATAAACAGAGATGTGGTCATGCAGGTAGGCTGGTCCCAAACTGTTTAGGGCTTTGTAGGTAAGCACCTGCACCTTGAATTGGGACCGGAAAATGAATGGCAGCCAATGGAGCTCCTTAAACAGGAGGGTTAACCTCTCTCTGTAAGGAGCACCAGTTAACAACCTGGCTGCCGCCCGTTGAACCAGTTGGAATTTCCAGGCCGTCTTCAAGGGCAGCGCCACGTAGAGCGCATTACAGTAGTCCAATCTAGAGGTGACCAAGGCACGGACTACCCCGACCAGATCAGACTTTGCGAGGTACGGTCGCAGTTGGCGCACAGGTCTCAATTGTGCAAAAGCCCTCCAGCCACTTTGAGATTATTTTTGTTTTATTTTTATTTTTTAGCTTATATTGCTCCCAGGTTCCCAGGGCATAAATATGGTCCTTGGAGCTATTGCAGTTGCCCACCCCTGTGTTCCAAAGCCACAAGACTCTTTATCAGCTCCTCACCCTACCCCAAATTGCAGCCAATTCTCAGTGACAGTTGAAGAAAACTATCATTTAATACAAACATTGTCCTTGTTTTAAGTGCATTGTAGCAGAAATTCAGCAGATAGGTGGTAGCTCTGACAGAACCCCTGCAGTTTGTTTGGTTTTATTGCTAAGTTTTATTGCTTTAATGTTTTATATCATGTAATCCTGTTGTTTCATAGTCTTCAGCTTGTAGTTTTATAGTTTCAGCACCTTACTGCATTTAGTCACATAGCAGCACTGTTTCATAGCTGACCTCTTGGTACAAGTAGCAGCCAGAAACCATTGCTTGTAAAGTGTGTTGTTGATGATCAGTGCTATGCCTCTATTCTCTCTGTGAATAAGAGACTCTTTGTGCAAACAAAGAACCTTGATGTTGGGGGCAAAACCCAGGTGTGCTTTTTGCCCAGCCATTATCAGGACAAAAAGAGTAAAGGACAAACCAAAACAAAGCAATCTGGATGGTTTTATTGCACTGCAGTTCCTCTCTGCATTCTAAATTTCAACAACGAATAGGTTTATATCTTTAACAGAGGATATAGCCTCAGACTCAATTACATTTGGTCAAGGTATCCCTGATAAAGCAAACCTCATAATGCCGGAACAGAGTCAATGTTCTGAATGAACATCAACAACTCATATGAAACATATTTTTTTACTATCCCAACTAATCTTAACACTTTTAACCTGAAAAATTCAGTTTCATCTGCTAACATCTCTATTGGTGATTCCCAGATATCTCTGATGCCCTTTAATACCAAAGCTCATGAGAATGCATGTATCAGAAGATATAAAGAAAGTTCTCCAAATCTGATTAATCCTGCAGAATGATGCTTATGGCCCCAGAAAGATTTTCATTTAAGGATAATCTCCGGGACCATTGCTAGACGGGCACATACGAGCAGTGATAGCTTAGTCTATCAGTGTATTTGTTCGTTTGATGTGATATTGTTGCAGGAAACTTAGAATACCAACATTTTACCAACAGTGCTATGGATTTTGAAGAGGCACGAATAGAAGGGGAAAGGGAGAAATGTGCAAAGAGGAATACGCAACAAGCAAAACCTTGTCATGACCACCTTCCATCTGGAAATCTATGTCATTGCAAAAGACCATTATTATTATTATTATTATTATTATTATTATTATTATTATTAAACTTTATTTGTACCCCGCTAACATCTCCCGCAGGACTTGATGCGGCTTACAAAGGCCGAGGCCTCAACACACAATACAACAATACAAAACCTAAGGCAAATTAAAAACAATTAAAGCAATATAAACAACAAGCAATAAACAATACACTAAGACACAATAAAACTGGACCGGGCCAGAGTAATGGGTACAGGATTAAAAGTGCTGATGTGACAGGAGGTATGTAGGATTATAGGGCAGGTGCAGTGTGCAGTGTGCGGCAATCTTAGTTTTAATAAAGTGCTTATGGGACTTGGTATTGGAGATTTCCTATTCTGGGGAGGCACATTGGAACAGTCAGGTCTTCAAGTTCTTTCTGAAGACTGCCAGTGTAGGGGCCTGTCTAAGATCTTTGGGGAGGCTGTTCCAGAGTCGGGGGGCCACCACGGAAAAGACCCTGTCTCGTGTCCCCACCAAACTCGCTTGCGACGCAGGCGGGATCACGAGCAGGGCCTCTCCAGATGACCGAAGTGAACGTGTGGGTTCGTAGATGGAGATGCGGTCATGCAGATCCAGAATAGATTTCTACAATCACTTAGAGACTCACCACCACCAAAACACTACCTCTGGAAGTCAATCATACTTGGCTACAATTGATCACCTATGGTTGCCTTGAAAGATTTTGCTACATATACATTGAAAACTGTTTCAGGTAAATAAAAAAGGATACTAGTAATGACCTTTCAGATTTGTTATCAACCTTATTGATATCCATTCTGGATAACTGCAGACATCTAGCAGCTGGGATTTTTTTTTTTTGAAACCAAATGCTAAAAGCATCATTATAACTACTGGCCATATTTTCCCACTTAAATCTAAATCTTAGATAGAGGATACCTGGTTCACTGTTGAATTATTTTTTTTCCTTTTAAGGTGAGAACTTAACATTAGGTTGGACCTAGTGACATTCAATTAGAAGCAAAATATCCAGTATTAAGTCGACTGAAGAAAGATAAGTGTTTCTATATTAGAAATTCAAATGATCTAAGGGTCAATTTTGGACTTTATTTATTTATTTATTTATTTATTTAAAGTATTCTCACCCCGCAGGGGACTCAGGGTAGATTATAATGTACACATACATGGCAAATGCAACTTAGCTTGGATTTATTAATTTTGAAGACTGTGGACTCTGAAGATTCTATGGGTGATATCACTTTCAGGAATTTATGAAGAATACTGGACTTCTCTTTACTTTCCAGAAATGTTTTTCAGCTACTTTATCCTTCTGTATGGATACCAGAAAAGACAGTGACCATCAGCTTTTAGCTCTTATTTATTCCAAGGAGAAAAAAATATGGATACAGGCAATCCTCAAGTCATGAACAACATAGGTTCTCTACATTTGTTTTTAAATTGAATTTGTATGTAGGTCAGAACAGGTCCTCCAGCAAAGGATCACCGCCTTGTCGGGGCGCTGGAGCTTGAGCACCTCAATGATGTCATGAGCGAAACCGTGAAGGGACACCCAAGACGGGACGGTTGTGGCAGAGAGGTCAGACCAAGCGTGATCCCTGGGGAAGGCAATGGCAAACCACTCCAGTATCTTGCCAAGAAAACTAAATGGACCAGTACAACCAGAGATATGTTGGTATGCCTTTGGAAGATGGGACTCCCAGGTCGGAAGATGGCCAAAATGCTACTGGGGAGGAGCAGAGGATAAGTTCAACTAGCCCCAGATGTGATGACGCAGCTAGCTCAAAGCCGAAAGGAAGGCTAGCGGCCGACGGTACTGGAGGTGAACGACGAATCCGATGCTCTAAAGATCAACACACCATAGGAACCTGGAATGTAAGATCTATGAGCCAGGGCAAATTGGATGTGTTATTGGCGAGATGTCAAGACTAAAGATAGACATTCTGGGGGTCAGCGAACTGAAGTGGACTGGAATGGGCCACTTCACATCAGATGACCACCAGATCTACTACTGCGGACAAGAGGAACATCAAAGAAATGGAGTAGCCTTCATAATTAATAAGAAATTCGCTAAAGCGGTGCTTGGATACAACCCAAAAAATGACAGAATGATCTCAATTCGAGTGCAAGGAAAGCCTTTCAACATTACAGTGATCCAAATATACGCCCCAACCACAGCTGCTGAAGAAGCAGAAGTAGATCAGTTCTGTGAGGATCTGCAGGACCTACTGGATAATACACCAAAAAGAGACATTATTTTCATTACAGGAGACTGGAATGCCAAGGTGGGAAGTCAAATGACAACAGCGATCACAGGCAAGCATGGTCTGGGAGAACAAAATGAAGCGGGACGCAGGCTGATAGAATTTTGCCAGGAAAACTCGCTGTGTATAACGAATACTCTCTTCCAACAAACTAAAAGACGGCTTTACACATGGACCTCACCAGACGGTCAACACCGAAATCAGATTGACTACATCCTTTGCAGCCAAAGGTGGCGGACATCCATCCAGTCAGTGAAAACAAGACCTGGGGCTGACTGTAGCTCAGATCACGAACTTCTTATGGCCCAATTTAGAATAAAACTAAAGAGATCAGGGAAAATACACAGACCAGTTAGATATGATCTCACTAACATTCCTAGCGAATATACAGTGGAAGTGAAGAACAGATTTGAAGGACTAGATTTAGTAAATAGAGTTCCAGAAGAACTATGGACAAAAATCCACAACATTGTTCAGGAGGCGGCAACGAAGTACGTCCCAAAGAAAAAGAAAACCAAGAAGGTAAGATGGTTGTCTGCTGAGACACTGGAAGTAGGCCAAGAAAGAAGGAAAGCAAAAGGAAATAGTGATAGGGGAGATATGCCCAATTAAATGCACAATTCCAGAAGTTAGCCAGAAGAGATAAGGAACTATTTTTAAATAAGCAATGCATGGAAGTGGAAGAAGACAACAGAATAGGAAGGACAAGAGTCCTCTTCCAGAAAATTAGAAACATTGGAGGTAAATTTCAGGCAAAAATTGGTATGATAAGAAACAAAGATGGCAGGGACCTAACAGAAGCTGAAGAGATCAAGAGAAGGTGGCGAGACTATACGGAAGATCTGTATAGGAAGGATAATAATATTGAGGATAGTTTTGACGGTGTGGTGAATGAATTAGAACCAGAAATCCTGAGGAGTGAGGTTGAATGGGCCTTAAGAAGCATTGCTAACAACAAGGCAGCAGGAGACGACGGGATCCCAGCTGAACTGTTTAAAATCTTAAAAGATGATGCTGTCAAGGTGATGCATGCTATTTGCCAGCAAATATGGAAAACACAAGAATGGCCATCAGACTGGAAAAAATCAACTTATATCCCCATACCAAAAAAGGGAAATGCGAAAGACTGCTCAAACTTCCGTACAGTGGCCCTTATTTCTCATGCCAGTAAGGTAATGCTCAAGATCCTGCAAGGAAGACTCCAGCAATACATGGAGCGAGAGTTGCCAGATGTTCAAGCTGGGTTTAGAAAAGGTAGAGGAACGAGAGACCAAATTGCCAATATCCGCTGGATAATGGAGAAAGGCAGGGAGTTTCAGAAAAACATCTACTTCTGCTTCATTGACTATTCTAAAGCCTGTGACTGTGTGGATCATAATAAATTGTGGCAAGTTCTTAGTGGGATGGGCATCCCAAGCCACCTTGTCTCTCTCCTGAGGAATCTGTACAAGGACCAAGTAGCAACAGTCAGAACTGACCACGGAACAACAGACTGGTTCCAGATTGGGAAAGGCGTACGGCAAGGCTGCATCCTCTCACCCAACCTTTTTAACTTGTATGCAGAACACATCATGCGATGTGCGGGGCTTGATGAATGCAAGGCTGGTGAAAATTGCTGGAAGAAACATTAACAACCTCAGATATGCAGATGACACCACTCTGATGGCCGAAAGCGAGGAGGAGCTGAGGAGCCTTCTAATCAAGGTGAAAGAAGAAAGCGCAAAAGCCGGGTTGCAGCTAAACGTCAAAAAAACCAAGATTATGGCAACAAAAATGATTGACAACTGGAAAATAGAGGGAGAAACCTGGAGGCCGTGACAGACTTTGTATTTCTAGGTGCAAAGATTACTGCAGATGCAGACTGTGGCCAGGAAATCAGAAGACGCTTACTTCTTGGGAGGAGAGCAATGTCCAATCTCGATAAAATAGTAAAGAGTGGAGACATCAGACTGGCAACAAAGATCCGCCTAGTCAAAGCCATGGTATTCCCTGTAGTAACCTACGGATGTGAGAGCTGGACCTTAGGGAAGGCTGAGCGAAGGAAGATCGATGCTTTTGAGCTGTGGTGTTGGAGGAAAGTTCTGAGAGTCCCTTGGACTGCGAGAAGATCCAACCAGTCCATCCTCCAGGAAATAAAGCCCGACTGCTCACTGGAGGGAAAGATACTAGAGACAAAGTTGAAGTACTTTGGCCACATCATGAGGAGACAGGAAAGCCTAGAGAAGACAATTATGCTGGGGAAAGTGGAAGGCAAAAGGAAGAGGGGCCGACCAAGGGCAAGAGGGATGGATGGCATCCTTGAAGTGACTGGACTGACCTTGAGGGAGCTGGGGGTGGTAACGGCCGACAGGGAGCTCTGGCGTGGGCTGGTCCATGAGGTCACGAAGAGTCGGAGACGACTGAACGAATGAACAACAACAACAGAACAGGTACATTTTTAACTGTAACACACACAAACACACACCTTTGGCTAGCATAGGGAAAATCTGACATGCCTGGAGTGTTTGTTTTGCTGTCTGTACCCCTGTTCAGAAGATTTCACCTCACTTTCTGTTCCTGTGATTATTGGATTTTGAAAAATTTGGCTTTTTGTGGAAACAAAGATTGGAGAGAAAGCTACAGTGGAGATACCTTGTCCCCATGATAACTCTTTCAGGAGTGAATTTCCCTTCCTAGAAATAGATGTCTCTCACTGCCTGTTGTCTCACCCCCTTTCTTAACTATGAGTTGTTTGTAAGTCATATGTTTGTAACTCAGGGACTTCCTGTAATTCAAAATCATTGAACTAATTTTATTGTTGTTATGCCATAAAAGTAAAGGTTTCTCCTGACATTAAGTCTATTTGTGTCCGACTCTGGTGCTCATTTCCAGTGCTGGTGCTCATTTCCAGTTCTAAGCCAATAGTTCATAGATGATGATGATGATTATTATTATTATTAATAACCCACTCTCTCTCCCCGGAGGGATTCAGGGTGGCTTCCAAAGATGAAAATGGCAAAACATTCAATGCCATGTGAAATGACAAAATAGAGACAAAATAAAAAAAACCAGTTTATTTATTTATTTATTTAGCAGTTTTGTATACCGGTCTTCTCACCTCCGTTCGAGGGACTCAGGCCGGTTTCCAACATCAATATTACAGACAGTCATTAAAACATCATATTCTAAATCACACTAAAACATTAAAATAGCAAAATACAATCATATAATTACAGTGGTCAGTCGTCATCAAAAATCATTATTCGTCATCATCCATCCATATCACAGGATCATGGCTCATTCGTCGAATGCCAATCCCCAAAGCCAAGTTTTCACCTGTTTCCTGAATGTTAAGATAGAAGGGGCAGTTCTGATCTCCAGTGGAAGGGAGTTCCAGAGTCGAGGGGCCACCACCGAGAAGGCCCTGTCTCTCGTCCCCACCAGCCGTGCCTGTGAGGCCGGTGGGATCGAGAGCAGGGCCCTCCAGATGATCTTAGCAATCTTGATGGTTCATAGGGGAGGATACGTTTGGACAGGTAAATTGGGCCGGAGTCGTTTAGGGCTTTATAGGTTAAGACCAGCACTTTGAATTGTGCTCGGAAGCTGACTGGCAGCCAGTGGAGCTGGCGCAACAGAGGAGTAGTATGCTCCCTGTACCCCGCTCCCGTTAGTAGTCTGGCTGCCGCACGTTGGACTAATTGAAGCTTCCGGGCAGTCTTCAGAGGCAACCCCATGTAGAGAGCATTGCAGTAATCTAAATGGGATGTAACCAAAGCGTGGACCACTGTGGCCAAGTCAGACTTCCCAAGGTATGGGCACAGCTGGTGCACAAGTTTTAATTGTGCAAAAGCTCCCCTGACCACAGTTAAAAAATGAATAGTTAAAAATAAGCCAATAAAACAACCCTGGATAAAACATGTAGTCAATTGGCCTCATAGATAACACAATAATCTGACAAAATCTGTATAGAAATATAGAAGTATAGAAATATGAAGATGTTACTGTCCAATAAGTTAAGGTAATAAAATCTCTGTAACATCAGATATAACAGTGGTTCTCAACCTGTGGGTCCCCAGATGTTTTGGCCTTCAACTCCCAGAAAACCTAGCAGGTTGAGAACCATTAAGATATAAGATTTGATGTAGGCAGTCTTGTTGAGGCAAGATTGAATTCTGATCAAGCACCTTGTAAAAAGATCTGTAATAATGTCTTAGCAATGTGTTGTAACTAACATTGATGCATTTGGTAATAAGTAATCTCCATTGCTTTGGTGCAGACACTACTCAAGAGTATGATTTGGTTTGAAAAGGAATGCCAGTTGAAGGACGGGAGATGTTAAAATTTTCTATAATGTATGTAGAACATTTTGGTACAGTTGTTTTCATCTTATGCTTTTCAGTTGAAAATGAGTATAAGATCGCACTGCCTCAAAATCACAAGTGTGTCATTCTTGTATAATGCCTCACTTAATAATTACGTGCAAAATGGCAACTTGTCCCAAGAGCTTTATGTTCTCAGTCCTCTAAATTGTGTTGTCCCAGCTCAAGTTTGGGACAATCATTTTAGAGTCATCTTTACAGACATCGCAGTTTTTGATAATTCCCATGAAGTCATTCTCTCCCAGTTGTTTCTGCTTGGAACCCAGTATCTCTGACTAATTATATGTCTTAAAAATGGAAAAGTTCCAGGTATTGACTATATCCCTGATGAACCTATTAAAACCAATCAACATTGGTGGACCCTACTGCTGGCTGCTCTCTTTTCCAAGATTAATATTTCTGGCAAAATCCTTGTTAGTTGAAAGCAAACAAATGTGGTGCCAATCTACAAGAAAGCTCAAGCTGCTGATCTAGGGAAATACAAACCCATTAGGCTGCTATGAATATTGGGAAAGTTATATGCCTATTTTCTATATAATGAACTTTTTTTATTCTAATAACATCATTACTGAGGCACATGCTGAATTTAGAGAGAATTGTTCAATTTTTAACCATAGTTTGGTCCTATTCCCTTGCTAGATAGCTGGAAGGCAAATTATTTGTTGCTTTTATAAACCTAAAACCATATTTTGACTCAATTTCCAGCACTTTCCCCATGATATTTTGGTTGCTATTTTATTTTCTTATTAAAAATTCATATTGTAGGAGAAATCTACAAGTCAAATGTGGCATCCTGAAGCAGCTTTCAAGAAAAATAACTGTATCAAGAACAGTCAGATAGGGCTCTATACTTGCACCAACCATGTTCAACTTAATGGACCTTGGTGGTTAAACCCGAAGACAAGAAAATTCCTGCTCTATTCTATGCCAGTGATTCAGTTATTCTTTCACATTCTAGACTGGGGTGAAACTCTCTAAGGGATGTTTGAAAACTTTTGTTTGAAAATATAAAGTTATGGTTTTTTCAGAAGAAAATTTCCCAGTGCAGATGGATGATAGATGATCTGGAACATCTATACCCAGAACTGATAAGTTTTCTATAGCCAGAACTGATATGTCATCACAAGATGTCATGAACTACTCACAAATTTGCTGCCTATCAACAAGTACAAGCTAGTCAATCTGCCACTTTATATTATCTTTATACTAAAGTTGGGGGGGGGGGTATTTTATTGTGTGTGTGTGTGTATTTATATGAATATATATGTGTGTGTGTGTGTGTGTATACACACACACACATACACACACACAATAAAATATCCCCCACACTTTATGTATACACACACACACACATACACACATATTATTTGCAAGCCACTCTAAGTTCCCTTCGGAGTGAGAAGGGCAGCATATAAATGCCGTAAATAAAATAAATAAATAATATATATCACCTATCATTCAAGTCTTTATATTAAGATAGTTGCACAATTGCTGTACAAGTATCTTTATTCTTTAGTACAGAATGTTAGGTGGAGCTCCTAGCTCCACCTAACATTCACACCTAGCTCCAGCAGACAAGAGTCCTTTGTCTCACCCTGGTCATTCCACAGATATATAAACCCTTTTTCCTACTTCCAACAGACCTCACTACCTCTGAGGATGCTTGCCATAGATGCAGGCAAAACGTCAGGAGAGAATGCCTCTAGAACATAGCTATATAGCCCGAAAAAACCTACAACAACCTAATAAAGAATTGTTTTTGTCAATAGGGAGATCTCGTTTTAAGCTAGCAAATGCCTACTTTCAATAGCTTATGAAAGTTTGCTTTAAAAGGCTTGCCAAATTGGGAGTTAGGGGGTCTGAAAGGGAACAAGAAGTCCTTGCCCACTCCTGTTGATATCACACACATACACGCACAGCATTGGTGGAATTATGTCTATGTAAATATGACCAATGTATATGTTCATTGCACACTCCCTTCCATGGGAAATACATACATATAAGCATACATTATTTTCACTGGTTCTCATTCAATTTTTTTGAGAAAAACTTCATTTTAATGCGAAATTCGTTTAGGTAGCATATGGAGTTTTTGTATTTATCCTTCTTATGAAATGGTCAAGGAGTATGAGCAAGTGGCACTACTTTCATAGTAAAATCAACTCCCCCTTACTATCTTCAGTGTACCCAGTTTCCAACATGTCAATAGAAAGCCCAAGGAGGAAAATAATGAGATGTTTTTGATCCTAGGGGGCCTTTTCAAACCAGGAAGTGCAGACAGCCATGGAGACTATATAACACAAGGGATGTAATAAAATGAAAAACAACACAAGCCAATCTTGGCCACCTTGTGACAATAAGAGAATGTTAAAATGCTGCACCCACAGAGATTCTAATGAAATTCTGCAAATGCAAGAGTAGTCATATTGAACGAAGAAACAAATGCCAGCATGCATGTTGTGGTCATACATACCATACAGCATGCTTATCCACATTTTTCCTTTTACAAAAGGGGTGTAGGGAAAGGGGAGCAGTGATTATATTTATTTCACATAAGCTGCATGTGGTTTCCAAAGGATATAGAAAAAGAGAATGCTGTCTACCAACCTATGCCCATTAAGCCCGGAGGTCCTAAGCTCACTGGAAATGAAAAGGGCAATAAACAAAGAGCAATAAAATTCAGGTTACTATTTGAAGTCACAAAAATAAACACCTTTGAAAAGATAAAACTACCACACACCAGTACAAAGACAGGATTTAGAATTCTGTAGTTTAAATTTTTAGGAAAAAGTCTGAAATATCCTTGCAATGAGACAGATAACTCTTTTGCAGATAAAGAATATGATGTACTGGTTTGAGCACTCGGCTACAACTGTAGAGACCAGGGTTCAATTTCCTGCTTGGTCATGGACATTGACTGGAGTCGGTTACAGACAGCACTTTAACCCGAGAACAATTGCATTTTAAAAATGTGATTGCTCTTGGGTTACAGTCCACCCCCCACCCCCCAAAAGTGCGTGCTTCCTTAGGGGGAAGGGTGACCAGATGTCCTGCTGGGCTTTCTAGCAGGGCACCTGGATACAAAAGAAAATCCCCCAAAAAAGCCTTTTAAGAAGGATAATAACTCACCCAGATGCGATTTCCCCTTCTCCGGAGCTCTCCTGGGTCATACCAATAACGTGCCAAGAAATGGGGAGGCAGTAGCGATTTCCCTCCCAAAACTTTTAAAGGGCTTTTGGGAAGGGGTTGTGGCTGCCTTGGTTTTTTTTTGGGGGGGGAGGGGGGTTAGGAGCCAAAAAGATCTGCTGTGTGGACAGCTGTGTAGATTGGGACTGTAAGTCATGTGATACGATCCATGGGCCCAATTCATATAGCCCTCATAACTGGAAAGACACAAGTCTTCTCAAAGACCCGTGTCTTTCCAGGTATCAAATTATCTCAGCACAAAGCAGGGCTTTCCTGCTTTGTATCGAATGCAGTCACATTTTCTTGAGACATTGTCTAGACACCCCAGGTTAATATCTGTGAGGCCACGTGTTTTAGGGCTTGTCTGGATGGGCCCTGGGTGTCCCTGGAAAATAATACACTCTAAAAAAAAAACAGAAAACGTCATAATAGGGATGTCATAAGTTGGAAATGACCTCAAGGCACAGAACAACAACTATGGGAGACTTTAGATAAAGTAATTCTTTGTCATACTCTAGATGAATGTCTAATTTAGCTTCTTCTGACAGTCAGTACAGTAACCAAGCTCCTCAGTCCCTATATTCAGCTGTGAAGTAATACAGAGCTTGGTCCTTGGAACTTCTTTTGCCTTCTCAGGAAGACCTTTCACTCCTTGCACTAGAGAAAAAAGATCTATTGTTTTGCTGCAGATATACTTCTTTCCCAAATACCATGGGACTCAACATTAACAATATAGTTAAAAGAAGATATATAGATTATTGGTGATGAAACCCTGTAGTTAGCAGGACACACACTGAACCAAAGACATTAATTGTGGTCCATAACCTTTTCTATAAAAATCTTTATAGAATTATTTTGATTGAGCTTTTATGGATTTTCCCCTCTCAGGGCCATTAAAGAGCTGTGTTCTAAATAGGCATAAAATGGCAAAGATAAAGAGAGAGGCTATAGAGCTTTAGTGATAAATGGAGGCACTTTTAATGATTCTGAAAACACAACACATGGATACCATTTAATTATCTGGAAGAAAGGCAGTTAGAGTAGTTAATATACAGCATTTGTAGCACTGTTTCAAACATAGTGGCCGGGCAGGGTCTTGACCCTCCTCTTATCGGAATTCCTCTCCCATTCCCTAGGGCTGAGAGAGAGGGGGGGGAGGTGAGAGTATTCAGGCCCGTAGCCAAGATTTCGATTCGGGGGGTGGGGCTGAGTTTGTTTCGGGGGGGGGGGGGGGCTGAGTCTGAGTGAAAGAGGGTCTACCCTAGCAAACCTTTTGTATCATTACCCCAATACCCCCATGCATATGGGATATATTGAGTATAGTGATCAGATCATGATATGAATAAACATAACAGTTTAAATAATGCACCAGTAAGGCCTTTTCACGAACCACCATGAGAATTTCGGGGGGGGGGGCTGAAGGCCCTCAAGCCCCACCCCCCAGCTACATGCCTGAGAGTATTCATTTATTTCCTAACACCTATACTTCCTTCTCTCTTCAACAGTCATTCAAAATGGGACTAAACTGCATTCATCTCCCATGGGAGAGCCAGACCCTGCTTTGTGGTATATCACATTATAGTCTTCTTGTTAATGGGGGTATTCTTTCCCAACTTGTAACTTTATATTAGGGCTGCCGCATTGTCACAGGATGTCTACGACCCACACCACTGGAGAAATTATACTGTTTAGCCAGTATTGCACCACTTGACATCCATCAGGAAGTAGCAGCCAACAATGCAAGGACCAAGGAAGTGACATCTCCGGCCCATCCTCTGTTCAGATATCAGTCAGCATGCCAATGTTTTAAATCAAGAAACAGCTTCCTAAGATTGACAGAGATACTTGGAGGAACACCTCACAAAGCAAGAATGCAAAAGTGGCAAGTTAAACGCAGCACCTCAATCAATGGCTGATACTGGATGAGAAATTCCCGCCTGGGCACACAGAAGATTGAGCAACCTGGAAGGTGCTGAACAGGCTGCACTCTGGCATCACAAGATGCAGAACTACAAAGTGGAGTTCATGGCATGCGAGTGTGGAGAAGAGCAAACCATAGACCACCTACTAAAATGCAACTTGAGTGGCATGCGCTGGCAAAGCAGTGAATGCCACTGTGGCAGCCGCTCGTGTTGCCTTGGATCAATGGAGGGAAGCCGGGTGGTGGATGCTACCCATCCCCATGGGATGGGGATGTCAGTGAGTTAGGCAATGCCGGATGCGGCAATTCGGGCACCATGCATGAAGAGGTTCTGAAACCTGGAAAGGACTCAGTTTCATTGAAAAAGGAACTTCTGCAGGTGTTGTTTGTTTTACAACCTGGTAACAAGCAACATCTTCTAAAAAAAATCCCCTCTTACATATGGCTATGAAAGTTATAAGAGCATCTCTGGTTTTCACTCTGGCAGCCCTACTTGAGTTCTCTGTCATCTGGAAGGATTCCAATGGCAAACTCCCAAACTATATGTAATTTCACACTTCTTTATAGCAGACTTGTAAGGCTGGCCAGTTTCACTGTCCCAATAGTGTACATAGGGTTGTCAACTGATCAAAGAGAAAGGTCTGCTATGGCTTCCTCCCGAGTTCTTTCCTGCTATGAAAAAATTAGCAAGGTTAAGTTTTTATGAGCTGAATTGAAACCTAATTGCTTTCAATTAAACCTCCATTTAATGGGGCAGCTATTGGGAACAGCCTGCTTGAACTGTGGAGCATGTTCATTTCAGATGGAACGCTGGAGTCTAATCCTGATTCAAAAACAGTGGGGCTTGGTGTCTCATCCTAACTATGCTTTTAAAAAATTTTCAGTGTTTGATGCTTTCCAGTGCATATGCACAGAGTTGTGTTCTAATCAGAAGAAATTTCAAGCCATTTGAAGTTTTTAAACACTAAAAATATGGAGCTTTTAAACACTAAAAATATGGAGCTAAAAATTTGGAGCTTTGCCTCTCTGTCATGAGGCAGACGCATTTTTGGATTTAACAAGGAAAGGGGAGAGCTAGAACAGGTGATGTTGGCTTGGCTTCTTTACAAAAAAGGTTGAAAATACTGCAGTTGGACCCTTTTTCAGGCATGAACCAGGGAGAGACTACCCCATTGTCTTTCAATATCGATCTGGTTTTAAATGTGGAGAATTTTGATGTCGAGTCCAAATTTGAAAGGACAATGTATCTGTACCAAAGAAAACACGAAATAATGGAACATTATATGCTTACATATTACATATTACATGCATAATGGAACATTATATGCTTACATATTACATGCATCAAGTAAAGAGGAGATAAAAGACTGTATTTGCAAGGAGGCTCTCTGTGTGAGATAGAACTTGGATTTTACCATATCCTTGTTCATAAAGGGTATTTAAAGAGCTCCATTGGCTGCCATTTATTTTCCGGTCCCAATTCAAGGTACAGGTCATCACCTATGAAGCCCTAAACGGTTTGGGACCCGCCTACCTTCATGACCGTATCTCCCACCATGAACCTGCTCTTCTTTCACCCCTACTGCTATCTAGGCCTGCCTTGTGGGAACAAGGGAGAGAGCCTTTTCCGCAGTGGCTCCCCGACTATGGAATACATTGCCCTGTGAGACTAGACGAACCCCTACTTTAGAAAGTTTTAAGAAGAATATCAAAACTGGCTCTTCCACTGCGCTTTTATAATCTCATATTACTGTTATCCCTCAACATCTGTCTTTAGTGCATACCCCCCTCCCCTTCTGTACGAAGGCTCCTTTCGACCCCATTCTGGAAGAGTTTCTCCCCCACAAATAACCTGCTCCATTGTTGTCTCACCCTGTGTTTTTAGCCGTGTTTTTAGCCTTTGTATTTTATTCTGTACATGCAGCCCGCTCACTGTTCTATGTTATGAATGATTGTATTTAATTTTATTTTGTTTGCTGTGTTTTTATATTTTATATTTTATGTAATTTATCATGCTGTTGTTTGTTGTGGCTGAGCTAGTTTCTGACGATGAGGATGATGGGATTCAGATTCCTGTTGGGTTTCAGCTTCCTGGCTCTTTGTCTGTGCCTCAAATCTCTGAGCCTGCTTCCGAGGCTCTCACAGACAGTGCAGTGTCAACACAGCTGTTTTCACCAGAAAGGAATGTTAACGAAGGGAATAGCGAGCAGGTGCCTTCCCACTATGATATCAAAAGTACAGATAAGGATTTGACCCGAGAAGCTTGCCTTGATCTCCTGGTCAGGCGGAGTTCGTGTCTGACAAGCAGACGGGAGGCTAGCTTGGTGCGAGGTCATCGCAATGCTTTTATGATGCTGAGAGCCTAATGTTTTGATGTTAGAAAGGCATTTAGGCCTTCTGGAAACTCCGTGAAAGTGTCAGTTCAACATAGCTTATTAGCCTGAAAGCTTCATGGAATAACCTTAGCCTAGAAAGCAGCACGCTTGGGATTTCTTGCATTGAGATTTTGGGCGCTAAAGTTTCATTGCTTGTACCTGGGACTCGGGTTTGAACTTTGCCAATAGGATTATGTCTCCTGCTTTTACCTGAAGATCTTTGGAACTGTATTCTGCATTTAACCTTAAACTCTGGGACTTTACAATGCTTATTATTTATTTTGACTAGGGGAAGCATTGCTGCAGCACATGCCTGCCATTTCACCATGCTCACAGGCAAAATGGCACCTGAGTATGTGATAAAGTTGACAGTGGTCCACATTTACTGCTGATGAAACTGCACTTCCACATCGCAATACTTCTCCAAATATCCCAAACTCTGCTTGTATTAAGAATTCAGATTCTCATTTTATTGGTGACCTTAGTCATCCCAGAAATATTTTTAAGTTCAGGAGAATCTTGATTAGCTGTCTCAGTTGGAGGACATCTGTAGCCATTTGATGGGGTGATAGCTAACAGCTGAGTCTGCTAATCATGTTACTCATGCTAATCAGTGCTAATCAATTCATGCTGAACACTGATCAGCAAAGGACATGACCTCATTTGAGTTAATCCCGACACCTGTGAACACTGAAGACCAAAGATTATGGAAAATTAATTTAAATCCAGGCTGAAATTGTACATTAGGTGTTATGGTGATGCTGTGTTGACTTTGGAAAGATCAGAAGCAAGCAAGAACTTTGAGACACTAGTGCTCCAAAAAGCTGAACTTTGTGAATTCCTGTATAAAATATGTGGATCCACCTATCTCATTGACATGCAGTCTTAGATTTATCCAATGGTTTTCATATTTTCCTCAGTTTTGGTACTTTAAACAGCTCTAAATATGGATTTCAGTATGTGTTTTGAGATGAAATGTGTGTGTTTATATACATACTTAATATTTCTTTATTTATTTACTACATTTGTATACAGTCTATTTATTTACTACATTTGTATACATTTGTATACCGCCTTTCTCAGCCCATGGGATGACTCTTTCAAAAATTCCAGATTATGGTAGAAAAAAAATGAACTGTGGGAGGAAACATGACTTTGGACTTCATCACATTAGACAATTTTAGCATCCTTGGATGCTTGTAGGACTCTGGAGCCTGCTGGAGCCTATCAGATGACATAGGGCTATTTCCAGCAGG
>NW_026846588.1:119303061-119313423 GCF_025583915.1 Anolis sagrei ordinatus | reverse complement strand
GCCTTAAGTGTCGGGCTTCCTTTGTTATCAATAAGGAAGTAATGGATGCTTCCGAAACCCTAGAATGATAGGAATAAGAAGGGCATGGGGCTATTGGGGGCGGGGGCGGGGGGCAGCAAATGGAGCGGCTAGAGATCTAGTCGCCAGGGGGTGGTAGAGGGGGAGAGGGAGGAGTATCAGAGGATGGAGTGAGGGGGGAGGAGGGAAGGGGGAGAAGGAGGGAGGGAGGCAAGGAGGAGGGTGGCCTTGGCTGCAGGGGAGCCTGCACCATGGAAGAAGGGGGCATGATACAAGTCCTAAATGCCAAACCTTTGACTTGGAAACTGTAGGGACCAAATATATAATATCTGCAGTATTTCCTTGATTGAGGATGCCAAACTGAATAAGGTTGGGGAGATTACTGGGTTATGAGTGTTGGAACCCAGACGCCTTAAAGAGCCAGACTCAGGAATGTGTCCAAAAGAATAGTTTATTAATACAAAGTAAGAGACTCAGAGACACTTGCTTCAGTGCCTCTGGTCAAAACTCAAAAGTAGCAGCAATTATTAGCTTGAAAAGTAAACTAAAGCAATAATCCGGATTATCCAGGCAAAAAATCCGGATTAAACTAGAGTACTTCCAAAATCCCGCAAWWTTACACAGCAAATGGAAGACACTCAAACAAAGAGCCGTGAAGAAGAGCCGTCATCTAAGTGAAGTCCGAAGTCAAAGAAAACCAAGTCCAAAGTTGTGAGGTTCCAAAGTCCACRAGGCAGCGTCATTGTCAAAAGCAGTCCGAAGTCAAGGAGAGGGGAAATCCGCACTTACGAGAATCCAAGCCGAGTTGTCACACGAAGATAAATGGCAACCTGCAGATCCAGGACCCAAGCCCAACATGAAAGCAGCAGCAACAAGACCCAAGGCTCAAAACCAACACTTTGCCTACKGCAAAGTTCTATCACTCCAGTGCCTACTTTTATCTTACAACTCATCATCTGATGATGAGCTGCCCTCCACCCCGTTATCATCACTTTCAGCTGGTTTAGCTTCTACAGCTGAATGCCAACGCCCATCCCWCCAACTCTTCCACCTCTTGTCAAGACTTAGATCTCATCAAGATTCCACAGTATCACCCAATTGCCAATCCCCTCCACCAAAAACCCTGCAAATGTGTCACTAGACATTGGTTGAGTACACACATCCCGAACCTCTTGCACCTTGGTCCAATCCAGTGATTCATCCTCATCCCCATCACTCCCAGAACCATCATTCCCAGAAAAACCCATGAAATCCTCTTCTTCTGTGGGAGCAGTAAGTATATCCCAAATCTTCTTCCTCTGTAGATCCTTATCCGATTCCTGCTCCCGAGTAACCCTCTTAGTTCCCCTATTCACATCGACTGTATCTCCTTCCTCCTCCTCACTCATTTCACTCTCAGAAAACCCTTCGAAGGAATCTTCATCAGTGGGTGACATACGTATCTCCCGGATCCTCTTCCTCTGTTGATCCTCATCTAACTCTTGAGTACTCCTCTTCCCACTTCTGATACCCTTACTACCAGATGCAGTGTTGCCAACAGACTCTACTACAACAAAACAAGAACCCAAACTTATGGATTATTAGTCTGAAATTTCAGGTATAAAAGACATCCAAATAATATGTTTTAATATCTATTAAAATAACATGGGATAATACTAGATTTCTGATGCTGAAATATATTTAGTGGAAAACTAGGTCCTTTGTGTAGTTTAGGCTCCATAAGATTTCATTTATTTACATTTTAAATTAAAATTAACTAACCCAGAACAAACCCCTTTGGATTATCATTGTTATTCTGTTCTGTTAAGACCTCTGGGATTGGAGATTTGTGTTTTTCCATCTTTATACCCAAGGCTATTCACTGTTTTCAGCTGAGACAAATTAGACCTAGATATCTATATGCCATTTCTTTTGTGGTATCTCTAAGGTAATTTCCCTGCATTCTGCTGAATATTTCCAAATGCAAAGTGACCACTCAGATTTCAAATGCAAATTTTTAAAATTCAGCTTTGCATTTGCAATGTGAACTTTTAAATATAAGAGAGGTCTTCAGACTTCCTAACTTTTTGCTTCTTCTTGATTGTTTCAAATGGGATAAGAATTAAAATGAAGTGTGAGATATATTTCCATTTAATGCTGAAATCCTGAGAAGATTTTTTAAAAATGTCATAAGTTGGTCCAACTTTATCTCTTTAGAACTGAGAGCAACAAATATTCAGATGCAGAAATTAGACAGAACATAGAATTTTCACTTCTAAGTCAAAATTAACAGCTGATGGACTCCTTATAATTTATTTAATGTAACCATCAATCTGATAAATCAGCCATACCAAAAAGCAAAGCAAAACAACAACAAAAAATATTTTACTGTAGTCAAGCTCCATTATCAGAAATGCAGAAAACAACAATGCTCACACTCTCATCAAACATACTGATTCTGAATTACATATAAATCTATTTTTACGGAATAGGCAAGAATTTCTGGAGAGTGGAGAATTATATAATGGTGCAGGTTCTTACCTACAAAGCCCTGAACGGTTTGGGACCCGCCTACCTGCGTGACCACATTTCTGTGTATGAACCCACACGATCTCTTCAATCATCCGGAGAGGCCCTGCTCACGCTCCCGCCTCCCTCGCAGGTGTGATTGGTGGGGATGAGGGAGAGGGCCTTCTCGGTGGTGGCCCCCCTACTCTGGAACTCACTTCTAAAGGATATCAGGCATGCCCCAACATTGGCAGTATTTAGGAGGAGCCTGAAACATGGCTGTTCCAGTATGCCTTTCCGGAATAAAGAAATAATTCCCAGCAAAATGTCCTTACAAATGCACTTTAACTACTGGATTGCGTTGGACTGCACCCCTCTTTAAAATCCTCCTACCAGATACATCCTACCTTGTTCATGCCCAGCGTTTATTTTTAAATTTTTAAATAATTACATTTGGCCTGGCCATAGGTTTTTAAATCCTCATGTGTTGTTGTTATATGTGATTTATATTAATTTGTATTGCATTGTATTGTTTTGTTTATTGCTTTTCTGTTTTATTGATGTGTTGTTGGGCTTGGCCTCATGTAAGCCACTCCGAGTCCCTTAAGGAGATGGTGGTGGGATATAAATAAAGATGATGATGATGATGATGATGATGATGATGATGATTGTGAGCTGTACCCGCCACTTGTTGCTGTGGCCAGCCTTCCCTCACTCTTTGTCTCCTTCTTTCTTTGGGGGGAGATGTAGTGCATGCACACACACACACACACGCATACACATATGGGTGTGGATAATATGGTACTATCTATGTTGAAAGGAAGTTGTGGAGAATACCTACATGGAAGTTAATTTTACTATATTTTCTCAACTCTCCCCTCAAGTACACACAGTCACGCGGGAAATAAGTGGCTCTGCTGGAGTGCATGTCTTGAGGGGTTATTGTGGGGATGATCTTGCATGTGCATTAATTCCACTACATTTTCACAACTCCACACACCCATATGCACTCACTGTTGCTCTGCCAACATGTGTATGTTTCCAAGTTGTAAGACATATATAGACAGAATGATTTTCAATCCACATAGCAGTTCAAAAACATGCAAATGTGAGTAGAGCAATAGGTACCTCTCTGGCAGGAAGATAAAGGTGCTCCATGCAGTCATGCCAGTGGCCACATGACTTTGGAGGTGTCTATGGACAACACCAGCTCTTCATCTAAAAAATGGAGATGAGCACCAGAGTACCAGAGTTGGACATGACTGGATTTAATGTCAGGGGAAAACCTTTAGCTTTAATCTATACACACACAGTGTGGATATGCTATTGTGTGTTTTGTTTTGTGAACAAATTGTGGGACTATAGATATCCTACGCTACCTTCCCAACTGTCCTCCCTCCCTGACAGGGGCAGACCCCCCTCATTGGTCAGGCTCTGTCCCCCCCCCCCCAGCTCCTGGCTCCCCCTGCTTTGCTTGGCTTCACCATCCCCACCAAGTTGCAACGGAAATGGCTGTGATGGGCTCTGAGCCTGGGGTCCATTGCTACTGCTGCCTGTGCTTCTGCCTCCTCCTCTTCTTCATGCTGCCGTGAGGGAGGAAGCTCCCTGCCGCAGTGAGGGAGGGAGCTCGGTGCTGCTCGCTGTGCCAGTTCAGTTTGTATGGCCGTGCATGCGCGCATGCTTGGCTCTCAATGCTGTAACAGCCGCTCTTCCCTTGTGTGGATTTTTGGAGTTTCTGCTGTTTATTTGGGGGTTTTTTGTTTTTTTTTTTTGAGTGGAGGACATAAATTGGGTTGTTAAGTGTATCGTGTACAAATTTGGTGTCAATTCCCCCAGTGGTTTTTGAGTTCTGTGAATATCACAAACGAACATTACATTTTTATTTATATAGATGATGATGATGATGATGATGATGATTATGGTATTGTGTGCAAAATAACTGTCCCATTTTTTTTTTGGGGGGGGGGGTTAAAGCCAGCAAATTCTTAGCATTACTAATAGATTTTCATACACTTCCTAACAGCATTTTGGCATCAAGATCAGATTTAAAAGAAAGTGAGACTGCCAGAGATGGTTAAGAGACTGTATGGGCTTTATCACATGAACCCATTATTGGGTTTTAATTTACTCATTGTATTATTTTTAATGTTAGCCACTTTGAGCCTCCTTTGGGAGATAAGTGGGATATAAATATAATGATGATGATGATGATATATTCTACTGCAGTCATGCTATCTTTGATATCAGATCCATAATGGGTTCAGCACTTTCAAAAGTGCACCTCTCTTCAACTACAGAATTGTACCATTTTGCCAGTTCATTTTCTTGTCATCATACTTCCAAATGCCCTTGTAACCCACCTACCTACATGCTCATATCTTCATTACTTTTATTATTATTATGTAATCTAATATTATTTTTATTGTTAATTATTTTATTTATCATGTCAGGCAACCGAATAGTTGTATTACATTTTTGACAGAACAAACAAACAAACATACAAAAGACACAGAGTTTGCAAGCTTGGTAGTTGATTAAATGTCCTTTGACCAGTATCTGGCCACTTGGAGTGCTTCTGGTGTTGCCGCAAGAAGGTCCTCCATTGTGCATGTAGCAGGGCTCAGGTTGCATTGAAGCAGGTGGTCAGTGGTTTGCTCTTCTCCACACTCGCATGTCGTGGATTCCACTTTGTAGCCCCATTTCTTAAGATTGGCTCTGCATCTCATGGTGCCAGAGCGCAGTCTGTTCAGCACCTTCCAAGTTGCCCAGTCTTCTGTGTGCCCAGGGGGGAGTCTCTCATTGGTATCAGCCATTGGTTGAGGTTCTGGGTTTGAGCCTGCCACTTTTGGACTCTCGCTTGCGGAGGTGTTCCAGCGAGTGTCTCTGTAGATCTTAGAAAACTATTTCTTGATTTAAGTCGTTGACGTGCTGGCTGATACCCAAACAAGGGATGAGCTGGAGATGTCTCTGCCTTGGTCCTTTCACTATTGGCTGCTACTTCCCGGTGGATGTCAGGTGGAGCAATACCAGCTAGACAGTGTAATTTCTCCAGTGGTGTAGGGCGCAGACACCCTGTGATATAATGCCTCATTAAAAGCTACATCCACTGTTTTAGTATGGTGAGATGTGTTCCACACTGGGCATGCATAGTCAGCAGCAGAGTAGCATAGTGCAAGGGCAGATGTCTTCACTGTGTCTGGTTGTGATCCCCAGGTTGTGCCAGTCAGCTTTCGTATAATATTGTTTCTAGCACCCACTTTTTGCTTGATATTCAAGCAGTGCTTCTTGTAGGTCAGGGCATGGTCCAGAGTGACTCCCAGGTATTTGGGTATTTATTGTTCAATTATTATTATTATTATTATTATTATTATTATTATTATTATTATTATTTATTCACCCATTTTTAGAGAAATTTTGCAATCGAAAATGGCACAGGTTTTTGTCAAATTGCATAGCCCTAAAACACAGTTCTGCTGGGCTACAGGACTAATCTTTTTCTCATTTTCAAAAATAGAAAAAGACATACAGTAAAATCTCAATAGCATACTGAAAATGAGGGAAATTCTTAACATTTAGTTAAAAAACAACTGGGCCAAAATATCTGCAACTAGAAATTATACTGTTATGCTCTCAATTTTCCATTTTACAATGTTCAGTATTAGTCAGTATTAGATTCAGAGGGCCCTTTGGCAGGATCTCCATTTCTCCTAGAGTGTATAAAATATTAAATCAAACTGCCTGAAACTGTCTATTCTATTTCAAATAATGTCTTAATTGCTGTAGCAGTGTCCCTAACACAGTGATCAAACTCCCCTCTATCAACAAATATTGAATTGGCTATCACATTTCCATTTTTTTTGTTACTGCTATTCTGCTGTCATTGGAAAGAGAGAAATTAATTCTTTATATAGCACTGGTGTATTTACTCTGGACAAGATCTTTAAGAGCTGCAATTCAGAAAAAACACACAATTCAACATCAAGCCAATCATTTATTGCACCAGTACATGGTCACTTTATACAATTCATTTCTTTCAATTTACACCCCAACCACACAATCAGTCAGTCTTGGCCAAAACCAATAAACAATCCCAAGTAACTTTCTTTATTGGAGGGATTTTAAGCAGTTTCCCTGTCCCAGTTTTGGTACTTTAACCATTACACTATTTCAGTTCACGCAGGTCAGTGCTTGCTATCCGAAGCTCTAGGTGCTCTTACTGCCTATTACAGGGAAAATGAACTGATCCCTAATCCATCTAAAACACAGACATGTGCCTTTCACCTTAAGAACAGACAAGCATCCTGAGGATCAACTGGGAAGGAATCCCACTGGAGCATTGTAGCACACCCAAATACCTGGGAGTCACTTTGGACCATGCTCTTACCTACAAGAAGCATTGCCTGAACATCAAGCAAAAAGTGGGTGCTAGAAACAATATCATACGAAAGCTGACTGGCACAACCTGGGGATCACAACCAGATACAGTGAAGACATCTGCCCTTGCGCTGCTACTCTGCTGCTGAGTACGCATGCCCAGTGTGGAACACATCTCACCACGCTAAAACAGTGGATGTGGCTCTTAATGAGACATGCTGCATTATCACAGGGTGTCTGCCTACACCACTGGAGAAATTACACTGCTTAGCCGGTATTGCACCACCTGACATCCGCCGGGAAGTAGCAGCCAATAGTGAAAGGACCAAGGCAGAGACATCTCCAGCTCATCCCCTGTTTGGGTATCAGCCAGCACGTCAATGACTTAAATCAATAAATAGTTTTCTAAGATCTACAGAGACACTCGCTGGAACACCTCAGCAAGCGAGAGTCCAAAAGTGGCAGGCTCAAACCCAGCACCTCAATCCGTGGGTGATACCAGATGAGAGACTCCCCCCTGGGCACACAGAAGACTGGGCGACTTGGAAGGCGCTGAACAGACTGCGCTCTGGCACCACAAGATGCAGAGCCAACCTTAAGAAATGGGGCTACAAAGTTGAATCTACGACGTGCGAGTGTGGAGAAGAGTAAAACCACTGACCACCTGCTGCAATGCAACCTGAGCCCTGCTACATGCACAATGGAGGATCTTCTTGCGGCAACACCAGAGGCACTCCAAGTGGCCAGATGCTGGTCAAAGGACATTTAATCAACTACCAAGTTTGCAAAATCTGTGTTTTTTCTCTGTTTGTTTTGTTCTGTTAGAAATGTAATACAATGGTATGGTTGCTGATGACACGATAAATTAATAGTGCTTGCTACATAAATAGTTCCAAGGATACATCGTGGTGGTAGAATCTACTGCCACGATGTAACACCACAGTTAATGTGCATAATTTTCATATTATGCAAAATAGGCTATCTGAATTTAGAGAACTGGAATATCGCAACCCATATTTGGGAGAATGAGATTGTGGTGACTCCATTCAAATCCCCCAAATGGAAGCATTCCAGTGTAGAACCCAACCCATTTGAAGTCTAAACTGGTACACACTACTAAAATATTTTCGTCTTGACTCCAATTTATGTTGTAAAATTATGTGTCTGCTATGGTGGTTACCATTAAACAGACATAAACACAGTCCTTTTTGTGGCTCTTAAACCTACCACACTCCCTGGCAGACTAAAGAAATTGTGAAATTCCCCTTCTGGAAAGCTTCAAAACAAACAAATTGTCTATCTAAGTCAAATTATATGTAACACAATTTTGTTCCTTGGTTATAAACATAATTTCCTAATTGTAATGGAAAAAAATGATTAACAAAAGGTTTTTGCAAGACATCCTGCAGCACGTTCTGCAATAGTTTTTCAATGAATATAGCATCGAGTCTCAACCAATTCAACTATGTTTGTGGCAGCCACAAGAGTGAAGTTTCTGGAGTATTTTCAAAATAATTATCACACAATTAAACAGGGATAACACTTTCAAAAAGGAACAGATTTGTTTCCAATTATTTTACATAGTGTTAGCTATGCTGGTTTGTTGGTTGGTTTGTTCTACAAAAGCTCATACATGGCTTGATGGAGCTGGACCAAACTTGGCACACATACCCTTCATTGTACAATTTAAAACAATTGATGAGGTTTTTGCTACAAAATCAGCATGTTTCGGTGGCAGGTCCCCAAAAACTAACAAAAGATATATGCAGCATTCAGAAACAACCACAGTTAGATTGATAGAAAGGCTATTTCAGAAGGAGAAGTAATAAAAGAAAGAGTGATAAAGCATCACCGGGGAGACACTCTAAAAGCCACTAAAAGGACTAGAGAGACATTGTAATGGAAGTCTTTTCAGAGAGTCAGGCAAACATGGAAGTGAAGTGGAGAAGTAAGAAAGCAGTTGGGCCAGTACATATGCTAATCAATCAATCAATCAATCAATCTATCTATCTATCTATCTATCTATCTATCTATCTATCTATCTATATCTATCATCTATCTAATGCTCTGTGCATAATGAGTACCTTAAAAACAAAAGAACCAATGAACGAAATCACACCAAATTTGGCAACAAAATGTCTCACAACACAAGGAGTGACCATCACTCAAAAAATTATGATTTTGTCATTTGGGAGTTGTTGTCACTGGGATTTATAGTTCATCTACAATCAAAGAGCATTCTGAACTTCATCAACGATGGAATTGAACCAAACTTGGCACACAGAACTCCCATGACCAACAGAAAATATTGGAAGGGTTTGGTGGGCATTGGCCTTGAGTTTGGGAGTTGTAGTTCACCTACATCCAGAGAGCACTGTAGACTCAAACAATGATGGATCTGGACCAAACTTGACACAAGCACTCAATACACCCAAATATGAACACAGATGGTGTTTGGGGGAAATAGACCTTGACATTTGGGAGTTGTAGTCACTGGGATTCACAGTTCACCTACAATCAAAGAGCATTCTGAACCCCACAAATGACAGAATCGAGGCAAACGTCCCATACAGAATCCCCATGACCAACAGAAAATACTTAAGGCCATCAAATCCAACTCCCTTCATCAGGGCAAGAAAAACGTAAGCAAAATCCTCCTGACAAAGAGCCATCCAGCCATAGATATAGATCGATAGATATGATTCACACACACAGATATAGTATCATAGAAGGACAATGATATGTTGCATTTTCCAGGGTGTGCAAACCAAACAATTTCCACATCAACACTGACAAAGAAACAGCAAGAAATCCTGTTTACTCACAAGCAGAAAGAAATTACATGTATTAGAAACCAACACTTTCTCATTACTTTATTTTCCAGATCAACAGACTGGGCCACAGCAACGTGTGGCAGGGGACAGCTAGTTTTCTATAAAAACTACTTACATTTAAAGAAATCATATTTTTGAAAGCAGAAATGGACTTCTGGTCCCATCACTTGTCATTTTTAAACAGTGACTGCTAGACTCATTTCATTTGCCCATGCTATCATAAAAGCATACTATAGAGTCAGGTATAAGAGTAATTTTTTTAGTAAATGAATTAATCCCCCCCCCCACCACCAAGTTGGGTTTATTTATCCATGGGTCAGTGTGAGGACTGAATCTTAAATATAAAAAAAGAATCACCACCTTTTCTGAACAGAGTGGCGAAAGACAAGCTAAAAGACTCCTGCCTTTGCTGTGGAGTTCCCCAGGGTGCTATCCTCTCGCCCCTGTTATTTAACATCTATGTCCGACCACTTGCTGGACTGGTGCGGAGCTTTGGCATAGAGTGCTACCAGTATGCAGATGATACCCAGCTACTCTTGCATCTCGAACCTGGAAGAACTGCGATTCCTGAGAACTTTAAGCTGTGTTTGGAATCCAGCCGCCAGAATTAACCCAGTCTCTGCCTGATTTCGATGGGGAAGCTCTGGTT
>NW_026846588.1:119045561-119298061 GCF_025583915.1 Anolis sagrei ordinatus | reverse complement strand
TAATTCTATAACAATTAATCTCCTCTGCTTACCATGCAAAGCATTTTATAGCCCTTATTACATTTCATTGCTCATGGTCTTCCAATATTTTAAGCAGAAGGTAAGAATGTGATGCAGAAACCCCAGGTTCAGATCTCTAAACTCAACCAATGGTCTTAGATTGACCAATGTTATAAAATCATTTTAAAGGTATAGAACAGGGGGTTGGGGATGCATGGCTCTCCATAAATTGCAGGATTACAACTCACAACATCAATTCTATTGAGCCACACTAGCTGGAGCTAGATGCAAGAATAACTGGAGTGTCACAAGTTATAGAAGTGATAAATAATTTTTACACAAAGTGTCAGAAATTGGTGAATGTTGACATTTAATAGTAGTTCTTCACTTTTTAAGACACCCAGGGGAAAATGTCAGAAACTTCAGACATTTATCAGAAAATGTCAACGCCAACTGAATGCCTTCAAGTAAATGTCCAAATGTCACAAATATTTCCATCAATTTCTGATAAATGGCATATCCCACATGTAAGAGAAACATTTCTGGCATTTCCTAGTAGACTTCAATCGTCCTTGTTTATTTAATAAATTTGTACCTTGCTTTTCTATGGAGATCATTTCCAGAGACAAGAAAAATCAAAAGATATTTGTTTAAAACTTGTCAGGCATGAGGATCACACTTAAATTGTAGTTAATAAAATATGAAGAACAAAAGATCAATTGCAATTTCGGGAATAAAAGATAAAATAAGAGCAAGACAGCGCTGCAAATTAAAAACCCCTCTGAAGAAATAGGTTTTAAGTAATATCTTAAATGCAGAAGCTCAATGAAGTCTCACAGAGAAGGAGTTTTATATTTTTGCTAGCATTACAGAGACCATGCCCTTCTGTTCCTGTTGTGATTTGAGTTCAAATAATCAAATCATAAAGGCAATCGTCTCATCTGTTCTGCTAGCCATAGACATCTCAACCACAATACCGAGTAGAGATTATAAAGGCAATATTTTGTGGGCAAATTCAGGTAAACAGTGGTTCCAATGATCCTTAGATGTTAATCCATTACTGCCAGAATCTGGTCCGAACATAAACTCTAATAGAGAGCCAATTATGGTGGCACATATCTGAAGTAATAGCTTCAAATAGCATCTACAGCAGTGGTTCTCAACCTGGGGTCCTCAGATGTTTTTGGCCTACAACTCCCAGAAATCCCAGCCAGTATACCAGCTGTTAGGATTTCCGGGAGTTGTAGACCAAAAACATCTGGGGACCCCAGGTTGAGAATTACTGATCTACAGCTAGAGATGTGAAATTCACTCAGTCTAGATTTCACTGAGGTTCTACAAATTCCATCTGAATATTCTTCCTGAGCAATTTTTGTATTGGATTTGGAGGCTTTTCTAGTTTTTTCCCATATTGACAAGTTACCCCCTCCCCCCACACACACAAAAAAAATCTTTGCTTTCATTTACAGAATGTATCTCATTTATGAACTTTTATTTCAATGACTAAATTGTGGTGTTGCATTTTTTTTACAATATAATGTGCATTTAAATTGTTCACATTTGAAAATATGTATATACCATGGGACGCAGAGCATTAGGTCTTAATAGTCAGAACTGCTTCTAAGCCAGTGTTTCTCAACCTGGGGGTCGGGACCCCTGAGGGGGTCGCGAGGGGGTGTCAGAGGGGTCGCCAAAGACCATAAGAAAACACAGTATTTTCTGATGGTCATGGGGATTCCATGGAGGAAGTTTGAGCCAGTTCTATCGTTGGTGGAGTTCAGAATGTTCTTTGATTGTAACGAACTATAAATCCCAGCAACTACAACTCCCAAATGTCAAGATCTATTTTCCCCAGACTCCACCAGTGTTCACATTTGGGCATATTGAGTATTCATGCCAAGTTTGGTCCAGATCCACCACTGCATGAGTCCACAGTGCTCTCTGAATATAGGTGAACTACAACTCCCAAACTCAAGGTCAATGCCCATCAAACCCTTCCAGTGTTTTCCATTGGTCATGGGAGCCAAGATTGGTTCAAATCCATTGCTGGTGGAGTTCAGAATGCTCTTTGATTATAAGTAAACTATAAATCCCAGAAACTACAACTCCCAAATTACAAAATCAATCCTCCCCCAACCCCACTAGCATTCATTGGGTGTATTGGGTATTTGTGCCCAGTTTGGTCCAGTGAATGAAAATGCATCCTGCATATCAGATATTTACATTATGATTTATAACAGTAGTAAAATGAGTGTTATGAAGTAGCAACGAAAACAATATTATGGTTGGGGGTCGCCACAACATGAGGGACTGTATTAAGGGGTCACGACATTAGGAAGGTTGAGAACCACTGTTCTAAGCCTTGCACATAGGTGAAAAGGGTTCATATTGTTTTACAAGGAGGCGAAAAAAAATATTTATTTATATATTTATTTATAGCATTTACATGCCACCCTTCCCCGAAGAGGACTCAGAGCAACTTGCAAGATATATATACATACAATATATATATATACATACATTATATTATTAGCATAGCACAATATCATTATTAAATATTACTATATTGTACTATACCATTATGTTGTAATATTATTAGTAATATATGCAATATAAAATATATAATAATGATATTATTAGTAGTATTATATTGTATTACATTAATATTATAAATATTATATGAATATACATTATATTATATTATATTATATATTATAATATATTATAATATAATATTATATTATATTATAGCACAGGAGACAAGATGGAACTGTCCTCCTGGCCTCCTCTCTCTTCACTCTGGCCCAGAGAAGCAGTTGGTGCTGGGGGGGGGGGGCTCCCAACTAAAAATGCTACTTTTACAGTATTAAGACTGTCAAGTACAACTCTACTCATCATTATTTGAGGGGCAGGATTTTGAATCCACTGAAGTATACAGGCAGATTAATGTGGAGCAGGTCTGTTACCTAGCATATGCATATCCAATAGTTGACATTTTGTATGCCTCCCTAGCAGTTCGTGGTTAGCACTCGTGTCATTTTTGGTTTGTTAATTTTATTTACTTATTTAAAAGTTTTCTACACCGATCTTCTCACCTACAAGAGGGACTCAGATCCGGTTCACAACATGTGTTCATATACAAAAATACAAACCACACAATGCATCATCATTACACAATTAAAAACAAATTACAATACAACGTCGTCATCATCACACTTATATAGCCACTTATATAGTCATCATCACACTTATTTAGCACTTACAATGAGATTTTGTGAAATATTTAGAATTTGTAAGTAAACGTACTTCACAGGTTATTAGGAAGAAGATGAAGTATGACAGCTGAATGGGTTTTGATCATCTCCAGGTTGTGAATATTAATTATTTTTCTTGTGGGAGACAAAACTGGCTTTCACTTCTCCCACTTAGGTGTCTGAGTCCTGAGATACTCCTTTTTCTGATATATCTGTAAGAAGTTACAGTTGTTAGTCACCATGGCTCACAATGATCAGCCTCTCTCCTTCAGGCCAGGAACATCAGCATGAGGTCACAATGGCTAGTCCCTCTGCTTCAGACACAAAGCATTAGGTCATAATGTTCAGTTTCTCTCCCTCAGACAAGATTCATGAACTGCCTCTCCTGTTGGCTTCACAATAGCCATCAGAATTCTCATCCAGTCACAATTTTCCATTTCCTATATTTTTATATCTGAGAACATCACCATGAACTCACAATCCTATCTCAAGCAGGCAGCATCCTTATGGATTTACAGTGGTCATTTTTCCCTTCAGGCAGGAGGCATCAGCACAAAATCATCATGGCCAATTGTTCTTCACGCAGGAGGCATCAACTTGAGATCATAAAGGCCAGTGGCTCTTAATGAGGTCAGCATTAATAGTATGCCTTTCTCCTTCAGGTGAGCAGCACAAGTTCACAATGGACAGTCTCTACTTGTCCCACCACTTTCAGCAAATGAGGATAGATCTACACTGCTATGTAATCGAGTGTTTGATCCCAGATTGTCTGTTTGAACTTGAATATATGATTCTACATTGCCATATAATTCAGTTCAAAGCAGATAATCTGGGATCAGAAACTAGATTATAGGCTGTGTAGCTCCAGCCTAAGATAGATCAGCCCCCTCTCTCCTAGCCTTCAGAAGGAGAGTAAAAACCTGGCTCTGGGACCACGCTTTCAGAGAATAGTGCAGTGAAATAATATAATTGGAATATGTGCAATAGGTATGGCACAGCCTTAGACTACGAGTTTTGGATGGCAAGATTTTAATATTGAATGTAATTTTTCCATGTTTAATGTGTATTAATTTTAATCCAATTAAATTTAAGTTTAATGTTTGTATGTGTTTAAGGCATTGAATAATTGCCATATGTAAACTGCTTTGTGTCCCCTTTGGGGTAGGGAAAGGCGGGATATAAATAGGGTAAATAAAAACCCTCTTCTGATCATCTAAATGCTGCCACCTTCTGTGAACACACAAACATTTGTTTTTATGTGCTGTAACAATAATCTTTGTGACTCTTTTTCATGTTCACAATCCCACTACAAATCACATCACATCTCAGAAGTTAAACAACACCATGAGATTAAAATGGTCATTATCTGTTAATCTGTTGTTGTTGTTTATTATGTTTATTTATACTCTGCTTTATTTCTCCCAAAGGAGACTCAAAGTGACTTTCAATTAAAAGTAAGACCCCACAATTTGAAATATACAAACATGCAATCATTAAAAACACAATTAAATATAACAGTATTAAAAATTCACAGTAAAAATCAATTAAAACATATTTAAAGCTAAAAAATCTAGATAATAAAAATAACACCTGAGGGAGTTACCGCAATAAAAAGGGGACTGTCCAGATGACGTCCTGGACAAACCTACATTAATCCACCAAAAACCAGGAAAACCCTGGTTTGTGGCAAATTAATTTGATAGTGGGCTTGTTCTGTCTTCTTGGAAGGTGCGGGATAAACCCAATACAACCCCCCTCCCCCAAAGCCCTAAAAAAGAAAAGTACTTGCCTGGCCTCCATTAGAGAGCTGTGACAGCTCTCCTGGTATGTAGAAATGACACGGCAGGAGAAAGGGAAGGGGAGAAAAATTGGTCCTCCCCCCACCTTTTCCTGGTGCATCATTTCCACATGTCAGGAGAGCTGTGACAGCTCTCCAATGGAGGCCGGGTAAGTACTTTTCTTTTTAAAAGGGCTTTCTAGGGCTTCTAGGGAGGGGGTAGAGTGTTGCGGTGTGCTCCCTGTCCAGTCCTGGAAGGACATCTAGACACCCACCCCAGAAAGTACAGACTTTCTGGGATATGTGTGGACAGCATCCCAGGAGCATTCACAGTTTTTAAATGTAAATATTCCTGGGATAAAGCCCTGTCTGGAAAGGCCCTCCATTATTTTGAGCACAGAACTCAGAGGGAGCTAATCCAAGATGGGTGATTGAACCTTACATATAGATAAATTAGATAATATTGGAGAGAGTGTATGCTGAGGGGAGATCTAGTTGTGAATCCCTTGGAAGGCCCAAGCATCTTCAAGATGCATTACAATAGTCCCTGTGTTCTTCTCAATGATTAACCAACCATCCAGTTGACCATTCAGTTATCATGACCAAAAGCTGTATTTATGTTCCCATCCCTAACATTGTGTCTCTGATTCACTGTTTTGCCTTTTCCTTATAGAAGTTACATGTAGCCTGTTCAATAATATGGAAGAATTCAGTAGAGTGAGCCCTGTTGCAAAGACTCTTGTTGCTCTTGGCAAACCACTCTTCTCGATTCATTTTCTTGGCTATACCACAGTGTATCTTGGAAATTGGTGTACATGTGGATGCACACATATTGGGATTGCATTGAAATGGTCCCCAAATATTTCACACTAGTAATCGCATCCTATGGTAGGCTACATATTAAAGTGTTCCGTGTTCTTTTGTGGCTGTGGCCAGGACAGTATTTTTAATTTACAAGTATTTCAGCATGAGCCTTGCTACTGCTTCTTCCAGAAACACAGCTCTGCTTACAGTGGGTTAGTTAATTTTCCCTTCACTTCCAAATGATCCAGATGCTGTCATTACTAACATTAGTTAGGCAGAGTTTGGTATATGGAAACACATGCATGACTTCATCACACAACAGATTTTCAGTGTCACCACCCATCAGATAATGTAGGCTTACTTCTGACAGGGCTCTATTGCTCAACTGGGGCACAAGCAGGAATCTGCATAGCAGTGCTTACCCACTTGTGATGAGCAAGGTGAGGTGTGGGGCGGTAGGATTACCCCACTGCACCGCCAATTCACCATAAATGCTGGCAATTAAATGCGGGGGACCTCATCACTGTGGTGAGATTCATAAACATACGTCAAATTGAATGGAAACATACCTTCTGAAACTGAATTTTACTAGTTGTGTTATCCTCATTTTCCATCCTGTACAGTGTGTGTGTGTGTGTGTGTGTGTGTGTATCCACACACAAACAAACACATGAACATATTTGTACCTCTGCAAACATATCTACTTTTTTTGCTACAGGCATGGCATAGAGTACTTCTGCTTAAAGAAGGAAGCAACATATCAGAGCCCGTTAAAGATTTACATCAACTTGAAAGGCAATTGCAGAATGTGCTTAGAAGCTAAGCTGGGTTTTTTGCCCAAGAGACATGTATTCCTCAGAAAACTCATTTGTAGCAGGGGTGTGGGGGGAGAATGTACACCAACACGGATCCTTTCATGAGTCTCACATCACCGTCTCTGTTGACAGCTCAATGTTCCAGCCAAGAAAATGTACATCATTTGATTCCTAAGTGACAATGTGCTTAGGTTTAAGCTTTGAGGTTCAAAGTGTTTCCATTGGCAGATTAATCACATGGATGAGGAAAGAGCAGGGTTTTATCTTCTTTCAGGAAATGGGGGGAAATATGGAGTCAACAGCTGTACCAAGGAAGCGTATCCATTAGGCCTGGGTAACAATGGAAAAATTTGTTTCTAAAATCGATTCGTTTTTGGGGGGTTTTTGCGTTTCGTTATTTAAAATAATTACAAAATTTTCCTTTTAAAAAGTTCGATATTTACGAAATTTCGTAAATGTGTAAAAAATTAACGAATCGATTTCCGAAACAATAACGAATCGATTCGTTAATGGCGGACGCGACCGGAAACGCTAAAAAACCTCCAAAAACTTCTGAAGCTTCCCTCTCCCTCTGTTGTTGACTGTTGGTGTGATATTATAATTTTTTTTCACTAATTAAACCATAAAACTGGCCCAGACATGCGGAAATAATAACGAAACGACCTCAAAACAATAACGAAACGAATACAATATCGAAATACGAAGCATTTACAAAACGTTTTTGAAAATTCGTTTTTTTTAATAATTGCTCCAGAATGGTTCGTTATCGTTTTGTAATTGAAAAAATTAACGAATTATTAACGAATTACGAATTAACGAAACGAAACCGCCCAGCCCTAGTATCCATTACTCTGTGGCTCTAGCAAAGTCACACTTATGTTCCAAGGTGTGCCGGAATGGTGAGCCTATAGGCTGCCCTAGAAGAAAATTCCCCTTTCTGACAGAAGCTGTGTGAAAAATTCAGTTATGTCTTGAAAATAATGAGCTCTAACCTGCAAAGGTCTTCATATGTATGATACATAAAACTTGACTATAAAAATTAGAATTTGAGGGTACTGAAATGGAAGGATTCATCTGTCTCGTTTAAGGGCATTTTCTATCTTTTCAACCTTCCAGTAGATTTTTTTGACCATGTTTCTTCTTCTTCAGCACAACATGAAGAAGATCAGTACCTTACATTTTCTAGTCCTGTTCTATGGTTATGAAAAACAGCTCTAGACCTAGTTCAAGCACCAGTGAGATCTTTTCCTAGGTTCTTAGCTACTGTCCCACAATGGAAGTCACTTTGTGGGACAGTGGCTAATGAGATGGAAGATGCAATTTCAGTTGTAGAAGCAATTTCCAACCTCCTGGTCCTGTATCTTATTTCAGATCTGACTTGTTGTCAAGACCCAGAAGCCTCAAGAACACCAAACACAATATAAAAGGTCCAAACAAAGGTTTATTGAACACAAAAAGTCTTAGAGACACTTAACTCAGTGCCTCTAGCACAAACTAAGAGTCTATAGCAACCGCTAAGCAAAAAACACAATTTAAATATAATCCGGATTATACCAGAGTATAATCTGGGATAACAAAAAGATTCAGCAATCTGCTTAAAATTCAAAAGGTTAAGAAGGCACAAGAAAACAAGGTGGGAGCATGCAAAGTCAAAGTCCAAAAACAGTCCGAAGTCCAGGCACATCCAAAATGAGATAAAGCAGTACAAAAAGCGAAGTCGTCGTCAAAACACAGACCGGAGTCAAAGGGGAGGTTGAAGTCAGCACTTACAGAGTTCCAGCCAGAAGTCACAGAAACACAGATATCTGCAGTCCAAGGACCCAAGCTTGAGAGTAATGGCAGTAAGAAAGTTCCAAACCCGATAAGACACTTTGCCTTCTGCAAAGACCCATTGAAATCAAACCAACTTATATCCTATAACTCCTCATCAGAGGATGAACTGCTCCCCATCCTTTCATCATCACTCTCAGCTGCCCCGGCATTCCCTGCAGCTGAGCACTGACGCCCATCTCTCCACCTTTGCCAGCGTCTTTCAAGACTTAGGTCCTCCCAAGTGTTCCCAGATTGCCAGTCTTCAGCAACCCCTCAAAGTCATCACTGGATGTAGGCTGAGTACAGATATCCCTAATTTCCTGTACGCGGATCCAGTCTAAATCATCCTCCTCCCCATCGTCACTCCTTTCAAAACCCACAAAGTCTTCATCTTCCATTGGAGTGCTAAGTATATCACGGATACACTTCCTCTGGATCTCCTCGTCTGATTTTTGTTCTCGAGTAGCTCGCTTAACTCCCCTGTTTTCCTCTCCTTCCCCCATTTCACAGTCTGAGAAACCCTCGAAGGACTCAGAATCAGTTGGAGCCATGAATATGTCTCTAATCCGCTTTCGCTACTGCTGCTCCTCCCACACCTGCGCAGCCCTCTTCTCCCTTCTACCAGTAGTAGCAACGTTACTATCACGCTGTACTACAACACTTGTGCTACACTTTTAAAAATGAACACCACTCACTACTGCATCAATGCATTGTCCTCTTAGATGTATGCCACAGATATCATAGTTTACCCTAGCTTGTTCTGATGAACTTGCCAGACATGGAGTGTTTCTATGCAGGCACTATAATGCAATTTAAAGCCAGCTCAAGTACAAGATGTCCACACAACATACACCCACTACTGTGCATTGCAGCATGCCTCAAGATGGAAACATTGCATTAAAAACTCAGCAGAAAGCCAAGAACAAAGCAGATAAAGTAGTTGTCTAGCTGTGGATAGTTAATTTCTTGGCTTCAGTTCGATCTGGAATCAGTGGCCAATATACCACCATATCAGGCTGGAATTGGTTCTTTGGGTGTTTGTGTATGCACTCCACAGCAGAATTGGTTCCTTTTATTCCACTTCCTAATTCATATTTAGTGCCTGTATAGAACCACCTATCGTTAAAATTTTCATAGGTAAAAATCCAGAGGATGAGGGGAGTAGTTATCAAATTTTAAAAAACCATGTTTGCTTTAGATATTTCCCCACAGTGGTCAGCAATGTGTAGAAAAGTGGGTTGAAGTTGTTAGTTCAAAACAAATAACCATATTTTATATTAAGCTTAGCCTATCCCTTGCAGGCTATTATTGGAAAGCCTAAAGCTGTGCTTATTAAATATTGAAAGAGAGCAACCCAAGTATGTTAGGGGCTGGGAGAACAGTAAATTTTTATAAGCTTAATAAATATAAAAAGTGCAGGACCTTACATAATTGGAGGGGCTTTTCTGCCAAGAAGGAGCCCAGTAAAATATGGTCCTGTCAGATTGCTGATATACTGTATAGTGCAAAGGCTAGGAAACAGGTACCCTCAAGACTCATAGGCAACTATATGTATTGTTTTTGTTTATTCGTGTGCATAGGTGTCTATGCAGGAGAAAAATGGCATGTGGGTAATAATAGAATTTAGCATTTATATAGCTGATTTCAGATATTCAAGGCACCATGTAAATTATTTTCTCTGCAATCTCTGCATGCTTCTTATGAGGCAGAGATGGAAAAATGAAGGGCATTGGATACTGTACATTTTAGACCCTTTATTTCTCTAATTTAATGTTGAAACTATAAGTTTGAGCCCATTTCACTTCACTTCACTTTATTTCTTAATTAGTCGCTCTCCACCAAGGTGCTCCGAGCGACTTACAATCTAAAATAGCATTTACACAATATAAAAACATTCAGCATAAAAACATTCAACAGTGACTATTTGGCAAATTAGATCTGATTACTTAAATGCACAGCCAAACAGCCAAGTCTTGAGTGCCTTTACAAAAGGTCGCAACTCTGACATTGCTCCAATGTATGGAGGCAATGAGTTCCACAGAATTGGAGCATAGGTCAAAAAAGCTCTATGCCTTGTAGCTTCCAGGTGTACCTCCCTAGGGCCCGGTATGTAGAGGAGATTTTCCTGATTTTCTCCATCAGAGGTGACCAAGATATAAAGGTCCTTGGTCATTTTGAGCTCTAAATGTCAGGATCAGTATCTTGTAAGAGATCCAATGTTCTATTGGTAGCCAATGCAGTTGTTGCAGAATTGGTGTGATATGGGATCTTATAGATGATCCCGCTGGCAGCCTGGCGGCTGCATTTTGAACCATCCGAATCTTCTGGATGGTTGACTTCAGAAGGCCGGCATATAAGGCATTGCAATAGTACAACCTCGTGGTGACTGTTGTGTGGATTACTGTTGCCAATGCTTCTACCGAAAGGTAAAATGCCATTTTCCTTGCCTGACGAAGATGAAAAAAGGCCTGCTTACTTATGGCAGTGATCTGGGCCTCCATTGTCAGTGATGAGTCCAACACAACCCCAAGGCTTTTAACAGTGGCAGACGGAACCAGAGCTTCCCCATCAAAATCAGGGAGAGACTGGATTAATTCTGGTGGCTGGCCAGGCCAGAGTATCTGTTTTTGCAGGATTCACTTTTAGTCTGCTCACTCGCAGCCAACTCATCACTGCTTCCAAACACAGCCTAAAGTTTTCAGGAATCGCGGTTGTCCCAGGTTCGAGATGCAAGAGTAGCTGGGTATCATCTGCATACTGGTAGCACTCTGTGCCAAAACTCCGCACCAGTCCAGCAAGTGGCCAGACGTAGATGTTAAATAACAGGGGCAAGAGGATAGCACCCTGGGGAACTCCACAACAAAGGCAGGAGCTCTCAGAGCTTTGGCCTAACCACTCCATGAATTTCTTCTTTTGTTCTTCCATCACTATTTTCAATAATAACCTATACATTTTCTCAATCATGACCATTATTTGCACATAGCTGTGACTCAAATTCAGTTATATTCAAAACCACACAACTATTATTTCATTTTATATCTTTCAATCAGCTGTCTGTTCTGACACCAATTAATACTAAGGCCATATAGGAGACAAGCTGGAATGTGTCCAGAGGAGAGCAACTAAAATGATAAAAGGTCTGGAGAACAAGCCCTATGAGGAATGGCTTAAGGAGCTGGGCATGTTTAGCCTGAAGAAGAGAAGGCTGAGAGGGAATATGATAGCCATGTATAAATATGTGAGAGGAAGCCACAGGGAGGAGGGAGCAAGCTTGTTTTCTGCTTCCCTGGAGACTAGGACGCGGAACAATGGCTTCAAACTACAAGAGAGGAGATTCCATCTGAACATTGGGAAGAACTTCCTGACTGTGAGAGCGTTCAGCAGTGGAACTCTCTGCCCCGGAGTGTGGTGGAGGCTCCTTCTTTGGAAGGCTTTTAAACAGAGGCTGGATGGCCATCTGTCAGGGGTGCTTTGAATGCAATATTCCTGCTTCTTGGCAGGGGGTTGGACTGGATGGCCCATGAGGTCTCTTCCAACTCTTTGATTCTATGATTCTATAACCACCTGACATCGATTCATCATTTGTTTTAAACCTGCATTGATAATCCTGTGTTTACTATGTCTGAGACTTTATAACAGCAGAGTCATTGAAACTATGGTGAAATTGTATAAGCCAATCAGCGGGATGATGCAGTGATATCGTTAGAATAACTTGAAAGACCTTCATCTGCAACCTCAAGCAGCATTCCCCTCCTTTCACACGTACACACATTATTTTAACATTTTTCTTTGCAGCACTCTGATGAAATTACCAATCAAACAGGTACCAAAATGGGTGTTGTCACAATTCCAATCTACTGCTGGCACTCAACCTCGCGGCACCTGCTGATGCTGTTTTGTTGACAGGTACAAATCACCAGCCATCAAGGAGAGAAGCAGAGAACTGACAACAATCCACTTTCAGATATCTGAAGGTAATTACTTAGCTTAGAGCCTTTAGGGGGCTCTTCCTTGTTCCCCCTTTGCTTTCTAAAAAGAACCAGGTGAGCTGCCAGAGTTGGCTGCACAGTTGTTTGAAATCTAATAATATCCCAATAACGCACTGATATTTTGCAAAGGGCAGGTTGAAAAGCAACATCCTATGAACACCTCTTTCCCTCAATTTCTGAAATTTTGTTTTGTTCGAGGCAATTTTCTTTAGAAAAAAAAGGCATCAAACCCAAGTGTGTTTTTCAATGCATGCTAATGCATTTCAGCATAAACCTAAAAAAAGGGAGCACAGGTATATTGTTATGGGATTGGAAACTCCCTTTGGCAATTGTGTTTAATTAGGTGGCTTTTTTAAATGATCTGCATTCTGTACACTAATTAGCAGGGTCTGGACTCCAGCCATCAGATTTGTCCTTTAAAGATTCTATTGCTTTCCCCATCATTCTTGGAATAGATTTTAGTTTCTGGTTAGGGATGGTAATGAATGAAGACCACAGATGGACAAAATACCATAACTTACCTGGCTTTGTTTATGGGCAAGAGGACAAGTCCGGAATGGATAAAGCTGGCATTTGCAGATGGGAAAAGTGAACTTCATTCTTCATTGCTCATTAGAGGGGTTTTTTAGCAGAATGTCGGGTGAAACTAAAATCAGAATAAATGGGAAACAACTGCAACCACAAATTTGTGTCAGTTCATATATAAGAGAGCTATTTGTTATTATTACATTGTGGCAAAGATGCTGGCTAATTCTGCACAAAGCCAGACTTAGGTTTATTGGATCCTGGAGAATTCTGAATCAGAATGAGAAAGATTACTCCACTGAAGATTTGAAACGGGTTATATGACCATCTGTTGAGGATCATTTGGGGACGGGTTTCCTTATTATAAGCAGAAGTTTCAGCTATTTTTGATATGGATTGTCTACAATTACAAAGCCTGATTCAATGGCAATACTTCATGACTCTACAGATCTATAATCCCAGTTCTGCTAAACATTTGAAAACATTATTTTGTGGGTCATTCTCAGCAGGAAATTACTCTCTACATGCTTGAAATACAAGGATCTACCCATGCAAATATCTCTCTATGTGTATGTGATGTTTCAGTCTTGCAAATGCCTAAAAACATTTTTACAGGTGCATAATATGAATATTGATATATGAGGGGTATTTTTAAGTAAGGTCCGTTTTGTTGTAGACACTAGTAGTTCGCGCGCATACCACAACGAGCGTGTGCATTGTGTATCGGCATGCCTCGGGAACAACTGTGCTCAGTTTCCACTCTGTAGCTAACCTGTACGGTTCTGTTCCATGCTTTAAAAATGTTTAAGACTATCAACTCACCTTCCGCATGTGAGGTTCGCTCAGTGATGCGGTTTTTGTCAGCAAGGAACCTGCCTGCTGCAGAAATTCATCGGCAGGTGAGTTGATAGTCTTAAACATTTTTTAAAGCACAGAACAGAACCGTACAGGTTAGCTACAGAGAGGAAAGTGAGCACAGTTGTTCCCGAGGCATGCTGGTACACGACGCATGTGCTCGTCACGGTATGCTCACAAACTACTAGTGTCTACAACAAAACGGACCTTACTTAAAAAATACCCCTCGTATATATAGAGAAAAGTACTTATCCTGTGCATGCCAAACCTGCCACATTCATTTTCTAAAAATACATATTTTTAAAATATCATAGTAGAGGTGGTGGTGAACATCTGAAATCAATTTATTTATTTCCTATATTTCTAACCCGCCCTTCACAACCCCCGAGGGGGACTCAAAGTGGCTTACACCGGCAACAATTCGATTCCACAAGATAGTACAAATATAAACAAATATAACAACAGTTTAAAACTGTAAATAAAATGTTAAGTTAAAAACACATTAAAAACATTGTCATCAATCCCTTTATCCAATTCCAGTCCGATTGAAAGTGCTCTCATGCTTGCTGTCCAAAGGCCTGGTCCCAGAACCATGATTTAACCTCCTTTCTGAAAGAAAGGAGGGAAGACACCAACCTGATCTCACTGGGGAGTGAGCTCCACAGATATGGGGCCACTATCAAGAAGGCCCAGGCCCTGTCCCTCATCCCCACCAAGCGCACTTGCAAGGCTGGTGGGACTGAGAGCAGGGCCTTTCCGGACAATCTTAAACTGCGAGGTGGGACATAGAGGGACAGGTAAGCTGGGCCGGAACCATATAGGGCTATATAGGTCAAGACCAGCACTTTGAATTGTGCTCGGAAGTGGACCAGCAGACAGTGGAGCTGACACAGCAGGGAAATCCAGAGTTGTATGTATTAGACTTTCTTAAACGGAGAAGATAATGTCATGCATCTAACCATTTGATGGATTATTTGTTTATTGTCTTATGGACATTTGGTCCCATGTAAACCACCCTGAGTCCCTTCAGAGAGATGATGGTGGGGTATAAAAATAAAGTTGTTGTTATTATTTACAAAGTTTTCTGCTTTTATTTATGTGTAGCAAAATATTTGTTACTGACTTAGAACCTAACCAGCGATGTAATAGACCCATGGCTCATGGGGCTAAAATGTTGGAGCTTTTTTATAAACAGAGATGACCGTGTCAACTTTCATGTGCCATTAACCCCATCTTTTCTGAATTTCACTGTAATCCTTAGAGTGGTTGAAAGGATAGTGAATGTCTTTTATCACCAGTACTATATTGGTATGACATATACTATATTTCTGTTATGTAAAGTAGTTGGAGAGGGCTACATCTAATGTTATTCCCAACTAGAGGAGATCCCTCTGGAATTAATGGGATTTATTAATCATCATTAACTTAAGTAACCTTTTCCAAGGATACTCAAGAGTTGATCTCCTAATTTTGAAAATATAATATCCAGCAGTTTTCTCAGCAGGATAAAATCACAGGTTTCTTGGCTGGTGGAAAATGAAGATGGAAAAGTGAGCACACAATACAGAATTTCTTTCTTTCTTTTCTTCTTTCTGAATTTTTCTCCCAAGGTTGAGGAATAAAGACAATTTTAAACAACATTAAAACTTGGTACAAATAAAAGTGCAAAGCTTATACACTAGGCTTGTGCATGGATCTGTTTTCATTTGGTAGCTCCGGTACTTTTGGTACCTTCAAGAGCATGAAACGGGAAGGTCCCTCCTGATATGAAAACCCACTCAACACAAAAGCAAGAGGGAGCCAATCCCGGCTCCCCCTCTGCTTTTCAGCATCACAGTTTAATCTTTTTTTTATTAATTCCCCAGCAAACAAAAAGAAAACCCTAATTCTCTGAAAACTACTACCAGTTACCTCTCCTCTTCCAGGAGATAATTGCTCTTCCTCAACTGGAAGTTTGAAGCCTCCTTAAAATGCCTTGGAAAGAGTGTGTGGCATGGTGCAGGCCGGGGAGAGAAAGTGTGTGCCTGCCTGCCTGCACAACCTCTCCTCTAGAGTAGCCATCTTTAAGAACAAGAAGCCCAAAAGCTCAAACGCAATTTTCATCCTAAATATCTCAGTGTCACTGGGAAGATGCGAACACAACGATGGACAGGGTATAGGGATTTTAGCTATGAAGATCCCCACCGCTATCACCAATTGCGAGGAGGTGCTTGTGTGTTGCTGAGGTTGGCAACGGCAGACCCTAATAATGGAGGTATTTTACCTCAGGCACTTTTTAATCTCACCACTGCACCAATTGTACAGATGTGGATGTTATGGAGGGAATTTACCTCAGGCCTCAATTGTGTAGAGGAGTATATTATGGAGGAGGCCAATTATTATTTGTAAATTAAGGTAACTGCCACCAACGTGAGGTATTTGAGGTACCACCGATGAGATCTGGCTCTACAGATGCAGATTAGTTGAGATGAGACGGTTTTCAACAAAAGATAACAAGTTTATTGTGTACCAAGCTTATGGTTGTAGGCTGTTAAATAACTTATGGAACTTTGAATATCACGTGGTTTATAATACAGTCCACTCTTCCAGATAACACAGCTTGTGGCTAACTTTCACTGAGGTGAAGCTCTCTAGTGAACAATGTTTCACTACTATAAATAGCCTTTCAATTTGATCTTCCCTCAATCAAATCTCTGATCTCTAGCTCTTCCTTAACTAGGGATCTTAACTAGGCTTCCTTTAGTTTTCTTTGACTAAAGAATCTGGCCAGGTTTCTTTCTTCAGCCCTCCTAGACTGAAAACACCAGCCACTCACACACGCAAGCCTCTCTCTCAGGATTTTCCAAGCCTCTCTCTCCTGCTTTTTTAAAAATGCACATAACTTTTCCTGCTTGGCTCCGCCCACTTCTCCCTCTCATGAGCTAGCCAGCCTCGTCTCCTTGGCAACGCTCACTGTGGATTCAAACCAGATGACTCCAGTTTTAGCTACTGTTACAAACACAAATACATACTCTAACAGTTAAACACAAACATAATAACAATGACTTCTGCACAGTCACCTTAGATCAAACATTAACATTTAGGAAATACTGCATGAACACCAAGCACAAAGCAGCTGCACAAAATAAAATCCTGTGGAAACTTACTGGCAACGCATAGGGAGCAAAAAGGGAGCCCCCAGTGGCACAGTAGGTTAAACCGCTGAGCTGATGAGCTGATGAGCTTGTTGACTGAAAGGTCGCAGGTTCAAATCCAGGGAGCGGCATGAGTTTCTGCTGTCAGCCCCAGCTTCTGTCAACCTAGCAGTTTAAAAGCAACCAAATGTGAGAAGACCAATAGGTACCACTCCAGTGGGAAGGTAACGGTGCTCTATGCAGTCATGCCAGCCACATGATCTTGGAGGTGTCTACAGCCAGTGAGCTGTTAGGAATTGTGGGAGTTGAAATCCAAAACACCTGGAAGGCCAAAGCTTGCCCGTGCCTGCAGTAGAAGGAAATTTTTGAGAGCACTACCTCAGTCAGCCTGGAAGGGAGCACCCTCCAAAAACACCCTCTTTCAAGTCATGTATGCCTATGATGGTGGTGGGACTGAATAAAGAATGGAGATTTCAGAGACTATGCTGGCTTTCTTTTCAAACAAAAATGAAAATCAACATCATAATCTTCCCTGCTCCCACAAGTAAGCTCTTCAAGGAAGTTGTTTACATTCTTATTTAGTTGAGTTGAATTGGTACTCTGGATTTACACTTCCCAAAATAGGCCTCAAACTATATGTCTTATTGTTGTTTCTGATTTTTTAAATTTTATTTTAATGTGGCCCTGTAGAAATGATCAAATAGCGTACAGCTAGCTGCCTCTGTAATAGAGACTGAGAAAAGCTGTTACTTGTTTTTACACAGTTCGCTCAGATAATTGTTTAGTACATAGAATATGGATGAAAAATTGTCAATGTCCTTCAACTTTCACAAAATGTTCATATTAAAGTATTATTTTCTGTTTAATGTAGACATTATGATATGAATATCAAAATTTATCTAGCCACACACCCCTTTGCAATGGATTCATTGGAAGACTATGTCAGTTGAAATAATTTAGTAGTTCTACCTAGAAAAAAAACGCCTCAACCACCAAACTTTCTAACATGAAAATGCTACAGAGAACTCTTAAGTTGTGATTGAATTCCTTGGTATGCCAAAAAGAGATAGGGGGAAATAACAGTAAGTATTTTCTTCTATTCATGGCTTGTGAGACTATTAGCATAAGCATTTATATATTTAGTCTACTGACATTTGGAAGAAGCTGTAGGCAGCAATGTCTTTTCCTTTTCAAATAAATACATCCGAATCAAACTTTGAAAAAAGTACACAGACACTTTAATCTGTGGGGAAATCCCTTACAACCCAAATCCATAGTTCAATTTGTAGAAGTCCTTAAAGTCAGGGTTTGTCAGATGAGTATTCTTAATCTCGTCAACTTCATCTCTTTCCTATATCCCAAAATATGGAAATAGCCTAGTCAGACATCCCCATTTGCATATTTAACTGTTGCAAATTTGATTATTTGTGGATGTATTATGTTCCCTCTAGGGATCTTTAGGTCCAGTGGAAATTGACCAAAGTGTGATTCTGGAGGACTTAGAGAATCTTAAAGAGAACATTTCTCTAGGCATGTGTAAGTCCTCCGGCATAATTCTGTATCCAATGTCTGGCAAATGATGACCATAGAGACATGTTGGAGAAGCTAGAGATTCATAGAGGTGATCCCCCTGGCTAGAACAAATATCACTTTATAACATTCATATTTTTTTCACTTGAATTGGGGTTTTGCACCTTTTACCCCCATAAAAGTGGCCTACTATATTTCTCAGTACTAGTTGGTGACATCTGTGGCTGTAGGCTAGTGACTGTGATCTAGATTTTAGCTTGAGTGTTAAAAGAGCTCACCAAAATGTTGACACATACTTAAGATAGGCTCAACCCTTCAGATGTTTTGAATTTCATCTCCCATAATTTCTAATAGCTAAAGCTGGTTGGGATTTCTGGGAACTGAACACCAAAACACCTGGAGGAGCACAGTTGGAGAAACACTGTCTTACGATCTCATCACATTGAGAGGGGAGAGCATGCGTGACCGTCCATTTACCAGTAGACAATCACCCATCTAATATTGTCAGCAGTCAAGTTTCAAATTCTGCCTCCCTAACTTAAGATCTGGAAACTTAAGAGGTGGCAATACATTCATCACAAGGTCAGTGTTACTTTTTTAAACCATTGCTTTCCATGGGATCCTAGTGATTTGCATCAAACCCCAGAGGATACAAGGGACTGCTGATGGTTGAGCAATGAAATGGGATGGGAAACTTTGATGGTTCCCATTACACCTGTTTTTCAGTTTTAAAATGTGAGTAAAGTCTGATAAGAGGTAGGAGCTCTGAACATGATTTCTGGCCCATGTTCAGAGTTGCCTCTTTCCAGGACATTTCTGGCTCTTTTCAACCCTGGAACATGTGATAAGCTCTGTGCCTCTCCATGCTAGAAAATTTCTACGCTGGAGAAATTTCTCAATGTGATAAGGTTGATTGATGGAGTTCCCTCCTTTCAGGACACTTCTGCTTCTTTTCAACCATGGAGGACTACGCATGACAGCCAGAAGTAGTTTAACTCATGTGATGAGCTCAGTGCCTCCAAGATAGTACCCAAATATATGGAGCGCTCTAATGCTTTCCCCCCACTTTGGATTAAAATGTTGTTTTTTTCATACTGTCTTAATCACCTTATATTTCAGATGGCCAACTTATTTTTTTTAAATGTGATGCCTGTTGTAAGTATATATGACAGTAGCATATCAATGTGTTACATGTTGATTTATTTCTTCATTTAAAAATGCAAAATAAAGTATGACTCCTATATCTGTTGAGAATGCATTCTTAGACTTCATGTGAATACACAAACCATATTTACTACTTACTTAGGTGATACCTCGTAGCCCAAGGATGGTGGTCCCCCACATCTGGTGTCTCGGCGGTGGGTTCATAAGCGGCTGTGGAACCTTATGCTTGATCTGCATATTCTCCAACAGTAAGAAAATCAGCTTCCAGGTGGAAGGCAGTCCTGGTCAGGGTTGGCTTGATGCGCCTTCCTCTTGGCACGTTTCTCCCTTTGGACAACGTGGCCAGTCCAATGGAGTTGATGGTGTAGGCCAGTGGTTCTCAGCCTGGGGTCCCCAGATGTTTTTGGCCTCCAACTCCCAGAAATCCTAACAGCTGGTAAACTGGCTAGGATTTCTGGGAGATGTAGGCCAAAAACATCTGGGGAGCCAGGTTGAGAACCACTGGTGTAGGCACATTGCTTCAATGCTGGTCGCCCAATTGAAATAAATAAATTCCAGTCCAGAACACCATGAATAAAGGAAACCATAGGTACTGGTTTCATGGATACGGAGACCATAGTATAACCAGAAATGGCCCGAGATCCCTCAGGAAATTCTCATTATCACTAAAAAAATAATGTTTCAGTAGTAATGAGGAAAGAAGGAAGTAACAGATGTATCAAATGTCACATTCGTTTGAAAATATAACATTACCTTTTTGTTACCTGACAAATAATGTGTTACAGGTAACACCATCACTCACTGAATCTGGCCTGACTCTCCTCAGTATGTTTTCATGAGAGGATACCATCAGCAGGAAATAAATGAAGCTGATTAATAAAATGAATAGTCATGCATATCTCAGTTGTGTTGCCTGAAATTCTTTTAATGAGAGATACCAGGAGTTGAACCTGGAAACTTTTACTTGCAGAGCATGAACTTCTTTCATCCAATGTCATATCCAAGCCCCAAATCTTGCAGGGTAAAGCGGGCAATTGGGAACTAAGTTCTTTATATACTGTGATAACATGAAAGCCCTAAGGTTCTTCCTTGCAGACAAACAGCCTTGTCTTGAATAAAAGCAAACTTTCTCACCTAAGGAGAGAATGTCAGTTAAATCACAAGAAACTCATTCACACTCAGTAGAATGTGGCTTACTGCCAAGAAGGGACTCAGGTTCGGATGGTGCTATTTATTGGCATCTTTATCCTTTTCCTCCAACTCTGCAGATACATGCAAATTAGCCCTTATGGAAGTGTATGTGTTTTTCCATTCTCTGTTTATCTAATCTGGAGCAGTGTTAACATACCCCTTTGGCATGAGAGTATACATGCTAATAGGCTGGCAGGCTGTCTGATTAGTCAAGGAAGTTGTTCCTTCAAGTTGAAATCCATAGTCTGAAATGAGCCAGTCTCCTCTTCCTTTCAGCTGCTCATTTGAGTGGCAGCATATACTTTGTTTCAATTGCTCCTTTAAGATGAAAAATAGGACTTTAGCCTCACAACAACTAAAATGTTCAGCTGGAGTTGGAAAATGGCTCAAACTGAAATTCACATACATGTACATGAGCTCTCTCTTTGACACATACATATAATGTGAGAATGGTCAAAATTTGGGACCCTTTTGATATGTCTTTAAGTGATATGCTCATGCTAAAATTTGGAATTTCATGGGGTATTTCAATTCCTCTTCCACAGAGTTCCTGTGCCTCCCCAAGGTACGTATCCCAGGACACATATCGGTGGGACACCAACGACATTTAGTATAGAGCACAGATGCTGTGTGTATATAGTGGGAAGGGGTGCTAGAACTCAAGATAGCTTACAAAAACTTGCTAATCTATGGAATCTCAGAGCTGGCCAAATCATTTTGCTCTCTGGAGGAAGTCACAGGATAATACCATTCTCTTCTATATCAAGCAAGAAGCTAGCTAAAAGAGCAACCGAATCCTACTTCAATCAGCCATTAAGGAAGATACACTAAGGAAGATACAAGAATTCTTTGTGAAGCACTCAAGAGCAATAGAAGGAAGGGCTCATGCAGGCACCCCATATACCTCCAAGCTGCCTTAGTTGTAATTGTTCTGAATAGAGCTTTTGTTGAGGGAATATAAAATAGTAAAGAGTAGAGACATCAGACTGGCAACAAAGATCCGCCTAGTCAAAGTCATGGTATTCCCTGTAATAACCTACGGATGTGAGAGCTGGACCTTAGGGAAGGCTGAGTGAAGGAAGATAGATGCTTTTGAACTGTGGTGTTGGAGGAAAGTTCTGAGAGTGCCTTGGAACGCGAGAAGATCCAACCAGTCCATCCTCCAGTAAATAAACCCCGGCTGCTCATTGGAGGGAAGGATACTAGAGACAAAGTTGAAGTACTTTGGCCACATGATGAGGAGACAGCAAAGACTAGAGAAGACAATTATGCTGGGGAAAGTGGAAGGCAAAAGGAAGAGGGGCCGACCAAGGGCAAGATGGATGGATGGTATCCTTGAAGTGACTGGACTGACCTTGAAGGAGCTGGGGGTGGTGATGGCCGACAGGGAGCTCTGGCGTGGGCTGGTCCATGAGGTCACGAAGAGTCGGAGACGACTGAACGAATGAACAACAACAACACATATATGAATGAAAAAAATGATTACACTTGCTGTGAGGGAGATACCAAAATTAGACTTGTCAACATCTTATCTCTGTTCAGTTGAGACTGCAGATGGAAGTCAACTGAGTCACGATCAGGGCTGAGCCACATTTGAGGGTAGTAGTAGTTTCTTTCATTCTCTCCTATTCAGTCTTGGTGGATCCCTGCAGTAAGCTAACCAGGTTGATTTTTAGTGGGCATCTTTTACAGCAGTGACTCCCAAAGTGGTGTTACCACCCTGTGGTGGGCAGTGCAGCGATCCAGGGGGGGCGGCAATGGCCACAGGTGCATTTGGGGGGTGATGAATAACTGTAAGGGGACAGTGAAAGCATAAAAGAAAGAAGAGAGGATTTAGAAAAATTAATTTCCAGGGGGTAGGCCAAATAAGTTTGGAAACCACTGTTTTATAGGATCAATAGGGAAATTGGGTGCAAAACAATTGTGTTCTTAATCAATCTGATCTATTTTGAGCTGTCATTGGAAGGGAATGATCTAGGTGGGGGTGTTGTGTAGGGCTGTGCACACATCTGTTTTTCAAAACAGGCTCCAGATGATTTGGCATTTTTGGCTACCAGATCAGCCATAACGACATGAGCTACCAGATCAGCCATAAATATATGGTGGTGTGGCTGTAGTATGGGAGCTGTGGCATCAAGTGGCCAGGATTTCAGGAGAGCGAAAGCCAGAGGAAGAGGAAAAGGTATTACTGAATCTCTATCAGATTCTCCCAAATTTAAGAATTTCCTTAAAGTCAGCGGATGACCAAAACGTTCTGAAACTTGGAGGGGGGTAGCATTGAGCAATGTGTCCTTCAAGTGTTGCCATGATGTAACACTTGGAAATTATGGAAAGGGGAGCCTCAGATGTTCCCCCATTGCTGCCAATGGGTCAAATCTTCCCAGTGAGAAAATGGATCTTCTGGCAATTGGATCAAAAAAATTGCATTTTTGCCCTCCCAAATTTGGGAAACTCTAAAAAAACAAAAGGGGAGCAAAAATATTGGGACACCAAAAATGGCATGTGGTTTACCCGATTTGCACACCCATTGTGTTGTGGTTTCCTGGGGCAACAAAATGGAATCCCAAAGCTTTGGCCAATAAGTTACACTTTCTCCTTCTCTGATTTATTCTACACATCAAAATCATGATGGGATTTAGAACCTTTCTTCTCCCAGGAACTTTGCCTACCACTGCTACCATCACTACACTCAATGAGAGACTAGAGTATTTGGTATAAGAATAATCGCAGTTGGGTACAGTGGTTTTGTATAGTCATAATATGATAACATTACCAAGAGCCCACCTAGACCGAGATGTTTTTGGGGATTAGACTTAGTCCTTCATAAGTCCTGCACAACGGAGTTTGTAAATAAAAAAAATAATCTGGTAGAAGGTTTTAATTTGTAGGGGTAACCATATTTAAATTCATACTCCATGGCAGGCATCTTGGTGCAGCAGGGAAATAAAAGACTTTTGTGATCCTTTCCTATAACTATTGACAAGAGTCAGAAAAGTCAACCATTAATAAATCAGAACAGAAGACTGGAAATTAAATGTCTGAAGCCTTTAGTTCTGTGTAATCCACTATAATTTGGATGAGATGTTATTAATAAATAGAGTAAATATTCATCTAAGTATGTTAAAGGGAAGGATAATCATTTGTCATCTCCCTGGAGATTTGCCTTGGCTCACTATACTTTGAAAGCATTAGAATAATATTCATCCAGCTTTTTTATTTATATCAACTGAATGTCTAATGGATGTTAAAGTTTATTTGCTTGGGAGCCTCTGTGATTGTATGGTTTAATCGAAAGGAGGAAACCTCAAGGATGCTACTTTGCTGACAAAAATAAACAACCAAGACGTGTTTTTTTAGAAGAATAGCATCTCATTAAGATGCCGAATTCCCTCTTTTCATCCAAATCAAACGAGAAACTTCATTTATAAAGAGCAGCCACTTCTCTTTGCTAATGCAATTGGGCCCAGAAAGCATGTCTTTCTGGGTCACTAATGAAATTCAGTTCATCTGTCAAGGAGTTGTATTGCCTTGGAAAGAATCCATAGTCTTATGAAGGTTTAGCCAAAATAAAGGATGGGAGTTGCGCAGTCCTCCAGATCTTTTGGACTGTAACTCCCAACAGCATAAGTCACCAAAGCCCATGGGGAGAAATGTTTTGAGTTGCTGCCTAACAGCATCTGGATGGCTGTAGAATTCCCATCCATGGCCTAGATCCAATCATTAGGAAGAACCAAAGTACATCAAGAATCCTGTATACTGCTATTTTTGCTTATACATTTGGATGTTCCTTGTTTATGAACATCCTTGCTGTGATAAAATCACAAACCATATTGAAGTTCTTTTCACCCTTTAATTTTTGAACTACATATAGTATAGATGGAATCCCCTGCATAAGAGTAAAATGCTAATACAATGTAAAAACCTACCTTGCTCTCATGACTGCATCTCTAATAGGATGGTGGTTAAATCACTAAGCTGCTGAACTTGCTGACAGAAGGGTTGCCGGTTCAAATCCAGGGCGTGGGGTGAGGTCCCGCTGTTAGCCCCAGCTTCTACTAACCTGGCAGTTTGAAAACATGTAAATGTGAGATAAATAGGTACTGCTCTGGCGGGAAGGTAATGGCACTCCATGCAGTCATGCCAGCCACATGACCCAGGGGTGTCTATGGACAATGCTGGCTCCTTGTTTTAGAAATGGAAATGAGCACCATCCCCCAAAGTCAGAGACAACTAGACTTAATGTCAAGGTGAAATCTTTACTTTAATAGTAGTATGGGTTCTGTGAATGTGATTCCTGTCTTATGGTTTCTCAAAAGAACTAGAGGCTTCTGAAAAGCTTGGTGCACCAATCATATAAAGAATTAATCATTTATCTTTTAGCCAATGAATTGCTTAATTAAATGTAAAAGAATGATCAAACTCTCCATTGAGAAGACTCATTGTGATATGGAGAGAAAGACTATCGACCTCATCAGATGAGGGCGAAATTGGTGGTATGCGTTCGTTTGCCTTTTCCTTTGCAACAGAGCCCATTGGCCCCCATCCCATGATGCACTGCAACTTCTGGTGGGGCTTCATTGTAAAGGAGAAGGCAAACCAGTACATGCTCTCATGGTGGCAACACAGGAGGCTTCTCATGTTGCTTTGGATCAATGGGGGGAAGAAGAGTGGTGGATGCTTTCCCCCGTGGGATGGGGACATGGCTGAGTCAGGTGATGCGGAGTGTGGGGCAATGGATAATCCATACCCTTGGATGGGCACTGCTGGAATCACCAGGATAACTGGCGATTCTGCTGGCATGTGTGAAGAGGTCCTATATCTTCCTATATTAACCTGATCAAACTTTAAGATCCTCAGGAGAGGACTTTCTGTGTATCCCAGAAGTTTCACAGGTACAGTTGGTGAAGATATGGGATGGAGCAGGCACAGGTAAACTTCAACCCTCCAGGTGTTTAGGACTTCAACTCTCACAATTCCTAACAGCCTACCAGTGGCACAATGGGTTAAACCCTTGTGCTGGCAGGACTGAAAACTGAAAGGTAGGAGGTTCAAATGTGGGGAGAGTGTGGACGAGCTTCCTCTGTCAGATCCAGCTCCCCATGTGGAGACACGAGAGAAGCCTCCCACGAGGATGGGCAATGTCTTTGCAGACAATCAATTCTCTCACACCAGAAATGGCTTGCAGTTTCTCAAGTCACTCCTAACATGAAAAAACCCAGCAACCAAATACTTTTTTTATTTAAATGAGCCTTCAGGCTTGAACTGAATGTCATAGAAGTACATAATCTTAATTTTATGTCTTCCATATATTTTTAACTGTTCTAATTTTTTTTTTGGTGAAGATATGGGATGTTTTTAAACTTTCCTACCATATATAGTATTTACTGGGGGGAAAGTGGGGTTAAAAGAATAAAATAAAGGGACAACATAGGGAGCAATAAAGTTATTGGAAACAGAAAAAAAATCAACTATCTTGTTCATTTCTAAAGCTCCACAAAGACATCCATCCATTCACTGATGGCAGCATCAAACCAAACTTGTACCTTTATTGATGTCTGAGAGAAATGGAAGAGCACTTCTTGATGTCTTGGAGACACTTGACAAATAGTTGAATCTAGCACTGCTTTTTAAGCACAACACAGCAGAGATGAATCTTTATTTCCCCCTTTCCATCTCAAAACTTAGGAAGATGCCAAGATACTTCTATCCCTTGGTCACCCTGGTATTTTTAAGACATGAAAAAAGACACACCATCAAGAAGGGAGGCTGTGGTAAAGCTATGCAAAGCTGGCCAAAATGTGTTGACGCCTACTACTTTTCCTATTTACATACAAGATTACTCTTAATTGACAATCTTACCTTCATGCACTAATATGATTACTCTTTTCATTGATTCATCTTCAGATTGCAAACCTGTTAATCAAGACTCTAGCACTGAAGCTTCAAAGTGTTCCTTTAACAGCAAATAAAACAATCTCACCAGAGAACTGGTAAGCTGCAGGCAGAGATGCAGAAGGAACTATTGTAGAAACATTTGCCAGTTAACACAATCTGTTAAACTTTGTTGTTCATGGGAGTGGTCATTAATATGCTTGACTACATTAGGGTACCAACTATTTATTATTTATTTAAAACGTTTGTATCCCGATCTTCTCTACCTCCATAGAGGGACTCAGACCAGCTAACAGCAAATATTCAATGCTCACAAACAAACCTTAAAACATCATATATAAACAATAAGTTAAAAATACATATCAGATAAAAAGCATAATAAAACATTTGCCGGGATAAAAACAACATCCAACTCAGTCCGCACATTGTGGTCAATACCTTAGTCCATTACCAGTCTCAGCCATCACTCCGCAAATGCCTTGTTCCACAACCAAGACTTTACTTGCTTTCTAAAGGTCAGGAGGGAGGGGGCAGATCTAATTTCATTTGAGAGAGAGTTCCATAGCCAGGGAGCCACCACAGAAAACGCCCTGTCTCTTGTCCCCACCAAACGCTACTGAAAGTGGTGGGACCGAGAGCAGGGCCTCTACAGAAGATCTTAATGCCCTTGATGGTTTGTAGGGGTGAATACGTTCGGACAGGTAAACTAGGCCGGAACTGTAAAGGGTTCTAACCAAGGAATATTCTGCCATAGATGTTCAGGATGAAAATTGCATGCTCCATACAAAAAAGAAAAGCTCCTCCAAAGACACTGCCTGCTTGATCTGGAGTGGAAAGGGCAGTGGCCAGGACCTACATCAGTCTCTTTCTGCTAATTGAATATTCCTTTTTAACCTCCAGATTACAACTCATTCTGAAGAAGAGCCACAAAGAAAGAGAATATTTGACTAAGGGCAACCCCAACCCTATAAAAGGTCTGCTCACAGGAAAGGTATATATTTCAGTCAATATCGTCTTTTTTTGTAGAGGAGATTTAAAATACAGAAAAGGACTCAAAGGAAAACCAGTATCCATGTATAATCTCCTGGTAAAAGGGCTGCAAAGTGAATTCTTCATATATTGTCGAATTCTTCTTTCTAATGAATGTTGAACCCTTCTTTAAGAAAAACTCATTTGTTCCATGCTGTTTATATGAAGAGGCTTTGAAACCCATTATTTACAGTTTTGTTCCTTTGCATTTAGCAAAATCAATCCCAATGTATATACAATGAATAGAACCATTGTAGGTATTAAAAGCTCAATGCTTGGTGAATAGAGGGTTTGAAAATTACCTTTTGTTATAGCATCCAGTAGGTATGAGCAAAACATAATACGGCTATTACCGAGATCACCTGTGGTTTCACAATGACTTAACAGCATCCTTTGGAGCAAGAGGATGAATTAATAGTTTCCCTAGAGGGCTGTTTGGTAAAAATCCACAAGCCACATACACTGCATCTCCTTGTTGAACAATATGGAGTATTGTGATATATTGTCTATGAGGAATCAAATATTGTATGTACTTTCATAAACAATTTTTGTGCTATTTCCCTTGGGATGATTGCATGTCCATAGTTGGTTTTCACTGAGCATCATGGGAACAAAGATTGGAGAGAAATCCAGTATTTTGCTGCTTACTAGGCCTGGGCGTCCTCTAGTCGAAACAAAATGCTATACTAGAGGAACTCTTGGCGAATGCCACATTCCACAAGGCTTCCTGGTCCTGGATTACAACTGAGTATAGTATGGGTTGTTGCAGGGGTTTTTTTTTCGGGCTCTATGGCCATGTTCTAGAGGCATTTCTCCTGACGTTTCGCCTGCATCTATGGCAAGCATCCTCAGACATAGTGAGGTCTGTTGGAACTAAAAAGGGTTTATATATCTGTAGAATGACCAGGGTGAGACAAAGGACTCTTGTCTGCTGGAGCTAAGTGTAAGATGCTTGCCATAGATGCAGGCGAAACGTCATGAGAGAATGCCTCTAGACCATGGCCATACAGCCCAAAAAAACCTACAACAACCACAAGGCTTCCTGGTCCTGGATTACAACTGAGTATAGTTTGCTGCTGACCTGGATAAGTAGCATCTAAGTCAGAGGCGGGCAAGTCCTGGATTAATCTTCTACTTTGGGATCTTCCTGGATCATAACACTACCCTCTTAGAAAAATGCTAAACTGAATTCTCCCAGTTTTATTTAAAATATATATTGTGTGTGAGGAAAAAACAACACAAGGACTGTGCTCTCTTTTAAAAGGAAAACATAGCTCCTGGAGGGTACTATGAGTAGCAATTCCTTTTTGTAGGTATTGGGTGGAAATCCAAGCTGGGACCCCAAGATTTTTTAAAAAATTAACTGAGGCTTCCTATGTCCTACTTGCTATTATGCGTCTCAGTCATTTCTGACTTATGGAGATCCTAAGTTGATTTTATCACAGGATTTTGTTTAGTTTTGTTTTTTGCAATATTTGAGTCAGTCATATCAAATCCACTGTGGCCTCTGTAGTTTACAGGGTACTAATGTCCATTCTAAGGATTCAAAAGACTAAAAGCAATACATCTCAGAGTCATCTATATTCCATCCCACCCTTTATGAAGTTTTGAGAACTTGGGTTTTATTCTCCCTACATTAAATATCCATGATTTTATATGCATTTTTCTCTTTTCTGTCTCTCTCATTCTACACACACACACACACACCACACACAGAATGAAACAATGAGAAAACAACCAAACAGTGGTGGTGAGGGGAGTGGGAAATAGAAAAAAGGGGAAGGAGAAAAGAGGGGAAGGGGGTGACATGCTGTGACGGGTTGTGTGGAAAGGCCAAGGTTCCAGGAAGGGAAAAAGAGAGCAAATAGGGGGAAAAGGAACATGTCAATCAGAGGAAGGACAAAGAATGGGAAAAGGGACTAAAAAAAAATAAAGCAAAAGAAAAATAGGACGTCACATATACACGCTGGTGGGAATGTGTGTGTGAGAATGGATTTTTGAGAAGAGAAAACAAACACAACTATAAACTGCACCAGACATACGAAAGAGAAAAAAAAGTTACAAAAGTAAACAAACAAAATAAAAAAATACATTAGGAAAATAATTAAAAATTACGAAATAATTACGAAATAAATTGAAAAAAATTGTTTCGAATCTAATTTACTCCTCACACTATTCCTGCATGGCTCAATATTGGATCGTAAGCTAATTTAAATACGAATTAATAACAAATTACGAAATTAATGAACGAAACCGCCCAAGCCTAATACACACACACACACACGCAAAAACATAGACACACACACTCAACTATTTGAAAATTAACAAGATGCAGATAGGTCAATGTGATGTGTTGCTGTTCACAGATGAACTTTCCCCAACCTTTCAAACATAGTGAAATGCCTCAATGGTGCCTTATATACTTCAATAGAGATTATGACAGGCTCAGAATATCAAGAAGAGGGCAAGCTTATGATTTTTATAATTTCCCCATGGCTTTGAAGAGCCCAAGATAGACAGCAAAATCCTTCCTATTTTTTTCCAGGGGCTGGGTACATGTTTATCGCAGCATGCAGAGAGTTTGGCATGACAGTCTTGACAGGTAAATAATTTTCTGTCTGTGCCAATATGAAAACTCTAATTACTACAGCAATAGCTCAAAAAAGTCCCAACAGGTTTTCGTCTTGAGTAAATAAATAAAAATAAGAGTTGTCATTCCACACTCCAGTATCTTGGATAAAGAAAGTGAGGAAAGGGGAGATTAATCTAACTAGTTTTATGGTTTCTTAGACAGACTAGAAATTGAATTTAGAAAAAGAGAGAAGGGAAGAGAAATTAATTACATACTGTTCATTCTTTTCTTTTCACACCAATGTGGGTCAAGTGAAATTATGTTATGAAGTGATATGGTAGACTCATTTTTCCACACAAGTTCATTTTTGGAAGATAAATTTCTTTGTACCAAATACAGGCAGGAGCAGAGTGAGGCAACTACTTCAGGTGGAAGACAGGAGTTTGTAGCAATGGTATCCCCATAATCATTCTTCCTGATTCCTTTGGCATATTTTTTTGTTGGGGGAAAAACCAAATGTGTCAAATTACTGTTCTGCACAACTTTAGGTAGCCTACATCTCTGGTGCAATTGAGGATAATAACCCATTTTGACTTTTGGAATATGTAAATTCAGATTCCAGTTCAGTCAATCTCAATTGTTTTGAGTCCTGAGGAATGCCAAAAAGGATGGAACTTTTTTTGTCTCATTGTTTCAGTCATGACATGGTGTGAAGCTGTGTAGCCTTCCCAGAAAACTGCATTGCTTTGCTTAAAGAACACAGCTTCTCCTTTGAACTAAACGTACTTCCCTAAAAACTGCATTTTAGCATAGAATTGTTCAACATTCAAATTGTGGCATTTGTGCAAAAACACTGTTTCTTGCTGGATTTTTTAAACAAACCCCAATCTTGAACAATAAAAATCTTGTACAACAAACAGTTTTGCACCGCAGCAAAAATAAGCACGCAGTTTAGTTGTGCAAGATTGCTGTTTCCTATAGTGGAATTCTGTTGTACATCTAGCCCAGAAATGGCATTGTCATTGCTATTGACACTCACCCACCAGCAGTCCATCCATGATTTCAAAAAAGAGAGAGAAGCATGGCTCTAGAAAATATTATTCTTGGTTAAAAGAAAGTACATTCCTAACATTTATCAACAAAACTTGGAGAACTTGGAAGGGACCTGCTAGATACTTGTGTTTTTGTTGAAATAGCAAGTGCTGCTACAGGCAGATCTATTTTATAGACAAATCCATGGTAATGAGAAATGGACCTTGAAACCTCCTTGTTACTCTTCTCAGACGTAACAACATGTGTTACATTTCTCAGTGCCCAAACACTATTTCTATTTCTTCTCAATTGCATATTGGGTTATGAAACCTTTTATCTTCCAGCACAAGAAATAATTTGTGGATTTGTGCGCAATATACGTAGAGTTTGTACAGACTGTTCTAATGTATACTTTTTCAAAAGTATATTACCTACTGATGGTAAACTTCTTTGATGTATACTCATTTATGTTCAGGATGTATCAATATGTACACATTTTTTTTCAGGATTTAGCAATATGCACTGTTTGGGAGGATCAGGTTTCATTGTGTGGGTAATCAGACTACCATGCTTGAAACTGATTTAAAACCAGGAAGGTGATTACATACCTTTATCATAGAACCTGGCCTCAAACCACTTTTTCACTGTTTTTTTCATTTCCTTGACTGAACTTGGACTTTCCTGAGAATTTTTCAATGTATTGTGTAACCTTTGCTACGTGCTGCAGGGCACATTGCTGTTGGGCATTTTGTGATCACTGCAGCCTCAAGTCAGCTGCATTATATGGTCAGTATAGAAGACCCGTCAATATCTAGAAAGCAATGTGGCAAGGACCATTCATCAGCTTTTGGTTTCTAAATGCACCCTGGAGCACAGAAGAGCAAGGAACATCCATCTTTCTCATACTTCTGAAGCAGACAGTTACTGTGACTCAGTGGCTGGTTACCTCTGATCACAGTGTGTCTACATTATAACAACCTTTCCCAGTGTTCAGACTTTCTGCAATGCCTGCTTAAGGTGTTTTGTTTTTGATCAGGTTCAACCTGAAGAAGCCATGTGCAAGCAATATTTCCTGAAGCCCTCCGGCTATAATGCTTGGATAGACCTTTGGCACTTACTCCTTACCCATAATTGCCTGTCTTACTATCAGAGTCTGGTCTTACATGAAAGAAAGGAAAGTACTCATTCTCTCTCTCTCTCTCTCTCTCTCTCTCTCTCTCACACACACACACACACACACACACACACAGCCTTTGGTACACCTCATACACATTGCTGCCTGGATAGTCGTTCCAGTCTGTATTGGAGGGACATCTACTGGAATGAACGTTCTGTCACAATAGACGAAGCTACTATTCCATGTCCCCCATTTAATTATTCCTCCATTCCCCAAATATCTGGCATTGCAGTAACTTAAAAATTCAGCTGACCATTTAGAAATACAGTATAAGCACTCAAAGAAAAGCAGCAGGGAAAACTACGGAGGAAATGTCAACATAGAAAATATAACCATTACAAGGATGAATGACTTTCAATGTTTCACTCTTTAAAAGGGCATTTATATTTGGGGGAGGGGGGCGGGGGAGGAAGCAATGCCCTCCCAGGTTATAGAGAGAGAAAACAAAGTTCCCAAGCTGCTTATTTGCTTGCTTGCTTTTTATTCAGTACTAGCTGTCCCCGGCCACGTGTTGCTGTGGCCCAATCTACTTAAATGGAAAATAAAGAAAAGAGAAAGAGCAGGTTTCTAATATATTTAATTTCACAATACTTGTGGGTATACAATATTTGTTGTTGTTCCACATATTAAAACATATCAAGATAAACATTAAAATCACACAATCCAACAATTGTAGGCTGTTGCAAATATATCTATTGCACATAATCCCTGATCATTCCTTGTGCTGCTTACTGCCCAAAGGTTTGGTCCCATAGCCAAGTTTTTACTTTTCTTCTGCATGCCAGAAGGGAGGGTGTGGATCTAATATTGTTGAGGAGGGAGTACCATAGATGAGGAGCCACCACTGAGAAGGCCCTGTCTCTTGTCCCCACCAATCACACTTGCAAGGGAGGTGGAACCGAAACAGGGCCTCTCCAAATGATCTTCATCTCTGAGATAGTTCATAGATATGTTCGGACAGGTAAGCTGAGCTGGAACAATTTAGGGATTTATATGCTAAAGCCAGCACTTTGAATTGCGCTTGGTAGCAGACTGGCAGCCAGTGGAGAGGGTGTAACAGGGGGGGGTTGTATGCTCCCTGTGCCCTGCTCCAGTGAGTAATCTGTATTCAATCAGGAATCACAATAAAAACTGAATTATATCACAAGCGACATGGCCCATTATATTTTGCTATGCGATGAGATAGATGAGAGCAAGTGAGAACGACTTTGAGTTAGGGCAAGTAAATTTAACATGAGCATAAATTCACAAGCAGAGCTGGGAAAAATGAAAAAAACCAACAAATGAGGAGATCCTTTCTAGAATACTCTCTGCTTTTGGCACTCTTCTTCAATAATGCTTTCAGAGCAGAAGTTTAATGGGAGTCTGAAAACTATCCAGATTTAGGTTTATGTCTGCTTCCAGTGTTTAGCATTCAATCAAATATATTGCAGGGCATATGCTGCTATAATTTTTTAATGCTGTGGATTCCCTTGAAAAGATGACAATTTTTCCCATAGTGAGAAATTCTTTCCAAATTGCACTGGTACTGGCATAATGGGACTTGAAACAATTATTAACCGCTAAAACAGGTGACTCCACGCTTTTATTATTTAAGACTTAATAATGGATTTTTAAAGAATATATACTCCTTATGCTAATGTGTATCAGTAAGCAATGAAAATCGCAGCCACTTCCAAGATTTTTCTCCCCAAAAGATGAAACTGGCTGGCAGAGGAATTAATTTTACATTGGAGAATATCATTCAGGTCTGACTCAGGTTATATCACCATCTATTGCTTCCAGTCCATATTGTACCCCATCAAACCCTAGCAACAGAGGAACTATCTGCCAGAAATATATAAATGCTGCTCCCTGGAATGCCAGGATTTCACAGAATGTCCTGACCGTTAAAGCAGAATCATAGTGCTATCATTGTTGTAGTTCAGCGTGATGGTAACATTACTACTACTGGTAGAAGGGAGAAGAGGTCCGCGCAGGTGTTAGAAGAGGAACAGCAGCAAAAGCGGATTAGGGAGATAATCATGGGCCCAAGTTATTCTGAGACGTTTGAGGGCTTCTCTGATTGTGAAATGGGGACTGGGGAGGAGAGCAGGGGAGTAAAGTGGGCTACTCACGATCAAGAGTCTGACAAGGAGCTGCAGAGGAAGCGCATCCGGGAAATACTTAGCGCTCCTACAGAGGACGAGGATTTCATGGGGTTTGAAAGGAGTGATGGGTCTGGGAGTGATATGGGAGAGGAGGATGAACTGGATTGGACCCGTGTTCAAGAAATCAGGGACATTTGTAACCAATCCACCTCCAATGATGAATTTGAGAGGTTCACAGGGGATTGGCAACCGAGGAGCACTTGGCAAGACCTATGTCTTGGCAGACGTTGGCAGAGGTGGAGAGATGGGCGCTCGGGTTCAGCTGCGGGGATGGAGGCAGCTGGGAGCAATGAGGAAAGGGTGGAGAGCTCATCATCCTCTGATGAGGAGCTTTAGGATAAAAGTGGGTTTTGGTTGTATGGCTCTTTGCAGAAGGCAAAGTGTCTCTTTTGGGATGTGAATTTTTGTTACTGCCAACTCTCGAGCTTGGGTCCTTAGACTACAGATTCCTGTATTGCTGTGTTCCTGTGTTCCCGTGTTTAGCTTTACTCAACGGCTTGACTACGGACCGATTTGACCAGCGCTTTTGTCTCTTGGACTTTTCTATTGCTAACTTCGTGTTTGGACCTTGCATCGTTGTGGGACTCCATTTTTTCATCTTCTGTGACTGTGTTTTTGAACTGTATGAACTTTGAAGCAGATTGCTGAACTTTTCTGTTAAACCCGGATTAAACAGCAATATAATCCGGGTTATATTTTTGTTGCTGGTATCGCTTCGTTTTTGATGCCAAATTACTGCCTTAGTTCGCTGCACTGAAGTTAAGTGCTTTAAAAAACTCTTTTTGTGTAATAAAGCTGTGTTTGAACCTTCTACCTTGTGTTTGGCTCTACTTAAGGCTTCTGGATCTTGACAACCTTTGTGCAGTATGAACAGGCCCCAGGTCAAGGAGGAGGGAAAACTAATTAACACCTGTCATTTAGCCAAGCTAAATAAATTACCTTGCTGCCTCGTCTCTCAAGACACCGCTCAATGCATTTCTGTGCCTGAGGCAGAAGAACAAATGTCCATTTATTAGCATCTGATAGATAAGACTCAAACAAGAAGAAAAAAATTGATGAGGGAAGTCACCATCCCAAGTCAAGTTTCATAGTACCGAAAACCAAGCAAGTTATATTCTGACATAGTGCAGGAATTCATAGAACATGTCCCACACCATAAAAGGAAAAAAATAATAATTAAATATTTCCTGTTATTATTGTGACATCTTAATTCATCTACTTCATTCTGTCTTATAGTAGGTCCAGCCCTAAATCTCTCTTTTCTCTCCTACCAGGTGTAGTTCCTGTTAAAAGGACAGTGGCATTATTTTGCTGCTTATTTCCTTGTCTGGGTGCAGAAAGAATGCATAACTTAGGCTATGTCATCATGGCAGAAAACCAACAGTTTGATACTACTTTGAGAGTCATGGTTCTATTCTATAGAATTCAGGGATGTTTTGTTTGGGGAGATTAGCATTCTTTAATCCACTTTCCTGACCTGCAATATTATATTAAGTCCTTCATAAAACTGCAATCCACAGTATGCCATAGGATACCATGGACCATGGTATCCTTCTGGCTCATCTTTCAGGAATGGGTCTTGGGGGCACTGCTTTGCAGTGGCTCCATTCCTTCTTGGAAGGTTGTACCCAGTTGGTGAGGTTGGGGGATACCTGCTCGGACCCCTGGCCTTTGACCTGTGGGGTTCTGCACGGTTCCATTCTTTTTCTCCGTGCTATTCAACATCTACATGAAACCACTGGGTGAGGTCATCCGGAGTTTTGGAGTTCGGTGCCATCTCTATGTGGATGACACTCAACTCTATTACTCCTTTCTACCAGATTCCAAGGGAGCCTCTCGGGTCCTTGACCAGTGTGTGACAGCTGTGATGAGCTGGAGAAGGCTAACAGTCTGAAGCTTAATCCTGACAAAACAGAGGTTCTCCTGGCCAGTCATGAGACCAAATGGGATATAGGGTTGGCTACCTGTGGTCGATGGGGTTACACTCCCCCTGAGGACACAGGTCTGCAGTTTGGGGGTCCTTCTGGACTCTGCACTGACATTGGTGCTCAGGTGTCGGCGGTGCCTGTGATGGCCTTTGCACAGTTGAAGCTTGTGTGCCAACTACGCCCATATCTCATGAAGTCTGACCTGGCCATGGTGGCCCATGCCCTAGTTATCTCCAGGCTGGATTACTGTAATGCACTCTATGTGGGGCTGCCCTTGAAGATGGCACGGAAATTGCAGCTCGTCCAAAGATAGGCAGCCAGGTTGTTAACGGGAGCTAGTTACAGGAAGCGGTCAACCCCCCTGTTTAAGCAGCTCCACTGGCTACCAATTACTTTCCTGGCCCAATTTGGCAAAATGCCGAGCTCCACTGCAGATTGAGATAATAATAATAATAATAATAATAATAATAATAATAATAATATTCTTTATTTCTACCCCGCCACCATCTCCCCAATGGGGACTAGGTGCGGCTTACATGGGGCCAAGCCCAGATACTGCTGTAGGATTGTACAACATCCCTCACTGTCATTCCAACCACGAATTCCCAACAGACTGGTTGATGACTACATTTGCTAGGTTTATATGTTCTCTCTTTGATGATTTGTCTTATTTTTAATAACACCTTTAATGATCTTAACACATGGGGGATTCCCTCCATGCTATTTTGCCAGCAGGCATGGTGAAAGGCAGGCTTAAGGGGTGACTTTTGTCACCCCGTGTGCTGCTTCAGTGTGGCAGCGCTTTCCCTATCATACAGAGGAAGCATTGCCTAAAAAGCCTCTTGTATTGTGGGCAAAGTGTCCGGTGAAGTTTGCACACCAGTTGGAGCAGAGCCACAGCCGGAAGTCACATAATGTTGTGTGATGGCAGCCATGGGCTTTGTCCCCAAAGAAGGCTCTAAGATTAACTTATTTTCATTAATGTGATGAGATCAGTAATCTTAACCACTCATGCCCTTTTGCTTCTAAAGAAGAAGAAAAACCTTTGCCTTTGGCATAACAGTATTTTGGTTTTGTTTAATTTGTTTTGGCAGAGAAAGAAAAGTTTGGGGGATTTGAAGTGTGAAAGGCCGCACAACAGTTTATAGATTTGTTCTTTCAACCCTAGGAATTTGATGCTAAAAAAGCCTGACTTTGAGTTTCCACATATTCAGTCACATTAGTGTCCCTTTTTTCTTCTCTGAGGGTTCTTCATCTTTAACATCTATAGTACAATATGGTTCCTTTCATAGCAAAAAATACCTAAATCAAAGGAATGTGGTTCATACAGATGGTGGTGTCTTCCATTTCAAATTGGTTTTCAAGAATACATTGCACTCTACTTTTTAAAAAAATGGAAGAGAAAACTTGAGATTTGCTTTTGTTTTAGCTATATATAGAAGAAAATGAAAAACACATATTTCCCCATCCCTGGTTGTAGTCTGAAATATCTGCAAGATCAAAGGATTTTCCATACATTAAGATGAACACCCAAAAAGAGCTAAAACCAATCTGAAGAAAGAATGTAGCATTGTATCCCAAGATAAATCTGGCATCAAAAGAGAACTTAGTACAGGTAAATCTATAGTTCAGTTTTGATTCCCCGTTCTTATCCAAAATGTCTCATTTCTATTCTGAAATGTGCCATACTTTGAATCTGGATACAAATCATACTTAAATAAACAAATGTCATGCATCTCAAAAATCTGAGTCTTTCCTTAATCCAGCAGTCTGAATTCTGACCTTTTAAATCTTTTCACACATACTATAAATTGAATTTTCATGGCATGTTCTCTTCATTCTCAGAAAGAACGTGCACATATACACATGAATAAGAGTCAAACCATTCAAATTCCTGTATTATAACTCTTGTCTCTATCATTCAAACCATTTCCATTATCAAGTGTGAAACATGCAGAAATTAGAACAAAACAACTGTGGAAACCATTGTTGTTGTTCATTCGTTCAGTCGTCTCCGACTCTTCGTGACCTCATGGACCAGCCCACGCCAGATCTCCCTGTCGGCCGTCACCACCCCCAGCTCCTTCAAGGTCAGTCCAGTTACTTCAAGGATGCCATCCATCCATCCATCTTGCCCTTGGTCGGCCCCTTTTCCCTTTTCCTTCCATTTTCCCCAGTATCATTGTCTTCTCTAAGCTTTCCTTTCTTCTCACGATATGGCCAAAGTACTTCAATGGATGGAAGACAATTGATTGCTTAGAGTGAAGAAAAATCCCAATAAGTAGGAATGATATTATTTGTTCAACCTTCTTATTTTCAATGATGGCACCATCAATCTAAATATGAAGAGTACTGCAAAACTTCAGGTAAATGTTTCCCTTGCTGAAATTTTCATTAGTTTTCTAATGTCAGGTATTGGGTTTCTCTAGAGAAGCCATCTGCAAGTTTGAAATGTAGCCACTACTACTGGCATTGCCTGTATGTGCTGATTTAATATAATTGATTTCTTACATTAAATTATATTTACCTTACTATCTATGCCACAATGTCACTATCTATATCCTATTTTTATCTATCTAACTCTATAACTATCTATCTAATATCTATCTCCAACTGGACATGAATTTCTGTGCACTTTGTATTCCTCTGTTTCAGGCATGTATGTTTAAACTGTTATGTTTATTCATATCATGATCTGATCACCATACTCAATATAACCCATATGCATGGGGGTATTGGGGTAACGATACAAAAGGTTTGCTAGGGTAGACCCTCTTTCACTCAGACTCAGCCCCCCCCACCCCCCCCGAAACCCCCCTGAAAAAAATTCAGCCCCCCCCCCCCCCGAAACGAAATCCTGGCTACGGGCCTGCTCTGTTTCCTTCCACACCTTAGGTCCAACTGATCTGCCTAACTGAAAAAACTGCCATTCTGGGGTCGGGCTTGAGCTCCTTCCCCCCTCCCATATCCTTAAAGGCACAGGTATTAAATTCTAACTTCTATTCTCTGGAGGAAGGACAGATACTGGTCAATACATTTCAAAGGGGCTGCCATATTTTGAGAGGCACACACTATTTTTAGGGAGCAATATCAGTACACTGCTCTTTCCAGTAGTTATGCTAATAATGGATGGATTTGTTGTTGTTGTTGTTGTTCATTCATTCATTTCCTACTCTTCATGACCTCATGGACCAGCCCACACCAGAGCTCCCTGTCAGCTGTCACCACCCCCAGCTCCTTCAAGGTCAAACCAGTCACATCTAACATCTACATGATAAAACATTTGGGAATTGTAGTTGCTGGGATTTATATTTGGGAGTTGTAGTTGCTGGAAAATCCTACAACCAAAGAGAATTCTGAACCCCGCCAACGATGGAATTGAATCAAACTTGACACACAGAATTCCCATGACCAAGAGAAAATACGGGAAGGGTTTGGTGTGCATTTAGCTTGAGTTTTGGAGTTGTGGTTCACCTACATTGAGAGAGCAATGTTGACTCAAACAATGATGGATCTGGACCAAACTTGGCATGAATACTCAATATGCCCAAATGTGAACGCTGGTGGACTTTGGGGAAAATAGACCTTGATATTTGGGAGTTGTAGTTGCTGGGATTTATGCTTAACCTACAATCAAAGAGCACTCTGAACCCAGCCCACAATGGATCTGCACCAAATTTGGCACACTACCTACACAGCCAACATTAAATACTGGTTGGTTTAAGGAGGCCTGTTTTTGAATTCTGGGAGTTGTAGTTCACCAACACCAAAAAGGAAGAGAAGAACAGGTGGGGAGATCTTCAGACTTCTCTGCCAAAAGGGTTTCTAAGACCATCAGAAATACGTGTTTTCTGATGGTCTTTGGTGTCCCCTCTGAAACGCCTCTGGTGACCCCCCCCCCCAGGGGTCCTGACCCCCAGGTTGAGAAACACTGCTCTAAAGAGACTTGTGCTAGAAGTACAATATAATAACTCAGAAAGATACAGGCATCTCTTGAACCATTGAATTCAGAGCGATAAATAGAAGCAAAGGGTCCTTTTAATGAAGAACTCTTTGCATCTAATAGCATAGAACATAAGCAATACAACAGCTGCAGTTTCCCTAGAATTAAGAATGTAATGATATGAAAAGTTTCACCTCTTGACCTTCTCTATGGCACGGAGCTCTTTAATGCACAATAATGCAGGTGGAGATGGAACCGCAAATCATGGTGCATATAATTAATAGAGATGCTGGTATGGACTAGGGCTCCAAACGGAAGCCACCTGCTCTTTATGTTTACACAATTTTCTATGTGAAAAAAAGCTCTTTAATCAAATTCTTGTTTTCTGGGACAGTCTTCGCCCCATGCAAAGTCTTACATGTTAGTTAATGAAATAATTTTTTGCATATATTAATTTTTCACAAAAAGTATTACAACATAAATGATGAAAAAGTGCTGGAACTCTCATAATCTCATCCAATAAGCATAATATATTTGAAATTATTTATTCTTCTGTGAGAGAATGAAACAAATGCAAATTAACATCTCAACTCCAGACCTCCTGTTGTCTGAATTTCCTGTACTATTAAATTGGTTGCCTACAGTCGTTCGGTGAATTGTGTATTCTCAATATGTTGTTGTTGTTGTTGTTGTTGTTGTTGTTATTTTAGCCAAAAGATTGAACAGGGTCACATGAATGGCAATTATTACTTTTCAAAAAGTTTTCATTTTCTGTGAACATTCTTTTAAACCAACAGTCCTCAAACTTTTAAAACTGTTATCCAGTTCATGGTACATCAGACTGTTAGGGATAAGGACTATAGTTTGAAAAAAAAGTGAATGAATTCCTATGTACACTGCACACTGCACACATCTTATCTAGAGTGTAAAAAAACATGAATGAATACAATATTTAAAATGTAGAACAATTTTAACCAACATAAATGTACCAGCATTTCAAATGGAAGTGTGGACCTGCTTTTGGATGGTGTGATAATCAAGTTAATTAGGATTATTGTTTTTTGTGTGCCTGCAAGTTGTTTCAGACTCAACCACTGAGTTTTCTTGTCAAGATTTATTCAAAGGGGATTTGCCTTTGTCTTCACCTGAGGCTGTTGCCTTTGTCTTCACCTGAGGATGAGAAAGTGTGACTTGACTAAAGTCTTCCTTCTTTTCCCCCCTTCCACCCCTTTCTGTCTTTCTCCCTCATTCCTTTCCTTTCTTTTCTCTCTCTGTCCCACCTTCCCTCTTTCCTTTCCCCCCTCTCTCTCCCTCCCTTCCTGTCATCCTCCTTCCTTCCCTTCCTTCCTTTTCTCTCATTCTATCCTTTCATCCATTCTTCCTTCTTTCACCCTCTTTCCCTCCTGTCTCCCCATTTATTTTCTTCCTTCCTCCCTTTTCTCTCTCCTTCTTTCCATCCATCCTTGACTCCTTCCTTTCCTCTTTCCTTTCTTTCCCTTTTCCCCTCTCCTCCCTTTCTTTTCCTCTATCATTCCCTTCCTTCTTTCCTTCCTTCCTTCTTTCCTCCCTCCCTCCCTCCCTTTCCTTCCACAATGGTGTGCAGTGTAAGCAATGGAACGGGAATAGCAGCAGTATGGAAAGGAAGCTGTGGCATGATGGTAATGGTGGCGGTGTGAAAGGGATTCAGCCCTATGGAGGGTACAGTGAAAGGGAAAGCAAATGGTTGTGGCATAGGAATAAGTGTGGGGCAGATAAATGATCTTGATGGACCACATATGACTTGCAGACCATAGTTTGGGGGCCCCATTTTAAAGACTGGATTTATCATTCATGTTAACACTTTGATACTGCTGAGATGGATACATCTAATGGATTAGATTAAAATCCACTGACTCAATTGATTGGCTATATTAATTTTGAAGGAGAAAAAAACCACTTACTTTCACAACCTCAGTATGATCATACATCCAGTCTTTATAGCAATATCCAGAGACAAAAATTCCAGTGATGATCAATGGCTGAGCAGGCTCATGTTTGGAGAGGTCTCTTTGAAATAAGTGATTTTGAATAATTTTGGACATTGTTTCCCTCCTGAGTGAATACACAAATGTCACACAGCAAGCATTTTGCTATCTGAAGCATAATTACATTCGGATGAGGTTTGCCATTGCCCTTTCCCAAGATTCCATGTGTAAAATGTTAGTTGGGCATACAGTCACATTTCATCAGGGTAAGCAGTTATATTAGCTGGTAGTCTGCCTGTAGTGAGTCAATCGCCAATGTGGAAAGGATATAGTAAAATCCAAAATAAAAAAATATCTCTGTATATATATTTAGGATGATTATATCCTTCATTCTCTTCAGCAAGGTCTGAGCAGTATATATGGTTCACTTTTTCCACTGCACAATATCATTATCCTCCAGCAACCCCATAATGTAGGCTAAGCTGATATTGTAAGTTACTAATACCATGAGCTTGGTGACTTAGTATTTGAATTTGAGTCTTCCCTGCTTTGTTGTTATGTGACTTTAAGTTGACACCAACAAATGGCAACACTTCCATTGCATTTTCTTGGCAAGATATATTCAGATGAAATTGAGAAAGTGTGATTTCCCCTAAAATTATGTAGTGGGTTTCTAAGACTTTACAGATATTCAAATTCTAGTCTCAAGGGATCTAACCCTAACCCTAACCCTAACCCTAACCTCTACAGCATATTTATTACAGTACTGATTGCTCTGTGTTGGTTCTTTGTTTTAAAACATTTTCTTGGCCCACAATCACAACTAGCAACCAGATGAATTGTACTGCATTTCATTTGCACACTTGAAAAAAATCTGGGGCAAGAATCACATTTCAAAGAAGATTTAAAGTTTCCCGGTTGATGAAAATGTTTAGAGAGAAATAAAACTACAATCAGTCATCAAGAGTAGTAATATTTCTCAAAGGCTTTTATTTTTTCACACCTTTGCTTTGTGGATGAAGTACATCATGAGGGAATTTTGGAATCAACTACTATACAAAGAACTAATCCATGTATTTCCACATATGGAAGTAAACCTGGATTTTTGGTCAAGGTACACAAAACTTCCTGTGTAGGAAAACTTCCCTCTGCTGAATGTATCCAAATACATGTTTCTGTTCATTTTCAATATGATGAGTGTGTAGTATAATGTATGGATACTGATAGGAGCCAACAAATCTCTCTCTGTGTGTGTTTTATTCCCAAAATAATCTCACACCAGTCCTATGTCAGAATAACATGCCTGCGTTCTGCACTCCAATCTTGTGAAAGACTCCTGACAGATTCATTTACTAAAACACAGCAGTTTTTCAGCCATCTGACCCTAGGGTTCCTTAGAAACTGAGATTCAGAAGTAACTTTCAGCTCCACAGAGGATAGTAAATCAAGAGAGAAGCTCAAAATTCATGGTGAGGTTGATGAAATGGAAATGAAACCCAACACTAGATTTAGAAATGTTTCACTTCCTTTCCCCCGTCTAGAAGCACAGCTAAAAATCAAATTGTTTGTACTGTGTTTCATTTGCTGTGCTTGCTGAACTAAAGAGTCAGTTAAAACTCTGTTTTATTGCTACTAAATCCTGGGCATCTTTTCTCAAGATTAGTGCCACCCTTACGAGGTGGTAGACTAATTAGCAACATTTTCACCTCGAAAGATGTGAAATTTGTCCTTTCCAATAACATCTTTATAGCTGAATTTTGCCCGGGTTACTGCAGCAGATGTCACATTAATCCTCCAAAATTCGAAGTCCATTTTATCAACATCTTTGACAGAGCCCCAAGGGTTTACTGATGGAGTGTGAGCTAGAATTGTCCTCGTTCTTTAACTTTAGCAATTAATAATTCATTTGGTGATACTTACTGTATGTTCACTCTGCCCTCGAGATAGCTGTCAACACTTCTTTAATTAAGACTAACTTACTGACTTTGGGCTGCTTTTCAAAGCACATTCTGCACACAAAAGAAACCAAATATCCAAGGACCTGTTAGCATTGCCACATTACTTTGCCACTGTCATCAGACCACAAAGGAGTTGTGGCATACCAGCACTAAACTTTTATGATACTGTTTAGTATTCTGCATTCAACTGGGTTTTCTGTATGCAGAAGTGTGCAAAATACTCATACTTGAAATTACATTTTGTCCTGATATTAGGCATAGTCAAGGCAGAAATCCTTTTAAAAATCTTTATAAATGCTTTGTAAAGAAGGCAGAGAGTATGGTGGAGATGGATGAAAAAACTTGGGAAATGGATGATTCTATTAGAAGAAATCTGCCATTCTCTGGTGAGGGGGATGAAAACACAGACATAAGGTTTAGTGCTAAGCTAAAGCAAAAACAGGGGATTAATTTTCCCAACCATTTTTGTCTCATGAGAAAGCACTTTTCCTTTTAAAGGCTGCTGTGAATGAGTGAACTATCTGTTATTATTGCAGTTCTCCCTAGCTAAAGGGATCCACTCTTTTTTCCCTGGAATTTCCATAATAGAACTTTTTAAAAATCCTCCTAGCTCATTTACTGACCTTATATTTTTCCCCTATATTTTGGTCGGGATGGGAAGAGGGGCCAGGATGCCAACCTCAAACTCAGGTGTCTCAGTTTGTCCTGTAGTCAACTAAGCTGCGACAAGACTCTGGAGAAGTAAGCAAGCTCGGAAGGTAACCACAACTTCCTTGGAGCATTGATAAAAGGATGGCAACTAAACAAAACAATGATCTGGGTTGTTGTAGGGTTTTTTTGGGCTAGATGGCCATGACGTTTCACCTGCATCTATGGCAAGCATCCTCAGAGGTAGTGACTACCTCTGAGGATGCTTGCCATAGATGCAGGTGAAACGGCAGGAGAGCATGCCTCTAGACCATGGCCATATAGCCCGAAAAAACCTACAACAACCCAGTGATTCCGGCCATGAAAGCCTTCGACAATACATAAAACAATAATCTACTGTTTCATATTAGCAATTGCATGAACATTTACTGGAGTGATGCCTTTATGGCTTAAAGTTTATCACTAAGATCCATTTGGATGAAGAACCAATGAGATTCCTCCATTTGAAAGCCAAATCCAATGGGTCATATGGAACTATTTCAGATATCCATCAAGTCTCCAAACAGAGAACAAAATAACTACATTGTAGTCTGATATATCAGTAATTATTTTCTATAAGGTGGCCTACTGATCTGGTCTGACTTTTGTTGAGTCCAGGAGTTGGCATACGATCTCATCAGATGGAGCAAATTTAGCATCCTAGGACACTTTCGCTATATCTTATGGATGAAGCCCCATGCCTGACATTGTACGACATCAGGTGCTTTCCAGTGGATGCACTACCCCCAACCAAGGTGAAAGCATCACCGAACACTTTCCCCACAACATGGGATGCCTAGCTGGAAGGCCAACACTTTTTCCATGTGATGGGGAAAGTGCTGAGAGTAAGCTGCGAGTGGGTTACAGATTTGCCCCACTCCCCCTTTCTTTTCTCTCAGATGCCGGACAAAGTGGGATGTTTCACCTGACCTTTATGATGAGACACATAAGCTTGCCTCAGTGCCACATGTCACACTCCAAGTTGTTTTTTGTCTTTTTCTCACAAAGAAAGGGTGGATTTCCTCCTCAAGAAGCAGACAGGAGTGGAAACTTTGCATTTTCAATGGTCATCTATACTGTTTCACATTAATTTTTAAACAAACATTTTTTTCAAATTGTTTCCAAACTACTAATTATTTTTGTGTCTTTTTTGTCCCTTTCTGCTTTCTTGCTTTTTTGGCAGTTTGTGTATCCCTCTTTGGTTCCAGGACAGAAAATTGGCCTCTGTCCTACTGCCTCTTCTTTTTATTTATGTAGAGCCAGATTCCAACATTTTCCGTGCATCTTGGCTCAATGTATTAGCACCTCCTGCCACAAATCCTCATCTGTTCATCATAGCCTCCTTCCCTGAAAGTTAAGGGAACCCTCTAGAGTGATGTGCAATGAGATATAGACAGAATGCAGGTGGCAGGACATGCCTTCTTTCCCAGGTGCTGGTGGAGTCTTCCGTTTGTGCATTGGGACCCTTTACATCTCATCCAACAATCCTTGGTTCTCATAATGTATTCTGCTGAGTAAATTAGCCCATACACTTACAAATATCCAATTTTAGTGTTTTTGTGCTTAGCTGAAATGGACAAGTGTAACCTTGTTAGCTCTGAATAATAATGCCTGGTGTGCATGAGAGGACTTGAAGTGCTACTTCTCCAAATATTTGAGTTTTAAATGAATTTTTTAATGACATCGAGATTGTGGGTGTTTGGGGGTATGTTCTAATGAATACTGAACATCATTCTATTGAATTTTAGCAGACTGTTCATCAGTCCTTTAGAAGATCACTCTCCATCTTTTATACCCACATATCTGTTATTTCAGTGATCGGGAACCTTTAACTCTCTCCAGATATATGACACCACTATTCCCCTACTTATTGACAATGGATATTTGGGAGTTCTATAAAGCAAAGTCTAAAGTCACTTGCCTCTAATTTTAGATCATCTGTTTGGGGTGGGGTAGAATCTTTTCCTTTGATTGCTTATGGTTTAAGGCAGGAGTAACAAACTCATTTCCATCAAGGGCCACGTCGGTCTTATGTTTTTGTCAGAGGAATGTTGAATTAATGGACAGAGAATCCATGGATACAGAGGGTCAACTATATATATGTTTACATAGTAGTTGGTGGTCTTTTGTTTGTTTTCAGTTTTCCAGATGTTATTGAATGACAACTTCCATCACTTTGGGGATAATGAGAGTTGCAATCCCACAACACTTGTAGCTCTGAGATTGGGAAAAGATTAATTCAGGTTTGCTCTTGTGTTTCCTATTTGCAAACATAATGATTATTTGTGGAAGGCAAAAGGAAGGCAAAAGTGGAAGGCAAAAGGAAGAGGGGCCGACCAAGGGCAAGATGGATGGATGGCATTCTTGAAGTGACTGGACTGACCTTGAAGGAGCTGGGGGTGGTGACGGCCGACAGGGAGCTCTGGCGTGGGCTGGTCCATGAGGTCACGAAGAGTCGGAGACGACTGAACGAATGAACAACAACAACAATGATTATTTGAGTCTATCAAATAAAGTATCTATCTCAGGGTAGAGATTTGAAATGTCATAAAAGAAAGATGAATTGTTACTTATTTCTTGTCTTGGTTGGGGAGACTTGCTTGTCTACCATGTCTGTTGAAAAACACATTTTCTGCCTCATGTGCCAAAATAACTTTCAACGTACTTAGCATCCTGACTTTAGTGGATCAGGTAATTCATTTGCTGTTCCCGCCTCCAGCAACAAATGGCCATGAACTCAATACTCTGAAAAAACATTTTTGGTATTTCATTTCTCAGGCTTTGGGCCAAATTTTCTTTAGACAATGTACACTGTATCCATGAGTCCTTCAGTAGACCAACAAATGAATGGATGAAGGGATGGATGGAGATGAAGGGAATTTTAAGAAAAGATGAAAGACTTCACAAGTCCCTGGTAAAGGAGAAAACAATATCAACCACATGAAATACATTTTACAAGTTTTATTTGTTGTTTCGCAAAATAGATTAGAGGCATTTGTATTCATTAAGAGTGTTTTAAAAACTGTTTCTTTGGAATTCAAGTACTTTATTCATAGTGCTTGGACTTTATGGACAGCATAAGAACTATAAACAGAGCAATAAAATGGTCAGGGAGAAAAGGCAATTTTGTATGTCACAAAGGAAAAGAATAATATTGTTTCTTAAATTCCCATTTTGGCAAATTGCTAGAGAATCAAAGAAAATGCAACAGCAGTATGGCAGATGAGGGATGCGGAAGAAGATCATGTATGAAAGAATCAACTGCGATATGTAATAATAACTTCAAAAGGACAGCAAAATGGACATGCACTTCAATGCTGATTTCTTTTAGAGAATACATCCAGTTCACAATTTTTAACCTGTTCCCTAGCAAACACACTGCAAGAATTGGCAATATCCAAAACTGTATTTCTCCCATATAATGCTTCCAAGACTAAACTCCTTCTGATTCTAAAGATGTGCTAACGTCTGAATTTCTGGGACTTCAAGTAAGTGAAGTTGAGGAAAACCACTCTGTGAACAAAGTAAAAGAAGTAAGAGGGTCTGGAAAAGACCCAGCCATTCCAACCTTGCCTTGGTTTCATAGCATTCTGCCTACTGTTAGTTTGTCTCATTTGGAATGAATTTTATGCATGAAATTTATTGAAACAATCTGAATTTCCCTTCCTATATTTACTATAAGAAAATGCAGCATGTCCCATTTTAGATGTTGCTGTACTGCAACTCTTTACGTTCCTCACTAGGTATGTAATTTGTCTTTAATTTTCTTCTCAAGGAAAGCAAGAATTAATTTGATCAGTTTCCTTTCCACTATGAGAAAGTAATTAAAAACTGTATTTTTAAAAGCCTATTCATTCTGCACAAAATGCCAATATAGTTATTTTGCTAAAACAAAAACCCAAGCCTTTTTGTACAGGAAACCACTTTTTTCACAAAAGACATTTCTGCATATAAATATTATTGTGTGTACAGACTATGCTGTTTCCAATATAGAAAATCTTGTTTATGTTGAACACCACCTTGTGCAAGTTTGACAAATCCAATCATATATAGGCAGTCCCCAAGTTACGTACAAGGTAGATTCTGTAGATTTGTATGTAAGTCAGAACAGATACCCTTTTAAAAGTGCAACTCCATATACAAGGGGTATTTTTTAAGTAAGGTCCGTGGGAACATAAGTACACAACAAAAGTTTATTTCAAAAAAGTAAATTAATTTTCAGAAAGTACATACTTCACTCTATTTTTTGACATAGTTGCCAAGTTTGTTCAAACACTTATCATACCTCTGAACCAATTTTAAAATACCCTCTTCATAAAAATGTGCCGCCTGCTCCGATAACCAAGAATTCACTGCCGTTCACATTCAAATCTGTGGTTTTTGTGGTCCTCTGTTAGGAGTTTCAGGACCCAACGGGAGCACAGTTTCCTAAACTTTAGGTATTCAGAAACAATGTTGTAAAGCACTGATCTCGACACATCTGGAAATTCGTTTGAGAGACCTGTTATTGTGAAGTGCCTATTCTCACGATTCCTTGCTTCAACTGAAGCCACCAAATCGTCTGTAGTCAAAGAAGGGTGACCGGAGCGGTCCTCATCATGAACGTTGTCACGGCCATCTTTGAATTGTCGTACCCATTTACGCACTTTGCTTTCACTCATAACAGTATCACCGTACACTTCACAAATCTGTCGATGAATTTCTGCAGCAGGCAGGTTCCTTGTTGACAAAAACTGTATCACTGAGCAAACCTCACATGCGGCAGGTGAGTTGATAGTCTTAAACATTTTTAAAGCACAGAACAGAACCGTACAGGTTAGCTACAGGGCGGAAACTGAGCACAGTTGTTCCCGAGGCATGCCGGTACACGACGCACGTGCTCATTGCGGTATGCGCGCGAACTACTAGTGTCTACAACAAAACAGACCTTACTTAAATAATACCCCTCGTATATGTGCACATATAAGCTTTGGATATCATAGGGAAGAGTTAACACCCCTGTGATGTTTGTCTTGCTGCCTGTGTCCCTGTTCTGAAGATTTCACTGTGCTTTGCATCCCAGTGATAATGGATTTTGAAAAAAAAAATGGCTTGTTGTGGAAACAAGGATTGGCAATAAAGCTTTAGTGGAGACACCTTTTCCCATGACAACTGTTTCAGCAGTGAATTTCCCTTTTGAGGGGCAGATTTCTCTCACTTTCTGTTGTCTCACCCCTGTTTTTAACCATAAGTTGTTTCTAAATTCAATATTTGTAACTCGGGGACTGCCTGTATATATAATTTACATACATCCCTAATCCTCACCACCTTTACTTGTCCTCTACAAGCAGTTGCAATCAAGGAGAGTGCAAATAGGAAAATTGATCCAAATGAGATACCATACTTCACTTTTCAGTAAGGGTGGTGAAACTAGTCAAATCTGAACTCCACTGCATTAAAAAGAAATGTAATTTTTTTCCATTCTGAATATACAAATATGAATTGTGATAACTTATCAAAAAATGAGCGGACAGAAAACCTTCTTCAAAAAGCATGGATCAAAATCAATAAATAAGCTGTTTTTAGTATGGAAGGGGTCATACTAAAGTTCTCACAAAAAGTAGATAGCAGCCTCAATTCACACTAAGATATTGGAATACACCTGGGCTCAAACCCAGATTTTGTGTTAAGTGCTCAAAATTGAGTGCTTCAATATTGTTGAGACAATAAATTCATTCCAGGTCTCATTCCAAACTTTAAAAGGTCATCTGAACTGCTGAACATATTTAGGAGATAAGATTTAGCACCCTGGGAAGCTCTGAAGTTCAGGTTAATGCCTGCAGCGTATTCACCACTATACCAGCCCCCAGTGCAAAAAGGCCAGTTCCTGGATGCATAAATATGCACTTTTCATTTTCTCTTATATTTCAATTAATTGAATTAAAATTATCCCTTTTTCATATCTTTGTATGAACATTGTCTCAATAGTTAAGGAAGGGGCATAGATAAGCAGAAGCCATTTTGGGGGCCTAGGTTTTCTTTAAAAAAGAAAACAACCTTCATTGGAATACATGAAAAGAAGTGCTATATTATTCCTACAGTATGTTACAATCATGTTCCTATTATATTTGCTTGGCTATAGAGTTTCTGCTTCAAAGCTTTCACAGCTCCCACCCTCCTGTGAGCAATTAAAGCAACAATAATCCAACAATCCCCTTCTCACACTAATTAAACAATGGGTGTAATGTGTTTTAAAGGCCAAGATCAGTCCTGGCAAAGGAAACGTATTTTACTCTGAAGTCTTTCCAAAGTAGACTTCTTAGTGCCAGCTCCTGTAGTGGTTCCCAGAGAGCTGCTATTTCAGGTCAAACATATGCCAACCCAATGGTCCTTGAATTTATTTTTCTCTCCCTGCAAGGTACGCATTCATCCATGGAGCAATTTCTTTAAATGAGGCATCTTAATTTGAATTGCCACTACTACCTGCGGTGTAAACTTTTCCCTCCATCACCTCTGAGAATTAAGAGGCAAATTAAGTAGCACTCCAAAGTTTTTGCTTGCTGAAATTCCAAGTCTGGGATCCCAAAATGCAAGGTGGGTGAAGGTAGGACATGGAGACAATTCAAGACATGGAGACCTAGCAGTGCAGAAAGCTTTACTGCAGTGTAGAAGAGACCAGAAAAACAGCAAATGCTCATTGAAGGTGTTGCTTTTGAGGTAACTTACTCCTCAATATATACAAAATCAGGACCTGGGTATACTTTGCTGTAATGGTCCATCTGTTGTCCTTCTCACTGGGATTAAAAATGGCCTGCGCTACAAGACCAATCCTTATTTACTATATTCAGGGAGCTATTCACATTACGGAATTATAGCTCTATGTTTCCACTTAAAATGCCACAGTTCTATCCTATGAAATCATGGGGTTGACAGTTTAAGGAATTCACAGCTAGAGAACTCCAGCACCTGACCAAACTGCACACTACAGGATTCAATAAGAGAGAACAATGGCAGTTAACATGGAATCCTGGCAATATAATTCTGTAGTGTCAATGACCCTCCAATCAACAGTGGTTCTCAACCTATGGGTCCCCAGATGTTTTGGCCTTCAACTTCCAGAAGTCCTAACAGCTGATAAACTGTCTGGGATTTCTGGGAGTTGTAGGCCAAAATACTTGGGGACCCACAGGTTGAGAACCACAGAATCAGAAGGTCATAGCTTCTAAAGTTGGGGCAATATTGCCCCAACTATATTCTCCATCGCTATGATACTTCACCTTGTTGATGGGAAACTTCCCACTGGAGCGGAAATAATCTATCGGACAGATGGCAAGCTATTCAACCTCAGCAGACTGAAAGCCAAAACCAAGGTTACAACAACATCTGTTATAGAACTCCAGTATGCTGATGACAATGTCGTCTGTGCGCATTCAGAAGAAGATCTACAAGCCACTCTAAATACCTTCATAGAAGCATACAAGAAGCTCGGCCTGTCATCGAACATTGAAAAAACCAAGGTGCTGTTCAAGCAGACACCAGCCAACCCCTTTCCAATGCCAGTGATACAGCTTAATGGTGTAACATTAGAAAATGTTGATCATTTTCGCTACCTTGGCAGCCACCTCTCCACCAAAGTCAACATCGACGCCGAAATACAACACCGCCTGAGCTCTGCGAGTGCAGCATTTTTCCGAATGAAGCAGAGAGTGTTTGAGGACCGGGATATCCGTAGGGATACCAAGGTGCTTGTTTATAGAGCTATTGTCTTTCCAACCCTGCTATAGACCTGTGAGACGTGGACTGTCTACAGATGTCACATGCAACTCCTGGAACGATTCCATCAGCGCTGCCTCCGGAAAATCCTGCAAATCTCTTGGGAAGACAAGCGGACAAATGTCAGTGTGCTGGAAGAAGCAAAGACCACCAGCATTGAAGCGATGGTCCTCCGCCATCAACTCCGCTGGACCGGCCACGTTGTCCGGATGCCTGACCACCGTCTCCCAAAGCAGTTGCTCTACTCTGAACTCAAGAATGGAAACAGAATGTTGGTGGACAGGAAAAGAGATTTAAAGATGGGCTCAAAGCCAATCTTAAAAACTCTGGCATAGACACTGAGAACTGGGAAGCCCTGGCCCTTGAGCCGCTCCAGCTGGAGGTCAGCTGTGACCAGCAGTGCTGCAGAATTTGAAGAGGCACGAATGGAGGGCGAAAAGGGAGAAGCGTGCCAAGAGGAAGGTGCGTCAAGCCAACCCCGACCGAGACCGCCTTCCACCTGGAAACCAATGCCCTCACTGCGGAAGAAGATGCAGAGCAAGAATAGGGCTCCACAGCCACATACGGACCCACAAGAATACTGGAAGACACTCCTCCTCAGAAAACGAGGGATCGCCTAAGGAAAGCTTCTAAAATTGTTCTAAAATAAAAGCCAGTGTGACATAGGAGATTATGATGGCCTTAAACAATTTTAAAAAACCAAATTCAATTCCTCCTGTAGTTGTATAGCTTACTGAGTGACCTTTTATCAGTTGTCTCCTCCAGATTATTTTGAAGATGTAAGAGAACAACACTAGGTAGACACTTTGAGGAAAGTGGTATAAACACTATTTTAATATGAATGTTATATATGTGACTTGTATATTTGATAATGCATCACTCCACATATTTACTTGGAAGATGTTTCCAGTGCTTTCAGTGTGATCTGCACCCCAAAAATGTACACAAGTGTTTATTCTGAATGTTCTGAAATTGTTAGGGGAAAAAACCCTGGGCTTTTTGACACATAACATTTCTGGGGGGGAAACTACATCTTTTCCGTAACTTGAAACTGTGACCCAGTGTTCATTGCTTGGGAGTAACATCCACTAGACCCAACAGAATGACTTCTAAGTAGACATCTAGAAAATGAGGCTATATATCTGGGAAGTTTCATTATGAGACTTGCCTTTCGAGTAATCTGTCTCTAATTAGAAGTGAAAACTTCCAAGCCAGAATTGTAAAGCACCTTTCTGAGACAATAAGTATCTGCTATAAAATATGATTGCTGTGCCCCAAGCTAGGATTGCAAGCATTGAACCAACCACTTCTGCATTTAAACACAATAGGAATTTGTATGCTTGGAAGGAGCATGGCTGGTGCTGCATGGGCTGTAAATCTTCATGGAACTTGGAATCAAAACATTCCAAATTATGGGGTTTTGGAGTAAAAACGAAAATGCAATAGCAAAAAGTGCGGATGTTTTGCTGCTCTCAAAGCACTGCTAGTATTTTTATCTTAGTACAGTATGATAACTGGAAAGTATACATGGGGATAGTGGTTATTGAATGAATACAGGGACAGGTAGTTATTTGCCTTTTTGCAGAGCTTGACTGACCACATGACAAAAATATCTCGACTACTTGTCAATCATTGTGCAAAACAAATTGATGGTTAGGAAGCAAGTTGGGGTGCCTTTTCTCTGCCCGTTTTTTTTTTGAGCCTTCACCTCTGACTTTGGCCTCAAATCTCATCAGTATGCCATCTATGAGATTACCAAAAGGGAATGCAGCATGTGATATAAGAAATTCCAGAACTGTACTCTGAGGGGAAGGCCACATATTTATTATTTATTAATTTTATTTACAGCATTTATATTCTGCCCTTCTCACCTTGAAGGGAACTCAGGGTGGATCACAGAACACATACTGCAAACATTCGATGCCATTAAACAGACAGTACAGACAACAGATAGAGGTATTATGTCGGCAAAACTTCGGTGCTCACCCCAACCCGGGCTCGAACTGCCAACCTTTTGGTTCGGAAAGATCTATTGCTGTTGGTGATTAGTTAGCTGTGCTAAAACTGGTTTTCATGTGTTTCATATGAAACCAATCCTTTCAGCTAGGGCTGGGCAACCACGGAAAAAATTGTTTCTAAACTCGATTCGTTTTTAGGGGGTTTTTGCGTTTCGATTTTTAAAAGAATTCCGAAATTTTTCTTTAAAAAAGTTCGAAATTTACGAAATTTCAGAAATTACAAAACAATACGAAACAATAACGAATCGATTCGTTAATGGCGGACGCGACCGCGCAATACGCTAAAAAACCTCCAAATGGGACAGGGAGAACTTCTGAAGCTTCCCTCTCCCTCTGTTGTTGACTGTTGGTGTGATATTATAATTTTTTTTCACTAAACAAAAAACAACTATGAAACTTGCACCAGACATGTGGAAATAATAACGAAATGATTTCGAAACAATTACGAAACGATTTCGAGACAATTACGAAACAATTACAAAACGAATTGAAAAATTCGTTTCGATTTTTAGTTGCTCCTGGATGGTTCTATATCGCTTCGTTATAAAAAATAACGAATTAATAATGAATTACGAAATTAACGAACAAAACAGCCCAGCCCTACTTTCAGCAATTGTGCTAAGCAAATAGAACTCGTAATATATTGCAATAATTCTTGTGCCACTACAAGGTCTTGTTTGACAGATCTGATGAGCAACTTCCCAAACTGACCCTCAGTGGAATAACATGGTTACTCCCCCAGGAAGCATGATGCTATTATTTATAGACTTCTCAGGAGGTATATCATCATCATCATCATCATCATCATCATCATCATTTAATTACTTATTAATCGCCCTCCATCTGAGAATGCTCCAGGCGATTTACAGCTAAATTGTAAAAGATAAAATACATACATACAAAAATTAAAAATTAACAGAGATTGAATGCTCTAGTAAAAAGCCAGGTCTTAAGTGCTTGAGTAAAAGGCCCTAAGTCACACATGGCTCTCATGTAGGGCGGCAAGGAATATAATGCCTGTCCCCTGTGATACATCCATCAATTGATCCGGTGCCCTCTTTGGCACATCCATTGATTGATCTTGCTGGGGACATCCATCGATGGATCTTACTGGGTTTTTAGGGTAGTTCTAATTTCAGTGACTTAATAAAGAATGTTTATGTTACAATTTGCCAGTTGAGGTCTGAAGAAAGACATCCTCATGAGTAAACAGCCTTCTTTAGAAGCCAATGGAAAGGAATACACTACAATAGAAGTGCTCTTACACAAATTTATGCATGAGTTTCAAGTTGAGACAGTATTGAAAATGTCTATTCTATAAACAATTTGATAAGAATCTGATAACATAGAATGATGTATATGTTTCTTTTTTCCCCTTTTTTTGTAACGAAATTTGAAAACTTTTCTGATCCTGGTTTGAAAGTGTTATTTTCCATTTAATAATGCAGTATTTACTTTGAAAGTACTTATTCCATTCCAGAAGATTCGTTTTTGTAGGTGCCACAAACTCTGTTGCATTGGTTGAGACTTGATGAGATATTAATTGAAAAATTGGAGCAAAATGTGCTGCAGGATGTCCCGCAACAACAAAATTTTGGCAGTTTAATAAACTTTATCCATATTTTTTATTGAACCAATTTGGAAAAGACATTTCTAACCCAGGAATAAAAATCATGGTTTTTTTTAAAAAAAAATAATTTTATTGATACAGGAATGATACATATGTTTCTCTACTAAGATTGCGATTAGCAGGCTGCCTAGTGCAAACTTGTTCACACTGATTGTCAGAACAGATGGTGACCTCTCCCTGTCAACATTTTCTTTCCCTTGATGTTTCCAAGTTCTCCTTCCAATATCTACAGAAGGATCCTACACATATATTTGCAATGTACGTACTCCATTCAAAACCCTATTCAGTTGTATAGAACAAGAACACAATTGTCGAAGGCTTTCATGGCCGGAATCACTGGATTGTTGTAGGTTTTTTCGGGCTATATGGCCATGATCTAGAGACTACCTCACTACCTCTGAGGATGCTTGCCATAGATGCAGGCGAAACGTCAGGAGAGAATGCCTCTAGACCATGGGCATATAGCCCAAAAAAACCTACAACAATCCAAGAACACAATTCTTCTCTCATTTCAACCACATGTCCAAGAATGAATAATTTCAAATGTTTGCTCAAATCTCTCCAAGCAAAATTATGATACTTATGACATACTATTGACGATTTTTAAATACTCCATTCATTTGCACAAGAAAACATTACCTCCAGATACCAGTTTCTGAGATAAAAGTCTTTTGCACAGGAAAAAATGCATTTTGTGCAAAATATACTGTTCTTGCAGGGATTGTTTTAATTTGAAATTTTGCATTTTTCAAAAAATCTTTTTTTGAAAATAAATTGTTCAAAAAAGAAGTTCAAAATGTGAAAGATCTCATGGGGATGGACCATTATGTCACTGGGATGTCTTGAAATGTTTGTACCTTATATAATTCAAGATTCTCGAGTCTTGGCTCGTATGTGATTAAATGAACAAATGGAGGCAATGTTTCTATTTATCAGCTTTTTCTCTTAGCAATGACAAATCACTTTTGAAATACAAATTTTTGAATGGCCTTAACATTTAGAAATTTTTGAACAAGGCAGATTTTAACATGCAGCTATTGAGTACATTGATAGAATCACTTTTATCCCTGTGCCTTGAACTGTTCTGTGTATGTGTAATTATGTGCTCTTCTTTCCTTAGTCCTGGAAGGTTTTCTCAATTAAAGAGCAAAGTAAAAATCTCTCAAGTGGTGGAAGTCACACTTTGCCCAGGGATGGAAAGCAGATTGAGAGAGAATGTGGCTCTGTTTCACAGTATCACTTTGGTACTGTTGTAATTCTCATGGTTGCATTCTGTGGAATTCTGGAATATGTCATTGGATGAAGTGAAAAAGCCCTCTGGCTTGGAGTTCTGAAACTACAAATCCCAAGATTGCAATCATGGCATTTAAAGTGGTATTAACGTACTAAAATTATGTTGCATGAGAGGGAACTCAGGATAACATTTCCAGATAACCTGAGGAAATGCATTGTAGTCTACAAAAGCTCCTGTGCTAATAAATTTGTTTCTTACTAAGATGCTGCAAGATTCTTTGGCCATCTCCTACTGAGAAGAAGCTTGATTCTTCTTTTAAGTTAGGAACTGCCAGTAAGCTGAAGATAATCTCAAACACCTACTGTGAAAGCAATGAGAATGACAGACAAGCAAGTCAAGGCGAAGGTGTTTCGAAGAGGAGATAAACATTTCCCAACTCATTGTCTACACAACCACTATCATGTGCAAAGCAATACCAAATTATATTGAGGGCGCAGAAGTGCCTGTCCAAAGATTTAAAGCAAATATCCTTCAAGGTTACCTTAGATTAAGTTTTCCAGTGATTTTACTTTGGCATTTATCAACAACCAGAAACACAGGAAAATGGAAAGACCGAGAAATAGCAAGTCATTCTTCCACTATGGTGCCTACTTGTCCATGGCACTTTGAACTGACTTGCAGCTGACTTTATTTTGAAGGAGTTGTAATGAACTGAAACTCAAGCCTCCCTCTCTCTCTTACTCTCTCACATACACACATCAACATTTTATTCTAACCTTCCTTAGATTTGCTGAAGGACTACTATAAAAATTTCAGATACTTTTGAAAACGTTAGCTAAACATAAAGAGCAATCATATAACCTTGAATGGGGAAACTGCTAAGTAATTTAGATAAACTTATTAGAGTTCCTTTGACATCCTGCAAAATTCCTATAGGCCCTGAAAATTTGCTCTGAATTTTGCTTTAGGCTATACTTGGTTATAACTTTGATACAATTCATGTTCCCCCTTAAAATCTCTAATGGAAAGCCTTCCAAAGTAGGAGCAAGAATTTTGTACTTAACAAAGACAAGAACAAATGGTGTGTTCTGCCATATATTAAAATTAAAGCAACGATAATCTAATTTGCTTAAGAAATCTCCATTAGTATTCACCTGGTAGCTAGCAGCTTTAATCTCCTGCCATTAGTGAAAATAGAAGCTCATTAAATACCAATTCGATTTTATTAAGGATTGGAGACTACGTAGAAAAATTGCTGTTGTAACTTCCTGCCTAATTGTTCTTAGTGACCACTAATGTTACAGTTGTACTTTAACGTGTTTTTTCCCCATTTGTTCAGGTATCACAAAGGTGGAAAATGTAGGCCTCCAGGTGTAGTTGAGCTGTAGTTGCTGGCATTCTTCAACATAGCTTATAATTGTCATAGTTCAACAATGTCTGGAAGGATGCACAATTAGCAACTCTTGTTATATCAGCACCACTACCATATAGTGGAAGAAAAAAGGCAATTGCATGTTAGAGAAATGAGTTCCTTTTTAGTTTTATATGAAAGTGGGTCATAGATCACAGTTGGCAAAGACCTGAATCTTGGTATGAATTGTATCATTAACCCTGACAAGGGTATTGTTGTAGTACAGTGTGCTGATCAAGCTACAACTAGGAGTAGAAGGGGAAAGAAGGCTGCTCAGTTGTTGGAACAAGAGCAGCAAAGGACGCGAATTAGGGAGATATTCATGACACCTACAGATACTGAGTCGTTTGAAGGTTTCACAGACTCTGAGATGGAGGAGGAGGGAGATGTGAGTAGAGGTTTAAAACAGGTTACTCGGGAGCAAGAGTCAGATGAAGAACGGGAAAGAAAGCAGATCTGTGAAATACTCAATGCTCCAAGTGAGGAGGAAGACTTCATGGGGTTCACAGGGAGTGATGGGACTGAGAGTGATAATGGAGAGGAGGATGGGCTAGACTGGACCCGTGTGCAGGAGATCAGGAACATATGTACTCTACTCAACCCATATCAAGTGATGAGTTTGAGGGGTTATCGGGAGACTGGCAACCTGGTAATACATGGGGTGATCTAAGTCTTGATAGGCGCTGGAAAAGTTGGAGGGACGGGCGGTGGCGAGCAGCTTTGGAAGCTAAAGCACCTGAGAGTGATGAAGACAGGGTGGAGACCAGTTCATCATCTGATAATGAGTTATAGGATAAAATAAGGTATCAAACTTTGGGGACTTTGCAGTAGGCAAAGTGTTGTATTTGGGCTTGGGACTTTGTTGCTGCCATTACTTTCGCCTTGGGCCCTGGGACTGCAGATCGCTGTGTTTATATATATAAAAATCGTGGATTGTGGTTCTTTATTCGGTTCTACATACTGCCTGTGGAAATGTATTGCCTTTCTTCTCCATCCTAAAGATAACATACAAGATATGCAGGAAAACCAAATACATATAGAATTTTTGGTGGTAGAAAAGGAAGCAGCAATGTAATCATCAATAATTAGGTTCTTATTTGAGAAACTTGTTTGGACAGTGCTGTTTTAAATGTAACAGGTATGAATCAATTGCCAATGATTAGTACTTTAACATCCTTGAGAGAAATCCAATAATTTCCACCTTGTGCACTACATGGCTGTGCAAAATGATTTTTGACTGGGGTAAATAATTCAATTTGACCAATCATTTCAAAACATATTTAGCATGATTCAGTCAAGGCTATACACATCTCAATCCTGTTCAGTGCAAAAGTTTTATGCCCAGCTTAGCCATCCCATGAATTTCAGAGAGACTTAGAAGTGCCAAACCAGTGCAAATTATGCCTATTGTTACTTAACCAGGCCACAGCTGAGTGATCAAATGCATGCTTTGTATTAAGAAAGTTCTGGACATAATCCTGAGGATTTCCAAGAAGAGCTAGAAAAATCCCTGTCTGAAACCCCACAGAGGCCTTATCCCCCTTGACCATTTAGGTTGGTATGGGGTCAAATCAGCCTACGGACAGCTATAAAATGCATGCAGACTGTTCTGTTAACCCAAGGAAAGCCATTTAATGCAGCTGCACTCAGAGTTTTAAAGTAACAGGGGAAAATTTGAATACTGCTTGAGGATTTGGGCTTTCCCCTGTGTTTGGGATGTGTAGACAACTACCACCAATTCTTATGCTAAATGAGTGGTGGATGTCTCAACAGCCATCACATGCTCTCTGAACTAAAGAGGTCTGAAGATCTGGAGTGGTTGTTCCTCTCTGCCCTTTGCCACCCCAATTTTGCCAACTAGAAGGAAAAAGGGCACCTACTGTATGGCTTTGGCATTCTTTGTGGTTCTATGTCATGTGAATGCCAAAAAAGCTTTGCTAGTCACATGCCATGGTACCAACAAGATACCATGATACTCTACTACTGCACCATGATACAATAGTTGCCCTTTTCTCCTTTTAGCTGGCAGCAAGAAATAAGATAAAGGCTGGAATTCAAGCCCCTGTCCAGCCGTGTGTGTGGCCAGTGCCCCCTTGAACCCAAAACAGCCCGGGGTATCTCTATCAGAACCAACATTTTTCATTCCAGTTCCACTCCACATTTTGTGGTTATGTAGAACCAGTCAGAGCTTCTTCCAGTTAGAGTTGTGAAGGCTGGAATAGATGGACTAATGAACTGACATTGCATAACACTATATGAAATTATTGTTGTTCCTGAATTATAAATATTATTTCCTAATTGATTCTGTCATTAAAACATGGGGAAAATTTATTGAACTGCAAAATTTTGTTTTTGCATGACATTCTGCAGCACATTTTGCTATGGTTTTTCAATGAATAACTCATCTAGTCTCAACTAATTTTACCTTGTTTGTGGCATCCCCAAAAATGAAGTTTTTGGAGTATAACAACTACTTTCAAAGTAAGTACCACACAATTAAACAAGAAATAACACTTTCAAACCAGGAACAATTTTTTTCCAATTCTGTTAAATATTATAATGCAACTTCCTATCTTCCCATATTATCTGGATACTTCCACAAAGAATATATATCTGTAGCAAACAACCCATATCTGCACCAGTTTTACATATGATGGTTTGTTGTCCACATCAAATAGCTGCAAGAAGGAAAAGTTCAAAGAAGGGTGCCATATTTTTCCCTCACTTCTCCTCATTATTATGCTCCCTGTTGTTACCTGAAGAAAATACACGTTTATATCCCTGTTCCTCGGCAAATATGAGTAGGATCACAGATGTAATTGTTTACAGAGAAAAGTTATCAAGGTTTGTATAAAAGTAAATTGCACTATGGTAAACAGAGTGCTTATTTTGTGAACAGTATATATAGCCTAACAGGCTACACAATAATACAGAGACATAATACTTTAGTCCTGGGAAGTAAAATATATTTAGCAGCAATACTAAAAGCTCCCTGGAGTCCTTAGCACCACTTGTCTTCATAACAGAGACCTTTCAACAAGACATATTTGCTGCAATGGAAAGAGAGAGAAGCTTTCCTATCAGGTGGGGCTATTAAATTGTATCAGATACCTACACTGTGGTTGTGAATGGATGGGAAGTCCAAATGGCTCTTTTCAGTTGTGGTTCATCCAGCAAAGGTTGCAATTTGCGGACAAGACAAATAAGTAAGGGTGGCTTTCTGGGGAGATGTGAAGAGAAGCAGCCAGCTAAGAATTGTGGACAATGGTATATAGAAGAAAACAGGTGGTGAAACCTGGTAAAGAGATTTGAAAGTACAATGTAGAGAGAGGAGACATAAAATTCAACCAAAAGGAACAGAAAAAGGAGGAAATCACTGAAGGTTAGAAAACAGCAAATGGACAAACTACTTACGTTTGGTTACCCATAGCTGATTTTTAGATATTAGATCCAAATTGTGGATCTAACCATGCTCTGCAATCTGGATTTGAATGTAATGATCAATTAGAAGTTTTTTACAAGGGGGTCTCATCTTATCACCTAGAGAAATATAAAATGACCCTCTCCATGCTGGAAATAGCTGTTCCTAATTTAATTTGTCTGGTCCAGATAGGACAGAATTTCAGTTCAGTTTTTTTTTAAATAATGCATCCACATTTGCAAATATCATATTCAGATTTGGGGAAAAACCTGAGTTTTAAAACAATTCAAAGGCAGGAGAAAGTGAACAGTCCTAGCTAAAGTATACTGTGTAGGAGTCCTATGATACTAGGGATGTAATTTTCTTTGTGAAGAAAATAGGGAATTATTCAACATTTTTTGTCTTCTTGCTGTAAGTAAGTCTTTGAAAACTATGCCATTTTGAAAGCCTGTCTGCACTTCAAAACTTATTCTATGCAAAATTCATGATTGACTTGTACATAGAACAGTTTTACTTGTAAAAGAAATAGTATTTTCTGCCAAAAAGACTGGTTTTTCTGGTAATCACCACATGTAAATTTGGCATAAAATAAGTCTCTACAGCATTTACTACACAAGAAATTATTATTATTATTATTATTATTATTATTATTATTATTATTATTGACACAAAAGCACAGTATGTCACAGCAAATGAGATCTATATGCTGGATTTTGTATCACAAAATCACAAGTCGAACACTTCCCTAGCGTCTAGGACTGTGTGAGGTATTTTCGAATGATGCGCACATTATTATTATTATTATTATTATTATTATTATTATTATTATTATTAAACTTTTATCTCTTGGTTAAGACACAATGATTCTCAAGCTTTTGGGAACATAAATTAATATTTCTGCATAGATATATTGCCCAAAATTCAGTATCATGCTTAGAGGTGCATAACATAGTGTTAGACATCTGTAACGGGTTTTTACCCACAGTCTCTATGTAGTAATCAACATGGCACTATTGCCCCAGTTGTAACTTTCCCCATCCTAATGCCCAGAGAAGAAGTCCATTCTGCTAGTGATCAGGGCACAGATAAATGACATTTCCGCCTTCATCCTGTGAGGCTGTGGGATTCAGAAGCAGGATCTTTCTCATCCATGTTGCCACTCAATATCTGGTGGGAGCGGGATGGACAAGCCATCAATTCATGCCCCAATCCTCAGCATGATCACCTTCTCTTAGGACCTCATCAAAAAGGTTCATCATGGATTCACCACACATTGGAGCAAATCCATGAGCTCCCTGCAGGGGGCATGGAGAAGCCACTGCTTCACACCTAGCATTGCCTGACTTAGTTTTCCCCTCATCCCATGGGGGGTGGGGTGTCACCACCCAGTTTCCCTCCATTGCAGGAAATCTATCTTTGCTGCATGCACCGCTTCCTTTCCCTTTTTGGCATGGAGCCCAACAGAAATGCCTGTACATTGTGTGAAGGACTCCATGCTGAAAATGAAGTGGAAGCAGCATATGATGGACAAATTGGCCCATGTGATGAGGTAGTTAATGTGGCTTTAGTGGGGGTTTTGCTGAGGGACATTAATTACTTACAGAAATGTAACTAGCCAATGTAGAAATGTTATTTTGTGTTCAGAAAATACAATGCAACTCTCATATTAATGGGGGGATATATTCCTGCGCTTACCATGTAAGTGAGAAACCACAGATAGTTACAAATTACTTACAGAAATGTCACTAGCCAATGTAGAAATGAACAGCATCCAGCAGAAGCATACCATAGAACCACACTGGAAGATATAGAAAATGCCTAGATAAAATACTTCTCTAGCATTTGTAGGTCCTTCAGCCTGACTATGTTCAATGCCTGCTGGAAGCATACCATGGAATCATACTGGAAAATCTTGAAAATGCCTTTTTTTTTTCAAATGTGGATAAGGGAACATGGAAATACTAGTCCTGTGAATAGCAGGTCATAACTGCTATTGTGGGAAAATTGCATGCGGATTCAGTCCCAAATTGCAAAGATTTTTGCCAGGCCAAACTTCTCAACTTTTCAACCATTTTTTTCAAATCTTATTGAATATTCATTTCATTACTGTGATCATCTTAGCAATCCCATAAGTCTTCCAGTATAGAGTAACTCAATCTTACTTCTCCCCACCACTAATATTGTGGGAAGAGTCTCTGAAGATGAGATAAGATACCTTACCAAAGACCACTTCAAATCATAGAACCATGGAGTTGGAAGTGACCACAAAGACCATCCAGTCTAAGCCCCTGCCATGCAGGAACACACATTCAAGGGAGAAATAAAATTCAACCTGGTGAATTCATCCTTTGTAGCTTTTAGCACTCATGGGAAAAGAAATCTTTCTCACACTCTTCAGCTACTTAGTTACCAGTCAATAGGTCCAATTTCTAAGTCACCAAACCATATAGTTTTTCCACACTCTGGCTTTCCAAATCCTCATGAATATCCCTTGCACAGGGCTGTTTTTCCAAATGTATGATTTGAAAGGAGGTTTCCTGACATTTACACAGCATGCTGTCTAGAAAATCAGTGTCGCACTGTTAGAGAGGTGCTGTCTACCTTACAATGTTTTCTGAAACCCCATCCATTTCCCTTCCATCTCCCCACATTGTATTGCTCAAATGAAAGACTATTTGGGATACTGATAGTTTGGATCAGAAGCTCATTTGAAAACTTAGCTCCCTCACTCCTTTTCCATAATTTGAAGCTGTTATTTTCCCCAGACCAAGCATGCGGAAACGATTATTGCTTTGTCAGAATCTAAAATTGTTGATTGCACAGCCAATGCACAATGGCCCAAAATGTTTTGGTGCCCAGCACATCTGCGACTTGCCTAAAATTTACAAGCCAATGAAATCTGTATGAATACTACATGGAATTCTGAGTGGATCCAATTCATTTGATATAAGGTCATTATGCAGAGTAAAGTTAGATGGCCAGAGATAGCAGCTGAGGCCTCTAGAACAACCATAACTTCTAAATCCAAATACTGTACAAGCCAGAGGAATTTCCTCTCATTTATCCTCTGGATTGTATGATAGGATTTTTCCCCCTTTTTAAAGGTACCAAACCACATAATCCAGACACACAGATTGACTTGCAAATCTTGCTTGTCACAGCAATATGCAATTTCCTTATGAATTTAAAGCTATTCTTTGTGTTCTTGTTGAATAGCTTGCTCTACATTTCAGCTGTTCTGCCCTGCCGCAGTGCTGTGCTTAACCCTTGAGCTTTATACTGGAACAGCTGAGAATGAATACAAAGTAGCTCCTACCAACAAGAAGCAATTCTGTCGATAATTTCTGGGCACTCTGGAATTTACACTAGAGCAGTGTGGCCCACAATGGAGAACTTAACTCTACAGGAAAAAGTGGTAGCTGGTGATTTCATTTCAGTAGGATAGAGAATGTGTTCTTGTTTTTTTAACTAGACTATAAATGATCTATCCAAGGTGTGGAATTTAAATTTAAAGCTTGAGCTAAAACCTAGAATGGATTTACCACATGACCAATAGATTACAAGCTGTTTCTAGGACAGAAGTAGCCAGTAAAATGTTGGGACAATTGGAAAATTCTATGATTGAGTAGTCCAGAAATACCACAAGTCAAATAGATCAGCCAGTGAGTTTTCATGGCGGAGTGTAGATTTAAACCATATCTCCTGGAGTCCTAATCTAATCATGCTGACTCTTACAAACAAAATATTTCAAGGTAAATCAAATTGTCAGTCTGAAGTTGATTAGAAACATTGAACCTATGGCCTTTAACAAGTTCCCATTGATTTCATGAGTTTTTGAACCTTTGCTTAGTCATAAATATTCATGGAAACTGTTTTGAGAGACAGAATAAGGATTTTGAAAGTTTGCTATGAAGAAACTAGATAAGATACTCAATTCTGAAATCACATGATGAAATACCAAAGTCAGAGTCATGCATGCTATATGCTTTCTTATTTTTATCGGTTATAGTGAAATCTGATCAATTTGAAATATGAGAAGACTTCTACAGATTTCATGGACATCCAAGAGGACAAATCAATGGGTCTTTGATGAAATCAAACTAAAATCTCCCAAGGGGGTTGAATAACCAAACAGAAGCTATAATATTTGTGGAATATAATATCCTATTTGTGGAATATTATGAGATAATATGACCTATTCCAAAATATGATAGTGCTTGGCAAGGTGGATGGCAGGAGGGGAAGAGGAAGATTACATTACAAGTCCATAAGTCCAATCCAGGAAGCCATGGCTCCATTTTCAAGATCTTATCAGGGTTGTTAGTAACTAACAGGGTTGTTAGTGACTGGCTTGACCTTGTAGGAGTTGGGGATGGCCACAGCTGACAGGGAGCTCTGGCATGGTCTGGTCCATGAGGTCACCAAGAGTTGGAATAAACAACAAAATAACATGATATTTTTGAAGTCTCCCATTTATACATTTAAGCTGACTTGGCAGTCATTAACAACAATAAACTTTCCTTCGAAGCAGCAATTGGATTTACACCTCTATTCCTAAAATAGAACAAAATCCAAAGAAAATCAAATGAAACAATTGTGAAGTTTGTTTTCAAAAAGAACCAAATCTAAACAAAATTGAAAAAATTGAAAAATGAAAAATGAAAAATAGGGCAGCTAGGGCTGGGTGGTTTCGTTCGTTAATTTCGTAATTCGTTATTAATTCGTTATTTTTTTTGATAATGAAGCGATATCGAACCATTCAGGAGCAACTAAAAAACAAAACGAATTTTCCCAATTCGTTTCGTAATTGTTTCGAAATTGTTTCGTAATTGTTTCGAAATTGTTTCGTTATTATTTCGTTATTATTTCCGTATGTCTGGTGCAAGTTTTATAGTCATTGTTTGTTTTATCAGTGATAAAAAAATTATCACACCAACAGTCAACAACAGAGGGAGAGGGAAGCTTCAGAAGTTCCCCCTGTCCCATTTGGAGGGTTTTTTAGCATATTGCGTAATCGCGGTCACCATTAACGAATCAATTCGTAATTGTTTCGAAATTGTTTCGTAATTTCCGAAATTTCGTAAATATTGAACTTTTTAAAAGAAAAAATTCGGAATTCTTTTAAATAATGAAACGCAAAAAACCCCTAAAAACGAATCGCGTTTAGAAACAAATTTTTCCGTGGTTGGACAGCCCTAGTGGCAGCATATTGTTGCCTAGGAGTAGAATATTCAGTATAGATCACAACTATCAAAATGTAACAAATCAGTTATGGGGCTTGGGAAAAGAATGCATATAGCAAAAGAATGCATATTTTTAAAATTCCTGTAAAATTTGTTCAGTTGAATGTGGGAAACAACCTCCATATTATTAAAATCATGAAATGATAATGCATATAGTACTATCAAACAGTATAGGAGGCCCTGGTGGTGCAGTGGGTTAAACCCTTGTGCCGGCAGGACTGAAGACTGACAGGTCGCAGGTCTGCAACTAGGAAGAGTGTGGATGAGCTCCCTCTGTCAGCTCCAGCTCCCCACATGGGGGCATGAAAGAAGCCTCCCACAAGAATGGTAAAACATCAAAATATCTGGGCATCTCCTGAGCAACGTCCTTGCAGATGGCCAATTCTCTCACATCAGAAATGACTTGCAGTTTCTCAAGTCGCTCCTGACACACATACAAAAAAAATCAAACGGTAGTTAGCAAAGGCAGCCAAAGTTGCTACAGAACATATAATTTATCATATTATGATTGGGGAAGTAATCTGCTGGATGGAGCCCCCGGTGGAGCAGTGAGTTAAACCTTGGTGCCGGCAGGACTAAAGACTGACCGATTGCAGGTTCGAATCCGGGAGAGGCGGATAAGCTCCCTCTATCAGCTCCAGCTCCTCATGCAGGGATATGAGAGAAGCCTCCCACAAGGATGATAAAAACATCAAATCATCCAGGCATCTCCTGGGCAACGTCCTGGCAGATTGCCAATTTTCTCACACCAGAAGCGACTTGCTCCTGACACGACAAAAAAAATCTGCTGGATCTGGAATTCAAAAGAAAAATGTGCACAGAACCATGTGCATGGTTTTTTCTTCTTAAAAATGGGTAAAGCTAACATTCATGCACACACATACACATTTTATTCAGTACAAAAAATGATAATGAGTGTATTTGAAAAATGCATGTAAAAATGTGCACATTTTGAGAATGGCACACAAAAATGTGCACAAGAAATATATATTGTAATACAGTACCTTTAATAGGATGGAACAAGTGTATAGGCTGGAAACTCAACAAACACAAGCACAAGACTGACAGATTACTGCATGTCTAATTTGACCTTTTAAAAATTAAAAGTGTACAGACTGAATGCATAAATAGCAACAACATTAGTGGCAAATGGAGAACTTGACATACTTTGTTTATTCTCTATAGGGATATCAAGAAACTACCTCAATGCCTGTTTCTCATCCTCTTACCATAGCCGTTAACTCTTGAGTGGGTTTTCATTCATTAGGGAAGGAGAGTCAGAAAGCCAGCAAACATAACAGATTATTTGACTGGCAATCTGCAAAGAAGACAATATTCCCATAAATTCAAAAACATTAATGAATGTGATGCTCCCTGGTTGACTAAGCAATGGTGATGTTTACTTACAGAGGCACCACTAGGATTTACGTCACCCAGTGCTGTAACTCATGTTGTCACTCCATGGACCTCCTCCCATACCAGACCCTTATAGCTAATATGCCAAAACGTTTGACAAAATCAGATACTATAAAAATCCAGCATCAACAAAAATCATGTTCTTGTAGCTCATGCAAATAGAACCCTGTTATTCAAAGCATCATTGCAATTGGGTAAGAATGGATCTTGTAATTTTAATATTTATAGTAGGACTAGCTGCCCCCTGCCACACGTTGCTGTGGCCCAGTCTGGTAATCTGGAAAATGAAGTAATTAGAAAGTGTTGGTTTCTAATATATGTAATTTTTTTATGCTTGTGGGTAAACAGTATTTCTTACTATTTCTTTGTCCATGTTGATGTCGAGATTGTCTGGGTTGCCTACTCTGGAACATGCAATATATAATTGTCCTTCTTTAGGGGTCCCTTTCAAATCTATGATACTATATCTCTGTGTGAATCATATACATCTATCTATATCTATGGCTGGATGGCTCATTGTCGGGAGGGCTTTGATTACATTTTCTTGCCCTGTTGAAGGGAGTTGAACTGGGTGGCCTTAAGTATTTTCTGTTGGTCATGGGAGTTCTGTGCAGGAAGTTTGCCCCAATTCTGTCATTGGTGGGGTCCAGAATGCTCTTTGATTGTAGGTGAGCTATAAATCCCAGTAACTACAACTCCCAAATGTCAAGGTCTATTTTCTCCCCAAACTCCACCTGTGTTCATAATTGGGCATATGGAATATTCATGCCAAGTTCGGTCTGGATCCATCATTGTTTGAGTCCACAGTGCTCTCTGGATGTAGGTGAACTTCAACTCTCAAACTCAAGGTCAATGCTCACCAAACCCTTCTAGTGTTTTCTGTTGGTCATGGGAGTCCTGTGTGCTACGTTTGGTTCAATTCCATCATTATTGGAGTTCAGAATGCTCTTTGATTGTAGGTGCACTATAAATCCCAGCAACTATAACTCCCAAATGACAAAATCAATTTTTTGAGTGATGGTCAATCCTTGGGTTAGTAGGTGTCTTGTGGCCAAAATTGGCAGCAATTCGCCCAGTGGTTTTTGAGCTATGTTAATCCCACAAACGAACATTTTTATTTATATAGATTACTAGCTGTACCCACCAGGCGTTGCTGTGGCCAACCTTCCCTCCTCTTTTTCTCCTTTATTCCCTCCCTCTTTTCTTCCTTCCCTCTTTTTCTTTCCCTTCTTATTTCTCTTCTTCTTTCTTCCATCTCTACCTGTTTCTTTCCTCCCTTTCTTTGCTCTTTGGTTACATCCTTCCTTCCTTCCTTCCTTCCTTCCTTCCTTCCTTCCTTCCTTCCTTCCTTCCTTCCTTCCTTCCCTCTCTTCCTCTTTCTCCTTCCTTCCTTCCCTCCTCCTTCCTTCCTTCCTTCCTTCTCTACCTTTCTTTCTTTCTTTCTTTCTTTCCTTCACTCCTTCCCTCCTTACTCTTTCTCTCCGTCCTTCTCTCCTTCCTTTCTTCCCTCTTTCCCTCCTTCTCTCATTACTTCTCGACTGTCCCTTCTAACTTTTTTATGAGTATTTAATTTGTGTTATATAGTAATATATAATAGTAGCATATTATATAGTAATCTATATAACAGTAATATATAAAATATTGTAATTATAGCTTATAGTGTGTGTGTATTATAAAAATATAATATATTTTTCCATTTTTTTAGTGAAGGACATATATTGGCTTGTTATGTGTATGGTGTCCAAATTTGGTGTCAATTCGTCCAGTGGTTTTTGAGTTCTGTTAATCCCACAAATGAACATTACATTTTATTTATATAGATTTTATTGCTTTGTCTGAATGTTTAAATTTTGTTTATTTCTTATGTTTGATGGTTTTAATGATTTTAAGTCTCAGTTATATGCAGTAATTAGTTATTATGATTTCTTTGTTTTATTGTATGTTGGCATTGAATTTTTGTCATTAGTATGTTGTAAACTGCCTTGAGGGGTGAGAAAGGCAGTATATAAATACAATTAAAAAATAGATAGATAGATAGATAGATAGATAGATAGATAGATAGATAGATAGATAATGACAGCTTTAACTGAAGTGCATTGTCACTAGAAGAGTCAAAAAGTAAATTAGTCTTGTTAAGTACAAGCAGTCCCCAAGTTGCAAACAAGGTAATTTCTGTAGGTTTGTTTGTAAATTGAATTTGTTTGTAAGTTGGTACAGGTACATTTTAAAGTGTAATTCCAGTCTTATGGCAAGACTGGAAGTCAAGAAGCATCATCAGCAGGAGGTATCAGCAGGAGGCTATAGTGTCCAGTCACTCTCTTTATGACATCACCACCATAAATCACAAATGGGATTAGCAGCACTTTGGGCACAGTGGCCAGGTTATCTTTCTCATTACACTATGCATTATCTATGGAGGTAAAAGGATCAGATAAGAGTAGCAATGGCACAAACCCACTTGCAGCTTGAATGGCACACACTGCCATCCCATGTGCTAGTACTTCATCCTCACAACTTTCACTGCCAACATCTAATTTATTGCTCATTCTGTCTGAGAACCTCAAAGTGATACCAAAGGTAAGTGATAAAAATATAATTCTTTGTTAATTTTTCTTCATGGAAGTAATGATTCATTTGAGCAAATTTCTTCATACTATGAGAAAGTCTGAAAACTGTAGTTTGGGACTTACTCTGGGTATCATAGTATCTTTGTGCAGAAAACAGCCTCTTTAAAAAATGAGAGAGAATAGCATTTCCCGTGTAAAAACTAATATTTCTGTGCACAAATGATATTTTCGATAATCCGATTGTCCCCCACTACTGTATTCCTGCGCATAAAATTATATGTTGCCTTGTGATAATTTTATTTTGCATAGAAAATGTTCTCTTTGCATAAAATGTTTTCTGTACACACATTATTATTATTATTATTATTATTATTATTATTATTATTATTATTAAACTAGCTAGCATCTCCCGCAGGACTCGATGCGGCTTACAAAGGCCAAGGCCTCAACACAACAACAGCAAAACAATAACAATACAATTTAAAGCAAATTAAAAACATAAGCAATAAGCAATAAGAAAACATTACATCATTACGCAATAAAAACCAGGGCCGGACCAGTGATGGGTACAGGTTAAAAAAGTGCTGGGTGTGGCAGGTGATATGTTGGATTTCTGGGCAAGTGCAATGTGCAGAGAGTCTTAAACTCTAATAAAGTGCTTCACGTGAGATTTTTTGTAAAAAAAATAAGTTTCAAATTACAAAATTCAGTTTAAAAGATTTTCTTACAGCATCACGACAACAAGTAGTTAAATTACTTATTGCTTCCTTTTAGAGCAAACGTAGAAAAAATTACATCCATAGTAACTCTTATTTATTTATTTATTTTGAGCGCTTCTACCCCGCCCTTCTCAACCCCCTGGGGGGGGACTCAGGGCGGCTTACAAAAGGCGCAATTCAATGCCTAACAATTCACAAAATACAATGTACACAATACAATACAACAACAACAATCATAACTAGTTAAAACAATCAAATTAATACCATAGCAGCAATAAAATCATCTTGTGGTCAATGTTCGCCAATTCATAAATCCATAGTCCATCCACCATTATCATAGTCCTTTCCTACTCTGGTTGTCATTGTCCTTTATCTATCTGCCGAGGAGCCCCCGGTGGTGCAGTGGGTTAAACCCCTGTGCTGGCAGGACTGAAGACCGACAGATCGCAGGTTCAAATCCAGGGAGAAGCGGATGAGCTCCCTCTATCAGCTCCAGCTCCTCATGCGGGGACATGAGAGAAGCCTCCCATAAGGATGATAAAAACATCAAATCATCCAGGGGTCCCCTGGGCAACGTCCTTGCAGACGGCCAATTCTCTCACACCAGGAGTTACTCCTGACACGACAAAAAAAAAGTCGTCAGTCTGCCAGATTACCCAAAGGCCTGGTCCCATATCCATGTTTTTAATTTTCTTCTGAAAGAGAGGAGGGGTGACGATGATCTAATTTCTCCGGGAGTGAATTCCACAGGCGGGGGGCCACCACCGAGAAGGCCCTGTCCCTCGTCCCCACCAGTCGCACTTGTGATAAAGGTGGGGCCGAGAGCAGGGCCTCCCCTGAGGATCTTAAACTCCGAGGTGGGACGTAGAAGGAGCTATGTTCGGACAGGTCCACTTTGTGAATTCCAACCATTCTTTCCATCCGTGGCAAGTGTTGTAGCATTCACATAGCCATGGAGTTTTAAAGAAACAAACAAGCACTGAGGTAGTGATAATTTAAGAGAAAAACTTACACTCCTTGGCCAATTCATAGCAGCATCCTCAGAATTTCAGCTAAATTATCCTGTGAAGGGGACATTTAATCAAAGGTGAAAAAGCCTTCTAATTGATGGGTGGCTTTCAACACAATACTAAGCTCCTTTGTAATGAAGGCCACACACTTGGAAAGAAATTATACCTGAGGAGAACAGCCAGAGAATATGTTAGTTAATAGCATGGGTCTTTCAAGAGTATCCCCTCCCCCCCAAACACACACACACACATACACACACTCCTTGCATTCAAAAGGCAAACTCTCTGGAACGGCCAGTGATTAAATTTGCAATGGATTTGTAATGAATTAAAAACATAATTGTAAAAGAGTTCAGATAGCATTCTTGAAATAACCACAACTTCAAAGAGGTACCATGCATTTCAACATGAAAGGGAATTAGCACCCTCAAATAAGAAGCAGAAAATGAAGGAGTTTAGGGAGGGTTCATAATCATACTGTGTTGTTTTTGTGCTTGCTTTCCCCCCAAAAGATATCAAACCTTTCTTTAAGTGAAAGCTTCATAAGGGACTAAGTTATTCTATTTTTTAAATAGAATTGCCCTCATTTATTTTTTTCTAACACAGCCTGCTTGAGTTATAGCCTTCTCAACAAGAGATGCTATGCATAACCTGGGGACATAATTAAATAAATGGCTGATTTATAAGAAGTATATGCCGTGAGAATCAGTGCCCCACTCCATGGTTCACACCACACTACTATTTCAATGTTTGTTTATTTATTTATTTATTTATTTGTTTATTTATTTATTTATTTATCAGGTCATCAGCATCCATACCATTGTGTTACAATTCTAACAGAACAAAACAAACACACAGATTAAAAAGAAAAAAACACAGATTTTGCAAACTTGGTAGTTGGTTAAATGTCCTTTGACCAGTATCTGGCCACTTGGAGTGCCTCTGGTGTTGCCGCAAGAAGGTCCTCCATTGTGCATGTGGCAGGGCTCAGGGTGCATTGCAGCAGGGGGTCTGTGGTTTGCTCTTCTCCACACTCGCATGTCGTGGATTCCACTTTGTGGCCCCATTTCTGAAGGTTGGCTCTGCATCTCGTGGTGCCAGAGCGCAGTCTGTTCAGCGCCTTCCAAGTCGCCCAGTCTTCTGTGTGCCCAGGGGGGAGTCTCTCATCTGGTATCACCCATGGATTGAGGTGCTGGGTTTGGGCCTGCCACTTTTGGACTCTCGCTTGCTGGGGTGTTCCAGCGAGTGTCTCTGTAGATCTTAGAAAACTATGTCTTGATTTAAGTCGTTGACGTGCTGGCTGATACCCAAACAGCGGATGAGCTGGAGATGTCTCTGCCTATTTCAATGTTTAAATGCAGGAACTGTTGGGCTTTGCCAACGTTGTAGCTCTTTCTCACACAAGTTTTGCCTTCACCCCTGAGCAGGTGACATAAAACATTATTTGCCTGTGTAAGACCTCTTTGGTTTGCTTTGCATTTTGTGGAACATAATAGGCTGTCAGAGGAGAGAGATGATCCATACTTACTCAGTATCTTCAAATTTGAGAATCCATTGCAGCAATGAAAACAAAATATGACCCAATTACAAATCCAACTAAAACAGTGTGGTTGATGTATCAGAGTAATAATAAAGGGAAGATATGAGGGATTTATCAAATATTTTACTTTGAAGAAATGAAAAGAAAATTGTATAAGAATGAGAGGGGAAGTGATTTAAGGGTTCCATATCGCAATATATTTGGCAATGGATTTGTAAAATTTCTTTTGAGTACCTTAGTAGCAGCTAACATGAAAGTACACCTATTTAAAATGCACTGTGCCTTGAACTTGACACTAGAGAAATTGGAAATTATATAACCTGGATAATGATGCTTACTGGAAATGTTTGAAGTGTTCCACTGATCAAGTTGATACATTTTGAAATGTGACATGACAAAAATGGGAAGAAAGTTATTTTATATTGAGCTAATGGATATATGGGTTTAGAAGATCTAAGAACAGACTGCTTAATATTGATGGCCTATAGTCTGGGGAGATATGTCACTCCACCTTGAGGAAAGGTGCCTCTATGCTTCAACCCAAAATCTCTGGTGTCTGTAAAGTTGAGTAATTGAGAAGGCCCAGAGATAGTAAAGGCAAACGTTTCTCCTGACATGAAGTATAGTCATGTCTGACTCTGGGGGGTGGTGCTCATCTCCATTTCTACGCCGAAGAGCCTGTTTTGTCCATAGATACCTCCAAGGAGCCCCCGGTGGTGCAGTGGATTAAACCTCTGTGCTGGCAAGACTGAAGACTGACAGGTTGCAGGTTCGAATCTGGGGAGAGGCGGATGAGCTCCCTCTATCAGCTCCAGCTCCTCATGGGGGGACATGAGAGAAGCTTCCCACAAGGATGATAAAACATCAAAAAAATCCTTGCAGACGGCCTTGCAGTCCTTGCAGATGGCCAATTCTCTCACACCAGAAGCGACTTGCAGTTTCTCAGGTCACTCCTGACACGACAAAAGAAAACTTCCAAGATCATGTAGCCAGCATGTTGCATGGAATGCCATTACCTTCCCACAGAAGATAATTTATCTATTCACATTTGCATGTTTTTGAACTGCTAGGTTGGCAGAAGCTGAGCCTAACAGCCACTCCATGAATTCGAACCACCAACGTTTTGGTCAGCAAGTTCAGCAGCTCAGGCCACTGCACCACCAGGAGGCTTGGCCCAGAGATAGTCTGATACAATAGCTTAAAGGGTGGTTCCAGATAGCATTTTAACCCGGGAACAATTGAATTTTTAAAATGTGAAAGTTCCTGTGTTCTAGTCCACACATGCCTCAGAAAACACATGCTTCTGGGGTGGGTGTCCAGATGCTCTCCCGAAACCTTTTAGGAGAATAAGGAGACAGCCCCCTCTTCCTCCTCAAAACCCTTAAAATTGAAGTGAAAAGTAAAAAACAACTTACTGGCTTCATAGCACAGATTCTGGAACATACCATTATGCATGATAAAGTGTGTGTGTGTGGGGGGGTTCTTCCTGCCTTCCCCTTGCTTTCTTGCGCATTCCAGGAACTTTTTTTTGTCGTGTCAGGAGTGACTTGAGAAACTGCAAGTCGCTTCTGGTGTGAGAGAATTGGCCGTCTGCAAGGACGTTGCCCAGGGGACGCCAGGATGATTTGATGTTTTTATCATCCTTGTGAGAGGCTTCTCTCATGTCCGCACATGAGGAGCTGGAGCTGATAGAGGGAGCTCATTTGCCTCTCCCCAGATTCGAACCTGTGACCTGTCGGTCTTCAGTCCTGCCGGCACAGGCGTTTAACCCACTGTGCCACTGGGGGCTGTGCTGTGCTGTGAGGACTAATGGAGGGCGGTAAGTTATTTTTACTCCCCCCCCCATTTTAAGGGGTTTTGGGAGGGGGTGGGGTTAATCTCGCACCTTCTGGCTCCAGAAGTCCAGAAGATGTGGGATGGGTGTTTGGCCAGGCTGCAGGGAAGTCCCAGTGATATTGAGCTCTTTTGGGGGGCCCCTCCAGAGAGGAGAGCCCTAGGACTGCACCAAAGAGAGTCCTGGATACCTTGGTGAGATTTTTCCGGAAGCCAATCCAAGAGCGCAGGAATATTTTTAATGTGAAATCAGCTCACCAGAGGCGGAAGAAGTCCAGCGATCGAGGTTTATTTGCAATTCAGCTGAGTTGGATGCAACTGTAGGGATAATTCCTCTACAAGCATACAGATACAAAGATTTCAGGCATTTTTATACAATACAGGACAAAAGAAAGCAGTTTGAAACTCCCGCCGCCCCTTGCCGGCCGGCTTGACGCTGATTGGCTGAGGCTGGAACAGCTGGGAGAAGGCTCGGCGGCCCGCCTCGGTTTTCAGCCAATCAGAACGTTCCCGCGCCTCGGGAGGGCCAATGGGCGCCCTCCGCTCGCTTCCGAGCCTGGGCCAATCAGGAGCGAGGAGGGCGGGACGGCCGCAGACAAAGGGGAAAGATGATGGGATTTGGATTTCCTGCCCGCTGGAATGCGGGCTTTGTCTTGGGCGGGAAGAGGGTGATAGTTGGTAAACAAAGAGCTTTCCTGTCCTTGATGGGTCTGGCGAGTGATTTGAATGGGCTAGATCGATATCGGACCACCCGGAGGGTCAACAATACCTGGGTGAATTAATCAGTCTCTTTTTCCGAGGCTCTGCTGACCCCTCTTCCCTTGCTGGCCTTTGCTCCGAGGGCTAGGGTTGGAGATCAGCAGCATTGTCCGTGCTAATGAGTCAATCAATGGGTGATTGAGGAAGAGGCTGGGGCTCTTCCCTCAGGCAGTCCCTGGTCACGCCGGTTTTTGTGGGGCGAAGGTCAGGGGTGAGGATACAGAGGAATTCATAAGGGTTACATATATCATAATCATAAGGCATAGGCATCTCTGACTTACAGGCATTTCATATTTGTACAACTCACAACCCATCCCAACCCCAGTTCATTACAGTAAGAAAATATTTTATTTATTCCATAAAAAGAAAGAAAAGGAAAACTGGAAATCCCAAAGTCCGGGCGAAGGGGCTTGGAGGTGGAGGTCAGCCCATGGTCCGGGCTGGCCAACAGAAGATCGGTTCTTCCTTGAAGCAGGAGCTGGAGCTGAAGGGGGAGCTGGGTTCCACTGCTCTGTCCTTGGTAAAACTAGCGCTCCCAACCGAGGATCGGGCCTCCCTGCCCGACCCTCCTCTCCCAAGGCTCCCCCTTGGGCAGCGGCGGTGGGTCCCCGGCGGCGGGGACCATGCAGGAGCAAGCGGCAGCGAGCGGGATGCAGCGGTCCGGAAAAGCCGGCGAAAATTTGACAATCAGCTGTTGACTCGGCCAGATTTAATATTTAAACAAAAACAATTATTTCCCGGGTGCAGGAGTCCAAAATGAGAAAACCAAGATGGCAGTTAGTCTTAGAATTTAATGCAGAAAAATATGAAATTTGAACGGGGCCGATCCGCCATGTTGTTGCTTTTGGCGGATAAGGGGGCCCATTAGGAAAACCTCCGTATCCACGGTTTTAACTAATGCAGATTTTTGGGCCCAGGGAGGCCGGGAAGGCATCCCCGGTGAGCTCACGGTTCCCCGGAGCTCAGAAAAAGGTTTATTTTATGTTAGAAAAGTTTCAGTCAGTAAAGGACACAAAGTATCAAGCGGAAAGGATTTAAAGTTTCAAATCTTAAGTGTTTTATTAGAGGCTTTGTTACAAAGAGAGGGAGAGGGGAAAGTGAAAGAAAGGCTTCTTGCAGCCTTGAGTTTAGCTTGAGCTGCTCGCTGGGGCACATTTCATCAGTCAGGCCCAACTTGGCTCTCCGGAACTGCGGAACTCCCTGCTGCGGTTTAGACCAGCTTGAAGGTGGGAGATCCTGCCACCTGGGGGGATATCACCAGGACTCCCTGTGGGCCTGTCCACACAGGGCCATACCCCATTAGTCTTGGACCTTTCACAAGGTGCATATCTAATGGGCTTTCAAATTAATTTCAAATTAATTCACTACTTTGTGAATTGCCTACTTTGTGGCAAATGCAATTGCTTTTCTGTGGGACATCATATGGATGCCCCACTTGAAGAAGCGGGAAGGCACATATTTTAGGACCTACCTGGATGGGCCATAAGACTCTGGGAGATGAGAGTTGAAATCACTGGGCACGTCACACTCTCTCAGAGAAGGCAAAAGCAAGCCCATTCTGAACAAATTCTGTAAAGAAAATTCTGTGATCTATCAGAACTGACTTGAAGGCATATAAAAACAACACTAAATGGAGGAGGTAATTATAGTTGGTATGGTGATAGCCAATTTTAATGGAAGCAATCAAACTATTTTATGACTTGCTTTCAAAGAAAGACAATTCTTCACCTGTAACAAATAGGCTTGGGTAACTACGGAAAAATTTGGTTCTAAACTCATTTCGTTTTTAGGGGGGCCCTTGCGTTTCGTTTTTTTAAAGAATTCCGAAATTTTCCTTTAAAATTTTTTGAAATATACGAAATTTCGTAAAATTATGAATCGATTTGTTAATGGCGGACACAATATGCTAAAAAAACCCTCCAAATGGGACAGGGGAAACTTCTGAAGCTTCCCTCTCCCTCTGTTGTTGACTGTTGGTGTGATAATTTATTTTTTATCTCTGATAAAACAAACAACAACTATAAAACTTGCACCAGACATACGAAAATAATTACGAAACAATTTCGAAACAATTTCGAAACAATTTTGAACCAATTACGAAACAATTACGAAACAATACGAAATAAATTGGAAAAATTGTTTCCATTTTTAATTACTCCTCACAGTAGTCCTGCATGGCTCAATATTGGATCGTAAGCTAATTTAAATACGAATTAATAACGAATTACGAAATTAACGAATGAAACCGCCCAAGCCTAGTATCAAAGTAGTACTATAGAGTCTGAGATACTGCTACAAAATTGAAGATGATTATACAAAGAACATTTATACAAAATTTGAGATTATGATTAGCTCAGATAGAAATTTTGACCCAGGGCACTTTCTTTAATATGATTTATTTCTACTACGTTGCTTTAATGTTTTTACCAAGCTTTTGTAAAGTTAAAGATGCTGGATGACATGAGTCAAGTGGCTTCTATGGAAACCACATAAGAAACACAATCAAAAAGCATCATTCAAGATAGATAATTTCAGGCTCTGATTTTTTTTAAAAAGGGCCTATTTAAGTCCATCTGACTCTAATGACATATCCATCATAATGAAACTCTGCTTTTGATTTCAATGGAACATTAAAATGGATCTGGGTCACAGCCATTATACAATTGAGTTAATAAATGTCTTATGTTCAAAATCCAAACATGGGCAAGGAGACATCGCTTGAGCTCTAACGGTAAGTTGCAATTTAATTTGTAAATAAAGGAAAATACAAAGGTTTGGAAAACCTGAACTCTACCAAAGCAGAAAAGAGTTGACAGAGAGAATAAGATCTCCAGCTCCAATCAGGAAGGAAGAAAAAGCATTGTGCCAAAGCACATAACATATTCACAATGTGAAGAAACAATTAAGGATTATAACAGGGTTCCTCTGCATCCTAGAGGCATAGAATCCTAAAGCTTGAAGAGACTCTAAGGGCCATCCAGTCCAACCCCCATTCTGCTAACAGAGGTGGCCCTAGATAATTTTCAACGGTAAGCAAACAGTATTTTGGTCCGTCCCCCCCAACCAATCACTGATATATATTTTCTGTTCATCGTGGGAGTTCTGTGTGCCATATTTGATTCAATTCCATCATTGGTGGAGTTCAGAATGCTCTTTGATTGTAGGTGAACTATACATCTCAGTAACTACAACTTTCATATGTCAAGGTCTATTTCCCCCCCAAGAGTGCCTCAAGAGCGCCCCTGGGTAAAATCAACTATTCTGCAAATGCTTACTTTGTGTAATGGGTTGAGCCGCACCTGTCTGCTAAGCAGGAATACCCAATCAAGTATTTCCAACAAATTGCCTCTTAGCCTCTGTTCTAAAAATTTCCAAGGATTCATCACTGGTTTTTTCCATCTTAAATATGTCCCTCACTTTGCCAGAACAATGTTGTGGATATTTTTCCACCTTATGTATGTAGACATATATGTATTGGCCATTGCTGTGGCATTATATTATATTCAAACAATTAACAGAGTTTGTAATTTGTAGTTTATGTGTATGTTTGTGTGTAGGAATTCAAGCACATATGGGAAGAGGAGGATCGTTCACTGTGGTGTAGATCTCACTCTATAGGAAACCTTTCTGGAAACTGCCATTTTTAAACAGATAAAGTGGTGCCATCTGCTGTAAATACAAAAGGGGACGCCCAAAAGGCAAGCTTCAGTAGTGGATAATATATAAATGAGTGGGACAAAAGTTTGCTTGTCAAATTATCTAATGGAGGGACTGGCATGCCAGCTCTTGCCTAGAAGATTGTTTCAAAGAGCTCTCCAAGACATGATTGCACATTAGCTTTGTCAGCACCAGCTGCTTTTTTTAATCAACCATTGCAACAGCAAAGAATTAAAGGTTAAAGTTTAAGATAATGCAAAGATATACACACACTGTATGGTAGTTGATTCGCAGCATGGAGATGCTAGAAGCTGATGTTTCTGTCTGAGGCAGAACTGAAACAAATAACTTTGGGAAGCTGTGTATCAGAACCAATTGAAATGTGTGTGGGTTTTTTTTCAATGAACAAGCCTGATACAGAAACTGTTATAAAGCGTGGTTGGTGGGAACAAGAGAGGGTGGCCTTCTCCATGATCACTCCCCACCTCTGGAACTTCCTTCCTAAAGAAAAAAATTGCTCCCATCCTCCTCTCTTTCAGGACACTTCTGAAACAACACATACACTTTAACATATGGAGAAGAGGAAGACTAGCAAAATTTAATTGGTACTTTTAAAAAAATAATCTTTATTTGATTTAAAAACAGAGAGCATAGAACATAATTATGATAAAATATCAGTAGATTTAGATAAATAGTATAGAAATAGATGGGTAGGGATAGAACTAGGGAGGGAATAGTTAGGGGTTTAAAGGGTGGTGGTGGGGATGTAAGTAGGTAGATAGATTTAGGATAGAAAAAGTGAGAGAAAGACAGAGTGAAGGGCAAAGTAAGAACGTTCAAAGCAGATAAAAGCGTAGAGCCTTCTGGTATAAGGCATGACCCGACTTACCGGGCCAAGGAAGTTGTGGTGCAGGGCATCCCCCACCGCCATTCTTGCCTCAGGGGGGCTTCTTCCTCCTAGAAGCCCCCTCGAATGGCGGGAAGGTTTCCCGCCGGTGGGTCAGTTGACCAATGGCCAACTGACCATGCCTCGCTGTGGGAGAGGCCTGAGCTGGCCTCTCCCTCTTCGTGGGCAGCCTATATAGGGCTGCCCCAAGCTCCCCAGCAGGCACTGTGCCTGCAACAGCTCCCCGATCATGATCCAGGACCCATGCTTGGCTGCCAACCCTTGTTCCTGTTATCAATAAATGAGTTGTGGCCATTGTTCATCCCAACATCATGTGTGAGCGTACTTCTTGGGTTGGCTGTGGGAGGTGTATCGCACTTGCACACGCAACTTCTATGAGGTTCTTTCCTTTTCCTTTCTCTTCCCCCCCCCCTTGTTTCATTCTTATCTTTTCTCCCTCTTTTCATACTATCCGTTGTTCTCTCTTCATAAAAAGATTGTTTTCATATGTTTTTTTTCCCCATTAGGTATGTTGTCACTTGTTTCCAGTCTGTCTCTTTCTTCAGCGAGCCCTTCTTTTTTGATAATAGGTGTGTCAGTTTATCCATATTTCTTATGTCAAGAATTTCTTTGTCAGCCATTCTTCTTCTTCTGGGGGTTCTTCTTTTTCCCTGTGTTTTGCGTATGAAATTCTAGCTGCCACTAGTAATAAGAATAGTATTTTGTCTTCATTTTTGTCAATTTTTATATTGTGCATTCCAAGTAGAAAGGTTTCTGGTTTGCTAGGTATATCAGTTCCAAGCATCTCTTGTAGGGTTTTTTTTATCTTCTTCCAATAATTTGTTGCTTTATTACATATCCATCATAGATGGTAATATGTTCCTTCAATTTCCCCGCATTTCCAGCATTTCGAGTTGACATTTTTATAATATTTTCCTAATTTATGGGGAGTTATATAAAAAGCAAGGCCAATTAATGGAAGAAAGTTGGCTTAGTCAATATACCTGCTTTCCCTGTAGTTCAGTTCCCAGTATCAACTGCATGTATTCAGTGGCACATAGGCTTAGGGCCCTTCCAAACAGACCCAAAACATGGGATCTGTCTTGCACACAGTGAGCGTTAGCGGAGGAGACCTGCTCTCAGTCCCACCTCGTCACAAACGTGGTTGGTGGGAACGAGAGGGGGGCCTACTCCATGATCAATTCCCACCTCTGGAACTCCCTTCCTAGAGAAAAAAATTGCCCCCACCCTCCTCTTCATCAGGACACTTCTGAAAACACACATATGCACAGAGAGGAGGAAGACTAGCAAAGTTTCATTGGTACTTTATGGCTACTACGGTCTATTTTAATCCACAATTAATGTCAGGCGCTGTTTACATTTTAGCTGTTTAATTGTCTACTATGTTTTGTGCAATTATGTGTTTGGTGCAATTATGCTTTATTTCAATATCTGTAGTTTTATTATTTTAACCTTAATTTTGGTAATAAGTTTATTACTGTCTATTTTGCATTTTTGATGTTGTGTCATTTTGATGATAACATTGAATGTTTGCCTTTTATATGTACTATTTAAACCAGGGGTCCTCAAACTAAGGCCCGGGGGCTGGATGCGGCTCTCCACGGTCATTTACCCGGCCCTCACTCAGGGTCAACCTAAGTCTGAAACGACTTGAAAGCACATAACAACAACAATCCCATCTCATCAGCCAAAAGCAGGCCCACATTTCCCATTGAAATACTAATAAGTTTATATTTGTTAACATTGTTCCTCATTTTAATTATTGTATTGTTTTTAAGTGTTTATTACACTACAAATAATATGTGCAGCGTGCACAGGTATTCATGTTTTATTTTTCAAATTATAATCTGGCCCTCCAACAGTTTGAGAGACTGTGACCTGGCCCTCTGCTTAAAAAGTTTGTGGACCCCTGATTTAAACCATCCTGAGTCCCCACAGGGAGAGAAGGCAGTCTACAAATAAAGTATTATTATTATGATATAATATATAAACATTTCTTGAGGCTCCATGAAAAGAAAATGAGAACCCCTGCTCTAGGTGAATGATTGCAAGTTCTTCAAATGGAATCGATTTTGAGAAGTAACATGTCATTAGAAAAGGTCAGGAAAGACACACGTAGACTGGGTCATAATTATGGAAGATCAATATCATTAAAGGATTTAGCTGTATTTCGATGAAGTGTGGCTATTAGTTTTTAGATTTGATTTCCCCTCACTTCAAAACATAGCAGTTTCATTATACTAGCAGAACCTGATAACTTGATTTTCTACTGCCTTGGATCTAAACCTTAATTTTATATTTGCATGTTGGTGCCTGCCTGGTTTCATCTGTCAGATTGTCTCTTGATATTCAGTCCGTGTGCAGGCAGTGGGAAGAATGTAACATTCAGGTCAGAGAAGGAACAAAATGTGGTTTAACATAGAAAAGTTGTTATCCTTTTATCCTACTCTGCTCTAGCCTTCTAAAAATGGTTAAGTTTGCTTAAAATCCCAAAGATTCAGAAACACTGCAGCACAGCTTCTGCAGTACATCTAAAAGACCAGGCAACTTCACATGGTAGAAGGAAGTCCTTTACATATTTCAAGCTGAAGGCATGGTGGACAGCTGTTGAGTGTGTACTGTACTACAGCAGCATATAGCTGTCACATTTTATTTTAAAATGTAGGTAAAATGAACTTATTTGGAAATTTTGAACAACGGGAACATGAAGGATTATTTTTTAAATGTCACCATAATGTTATCTAAGTACTTTTGAGGACCTCAGAGTTATAATGCAACCTGAATATGAATTAAAACACATAATAGTATGGATATCATGAATATTCCCAATAACCGAACCTGCTAGCACATCTTTGTAAGCTGGATGAAAGCACTCCTACCTATCGCCATTGAGCTGACAGGAACAAAGCTGAGTCTTGGAGCAACCTTAGGCCTAAATCCAGTTGCCAGTTCCAATTACAGTAGACCAATTAAATAAGAACTTACAAAATCCACATTTACATAAGTCATTTATTCAAAGTGGGTTAAAGCACTGTGCCGGCAGAACTGAAGACCGACAGGTCACAGGTTCGAATCTGGGGAGAGGCGGATGAGCTCCCTCTATTAGCTCCAGCTCCTCATGCAGGGACATGAGAGAAGCCTCCCACAAGGATGATAAAAAATCAAAACTCATCCAGGCGTCCCCTGGGCAACGTCCTTGCAGACGGCCAATTCTCTCACAACAGGAGCGGTTGCTCCTGACACGACTATATATATATATATATATATATATATATATATATATATATATATATATATATATATATATATATATATATATATATATACTGCTCTATCTAGCCAAGGGAGACTCAGGGCGGTTTCTAAGTAACATCACCAAAACATACAGAATAAACAGCATGACATAAAATTAATAAACAACATAAGCATAAAATTATTACAATAACACATATATATTAAAAATAATCCTGTCTGTTCAGAGCAATTAAAAGGCCGGGCTGAGGCTAGTGCAAGCTGGTAATGGCAATGGCAAAATTCAATGCCAGCACAATTACAATTATACAATTACAATTAGACATAAATCAAATTAAAATACATCCATAAACAGTAGAACAATAATTAAAACAGTAAAACAGTCTCATCCGTCAAATCGCCGTTCCAGTCATTGACTGAAGTCTGTAATTTTTGTTTCTTGACTCAGCATCCTCAATGAGTCCATTACCACCCAATCAAGTTTTTCCAGTAATCAGTCTTCATTACATGAAATGGTTGTATCTTTCCATTTCTGTGAGAAAAGTAGTCTTGCTGCTAAAGTCATAACCTACACAGAGATTTTCAGGACTTGGCCTCAGTCATCCATTAAAACAAAAACTCCAGTCAAGAAATTAGAAGAAGAGGCAACTTGGAAGGTCAGCAAGGAAGGAACTAGATGAGATCCTCTAGTATAGATATTAGGCATGGTTATATCCAGTCGGAATCTTTGTTATTCGGAATAAAGTTGGAAAGATTTGCTTTTTGAAGCAATTTTGAAGTTTATAAGGAAACTGGAAGTCCCTTTGTCCTTTAGAAGCTTTTTCCGTCGTTTTTGTTATGAAACAGTAAGTGAGTCAGAAATGAACGATGAATTCCCTCCCTTAGAGTTAGAAATGAACGATGAATTCCCTCCCTTAGATCTCCCCCTGCTTCTGGGTAAAACCGGTTTTAAAACCAGAGAATGATGAATTCCCTCCCTTAGCTCTTCCCCTGCTTCTAGGTCAAGCCAGTTTTAAAGCCAGAGAACGATGAATTTCCTCCCTTTGCTTTCCCCCTCCCTCTTCTGGCTCAAGCCAGAGAGCCAGTTTTAAACCAGAGAAGGAAGAAATTTTCTCCGTTTGGTTTTCCCCACTCCTGGAGTAAAACAATTACTTTCAAAGTAAAGGCCGCCTAATGAAACAGGAAATAACACTTTCAAACCATTAATGAAAGACATGGTGGTTGTTGGTGTGGTCCAGCATTTCTGTGTTCTCAAACAATTACTTTCAAAGTAAAGACCGTCTAATGAAACAGGAAATAACACTTTCAAACCATTAATGAAAGACATGGTGGTTGTTGGTGTGGTCCAGCATTTCTGTGTTCTCAAATAATGTGTGTCCAGGCTGGTTCATCAGGTGCTCTGCTATGGCTGACTTCTCTGGTTGAAGTAGTCTGCAGTGCCTTTCATGTTCCTTGATTCGTGTTTGGACAATGCTGCATTTGGTGGTCCCTATGTAGACTTGTCCACAGCTGCATGGTATACGGTAGACTCCTGCAGAGGTGAGAGGATCCCTCTTGTCCTTTGCTGAACGTAGCATTTGTTGGATTTTCTTGGTGGGTCTGTAGATAGTTTGTATGTTGTATTTCCTCATCAGCTTCCCTATGCAGTCAGTGGTTCCCTTGATGTATGGCAAGAACACTTTTCCCTGGGTGGATCTTCATCTTTACTCTCGTGGAAAGATTCGGAAGTCTTGAAAGTTTCGAAAACTTTTGAACATTTTTTTCTGTGAAAATCAGAATTGACTTTAGAATTGAACCTCAGTGCCCCCTACATCTAAAATAAGTTCTGAACCATTTTTTTGATCAAACAAGCCTAATAGATATATACAATTAAATACCAAATTCATGTATATTTGTGAAACCTAGATATTGAATAAAATCAACAGAAAAAAAAGCTTGAAAATCAGTGCTGGAGAACAGTTTAAAAAACTGGACCACTCTCACAACCACCATGTCAGACTACACAGAGAAGCCATTGAAATCCACAAGCATGTGGACAATTTCAACAGAAAGGAAGAAACAATGAAAATGAACAAAATCTGGCTACCACTATTAAAAAAACTCGAAAAATTACAACAGCAAAACAACAGAGAGTAAACAATCAGGCACATCAAATCACTCTCAACAAAAGATTCCCCCCAAGCACTTCCAAGCCATTAAATGCTAATCAAGGTGGTCAGTTGAAACATTCACACCTATTTCCAGCAGACAAAAGTCCTTTGTCCCACCCTGGTCATTCCACAGATATATAAACCCATTTTCCTACTTCCAACAAACCTCACTACCTCTGAGGATGCTTGCCATAGATGCAGGCAAAACATCAGGAGAAAATGCCTCTAGAACATGGCCATATAGCCCGGAAAAACCTACAACAACCCAGTTTAAAAAACTGCCAGGAACTTCCAAAAGGACAAATAAATTTGAGAGCAAATCAATTCTGAACTTTTATCAGAAGCCATAATAACTAAACTGAGAATATTACAGTTCAGAAGCTAAATGGGATGACACAGTGGAAAAGATATTAATGCTCAGTAAAGTTGAAGAGAGTAGAAAAAGTGGAGGACTATTTTAAAGACAAATTGACTTGATCAAGAAAGCCGTGGCCCTGAGTTTGCAAAATCTAAGTGGGCTGTTAATAACAGAATGTTTTCGATGTGTCTGCTTCACAAAATCAAAGCTACATTATGGCACACATCAAGTAGAGCTGTAGTTGGAACTGATAATTGGAGAGAATGAATGGATACCAGAGCCAAGAAAGAGCAGTTGAGATAACAGGAATTTCAAATACAGGCAGTAGGTGGAAAGCACCTCTATGCCTTGGCCTGTAAAAATAAAAGAAGAGCCATTCGGGAGCATTCCCTGCAGCAAGCAGCAACAGCAATAACAACACATTGAGACTGATAACTGGATTTCAGCTCTGCATTGCAAACACATCTATTTATTTATTTACTTTATTTGTATACCGCAGTTTCTCAGCCCGTAGGCGACTCAACGCGGTTAACAACAAGAGCAAAAATTCAATGCTAACAACATACACTATTTAAAAACAATTAACACCATAATATACTAAGTAATTACACATCAATAAACAACACATTAACATCTCGTAACTAGAATCATGATCCAACTCATCATCCGTAATTCCGTTTCCCTATATTCATTATATTCATTGCACTGTTTATCCAAATGCCTGTTCAAATAGCCAGGTTTTCAGTTTTCTTTGAAACACCATTAATGAGGGGGCCGATCTAATGTCCATGGGAAGGGCGTTCCACAACCGAGGGGTCACCACTGAGAAGGCCCTGTCCCTCGTCCCCGCCAAATGTGCCTGTGATGCAGGCGGGATCAAGAGCAGGGCCTCCCCAGAAGATCTTAAAGTCCTGGTGGGTTCATAGGCGGAGATGCGTTTGGATAGGTAACTTGGGCCAGTACCATTTAGGGCTTTATAGGCCAACGCCAGCACTTTGAATTGTGCCTGGTAGCAAATTGGTAACCAGTGGAGCTGGCGCAGCAAAGGAGTTGTATGCTCCCTGAGTGCCACTCCTGTTAGTATCATGGCTGCTGAACATTGAACCAAATGAAGCTTCCGAGCAGTCTTCAAAGGCAACCCAACGTAGAGAGCTTTGCAGTAGTCTAAACGGGATGTAACCAGAGCATGGACTACCGTGGCCAAGTCAGACTTCCCAAGGTACGGGCGCAGCTGGCGCACAAGCTTTAACTGTGCAAATGCTCCCCTGGTCACCGCCAAAACCTGGGGTTCCAGGCTCAGCGATGAGTCCAGGATCACACCCAAGCTGCGAACCTGTGTCTTCAGGGGGAGTGCGACCCCGTCCCAACACAGGCTGTAACCCTATACCCTGTTTGGCCTTACGACTAACCAGGAGTACCTCTGTCTTGTCTGGATTCAGTTTCAATTTGTTTGCCCTCATCCAGACCGTCACAGTGGCCAAGCACCGGTTCAGGACCTGGACAGCCTCCTTAGTAGTAGGTGGAAAGGAGTGACAGAGTTGGACATCATCCGCGTACAGATGACACCGTACCCCGAAACTCCGGATGATCTCCCCCAGCAGCTTCATGTAGATGTTAAACAACATGGGAGACAATATCAGGGGAAATATAATTCCTTTGTTTTCTTTTTCACAGGACTACTTCTAAATGCTGTTCCATCATCCTCTGAAACCTTTCTTGAACATCTATAAGTAGATCTGCATCTCTCTATATATATATATTTCCCAAGATTCATTACAACATGCTGTTTCTAAAAATCAGGCTAATATTAGATACATTATATGCTTTGCACAAATTATATTCTTTCCTTTTACCCATTAACTTGATTTCTTCTACTCATAATCTTTCAGTTCAGCAACAAACAGAGAGATTCGAGTGGCTTGAGTGAACATGGGTGAAGGGATGGTCTGGGGAGCGAGAATAGCGTATTTCGCCTTTATGCACTGCAAATGGAATGGATTTGTTTGGGCTTCCCTGCCCCCACCTTCAAAAGAAAAATATGCAAATGTAGGGGAGAAAAGTCATGTGGAGCTCATAAGAACAGTCGTATGGCAGAGTTGAATATTTTGGAAATGCTTCGCTTAAAATTTCATGCATTTGTCACCAGGGGCTTTTTTGCATATTTTCATCCTTTGAATCATCTGTCAGACTTTGGATCTGCTGTCAATACAGCAGTACTGCTTTCTGAAAATGTGGCAGAGCTTTGCAAGGAAAACTGAGTTATAGCTTCTGATGGCATTAGTTAGACTACATGCTATTATGAAAAGAAAGAAGAAGGATGGCTTAAGTTCGGAGGGACATGTTTGGCTTTTTGTTATTGCTGTTCTTCAAGATTTGTTCAGACTTTCTTTCAAAGTAGTACTTTGCAACCAGTGCCTGAAATTCTAGACTAGCAAAAACCTTTTCCATTAACTAAGTCATGTTAGCCAATCGAGGGCTGTAATTAGGGCTGGGCGGTTTCGCTTCGTAATTTCGTAATTCGTTAAAAATTCGTTATTTTTTTTTTATAACGAAGCGATATTGAACCATTCAGGAGCAACTAAAAAATGAAACGAATTTTTCCAATTCGTTTCCAATTCGTTTCGTAATTGTTTCGTTATTGATTCGTTATTGATTCGTAAATGTTTCGTTATTATTTCCGCATGTCTGGTGCAAGTTTTAGGGTTGCTGTTTGTTTTCTCAGTGAAAAAAATATAATTATCACACCAACAGTCAACAACAGAGGGAGAGGGAAGCTTCTGAAGTTTTTTTTAGCGTATTTCGCAATCGCGGCCGCCATTAACAAATCGATTCGTAATTGATTCGTAATTGTTTCGTAATTGTTTTATGATTTCCGAAATTTCGTAAATATTGAACTTTTTTTAAGGAAGATTTCGGAATTCTTTTAAATAACGAAACGCAAAAAACCCCTAAAAACGAATCGAGTTTAGAAACAATTTTTTCCATGTTTGGACAGCCCTAGCTGTAATCATACCTTGTGTTTTCCTGGTACAGTATTGTCCCAGTGGACAAAAAACTGTTAGAAGTGCATGCAATGCATTTGAACAGTTATTTGGTGCAATACTATAATTTCTTGACCCATTCTTACAAATATATCTGCATAGTAAGGCAACTATATAGAATCATAGAATCAAAGAGTTGGAAGAGACCTCATGGGCCATCCAGTCCAACCCCCTGCCAAGAAGCATGAATAATGCATTTAAATCACCCCTGACAGATGGCCATCCAGCCTCTGTTTAAAAGCTTCCAAAGAAGGAGCCTCCACCACACTCCAGGGAAGAGAGTTCCACTGCTGAACGGCTCTCACAGTCAGGAAGTTCTTCCTCATGTTCAGATGGAATCTCCTTTCTTGTAGTTTGAAGCCATTGTTCCGCGTCCTAGTCTCTAGGGAAGCAGAAAACAAGCTTGCTCCCTCCTCCCTGTGGCTTCCTCTCACATATTTATACATGGCTATTATATCTCCTCTCAGCCTTCTCTTCTTCAGGTTAAACATGCCCAGCTCCTTAAGCCGCTCCTCATAAGGTTTGTTCTCCAGACCCTCGATCATGTTAGTCGCCCTCCTCTGGACACATTCCAGCTTGTCAATATCTTTCTTGAATTGTGGTGCCCAGAATTGGACACAATATTCCAGGTGTGGGTCTAACCAAAGCGGAATAGAGGGGTAGCATTACTTCCCTAGATCTAGACACTATGCTCCTATTGATGCAGGCCAAAATCCCATTGGCTTTTTTTGCCGCCACATCACATTGTTGGCTCATGTTTAACTTGTTGTCCACAAGGACTCCAAGATCTTTTTCACACGTACTGCTCTCGAGCCAGGCATTGTCCCCCATTCTGTATCTTTTCATTTTGTTTTTCCTGCCTAAGTGGAGTATCTTGCATTTGTCACCGTTGAACTTCATTTTGTTAGTTTTGGCCCAACTCTCTAATCTGTCAAGATCGTTTTGAATCCTTCTCCTGTCCTCTGGAGTATTGGCTATCCCTCCCAATTTGGTGTCATCTGCAAACTTGATGATCATGCCTTTTAGCCTTTCATCTAAGTCATTAATAAAGATGTTGAACAGGACCAGGACCAGGACGGAACCCTGCGGCACTCCACTGGTCACTTCTTTCCAGGATGAAGAGGAAGCATTAGTGAGCACCCTCTGGGTTTGTCTATTTAACCAATTACAGATCCACCTCACTGTAGTTTTGCCTAGCCCACTGTAGGTTTGGTTTGCATCTTTTTAATTCATGTTCTAGGTTTATTCAGGGCTGATCTAAGGTCAGTTTGAAGCCTTGCTGCCTCAGACTAGATTCTGATGAGCTGTTCATAAATTCTTCCCCCAAAGCACAGAAGTGAGAGGAGCAGAGTCCACGCTGTTTCTTTTGGACTGAACAGAGTTCCCTTCACCTCCTGATAGTCACAGTTATTTGGATTCTCCTTTATTACCACAGGAGCTATCCATGAAAAGAAAATACATAATGGCATTATAAAAATATACTACCTGTGGTAGCTCCTTTGTTACCACAGAAGCTATCCATGAAACTCCTGGCCATTGCCAGATGTTTTTGCTGACATTAGCAAAGCTAACAAGTTCTTAAATCTTTTTTTGCTGCTATATTTAATTGATAGAAAAGAAAATACATAATGGCATTATAATAAAGTGTGCAAACACATTATAAAATGTATATATAATCTACTTTCCACCAATCTACTTTCTAAATAGTACAAATATTCTATGCATAACAACACAAAACAATTTAAACCAGCGTTTCTCAACCTGGGGGGTCGGGACCCCTGGAGGGGTTGCAAGGAGGTGTCAGAGGGGTCACCAAAGACCATCAGAAAAAACAGTATTTTTTGTTGGTCATGGGGTTTCTGTGTGGGAAGTTTGGCCCAATTCTATCGTTGGTAGGGTTCAGAATGCTCTTTGATTGTAGGTGAACTATAAATCCCAGCAATTACAACTCCCAAATATCTATTTCCTCAAAACTCTACCAGTGTTCACTTTTGGGCATATTGAGTATTAGTGCCAAGTTTGGTCCTGATCCATCATGGTTTGAGTCCACAGTGCTTTCTGGATATAGGTGAACAACAACTCCAAAACTCAAGGTCAATGCCCACCAAACCCTTCCAGTATTTTCTATTGGTCATGGGAGTTCTGTGTGCCAAGTTTGCTTCGATTCCATCATTAGTGGAGTTCAGAATGTGCCTTGATTGTAGGTGAAGTATAAATCCCAGCAACTACAACTCCCAAATGACAAATTCACACACACACACCCCACCAGTATCCAAATTTGTGTCTATTGAATATTTGTGCCAAATTTGGTCCAGTGAATACATCAAATCTTTGCATTACAACTGATAACAGTAGCAAAATTACAGTTATGAAGTAGCAACGCAAATGATTTTATGGTTGGGGGTCACCACAACATGAGGAACTGTATTAAGGGGTCATGGCATTAGGAAGGTTGAGAAACACTGATTTAAACACAAAAAATAAAACACATCCAAACACAGATATACATACTTAATATATATTCTGAAACAAAACTAACAAACATAAAGACTAGCCTAAAGACCTCTCATCCTCTGTCTGCAGGGTTTTTATTTCTTAATTAGCCGACTCCCTTTAAGAAATATTGTATAGTCACACTTCTACATTTAATAACATACTTCAAGCTCATAATTCCCACAAATAATGACTGTCCTCCCCTTATTACAAAAAGAAAATGTTAGAACAATTTATTCAGGAAATCCCAAATTTCTCTTAAAATAAACAAATATACCTTCTCTATCAACATAAAAAAATCTACCTTGGTTAGTTTACAAATTTTACACAAACTCTCATCTTCAATCTTCCAAATGAATCTGAATCAGAAAACAATCCATCCTGAATGGCCTCCTATTCACTTCCCTTTCAGTGTATATCGGTGTTTCCACAACTCCCCCTCAGAATATCCTAGGCACTAATATGCCATTTTAAGAAGATAGTAGGGGCGTGCAAGTCTTCATTTTTAAATCATAAGTTGTATCTAACTTGTATGTTTTGTATATACAGACAGGCCCGTAGCCAGGATTTTGTTTCGGGGGGAGCTGAGTTTGATTCGGGGGGGGGGGGCTGAGTCTGAGTGAAAGAGGGTCTACCCTAGCAAACCTTTTGTATCGTTACCCCAATACCCCCATGCATATGGGATATATTGAGTATGGTGATCAGATCATGATATGAATAAACATAACAGTTTAAATAATGTACCAGTAAGGCCTTCTCGGACCACCATGAGAATTTCAGGGGGGGGCTGAAGCCCCCCAAGCTCCCCCTGGCTACATGCCTGTAAAGACATATATAGAAGAAGGGGGGGGGGGGGGGCGAAAATTTAAGAATCAAAACTCACCCAATACTTTTTTGTTTGAATTCAGTATAAGCAAGGCAAAGCCAAAAAGGATGTCATTCCCTTTAAGTTAAGAAGAGATAGGATGGCTTTTGCCCTGAGGAGAGGAAAGCAGCAGGGTGGGACGAGATGAGTGAGCTGGGAAAGAGACTGAGAAAGCACAGAATTCTGGGAAATGTAGAAGGTGAGGAACCCTTCTATGCCAGAGAATTCAAAAGGCCCTGCCTTAAACTATATTTCCCAGAATTCTGCTCAGCATCAGAAATTTATTATTATTTATTTACAGCTTTTATATTCCGCCCTTCTCCCCCCGCAGGGGACTCAGGGCGGATTAAAGTGTACACATATATGGCAAACATTCAATGCCAATTTTGACATACAAACATATACAGACATACACAGAGGCTATTTAACTTTTTCTGGCTGACTGGGGAGCTGTCGCTTTCATCGTCCATCTGCGATGCTAATGAAGTACTTCCGCATTCCTCGCATGCTTCTCCACTGGAATGCTTTTGCTGGAGTCTTCTTTATGGCCTCATAAATTAGTTAATTTAGCCTCCCCACACTTTAAGGTGGTACCTAATTTTCCTACTTGACAGATGCAACTGTCTTTCGGGTTGCAAAGGTCAACAACAGGCTACACATAATTGGTTGGAAACCCACTCCAACCCTGGCTGGCTTTGAACTCATGACCTTTTGGTCAGAGTGATCTTAATGCAGCTGACAGTCAGCCAGCTGCGCCACAATCCCGGTGCCCCAATTAGAAAGCGTCAATTAGTGTAATGGAGAAACTTGTCCCTCCTAGCAGCAGCCAGAGTTCCAATAAATTGTTGAATCTGCAAAGAAGAAGACTAACTGATACTTTAATACTAGTAAGTAAACCTGTGCTAGGTGCTAAATTGAAGTTCGATTGGTTAAAGACATTCAATGAGATAGCTGCTGTGGCTTTTTTTAAAAAAAACGTTTTGGTAAAAAAAAATTAAAAACCCTTAGCTCCTCCTTTGAAGTCTATTATCTTGTCTTTTCCTGTATTTTTTTAGATAAGAAGTTAACTGTTAGTCATTTCCAGACATGCTGCTCTGGTGTGGCAATGCTTTCCCCATCATACAGGGGAAGTATCACCCAAATAGGGCAGAAACATGCTGGCTCCATTGGAGCCAGCACAACATGGGATACCTCCCATATGGGGGGGGGGGGATGTCAGGTGTTGATTTCACCCCAGTTGGGGAAGAGCCATAACTGAAAGTCACACGACATCATATGATGGCTGCCATGGGGCTCAATCCCCGAAAAAAGCTCTAAGCATCCTAGAACACTTATTTTCATCAATATGATAAGGAACTTTGAGGCTTACAGTGTTTCTGACTGCAGATGGTATCATAGTAGGAGTGAATCTAAAACTAAGGTGCATGTAATAGCTTCAGAGTAGAAAGCCCTCAAATCCAAAGCAAGCACCTCAGTCAAACTGACTAATACTGAACTGATACTGAAAATATTGCTTCTCACTATGTTCCTTTATCATCATCAAGGTCAGTCCAAAATGTTTAGATTCCTGATGTAGAATAGAATTATTTTTATCATGTCAGAAGCAATGTCTGCAAGGATCAGATGTCCCCTGGAGCATCATACAGGGAGCATACCACCCCCCTGTTATGTCAGCTCCACTGGCTGCCGATCCAGTTCTGAGTACAATTCAAAGTGCTGGTCTTGACCTACAAAACGCTATACGGCTCCGGCCCAGCGTACCTGTCCGAACGTATCTCCTTCTACGTCCCACCTCGGAATTTAAGATCCTCTGGTGAGGGCCTGCTCTTGGCCCCACCTTTATCACAAGTGAGACTGGTGGGGACAAGGGACAGGGCCTTCTCGGTGGTGGCCCCTCGCCTGTGGAATTCACTCCCCGGGGGTATTAGGGCATCGACATCCCTCCTCTCTTTCAGAAGGAAGTTAAAAACTTGGATTTGGGACCAGGCTTTTGGGTAAGCTGGCAGCTGGATAAAGGAAAGTGACGACTGGAATAGGAAAGGTTACGATAATGCTGGATGGACTACAGATTTGTGAATTGGCGAACGTTGACCACAAGATTGGCTTGTTATTGCTGTTATTCTGTTAGTGTGTTAATTTGATTGTTTTAATCACTTCAAAGTGTTGCTGTTATATTGCAAATTGTATATTGTATTTTGTGAATGTTTGGCATCAAATTGTGCCTTTTTGTAAGCCACCCTGAGTCCACCCTAGGGGGTTGAGAAGGGCGGGATAGAAGTACTTGAAATAAAATAAATAAATAAGATGTGTTACCATCCTGTGGGGGGGCTTCTCTCATAATGCCCACATGTGAAGCTGGGGCAGACAGATGGAAGCTCACCCCGTCCAGCAGATTTGAACCGCCAATCTTCAGGTCAGCAGTTCAGCCGGCACAAGGATTTAGCTCATAGCACCACTGTGGCTCCTAGAATAGAAAATGATGCCCAATATCTACCCAACTCATGGTGCTTAGAATCCAAAGTCAGCCATGTTGTTCTGGCACATAAGGCAGATATTCCCACAAGTAGCTCTCCCTGTTCTAGCAGAAAAAAGTATATAAATGAAACCATTTTCTTTTAAGAACACCCAAAGCCTATTGTTTCAACTAACCACTTCATTCTGCCTAAAGGAAGCCCTGAGTTAGCATTATTCTAATGTACACAATTACTTGAAATGTGAGTGAAATTGCTGGTTTTGTTATAAACTTTAAGTAACTATACTGGAAATGTGAAAACAGAAGCAGCAAACGGGCAAAACACCATAATCAACACCTACCCTAGTACAAGCTCTACAATTATAAACTTTTAGTGAATGTGTGATTTTTTTTCTTTTTCAAAACAGATCCTGTGGCATGGATGAGCTCTAGTGAATAACATTCACATCTATGCTTTGCCTTGCTGTGGCCTTTAATTTACTTTTCGTTGTTTTTTTTTTTACCTGCTGCCACACACAAATTCTTTCCTTCCTCGAGACAGTAACAATGACTTTGCTGCATGAACTCTGAAACTCATTAATGGGAAAAGCCTCGGCTTTAAGCAAATGTCACATTGCATTAGCATGATGCATCGGATGTCGCAGCCAACCCGTAACTAGCCTCGTGTGGGGAGGAAAGAGCTTAAAATTCTTCCTTGATGCATCATGAAGATGTTGTGATGATGCTGATTATTCCTGTCTGTGTTTGCTTTGATTGATAGCTGGGGCAATTATTTAGCATTCAGTGCACAGTGGAAGCTTTGGTGAGCACTTATTGGCAATAAAGGACAGTGAACAAAAAGATTCATAAGCATGGGAAAAAACGTGTAAGAAGTGAACGTATTATTAATGTAGGAATCAGCATGAGCACCATTAACTAAAAGTCTTTGTTCGATACGTGTATGTCACATTTATGGTGTTATCAAAAGTGACACAAGGTTGTGCAGGTGCTAAATTCATGAGAATAAAACTGTAATGACCACGTTCTCCACTGCAGGGCCTTTCTTTTCACTTGGAATGGTTGACCAGCCTCTGTGGAAAAAAAATAAATTGGATATTCAGAGCACTCCTTAGCCAAAGCCATTGGCATGAGTTCTTTTTTTCTCCTCGTTATTTTTCACATTGAATGGAAAAGCAAACAAATCCATCAATTAGATCATTTTTTTCAGTTATTCCACATCATGAATCCATATTAAATTAATCACATATAATCACAATCCATACTAAATTCGCACACCTCACAGAAAAATCAGAAATGTGTGTGTTTTCACTGCCTCACATTTCCATATTTGGCATCAAGTTGGAATTATTTAAAAAAAGAAATTCCATACTTCACATATCCATTCTTGCTAATCACCACAGAAAATACTTTCCCAGGTTTTGCAAACATCGAGTTTCAATCATTGTAAAATGAAATCCACTTTCTTATTTGCGTATTGGTAGCCTTCATTTAAATAATTCAATGGGCATGTCAGGCCAGAGTTGGAGAGAAATTAATTCCATTTTGTCATAAATAAGGCATAACTATGTTTCATTATTATACAACCATAATGAAAGGCGACCTCACTCAATTTGCTGGGGCAGGAATAATGCAGCCCTCCAGAGATCCCGGTGGCCATAGCAAGAAAAAGTATGTGGATATGTTGCCTCAATATTTCGTGTTTGCATGTATTGCAACATTTTCTCTGTTTTATTGTTGACAGGCTCTCTCATTAATCTGGTGGCTTTCCAATTATGTACCTGCTGTAGACTTGAGAAGGAACCCTTCAGTTATCTGATTGAAGAATTATACAAGGACAACAAATAGTTAGTTATTTCGCTTACTATTATTGAATGTTTAGCTCAAGAATGCCAAGATATACTTATCTTTTTTTTTTGTCTCAGCTACTCAGACCCCTTCTACTCTGCCACATAAAATCCAGATTATCTGCTTTGAACTGGATTATATGAGTCTACACTGACATCAGGCATGTAGCTGGGGTGGGGGGTTGGGGGGCTTCCGCCCCCCCCCCCCCGAAATTCTCATGGTGGTCCGCGAGAAGGCCTTACTGGTGCATTATTTAAACTGTTATGTTTATTCATATCATGATCTGATCACCATACTCAATATATCCCATCTGCATGGGGGTATTGGGGTAACGATAGAAAAGGTTTGCTAGGGTAGACCCTCTTTCACTCAGACTCATCCCCCCCCCCCCCCGAATCAAACTCAGCTCCTCCCGAAACAAAATCCTGGCTACGGGCCTGATTATAATCCAGTTCAAAGCAGATAATCTAGATTTTATATGGCAGTGTAGAAGGGGCCACAGCTGCAGAGGATGGCAACTGCAAAATCTGAACAATTTTGTCAAGAAAGCACCATGACAGGTTTGCCTTAAGGTCATCATATGTTGGAAACAATTTGAAGGCACACAACAACAACTGGGCTAGAGAGCCCAATGATCTTATTAGGTATTAGGAAGCACAATGACAAAACATCAGAGATCTTTTCCAAAATACTCTTTGCTTGCCCTTACTGCCTTTGCAGGGGGACACTGAATAAACACCAAGGTAGAACATGCTTTAGGCCAAGGCCAAGGAAAAGGTATAGGGAAGGCAAAATGAGGCAATTGCCCCTAAATTGAAAATTCTACTTTCTCAAATGAATTTTTATTCAGTCCTCCAGATTACTATTATTGAAGAAAGTAGAAAACAAAAAATCACGGATAACTAGAACTCCTAATTTTTCTGTGTTCACATTTTCTTGATAACTTTTTGTCAGGTTTTACAATGTATTGTAATGTAATATAGCTGAGTCATGCACTGCTAATGGGCTTCTATTGGAAATGCTGAGTCATGCATTAACTGTATATAGATCATTTGGGGAATGTGTTCTGGCCTAGTCCAGGTGATTGTGAATGATGTAATCCTGGGTCTGAGTTAAGTCAATGAGTTGGGAACCAATCAGAGATTGCTATGTGTAATTGTATAGAATTGTATATAAGGAAGTCATGTACAGTGTATATCTCTCCTTGTGCTGTGATGTTGTTCGTCGAAGGCTATATGTAATTAAAAGAACCTGTCTGCTAAGACAAGATATAACTGTGTGCTGTGGTAAGTTTGTAATATCATCTAGACTGGGGGAAAGACAATGGTAAAACTGACAATGGCTGGGCATGTGCTCAAGTGTCTGTAAAAGGTTCTGCAGGCTGTGGGAGCAGTTGACAGAAAAATACTGTGCAGGAAGAAGCTACTGGAAAGCGCTGAAGTTGTGCAACTGATCTGCTGCTGAATTGTGAAATTAATCTCAACACTCTTGCCTTTTTGTTTGGATAATTAAGCTGTATCTCTAATTATTCAGTTAGAGTTTTAAGTTACTGCCATGTTAGAAATCTGAGGAACAAAGGGAAATTTCATTGTAGTAGTGCTGTTTAATTTTTTTGGGATTTTTCACGAAGTGATCATGTCCCCCTCCCGCAAATATCTATACTCCTGCTTAAGTCCAACAAGCACTTGGAAATTACAGGGAGAAAAAGAAATGTGCTGGGTTCTCTTTTCCCTATGAAAATAACCATGTCACATGCCCTGAAGCTGCCAGTAGTCAAGAGCAGACACCTCATAATCTTGACTTTCATAATCTGACTCTTGCAGCAAAGACAGCTTGCTCTCCTACCACATCATTAATTCCATGCAAGTGTGGAATCATGGCAGCATATCTTCACATTTTGATTAATTCCACCCAGAGGAGAGTTTTGGTGACTTCAAGATGTAATGTGTTGCCATCAGCTCTTTTGGATGGGAGATATAAAAAAGTGAAATGTTCCAAAAGGGTTTGTTCTTGTGACTTGGTCTCTATTGAAACACTTTATCGTTCATGGTTTGATTGCCTCCAAAATGATAATATATGTCTGAAATACAGGAATTCCATATCTTCTGAACAAGCTGGGTTGGGCAGCACAAGTGGGGTTTGATTGCAGGCTGGGGCGAAAAGGCTTGGCATTGGCAATTGTTTTTTTTTTATTAGAGTTACAATTTAGTGTAATTTTCAGACTAGCAAGCTGGCCCCCTGGCTGGCTGTGCTATGCTGCCCCAAAGTCTTTTTCCATATAAATATTACATTTTTAGAACTTATTATTGCATTGATTTAATTTTATACATTTTGCTTGCAAAACCAACACAAAGTTTGGGGCTAAACTTTTTTTCTTGCTGTTTGAGATTCCTTTCCATATCAATATTACATTTGCAGAAACCACTATTGCATTGTTTTAATACAGCTACCGAAACCCCTCTAAGTTAGGGGCCACAAAGATTCCTGGGTTTTTTAAGTTTCCGATCTATTTCAATATTACAGTCTAAGAAATCACTATTGTTTTGTTTTCATACCTCTATCAAACCACCACTAAGTCTGGGGCCTAAGAGATTCCTTGTTTGTTGAGATTTTATTTCCAAATTACATTTGTAGAAATCACTATTGTGTTCATTTAAAACATCCAGCCAATCCACTAAGTCTGGGGAGATTCTTTGTTTGTTGAGATTTCATTTCAATATTACAATTTTTTTTCAAAAAAAAATCACTGTTGCATTGATTTCATATCATAATACTAACTCTTGCTTGATAAATACCTCACACTTTTGGTGCCAAAGATAATCCTTGCTTGAGGTGTGTCCATTTCAATATTACAGTTTAAATATTACAGTTTTAAAAAAATCACTATCACATGCCCCATTGACAGGACAGCTCCTTCCACCTTGCCCCAGACACAGTCAGATGTTCTCCCAACCTCCATTTTCAGCTGGCTCAAAAGCATGGATTGATTTTGTTCTGACAAGACTAAATCATATTGCTGCTTGTAGTAATCTTCATAAGAGTAGTACCATCATGTTTCTGGAATGAATCTGTTGGCTTCATGCAGTCAGTTATTTTAGAGACATGTTACTAATTTATTTCTTAATTTAGAGGCTGAATGCCATGGCCATCTGTCAGTAGAGTTTTGATGGTGCCCTTCCGCCTGGAAGAAGGGAGTTGTTTTGATGGTGCCCTTCCACCTGGGAGTTGGAGTAGATGGCCCTAGGGAAGTGGTTCTCAACCTGGGGTCCCCAGATGTTTTTAGCCTACATCTCCCAGAAATCCCAGCCAGTTTACGAGCTATTAGGATTTCTGGGAGTTGAAGGCTAAAAACATCTGGGGACCCCAGGTTGAGAACCACTGCCCTCGGGGATCTCCTCCAACTGTAGGATTCTATGAAAATGAGGAATTGGTTGACATTGGTTTCTCTATTGGTTAATATAAGAGACATTGGGTGTTTTGCTTTCTAAAAACTATTTTTGTCAAAACTTTTTGAAAAATACCATAAATTGGTAGATGCATGAATATTTCTGAATGTTGGGGGAATGATCCCTTATTACCTTGTATCATTCTCTAGAAAATTCAAGGAGGTAGTTTTATGTTTTTAAAAATATATTTCATAAATTAAAATTCCCTAAAAATCAATGGATTATCAAAACATTCTGAAATTGGGTGGGCTAAGAGTGGGGAATGTGTTGTATCACTGCAGCAAGTTTCATCATGGTAGCTCGAAAAAATGAGAGAAGCCCCTGAAATTTCCCCACTGACAGTGATGTTTTCCCTATTGCTCAATCGCATCCGCCATTAACAAAGTACTTATGAAAATTCATAAGTTTCATTAAGTTCTGAATTTTTCACCACTCAAAATTTGAAAACACTTTAGAAATGAAGTGCCAGCACCACCTATTTTTGGAAAGAGTTTAGAACCATTTTTTTATGGATCGCACATAACTAATGGAAAATAAGTATAAGCAAGATGTAATGTTGCAACTTTTATATTATAGACTTTTGTAAATATGTTTTTCGTGAAAAAATGTATTCACAAAAATCTACTATAATTTTTGTTTTCTCAGCAATGAATTTGTAAAGTCTCTGGCCGATTCCCCTGATAACCATCACCACCATGGGCTTTTTCTGGCCCTGTTTGCATACAACCAGGCAAAACAAATTGGATTTCCATCCCCCTTAAGTGAGTCCAAATGGGAGAAATGAACAAGACAAACAAGGTCATTTCCCTTGCATGGTTCTGTTATTGAGATTTCATTTTGTGCCCGCCACAGCTGATCAATGCCCTGTGGTTTTATTTTGCTGTTGGTACAAAGCTGAGTGGTGAACTGATGATTTCTGAAGTCGACACTGATAATGCAGTGGAAAGGACAGGTAGTTCAGCAAGAAGAGGCTGTTTTGTTCCAAGAAAGATAAACTGATAATCATATGATTGTGTTCTGTGCCGCTGGCTAACTTCCAAATCTGGGCCTGAATATTGATAAATATTCTTGCTGGCATTAGTATTACTGTTATGCAACTATTCTCTAGCCTTTATGCATCCAGCTCCGGGCTTGTTTTAGCTGTTGACAGTAAAGTGACTTAGAATGTAGAAATGACAGAGCAAAGTGTTCTGTTCAACAGTGGCCATAATTAAATTACATAATCATGTAGTAGACATTTGGGGAAAAAACAAACCTTGGGGACAAGCTATCCCACATTATCATCATGCCAGTTTGTATGATGTAACAAAAGTATCGGATAGGAGGGAATGGATGACCTGTAACCCCACCATTACTAGAAAAGTTACTAGTTGATGTCTCAGCCTAGCCAACCTCCAAAAATTATTAGAGGAATTAAAAGCATGGAGGATTCCCAGATAAACTGCCCTGCCAGGGTAGCCTATAAATAAGCACAACAATTAATTTCCACTGATTCTCACTAGGAGAATTAAATATATGCTAAAATATTTCCAACTGACATCAGTAGAGTTTTGGAATAGTGGCAATAGTGTCAAAATTGTGAGTAAGTAGCAATCATGTATACAAAACAGATGAGTAAATCAAGGTAAATGTTCTGCATGTGCAAACAACACAGTCATGATTGTGGGTTGTTGTAGTTTTTTTCGGGCTATATGGCCATGGTCTAGAGGCATTCTCTCCTGACGTTTCGCCTGCATCTATGGCAAGCATCCTCAAAGGTAGTGATGCAGGCGAAACATCAGGAGAGAATGCCTCTAGACCATGGCCATATAGCCCAAAAAAACCTACAACAACCCAGTGATTCCGGCCATGAAAGCCTTCGACAATACATTAGTCATGATTGCGATGCCAAATCTACTTTGTGGAACATCAGTTGCATAGGATAAGGAGATCCACTCTGCATATGATTATAGCACAGATGAATGACATTTCCGCCAAGGTGAGGGTGGGTCAGAAAGGTTATTGAACCAGTTCATACAGGATTCTTTTGTATGAAAAATTGTTTGTCAACATATATTTTGATTGCAAAATTGTTGTACCCTAGCACTGGAACACCCTTTCACCCAGCACCACACCAAAGTCCAGTGATCCAATATAAGAATGTTTATAAAAGAAAGAATATAAAAAGGGGGAAAGGAACAAATCCACCAAAGTCAGTTTGGATATAAAATTCAATACTCAAAAGAAGCTAGAGTTCAGTTTGCTGTAATCCAAAAATGCCAGGATAGAACACAAAGCCAAGGAAAACCAAAAACACAGAATTAATCCAACCGTATATCCATGAACATGAAAACAGGAACTTCTCCAAGGTAAATTCTCCAAAAAAACACAGGTATTCTTTATTTATTTATTTACAGTAATTATATTCTGCCTTTCTCACCCCAAAGGAGCCCCCGGTGGCGCAGTGGGTTCAACCCCTGTGCCGGCAGGACTGAAGACCGACAGGTCACAGGTTCGAATCCGGGGAGAGGTGGATGAGCTCCCTCTATCAGCTCCAACTCCTCATGCAGGGACATGAGAGAAGCCTCCCACAAGGATGATAAAACATCAAATTGTCCGGGCATCCCCTAGGCAACATCCTTGCAGACGGCCAATTCTCTCACACCAGAAGTGACTTGCAATTTCTCAAGTCGCTCCTGACACGACAAAAAAAAAACCCTGAAGGGGACTCAGAGTGGATCGCAACACACACATACACAGCAAACATTCAATGCTATTTTTAGACATACAAGACATACTGATAGACAGAGGTAATTCAGCATTTTTTCCAATTTGAGTTCCTGGAGGTTGATCATAAAACAGGAATATGAAACAGGAATCTTGACAATACATGAACCATGAGAATTTGGAATCATGAAGAGGAATCATGAACAGGAGACTGATCCCCTATAGCAACATTGTCTCCTCTGAAAGGACTGAAACCAAACCACTTAATTTAAGCCCTCCAAGACGCCCATGACATCTGGACATCAGGATCTTATCTCAAATCCTCTGAAAATATCTAGTTTGCCAGCTTTTCACTCCCTGTGTTCTCAGGTCTAATCTGTTCTCCCTTGAAAACCCCCCATCTTCCCAAGACTTTTTCTCAAGGGAAATGGAAATTTAATTTTCCCCTGTTGCCTGAGAATAAGCAAAAGAATCCAAAACATCAGCCTCATCTGCCTGCAGTTATCTCTAATCACACACAGATTCCTCACTTTGAAACCCATCATTCATCTCATCCACTGAACATTCAGATAAATCCTCTGATGCTTGCCCAGACTACAACAAAAAAATCAAATTCAAACAGTATAAAATGTGAATGCTGTAGAGATGCCAACCCTTCCAACTTCTTCTGATCAAAACAGGTGTCAGATATGAAACCTTGTAAAGTTCACAACTGCAAAAAATATACCAAATGTTTACTTATCATGAGAAACACCATTAAATATCAGGTGAATATCATTAACTATTAAATGCCATTCCATTACCAACTATCCAATTTAGACTGATTAGATATCAGGTTATCAAAAAGTCATTGATTGTCAAATACCAATAATTTTAAAAAATCGGAACCAGCTGTTTTGGTGAACATCTGATAGTTCTGGAAACTATCCAATGAATGTTTAACTACAAAACTGTGAAAAGGTTTGGGGATCCTTAGATTCTGTTCTGTGGGTTCCTATAAAATAATACACAGAGAACTTGGGGCTCTTTCACACTGTACTATGATTTGTTCACTCTGTATTATGATAGTACTATGTATCCATTCTACATGGCATGGTTCCTTCCTATGCAATCCTGAGAGTTGCGGTTTAAAGAACATTTAAACTTTTCAACCAAAAATCTCTGGTATCACAGCAAACTACACACTGCAGAATTCAGCAAAGAGCAATGAAAGTGAGGTCAAATAGTGTAGTATGAAAGGGCCCTGGTGTACCAAATCAAAGGACTGACATACGAGGGTTGAATGAAAAGTAATGCTTCCACCTTCATAACTCCTCAACAGATGGCAGTACTGGTATGCGGCAGGTACTGGCTTGTTCAGTAGACTCTCCTCTACAGTTCCATTTTAGTGGGAAGCCTTAGCATTGAACAGTTGTGTTGTTAAAGTGTGAAGTATGGAACCCTGAGCAGACGATGGGTCAATGAGACAACGTGCAGTCATTGAATTCTTGTCAGCAGAAGGTATCACCCCAAAGGAGATTCATCAGAAAATGCAAGCTGTTTATGCTGAGTACTGTACGTCGCTGGGTAAGTAAGTTTAAAGATGTTGAGGTGGGAACATCTGACTTACATGACAAACAAAGAGTTGGGTGTCCTGTGACAGCAACCACTTAGTTTCACAAGCAAAAGGTTGACAGATTGATTCAGGACAATCATCATATCACTCAGAGAGAAATTTCAAGCATAATCGGCATTTCACAAGAACGTGAAATTCACGTTATTGTGAAGAACTGTCACATTATTGCTTTGCTTGGCTATCAGAAGATCTGTGCATGATGGGTACCCAGGTTGAGAGAACTGTGAGATGCCGGTTGCAGACTTCTATTGTGATGGCTTCAGAAAACTTGTTCATCATTGGCAGAAATGTGTCCAATTGTCTTGTGATTATGTGGAGAAGTGAATAGTGGTAGTCAAAGAGCACATTCTAAGGATTATTTCTGAGTTTGATTTATTAAAATATTCCCACCCAGTCCCAAGTAAGGACGGTGGAGGCATTACTTTTCATTCAACCCTTGTAGATGGAACCTAACCAAAGAATACCAATGTCTGAAGTTCTTTTATACAATGAATCTTAATATTTAGAGTCTTTATTTACTTCACAATTAAGCAGTCATGAGTTCTTCAATAAATATTCAATTACTGCTAACGACAGTATTCCATTCTGCTGTTCAGCATACTCTGGTAATGTGAGCAGGCTATCATGTAACATAATAACACAAGGGGTTATGTGCATAAAACAACATGGATGCTCCCCTAAAAACAGATGGAATCTTCATGGAGTCTCACACTCAATTTGTTCTATTACCATGATAACCTAGCAAGAGGATCGCCTCATTGTTCTTCAGTCTGTCAGTCTTTGGGCCAAGAGGAGACCAGCTGAGAAGAAAAGGCTCAGAGCAATGCATAATATGCTGGCTGATGATCTGCCATTGATCTGGAAGATTTCCTTATTTAGCTTTCAGTTCAAATAAGTTTGAAACTGCTGTAAGCTTTTTTGTTACCAAAATGAAATAAATTCTAAATTACAAAATTATGAATTAACTAGACTAGTAGTTAATCTACCCAAAGATTTGGAGAGAGGTTATCTGAGAGTGTAACCTATCTTCACACACTATTTATTTATTTACGACATTTATATGCCGCCCTCCTCACCCCGAAGGGGACTCAGAACAGCTTGCAAGTCATATGTACATACAACATACCACTCCCCTGCTATGCCAGCTCCACTGGCTGCCGGTCCATCTCTGAGCCCAATTCAAAGTGCTGGTTTTGACCTATAAAGCTCTATATCAGTGGTTCTCAACCTGGCCCAGATGTTTTGGCCTTCAACTCCCAGAAATCCTAACAGCTGGTAAACTGGCTGGGATTTCTGGGAGTTGTAGGCCAAAAACATCTGGGGACCCCAGGTTGAGAACCACTGCTCTATATCGTTCTGGCCCAGCTTACTTGTCCGAACGCATCCACCCCTATGTCCCACCTCATAATCTAAGATCACCCGGGGAGGCCCTGCTCTCGCTCCCGTCAACAGCACAGATGCATATGGCAGGGACAAGAGACAGGGCCTTCTCGGCTGTGGCCCCCCCCCCCCCCGCCGCCTATGGAACACACTCCCAAATGAAGTAAGATCTGCTCTCTCCCTCCTGTCTTTTAGAAAAAAAATTAAAATCATGGTTCTGGGACCAGGCCTTCGGATAGTAGATGTATGTAGCATTTTAGAGGGACATTGACTGGAATGACAATTCGACTGATGAGACTGTTTTATTGTTTTAATGCTTGTTGATGTATTGTTTTAATTGTGATTTATGTTTAATTGAGGTTTTACTATTGTTTGTATTGGCATTGTATTGGTGCCCATCGTAAGGCATTGAATCTTGGCATTATTTATGTGTAAACTGCTTTGAGTCACCCCAGGGGGGTGAGAAAGGCGGTTACAAAATAGATGAGATTTTCTGGTGATGGTCTCTTCTTTATGGAATTTCTGCCTCAGTGTGATTTGTTTGGCTGCCATGTAATATTTCTTTTACTACTAAAAATGATGATTTTTTAAAAGGAATTCTATGCCAGTTTTGTCCTGGATTAAGTGGTCAGTATAGATGTGTCCTTGATTTCATCTTGTGCTATCCTTCTTGTCTTTCATTGTTCTATGTGTTGTGCTGTGCAGAAATCTTTGGCTATTGGATGTCTTTAAAAAGTAAGAAATAAGATGTATGCATGCTCCATTAAAAAGAAAACAGGTCTTCAGTCTTACCTAGGTGCACATTTGCAATCCTGTGGCAGTGAGTAAAGACAACTCCTCTCATCTTCTTGCTTGACTTTCCCCTAGTGCAGGTAAGGAAGCAGGAGATTTTATTTCACATTTTGTCATTGTCAGCCAATCAGAGGGGGATATGCCAGATTGCCATGGGCAGGACTTTCCATATGGATTGATGCCTCACAAGGCTTCATTCTGATATACATGTACACCATAAAAAGTATGTCTGTGGGGGAAGAAGCTAACCCAGTTCATTTGCAGCATTGAATGGCTAGAGATATTAAAATATATTCAGTCATCCAGATGTGATTAGATTGCAAATCCCAGAGTTCCTCAGCATCAAATTTATGATCTAAGGGTGCTAGAAACTATAATCCAACAAACTATCTGTTGGGTGTGCTTTGAATGCGATTTTCCTGCTTCTTGACAGGGGGTTGGCCAGGATGAACCATGAGGTCTCTTCCAACTCAATGATTCTATGATTCTAAACTATCAATGACTTCAGGATTCCCACACGAGTTACAGCACTGGGTTGTTGTAGTTTTTTTCCGGGCTATATGGCCATGTTCTAGAGGCATTTTCTCCTGACGTTTCGCCTGCATCTATGGCAAGCATCCTCAGAGGTAGTGAGGTCTGTTGGAATTAGGAAAATGGGTTTATATATCTGTGGAATGACCAGGGTGGGACAAAGAGCTCTTCTCTGCTGGAGCTAGGTGTGAATGTTTCAACTGACCACCTTCATTAGCATTTGAAGGCCTGGCTGAGCCTGGGGGAATCTTTTGTTGAGAGGTGTTAAGATGTGCCTGGTTGTTTCCTCTCTGCTGTTTTGCTGTTGTAATTTTAGAGTTTTTTTAATACTGGTAGCCAGATTTTGTTCATTTTCATGGTTTCTTCCTTTCTGTTGAAATTGTCCACATGCTTGTGGATTTCAATGGCTTCTCTGTGTAGTCTGACATGGTGGTTGTGAGAGTGGTCCAGCATTTCTGTGTTCTCCAATAATCTGCTGTGTCCAGGTTGGTTCATCAGGTGCTCTGCTATGGCTGACTTCTCTGGTTGAAGTAGTCTGCAGTGCCTTTCATGTTCCTTGATTCGTGTTGGGGCGCTGCGTTTGGTGGTCCCTATGTGATTATGAACAAAATCTGGCTACCAGTATTAAAAAACTCAAAAATTACAACAGCAAAACAACAAAGAGTAAACAATCAGGCACATCAAATCACCTCTCAACAAAAGATTTCCCCAGGCACTTCCAAGCCATTAAATGCTAATCAAGGTGGTCAGTTGAAACATTCACACCTAGCTCCAGCAGACAAAGTCCTTTGTCCCACCCTGGTCATTCCACAGATATATAAACCCATTTTCCTACTTCCAACAGACCTCACTACCTCTGAGGATGCTTGCCATAGATGCCGGCGAAACGTCAGGAGAAAATGCCTCTAGAACATGGCCATATAGCCCGAAAAACCTACAACAACCCAGTGATTCCAGCCATGAAAGCCTTCGACAATACATCGAGTTACAGCACCTTTGCATATATTTTTCAAGTGCATTTCTGGTTGCATGGATTATATCACAAGGTCAAAAATATATTTATTTTAGATCACAGATCATGTTTATATCTGCCTTTAGTTCTGAGATGTACAACTTGGAAAAAATCTCAGCAAAATGAAATTGAAAGGATTCCTCCCCTAACTCTAACAATGAGAAGTACTGACCATCTGAAAAATTGTTGAAACCCAATATTTCCTTTTGTGTTTCATTCTATTCTTTCCCCAGCAACATTACGAACTGATTTTGCAGGGTAAAAGGAAAGGATTTGTTTAAGTGACAAGGCTATTACAAGGGAATGTAAAGTGACAGGAGATACAGCCAGATTCGGTCCTATTTGCTCCTCAGGCTGTGTTTTCACTTAGACTACGATCAAGAAACTTTCTTGGTCTCCAGAATAAACAAATTGCTTTGATCTGAAATGTGCCAGATATCATTAGGGTTTCTTGTTTTTCTTTCACAGGATCTAATCTCAACAGATAAAGGAGAGCCAACTCCTTTAGGCAAAGTACTGCTCTAGACTCCATTTTAAACACTATAAAACTAATATATTGCTGGTAGCTTTATATTTTCATTTACACTGCCTGCACCATGGCTTTCCGAAATTGGATATTAATGATTTACACTGTAATTTATGTATGTCCATAAAACAAAGCTGGAGGATCATTTGCGGAATCGAAATCTCACTCTTGGGCATTTTGAGGGCAATGTGTCTAACTCTTAGCCCTTTCTCAAAATCACTCAAGGGTGTCATTTTCAATCCATGTTTATGAATAAAGCAAATGCTCATTAACTTGTCCTTCATTCTGTTCCACGCTGAAAAAAACATACACAGTAAGTTCTTTCCTTGAAGCCTTAGTATCAGACAAAGCTGGTTACAAATACCGATCATAAAATATACATAATACCCTGATAACAAGTACTCTTTGGATATGGAATTGCTACTGTGCTATTTTGGATAGGTCTAAGAATAAAATGCCTGCCCTTTTCCAAGGCAGCAGAATTTCGATCAGCACAGTTTAATATTTTAGCCTAAATTTTGCCAGATAATCATTTCTATCCTACACTTATACCAAGACAGAAGACGCTAAAACAGCACAATTTCATAATTAACTTTATCACAAAAAATGGAGGCCAGGGAGGGGAGGCATCCAAGGTTGTAGCTATTGAGGGGCTAAGTAATGACATTACCCCATAAGAATTCATCATCCTCAAATTATTATTTTTTTCAGTTTCATAATTTCTACCATTGCAGAGAGTAATTTATTTATTTATTTATTTATTTGGAGTGCTTCTACCCCACCCTTCTCAACCTCCAAAGGGGGACTCAGGGCGGCTTACAAAAGGCACAATTCGATGCCCAACAGTTCACTTAATACAATATACAAAATACAATATAACGACAACAGTTATAACTAGTTAAAACAATCAAATTAATACAATAGCTGCAATAAAATCATCTTGTGGTCAACGTTCGCCAATTCATGAATCCATAATCCATCCAGCATTGTCATTGTCTTTTCCTACTCTGGCTGTCATTGTCTTTTATCCATCTGCCAGCTTACCCAAAGGCCTGGTCCCATATCCAGGGTTTTTAACTTCCTTCTGAAAGAGAGGAGGGATGTTGATGACCTAATTTCCCCGGGGAGTGCATTCCACAGGTGAGGGGCCACCACCGAGAAGGCCCTGTCCCTCATCCCCACCAGTCTCACTTGTGATAAAGGTGGGGCCAAGAGCATGGCCTCCCCAGAAGATCCGAGGTGGGACGTAGAAGGCGATACATTCGGACAGGTTCGCTGGGCCTTATCCCATGAGGGGTAGGAAAGCATTACTTTTCTGTGGTGTTTCATCCCGTTGCATTTAAAATCAAATCATATCCTTTCTCAGATCTCATCACACATTGTTCTTTCTTGTCGTTTCTCCTGAAATCATCCATTTTCAGATTTATCACATGAGCAAGTTCAGTTCCAGCCCACTCCATTAAAAACAACTTGAAAAAACCTCTTGGGGATACTTGGCTTTCCCCTCCAATCCTAATACTCTAGAGGAGATCTGAGGCACCATTCTGAAAACAGACACCACTTTTAGGATGCTTGATTTTCCTCTCCAATCCCATTACTCTGAAGGAGACATGAGGCATCATTTTGAAGGCAGAATGCTCTTCTCTGGCTCCTGTCCTTTCCTCTCATTCTCATTACTGTCAATTGTGGAAGCCTAAAACAAAAGTTCTAAAGCTAGCAACAGCACAATTTCGAAAGCCAAGATTACTATGAAGGAGAAATGACAGGAAAAAGTGGTGATATCTTAAAAACTTTGGCATTTCTAAATATTAAATTAATTTTAAAAATTAACCTGCCAAGCTCACGAAGCAGGATTTTAGAAGAAAAATGTCAATGCTTGAAAGGAACTCCTATTTCTCTCCCATGTCACTGAAGCGATTCTGTGTTTGCATCTGTGTCATTTGATGGACTCTGTGATGCTTCAAGGAACTGTTTTAGAAGGAACTGTGTCAAAGGCTTTCATGGCCGGAATCACTGGGTTGTTGTAGGTTTTTTCGGGCTATATGGCCATGGTCTAGAGGCATTCTCTCCTGACGTTTCGCCTGCATCTATGGCAAGCATCCTCAGAGGTCGTGAGGGCCATATAGCCCGAAAAAACCAACAACAACCCAGTGTTTTAGAAGTGTTAAGAAATGAGGGGGGGGGGACTGTGTGGAATAACATCCTAAGACATTGAAAATAATTCACGCCAAGATTCATAAATTGGCTTTGCTTGTATTACCTTGGTAATTTTTGCATTCCCTTTACTTTGGTTGCCTAAACTGTATGTTGAGATGCTCAACTGAAGTTTTAGGTTAGGGAAATAGTAGAAATTTGGAGACAGGAGTTCATTAGAGAAGCAGAATACTTATTTGGGCAGCAATGACTTTATTTTGTCTCTCAACACTTATTTCACCTCTGTTGACACCACTGTTATAAACATTGTTAATCCCAATCCTATATTTTGATCAAAGGTTATTTGTTTTTAACCATGTTATGGTTAGAGAGATGGGCCAAAACTAACAAAATGAAGTTCAACAGTGACAAATGCAAGATACTCCACTTTGGCAGGAAAAACGAAATGCAAAGATACAAAATGGGGGACGCCTGGCTCGAGAGCAGTATGTGTGAAAAAGATCTTGGAGTCCTCATGGACAACAAGTTAAACATGAGCCAACAATGTGATGTGGCGGCAAAAAAAGCCAATGGGATTTTGGCCTGCATCAATAGGAGCATAGTGTCTAGATCTAGGGAAGTAATGCTCCCCCTCTATTCCGCTTTGGTTAGACCACACCTGGAATATTGTGTCCAATTCTGGGCACCACTATTCAAGAGAGATATTGACAAGCTGGAATGTGTCCAGAGGAGGGCGACTAAAATGATCAAGGGTCTGGAGAACAAGCCCTATGAGGAGCGGCTTAAGGAGCTGGGCATGTTTAGCCTGAAGAAGAGAAGGCTGAGAGGAGATATGATAGCCATGTATAAATATGTGAGAGGAAGCCACAGGGAGGAGGGAGCAAGCTTGTTTTCTGCTTACCTGGAGACTAGGACGCGGAACAGTGGCTTCAAACTACAGGAAAGGAGATTCCATCTGAACATGAGGAAGAACTTCTGACTGTGAGAGCGGTTCAGCAGTGGAACTCTCTGCCCCGGAGTGTGGTGGAGGCTCCTTCTTTGGAAGCTTTTAAACAGAGGCTGGATGGCCATCTGTCAGGGGTGATTTGAATGCAATATTCCTGCTTCTTGGCAGGGGGTTGGACTGGATGGCCCATGAGGTCTCTTCCAACTCTTTGATTCTATGATTCTATTCTATGAAGATCTTTCTGTGATTTTGCACAGAAAAAATCCAACCATCCCTTCTTGGCTTTGTTGCAAACTGCACACTTCTTTGTCAATGACATTTTCCACCAGTTAATCCTAAAGGTCATGACCTACCTCCCTAGACACCTTTCACAGCCAAGGTGCCTCAATGGTGGTGGGTCAAGTGAAGAGTCTGGAACACCATGTGCTTGCTGGCATATGACTCTTCATATCATAGCTCTGTTCTGAGTTTCTGCCTGGCTCTTGGATTTTCACTTTCCATTTTATGCTAAGACAAGGAATGGTCCCAAGAGGAAAAGAACTAAAAATACAAATGCCCATTTTTTCATCCTCTGTGATTAATCACCTCAGTGCTGCTGAACTTTGAAGGTGTTTCTGGGAAGAACTGCATAGTCTCTTCTTCTGACCTTATCGAAGTCCCAAAGAAGCACTGCAGGAATTGCTAAGGGTAAAATCACATATAGCTAAGAACAAACCTCATTACATTCAAATGAGATGGGGACATACATTTGTGGTGATTCGTATAAGAGAAGTTTTTTTTTTGGTCGTGTCAGGAGCAACTTGAGAAACTGCAAGTCGCTTCTGGTGTGAGAGAATTGGCTGTCTGCAAGGACATTGCCCAGGGGATGCCTGGATGATTTGATGTTTTTATCATCCTTGTGGGAGGCTTCTCTCATGTCCCTGCATGAGGAGCTGGAGCTGATAGAGGGCGCTCATCCGCCTCTCCCTGGATTTAAACCTGCGACCTGTCAGTCTTCAGTCCTGCCAGCACAGTGGTTTAACCCACTGTGCCACTGCACCACCATAAGAGAAGATAAAAACTCTAGAATTGAATAATTCTGCCACTCATGTCTTTGCATCAGGTCTTACCAGATCACTAAGGATTCATCTACACTGAAGAATTTTACACCACTTTAACTGCCATGGTGCAGTGCTATGGAATCATGGGAGTTGTAGGTTTACATGTTCTTTAACCTTCCCAGCCAGATGCCTCTTCTACACTTACATTTTTTTAAAGAGAACCAGCCCAACTGTTGTCACTTGCCTTAAGTCAGGGAAAAAACAAATTCTGAACCAAAATTCTGTCTTTTTCCTGACTTTCAGTAATGCAGGGAAAACTTGTGTTAAGGTGGCCTTTTCTGTATTACCTCTGATCAGCCCCACACATCATGTGACTGCCACAAATTTAATCCCAACCTACACCAATCTAAGTGGGCAGTGTAGATGGGGCCAATTTAAAAAACAAAATTATATTTAAAAACACATTTAAAAGGAATGTGTTGTTAGTATGTTTATCGAAAGTAATGCAATACAGTAAATTTACTGTCAACCAGTAATATTTTTTAAAAAATCAGCATATTAGCATTTAAAGCAATATTTCCCATTTCTGCAAAACAGAATGACTTAGTGTTCTACCTGGGTCAGCCACAAAATTTTGAACCAGTTTTGGAGTAATGTCTCATTCTGGCTGGGGATGAGATAAACCTTATTGATAAGGCAAGTATTAGGCATGGTTAGGTTCGATCGGAATCTTTGTAATTCAGAAAGATTTCTTCTTTGAAGCAATTTTGAAGTTTTTAAGGAAATCGGAAGTCCCTTTGCCTCTCCGAAGCTTTTTTTGCCATTTCTCTTACAAATCAGTAAGTGAGTTGGAAATGATTCAGCTTTTCAAACCAGTGTGCATGGAATCCCTTCAGTTTCCTTTCCCTCCCGGTCAGCCTTGGGTGAGAGAGGCAGTTTTACCCTGAGTGAATGGATTCCCTTCGGTTTCCTTTCCCTCCCGGTCAGCCTTGGGCGAGAGATGCAGTTTAACCCTGTGTGGATGGATTCCCTTTGGTTTCCTTTCCCTCCCAGACAGCCTTGGGTGTGAGATGCAGTTTAAACCAGAGTGGATAGATTTATTCCCCCCCCCCCCCACTTCTGGAATAAAACAACTATTTTCAAAGTAAAGACCACCCAATGAAACAAGAAATAACACTTTGAAACCATTAACGAAGGATTCGGAAGTCTCTGAAGTTTTGAAAAGTTTTGAACTTTTTTTTCTGTGAAAATCGGAATTGACTTTAGATCTGAACCACCAGTGCCCCCTACATCAGAAACGAGTTTTGAACATTGTTTTTATCAACCAAACCTAATAAGTATGACTACAGCTGTATAATTCAGAAAAAAACATTTTATCTTTGCTTCAGCTGTTGGGAATGTATAGGATGAAACATTCATTCAGTTTACAACTTCTACTTTCAGTGTTACCAGTGATCTTAATCGACTTGTTCTGTGGTCATAGACATCACATGTAACACACACACACACACGCATAAATGCACAGACCCCATTCTATATATAACTTACTTAGGAATCGCTTTTGGAATACCTATGGGAAGCCACCTGCATTAGGTTTTCTTAATAGAGTGAACAGCTAAACTAGGAGGACCAAGACTAAACTTAGAAAGCCCCAAGGTATTATGTTTTCTCAAAAGACCTCATATAAATCCATCACTGTAATGGACAAACCCACCAAGGCTTTAAATTGTATCTCTCACAACTCTTTTATGATTCAGTAGGCGTTTGTGTTTCTGCTGCATCTGTAATTACAAACCACAACAGATGGCGGAGGTTTAGTTTAAAGCTACATGTCCATTCTGATAACGTATGCTGTCCGATGATTGTTCTCAAACGTGGGGCATTTTGTTTCACTTGAGGGAAGGGATGAAAAAAAAAAAGAAAAGAAAAACTAGTGCAAGAATCCACCTTGTCGGAAACATCTTTGCTGCATCAGAGATTTACTGCCAGCAGTTTTGCTGCTGCTTTGTATTTTTCAAAGTAGCTTCTGATTCCATTTGAGATACTATAAAATCAATACTGATGATAATTAAATGCCCCTGTCTAAAAATGGAAAATTGATTTTTTTTTCTCCCCAGAGAAGGGGATTTAAATAAAGCCAGGGGATGCTGGACAGTGTTTGTTTATAGTTTACAAATGTACCCATCACTATAGCTCACCTGCCAGAAGATCTGGTTTTTCATTTTAAAAATTGTATTAAAGAATCTTTAAGTAAATGAATCCGGCCAATATCCTGATCTAGAGTTGCAATTCCCAATAGACAGTAGCTCTCCAACCAGATACCATGGTGATGGGAATGGCAGGACAAATAAAGGTGACAGTCCAGCTGGGCCAAATAGGTTTCAGATCAACTGAACTGTCTGAACTCTATCCTTGCTACTGCCGTAGGTCAGAGATGGAGCATCTGAACAACTCCCCAGCCTTCAGGATAATTCTGGAGCATTTCCGCTAAGGACCCTAGATTTTGGGGTACATGTAGATGACCCCTTAGACCAGTGTTTCTCAACCTTCCTAATGCCGCGACCCCTTAATAAATTTTGTCTTGTTGTGGTGACCCCCAACCATAACATTTTCATTGCTACTTCATAACTAATTTTGCTACTGTTATGAATTGTAATATAAATATCTGATATGCAGGATGTATTTTCATTCACTGGACCAAATTTGGCACAAACACCCAATACTCCCAAATTTGGTGGGGTTTGGAGGATTTTGTCATTTGGGAGTTGTAGTTGCTGGGATTTATAGTTCGCCTACAATCAAAGAGCATTCGGAACTCCACCAACGATGGAATTGAACCACAGAACTCCCATAACCAACAGAAAATACTAAAAGGATGTGGTGGGCATTGAGCTTGAGTTTTGGAGTTGTAGTTTACTTTCATCCAGAGAGTACTGTGGATTCAAACAATGATGGATCTGGACCAAACTTGGCACGAATACTCAGTGTGCCCAAATGTGAACACTGGTGCAGTTTGAGGAAAATAGACCTTGACATTTGGGAATTGTAGTTGCTTGGATTTATAGTTTACCTACAATCAAAGAGCATTTTGAACCCCATCAATGATAGAATTGGGCCAAACTTCCCACACAGAATCCCCATGATCAACAGAAAATACTGTGTTTTCTGATGGTCTTTGAAGACCCCTCTGACATCCCCTCACGACCCTCACAGGGGTCCCGACTCCCAGGTTGAGAAACACTGCCTTAGACATCAGTACTGACAACTTCTCCCATCTGATTGAATTTTGTGTAGTGGCTATCACTGGACTTCTACAAAGAAGCATTATCCATTTCTGCTAGCTTAATCAACCACACAGGATTATTATGGCTACAAAATAGAGAGAGAACATACATGTGCTTTGTGGTGGAAGGGTGACATAGAAATTCAAAACACCACTTCAGTAAAAAAATTATAGCAGCCATTAATATTTGTACCGTAATCCTACTCTTTACCAAAGACTTTGACAAAACGGTACAGGGACCTTGAGCAATCACAAAAATTTAACTAGACAACATAGACATGTCTGTGCTAATGAAATCCTGCTGAATTGCAATTTGACTCATCCTAGAATGTCCTGTGGCACCATATGCCATCTTCTGGAGCCAACAAGAAATGCTAATAAGGCATTTTATCCAGTGCCAAATGGAGAAAGAAATGCCTGTCTTCCTTGGCTCAAATTGGCAGCCTTTGGGGCAGCCATTACAGAAATGCCAAAGTCCGATAGAGCATCGCAGGGTGCTCTTAGGGCTGCTGCCCATCCATCTGCAGCACAGACTAGTCACTTAAATTGAGACTTTTAATTTCCAAGCACTGTCCTATCAGCCTAGGGACAGTTTGCCAGCACCAAACTGCATTTTATCAGGCCCTGGAGCTTTCAAAAATCAACCAGCAATGGCCCAAGCAAAACTCATTAACAATTTTAATCCAGTCAAGGACACAGCTAGAAAGTATTTCATCACACGCAAGAAAGAGCAGAAATTAAAGCACTGAAATCCCTTACCTTCAATATTTGAAAACTAATAAGAAGGATGACATTTTAAGAGCTTTCACCTGTTTCTCTATAAACAGCCAACTTGCTGTTCAAGAAGCCCTTTAGTTTGGTTTGCAGTTTCAGCCAAAATGATTTATGTTTTCTATTTTTCTTTCAGAAAGGAGGCTGCTGCATTAACACTGTCGTGATCACCCATTGTGAATTTTACTTACTTCTAGTAATGCTTATCTTGCCTTTATCCAACAGCAGAGGGGATAGCACCCAAAGTTGAGAACACTGTAGCTATTATAGTTACATTCTCTGCCCAGTTTAATTGTATCTGTTCAAGGAGCTCCACTGGCTGCTGTTTATTTTCCGAGCCCAATTTAAGGTGCAGGTGCTTACCTACAAAGCCCTAAACGGTTTGGGACCATCCTACCTGCTGACCGCATCTCTGTCTATGAACCCACACGTTCACTTCGTTCATCCGGAGAGGCCCTGCTCGTGATTCTGCCTGCGTCGCAGGTGCGCTTGGTGGGGACTTAAGACAGGGCCTTTTCTGTGGTGGCCCCCCGACTCTGGAACACCCTCCCAAAAGATCTTAGACAGGCCCCTACATTGGCAGTCTTTAGAAAGAACTTGAAGACCTGGCTGTTCCGATGTGCCTTCCCAGATTAGGAATCTCCAATACCAAGTCCCAGAAGCACTTTAGTAGAACTAAGATCGCTGCACACCGCACACTGCACTTACCTTATAATCCTACATACCTCCTGCCACATCAGCACTTTTAATCTTGTACCCATTACTCTGGCCCGGCCCAGTTTTATAGTGTCTTGATGTATTGTTTATTGTCTGTTGTTAATATTGCTTAACTGTTTTTAATTTTCTTTAGGTGTTGTATTGTTGTGTTGTGTTTTGAGACCTTTGCCTATGTAAGCTGCATCGAGTCCTTCGGGAGATGCTAGCGGGGTACAAATAAAGTTTAATAATAATAATAATAATAATAATAATAATACCTTATACTGTCAGAAAATGATATTCATGTGCCTGGTTTACATGTTGCTGAGTTGTAAGTTCTATCAGCCGTAGCCAGCAAAGCCGATAGTGAGGCATGCTCAAAACTTTAATCTAGCAACACCTGGAGAGCTACTTGTAACTAATTCCAGGTTGTACCCTACTTGCTTGGGCAGAAAAATGGTAGACAGTGGCAGAAAGGAGAGATCATTAAGGTGTCCAAGAAAGCTTGCCAATCTCCTAGAATTGTTGTATCTCAAATGAAAATGCAGCCAAATCCGACCTTGTGGAATTTAAAGAAAGGGTGCAATTGAATTTCATTCTTTGTCTGATAAGACCTTTCATATATTCATATATTTTTAAAAAAATAAAAACTGTATAAAATAAATAAAGAAACAGAAATAAAGAAACAGAGAAACTTGGATCTGAAAAACCATACATAGTCAATAGTATACATAAAATCAAGACAAAAGAAAGAAGAAGAGAAAAGGAGAACACAAAATTATATGGATACATATTTAGACAGGGTTTTCCAATATCTACATCTATCCAAAACACAACAGTTGGCTAGGAACAAGAACATAAAACAGTGCATTAAGATCACTCTGACCAAAAGGTCATGAGTTCGAAGCCAGCCTGGGTTGGAGTGGGTTTCCAACCAATTGTGTAGCCTGTTGTCGACCTTTGCAACCCGAAAGACAGTTGCATCTGTCAAGCAGGAAAATTAGGTACCACCTTAAAGTGTGGGGAGACTAAATTAACTAATTTATGAGGCCATAAAAAAAACTCCAGCAAAGCACTCCAGCAAAAAAGCATGTGGGGAATGCGGAAGTACTTCATCAGTGTTGCAGATGGACGATGAAAGCGACAGCTCCGCTGGTGGCCAGAAAAAGTTAAATAGCCTCTGTGTATGTCTGTATATGTTGTATGTAAAAATTGGCATTGGATGTTTGCCATACATGTGTACACTGTAATCCCCCCTGAGTCCCCTGCGAGGTGAGAAGGGCAGAATATAAATGCTGCAAATAAATAAATAAGTAAATAAACTGCCGGTACAACGCAGCAGGAATCTTCAGAGCAGTATCCAAAATTCCCTTCTGCTTTGTGATGTAGGTAAAATAATGAAGAAGGAGATGATCTTTTTGTAGGTCGACAAAACTGAGTTCAGCATGAGTTGTTACTGAATTCCCTGTGATTTAATTAATCCGGCTTCAGAGTTTTGTTTTGACACACCCCAGCCCCTTTTCCTTAACAAACATGACTTCTCGGTTACAGCTATAAATCTAAAACTGATTGTGCATTTAAATAATGTAAAAAATGCTTTTGGGACCTGTGCCAGCGTGTCCTTTGGGAAAGCTGGTGGGATGGATAACATGTATTGACCTAAGAGAATACACTTGCAATTTCTTCATTGTTAGGGCTGCCTGGGAAACAAGGCATTAGCCCTGCCTTCCATTATTGTATTAGCTCTGGCAGATGTGAACAAAAGCAAAGCTATGTCAACAGAGCAATCTCATGGGGGGTGAGGTGGTATATTTCCACCTCTACTACTCCTCAAAGCCTGGTCTCGCCTCAAAACATTTTTCTTTGCATATGAAAGCTCTTCATCCCTCCATGGACACTCCATCCGACAGCTTCCACCTCGGCAAGGTTCAGCGGCTCTCAGCACAATGTCTATCACCTCAAACAATAAATGAGACAAAGCCTTGGGAAGAACATTCCCTAGTCACAAATGCTGGGAAAGCAGTAAGAGTTGACAGCAAGCAGCTGTTAACCATGCTGGGTTTCTATTATTCAGAAGTAACTAAAGTAAAAAGCAGACAGTCTGATGTCTGATTTTATCATCCACTGGTTGAACCATCATGTCAACGCAAGTAAGCCCAGAGTCACTCAGTGAGTGTTTGTGGCTCAGTCGGAACTTGAGCATGGATCTTTTGAATCCCAGATCCTTCTTAGACATCCCTACATCTTCAAATAACTGTGTGCATATGTCTAAAACCAAAGTTTACAAAAGTCACTTGGGGAGCTACAATCTCTAGAATACTCCAGATAGTATTTACATCAGTATAGGAAATGGAAAAGTATCAAAACATAGACTACAGTCCTGTCTTCATGGATCTGGAGATACTACCACTCCATAGCATATTTGTCCATGAAAAGTCTCGATATGGTTGAAAAATATTTTTGTGTCAAAAATCAGAACCAAGAGAATATTGGACTGCCACAGTTCAGTACTTACTCTGAGCAAAATTTACATGTGATTATTTTTCACAGAAAACACTGTTTTCTGTGCAGCAAACAGCATGAAACCATGCAGAATTTGTATTTTCTGCGTATAAAAAGTTACTTCCTTTGCAAAAATGTTGTTTTCGATGCAAATCAATGATGTGTAAATTTTATGTCAATTAAATCAACATTTATGGCAAAAATATTATTTTCTGTGTACAAAAGGCTGCTTCCTGAACAGAAAATGCTTCAATGAGGATTTATTCTGCACAGAATTTGCACATATTTGTTTTGTATAGAAAAAAAAGCATTTTTTTGCACAGGAAACAACTTGTTGTCTGTACTAAAATGCATACATTTTTGTTTTCTATGTAAAACAACCACACATACATTTGTGCAGACTGATTCCTAGATTGCAAATAGTGTGATATTCACATACTTTGTCACACTGGAAAAAAATGCTAAAATTACTTGTTGCCTCCTTTGAGAAAAACATGAAGAATTATATCTCAATATGGTGTGAAGACTATGAGCTGAATAGTAACATTCTCTGTAGGATGATGCAATAAGTAGTACTGCTCTACATAAACTGACTCACATAGTCAACTATCCTTGAACAGTCAGAGGTAGCAATATTAATATGACTATACAGTACAATCCCTGTATCCATAGGGAATATATTCTAAACCACATATGTACCCAGGGATACCTGAAACTGTGGATATAAACACTATATGTTGGCTATACTTGGTTTGGAAACATCACCTAGAATTGCACTGGAAGAGCTACAGAGGTCCACATTCATTTCTGGTAGGCAAAATTGTTTTTGGGGTGTGGGGAAGTGAAACCATATGATATCAAATCCATGAATAAGGTGGGGGGTGGAAATACTGTATTCAGTAGTTGCTAATTCTCATGACCTTTCAATTTGCACCCTTTATATTGCTGCATCAGTTATACTGCAGTATAAATCAATTTTTCCTCCATGTTTCAGTCTGCAATAATCTTTCTCCTTCCTCCATATTTGAAAAGTATAACCTCTCCCTTAGGATTAGGATTGCTTTATTTATCTAGTTGTGCCAGTGGAGATTGGGATTAGTCATTGTTCACCTTCAGTTTGTAATTAATCTGTTTGTGAAATACACTACTGGCCTCACATTCTCCTATATGACCTTTATCACTTGCTATGAGCTGGATTTGAAGAAGATGAACAAGATGTATGGTATTTGGGTTTCTCATCCATCATACACATCTCTTATAACTACACATATATGTGCTACCTTTCTTTAAATTCCATGTTCCATGGTTTCATGGATCTCTGCTTGAGTTATGAATTGCTCTGCAAAGAAGCCTTAAACTGAAAGGTAAACAGACATAGAGCCTGGATAGTTGTACTAGTCCTGGTACTGATAAAAAGCTCTATCTGAAAGCAGGAATCATTCCCCAGTCTCATAGGAGAAAAGGAGAATGCATACCTCTTAATTTGTGAACATAATATTGTACCTTCTAGAAGTCTTATTCTATTAAAGTATGTAAACCCCACCCATAAAAGATTTTCTTTGTCCCAATCTTGAGAAAGTAAAATGCCAGTACCATGTACTTAAGGATTCATCTGGAGCTGAGAGAAAATAATAATAATAATCCTTTATTTATACCCCGCTACCATCTCCCGAAGGACTCGGTGCGGCTTACAAGAGGCCGAGCCCAAATACATCAGTAAAAACAGCAGCAACAACAATACAGACAATACATAAACTCATAAAGAAAGCAATAAACAGTAACAATAACACCACGGCGCATTAAAAACCTATAGCAGGGCCAAATGTAATAATTAATTTTTTAAAAAATGCTGGGCATGACAAGGTGACATATAACTAGGATAGGTATTTGGAGAGAGATGGAGCGAGCAGACAATCCTAGATCATTAGTAAAGTGCGATTAGGGACATGTTGCTTAGGGTTTCCTTATTCTGGGAAGGCACACTGGAACAACCATGTTTTCAGGCTCCTCTTAAAGACTGCCAGAGTTGGGGCATGCCTAATGTCCTTGGGGAGCGAGTTCCATAGTTGAGGGGCCACCACTGAGAAGGCCCTGTCCCTCGTCCCCACCAATTGCGCTTGTGATGGGGGCGGGAGCGTGAGCCGGGCCTCTCCAGACAAACGAAGAGATTATGTGGGTTCGTACACAGAGATATGGTCACGCAGGTAGGTGGGTCCCAAACCGTTTATTGTCTCATCAGTTACGTTTTATCCATACAGTCATGGCAAAATTGACTGTGTGGCGGAATACGGATTTTAAAACTTGCAAGGAACCCTTTTTATTGGATTTTTGGGCTGATTGTGAGATTGTTACCTTAAATAAGACACTTGGTGTTGATAATGAGTTTTTGCATTACTTCAATTTTGCAAGAGCAGTATAAATTACTTCTATCAACTAAATGGCAACATATACAACTGAAACACCCAGATTTGTCCCTGCAGCTTTAAGTGTATCTAGGGTGCCCTTAATATTAATTAAGGACAAACAAAGGGTTCAAAGCAACTCTATCTATCTATCTATCTATCTATCTATCTATCTATCTATCTATCTATATACTAGCTGTCCCCTGCCACGCATTGCTGTGTGTGTGTGTGGGGTGGGGGTGTGTGGCCCAATTCTATTGTTGGTGGGATTCAGAATGCTTTTTGATTGTAAGTGAACTATAAATCCCAGTAACTACAATTCCTGAATGTCAAGATTCTATTTCCCCCAAACTCTACCAGTGTTCACATTTGGGCATATTGAGTATTCGTGTAGAGTTTTGGTCCAGAGCCATCATTGTTTGAGTCAACAGTGGTCTCTGGATGTAGGCGAACTACAACTCCAAAACCAAAGGACACTGCCCACCAAACCCTTCCAGTTTTTTCTGTTGGTCATGGGAGAACTGTGTGCCAAGTTTGGTTCAATTCCATCGTTGGTGGGGTTCAGAATGCTCTTTGATTGTAGGTGAACTATAAATCCTAGCAACTACAACTCCCAAATGACAAAATCAATTTTTTGAGTGAAGGACATACATTGGGTTGTTAGGTGTATTGTGTCCAAATTTGGTGGCAATTCGTCCAGTGGTTTTTGAGTTCTCTTAATCCCACAAACGAACATTACATTTTTATTTATATAGATATATTCTCTGCTATCCATAGATAAAAATGGCATGTGATGTTTACAGCAAGAATAGAATCCAAATATCCAATCAGGTCTAATCAATAGCCATCATTTTAAACATCTGATACAATAATAAATAATAATAAAACTTTATTTATATACCACTCTATTTCCCCTGAGGGACTCAGGGCAGTTTCCAAATTGTAAAAAACACAAAACCATACAGAGTAAGCAAAAAAAGAAAAAAAAAGAAAAAAAGAACAGAACAATACATAAGCATAAAATAGTCAAAAATTACATGTACAATAAAACCAATTGACCTTATTCTTCATGCCAGGATTAACTATTAGGGCCGGACTTTCAGAAAGGACCTAGGCAGTTTGAGATGGCCAGGCTAGAGGTAGTGAAAAGTAAGCCATAGGGGGCCAAGGAAATTGGTAAAGTGCAGTAACCAGACTCAACAATAGTAGCAATGGGGCCTGTAGATGCTCATTTCCTGAGCCAATTGAGGAACTGACCAAGGTAATAGGTAGGGTTAAAGGGCCAGATTCTAACTAGAGGCCAGGGAACTGGAGCTCATGCTAATCATTCTCGAAGGCCTGATGAAGCCACCAAGTCTTCAAGTTCTTACAAGTCTGGATATAGACCTCTGCTACAGCCTTTATTCAAGAAAAGTTTTTCTAAATCAACAAACTGTTGAAGATGTAATGCTGCCAATGCTTTCTTAACACATATGTTTGGAATTGACCCATAGTAGCACCCCCTTGGGTTTCAAAAGATTTTCTTAGGCAAGGAATATTCAGAGGTGGTTTTGCCAGTTCCAGTCTCTGAAACATAGTTTACATCAATTGGCATTCCTTGGTGGTCTCTCATCCAAGTACTAACCAGGTTAGACCCTGCTGAGCTCCCAAAAACAGATTGGTTCTGGTATCTTTGGAACATTTAGTCTGCTAGTCATGAGCTTAGGTGGTTTTAAAATGAGCTTAAGCAGATTTACAAAGTTCTGTTAGTGCCTATGAGACATGGTGACTGTATGCTTTGAAGGCCATTGCCTTTGTGATTTGCTGGTTCATTTCCCAGAGGCATCCACATGAGGAACTCTTTGAAATATGATACTGAATGGTACCGAAGCCTAGAAACTACTACTTAGTACTTACAACTGTAGCTACTGTAATAAAAGTCCTCCCACAGCAAAAAATATATATACCTACATTACCTTATGGCCATAACTTAGTGAGGGATAGCTTGACTTCTGTAGTGGTGTAAATTTTCATTTTATGGGTGTGGATACACTCAATTCTGGAAAAAGGAAATTACTGGTTCAAACCCTGGCTTATGCTGTGCTTCTTGGTGTTGTTCGGGGTGCCGAGGCATTTTGCATCATTCAGATTTTTCAAGCATAACTTCAATGGCATTATTGCAGGTATTCTTAAAAAATGGGAATGCAAATCCCCAGTTAGAAAACCTATAACCATGAGAGTTATTATCTGCTTTAGAATCTTGATATTATTAACCATCGCTAATTTTTAAGAACCAGTGTGATATAGTGGTTTCAGTACTATATTAGGACTTTGGAGAGCAGGGCTGAAATCCCTGCTCAGCCATTAAAACCCACCAAGTGACCTTGGGTAAATAATATAACTCAGCGTCAGAGAAAGGAAGGCTCCTTCTGAAGAAATCTTGCCAAGAAAAACTTGCAATAGGTTTGCCTTAGGGCAGCCATAAATCAGAAATGACTTGAAGACACACAACAAATTACTTCTAAAAGTAATCTCTGGTGTTCCGGATTAGATAGGCTTTTAGTGTGATCCAGCAAGTCTCCATTTACATTCCTATGGGAGACTCTTCTCTCAAATGAACTCTTCTTACATGCACATCTTCCACTATCAGTAAATGAGGTTATGCTCCATATTCATGTCACAAGAGAGCAAGGCTTACTTCTCAGCAGCATGGTTAAATGGTTAAGGAGAAAGTAATCCATGTTGTGGTATCTTGATTAGGCCCCTGTTGGCCTTGAGTTCATCTGTTTGCTTCCAGATCTGTTCTCTCATTCTCCCAAATGATCTGAAGCAAGGCATACCCATCTTTTAATGCATGTGCTTATGCCAGTTCACTGTTTTACACCATCTGTCTTCTGCCTAATGTCTCTACCTTCCACTTCAAAAGGCAGTAACTGCTATGAGGTGAACAAGTACTAGTACTTTTCAGGCATCTTTTAGGCCACTTCCAGCACTGTTATAAATTGCCGATTGCCAAGGAACATGCAGTACTTATCTAGACTCCCACCCATTTACTGCATCTAGCTTAATTAAGGTACATAGAAAAAGAAAACTACAAGCGGGAAAACCATTCTCTTTCTTAATTGGCATGCTATTAAGCAACAGAATAAAACCCATCCAGCACCCAATTACTGGAAAAGAAAAACTTAATTGAGTGGTTAGTGTGATCAAAGTGAGGAAATTGAAATTCAGGAAAACAGTGATTTAGCTTATAACCTATCAACAATCACACAGAACAACGATAAAGAAGACATAGAGTGGTTATAGCAGCCTCTTTGTTATGTGTCAGAGACTCCTTGTTTAACTTTACAGTACATTATAATAGCAGTTTCTATCTATTTTTTTTTTCATTTACCATGAAACTAAACCTTGCAAATCCAGGTCGTATGGTAACCCTCTGGACACTACAATGTAATTTCCTGGTGGTCATATAAACGCCATGGTGTGTCAGATGAATACTGACATACTTACTTACACATCTGCAGATGATGATGATGATGATGATGATGAACTTTATTTTTTTACCCCACCTCCATCTACCCAAAGGGCGGCTTAAATGGGGCCAAGCCCAAAAAACATACAGTTAAAACAAAGCAAATAAAAATTAAAACAGTGTATAACCAATGTATTGTCGAAGGCTTTCATGGCTGGAATCACTGGGTTGTTGTATGTTTTTTCAGGCTATATGGCCATGGTCTAGAGCAGGGGTCCTCAAACTAAGGCCCGGGGGCCGAATGCGGCCCTCCAAGGTCATTTACCCAGCCCTCGCTTAGGGTCAACCTAAGTCTGTAATGACTTGAAAGCACACAACAACAACAACAACAACAACAACAACAACAACAACAACAATCCTATCTCATCAGCCAAAAGCAGTCCACACTTTCCATTGAAATACTAATAAATTTATATTTGTTAAAATTGTTCTTCATTTTTATTATTGTATTGTTTTTAAGTGGGTTTTGCACTACAAATAAAGTATGTGCAGTGTGCATAGAAATTCATTCATATATTTTTTTCAAATTACAATCTGGCCCTCCAACAGTTTGAGGGACTGTGACCTGGTGCTCTGTTTAAAAAGTTTGAGGACCCCTGGTCTAGAGGCATTGAATGCCTCTAGACCATGGCCATATAGCCCAAAAAAACCCTACAACAACCCAGTGTACAACCAATATCATAAGCAATAGTGTAGATCTCAGGGTGAGTCTACACTAACTCACCCTGAGATCAGTCTGGAGCATTTCTCATTGAACACTCACCTTGCCCTCTGTATCACTGCTGCGACTCCCCACCAGCCACAGAGCTTCATTCAGCATCTTGTCACAATAGTGATGTCATAACAAGGTGCCTGCATTACTACAAAGGAGAGAAATTGGCACACTCATTCTTGATGGTTATATGGATGTTCTATTCTGACATCACAAATACAATCATGGTGGTCAAGAACTTACACAACACTCCAAGGTCAGCTGGTAGTGATGGCGGCCACATAGGAATGAGCCATCTTCAAATACCCGAAAGGCTATCACATGGAAAATAATGTGAACCTGTTTTCTCTCACTCCAAAGAACAAAAATTGAACCAATGAGCTCATGTTACAAGAAAGACAAGACTAACTAAAAAATTAGGAAGACCTTCATGACAGTAGAAGCTGGTACAGAACAATAGAATAGAAAAGGGTAGTCTCTATTTCACCTAAGATTCATAAACACAAGTGGCCTCTTCTCAGGAATCTTTTGCACTAACACTGTCAGTGTTAGGCTTGAAGGTACCCATGTTCTTTTCTGATTTCACAATTCTATCATTCTATCACAGAGTCATCACATGTACTCTTTCTCCCTTCCATGGAATCATGGTAATAAATGAAATCTGTCACAGATTTGTTGTTTCATTCAAGCTCTTCATAGCAAATATTGTCCAGTTTGTAAATTCAGTAGAAAGTAGTTGCATCCACAAAACTGTAACCCACAGTAGAACTTTCTCACTACCAAGTTCTATTGAGCTTGCTGCGAAGAATCTAACAGACAAGATATATAGCTTCCCTCCTTAAAAATAAGCAGGAATGAAGATGTTTATTTATTTTATGTCAAAAGCATTGCATAAATAAGTATAAAACTGATAAAATAAAGAGAGCACAAGGAGCTAAATAATTTAGACCTAAAAATGGCAACAGTGACTGAATTATAGTATTGTAGGAAGTATGTGAGGAAGTAATAAGGAGTACTAAGGAGGCTGTTCAGGTCCTGAACCGGTGCTTGGCTGCTGTAACAGTCTGGATGAGGACGAACAAATTGAAATTGAATCCAGACAAGATAGAGGTACTCCTGGTCAGTCGTAAGGCCGAACAGGGCATAGGGTTACAGCCTGGAGCAATTCTTGTTACACTCTACCTGAAGATGCAGGTTCGCAGCTTGGGTGTGATCTTGGACTCATCACTGAGCCTGGAACCCCAGGTTTCAGCGGTGACCAGGGGAGCATTCACACAGTTAAAACTTGTGCGCCAGCTGCGCCCGTACCTTGGGAAGTCTGACTTGGCCATGGTAGTCCACGCTCTGGTTACATCCCATATAGAATACTGCAACACTCTCTACGTGGGGTTGCCTTTGAAGACTGCTCGGAAGCTTCAAATGGTCCAACATTCGGCAGCCAGGTTGCTAACAGGAGCGGCACTCAGGGAGCATACTACTCCTCTGTTGCGCCAGCTCCACTGGCTGCCAGTTTGCTACCGGGCACAATTGTGGATTATTTTACACTATGTTTTGTATTTTGCACCTGTTTTTCTATGCTGTACACCGCAATGAGTCGCCCTTGGGCTGAGAATTGCGGTATATAAGTGAAGTAAATAAAATAAATAAAATAAATTCAAAGTGCTGGCGTTAGCCTATAAAGCCCTAAACGGTTCTGGCCCTACTTACCTCTCCGAACGCATCTCCTCCTATGAACCGACTAGGACGCTAAGATCATCTGGGGAGGCCCTGCTCTCTGTCCCGCCTGCATCACAGGTGCGCTTGGCGGGGACTAGAGACAGGGCCTTCTCAGTGGTGGCCCCTCGGCTGTGGAACGCCCTGCCTGCAGATATCAGATTGGCCCCTTCCCTGCTGGCATTTCGGAGGAAAGTGAAGATCTGGCTGTTCGAACAAGCATTTGATTAAACAGTGTAATTGAACATAGGAATACGGAATAATGGATGATGAGACTGGATTCTGATTTTAATGTTGAGGCGCTAATGATTGTTATTCTGATGTTTAATGATTTATGTTACAATTGTTTTTAATTGCCCTATACTTGTCTCATGATGTTTTGTATCGATGTTGTTCACCGCTTTGAGTCGCCTGAGGGCTGAGAAAAGCGGTATATAAATAAAGTAAGTAAGTAAATAAATAAATAATATCACGGGATCATGGAATAGGAAATCTGCACAACTGCTCTATTGAAGAAAGGTGTGATAGTGATACTGGCATGAAGCCATTATCTATGATAATGCAAACGTAGCAGAATAGCAGGTTGGTGTTTATAAAGTCCTTTAAAATTATATATCTATACTGCAATATATGTGAGGAATTCTTGGTGTGAAGGGAGATTTTGCTTGATGCAGCAGACACACAATTAATGTTTGCTAACATGCTGACAGCAATCTTTGGAAGAACCCAAAACTGAGGCAGACTCTGTCACAACTTATCGGAGGTTATGAATATTATTTCCTCTTTGGGGGTATTATTTTCCTTTTAGGAATTGAAGCAACACGAATCTTCATCCCAGTCACATCTATTATTTCAAATTGAAACCAAAGCACTAACTGAAGAAAATCCACTCAAATAATGCCAGAAGCAGAAGAAACCTTAAGTCATTATCTAAAGAGCTATTCCTATCAGCAGAAAAAAGAAAAAAACCAACTTGTTGCACACATAATGAGAGGAGTAGAATTAGTAATGAAACTCAGAGAGGGTGACATGTCTTTTAGTGTTGTGTTTTCTCAGCTGCCTGTTGCACATAACATCTTCAGCCTTTAGGTCAATAATCCTCTGGAGGGGAGAAGGGATTGTACAGAATGGTTAATGGCCTTCTGTTTCCTTTTTTACTCTTCCAAATTAATCTTCCTCAACAGTTAAATAAAGGCAGTCATTTGTCAAATGGTCCTGTTTTGTGCTTTCCTTTGTTTTCTTTTACCCCACCCCCTCTAAATTGATAATATTGTTCATTAGGACAGATCATAAAATTATAGAATCAAAGAGTTGGAAGAGACCTCATGGGCCATCCAGTCCAACCCCCTGCCAAGAAGCAGAAATATTGCATTTAAATCACCCCTGACAGGTGGCCATCCAGCCTCTGTTTAAAAGCTTCCAAAGAAAGAGCATCCACCACACTCCGGGGCAGAGAGTTCCACTGCTGAACAGCTCTCACAGTCAGGAAGTTCTCCTAATGTTCAGATGGAATCTCCTTTCTTGTAGTTTGAAGCCATTGTTCCGCGTCCTAGTCTCCAGGGAAGCAGAAAACAAGCTTGCTCCCTCCTCCCTGTGGCTTCCTCTCACATATTTATACATGGCTATCATATCTCCTCTCAGCCTTCTCTTCTTCAGGCTAAACATGCCCAGCTCCTTAAGCCGCTCCTCCTAGGGCTTGTTCTCCAGACCCTTGATCATTTTAGTCGCCCTCCTCTGGACACATTCCAGCTTGTCAATATCTCTCTTGAATTGTGGTGCCCAGAATTGGACACAGTATTCCAGATGTGGTCTAACCAAAACAGAATAGAGGGGTAGCATTCCTTCCCTAGATCTAGACACAATGCTCCTATTGATGCAGGCCAAAATCCCATTGGCTTTTTTTGCCGCCACATCACATTGTTGGCTCATGTTTAACTTGTTGTCCACAAGGACTCCAAGATCTTTTTCACACGTATTGCTCTCGAGCCAGGCATTGTCCCCCATTCTGTATCTTTGCATTTCGTTTTTCCTGCCTAAGTGGAGTATCTTGCATTTGTCCCTGTTGAACTTCATTTTGTTAGTTTTGGCCCATCTCTCTAATCTGTCAAGATTGTTTTGAATCCTGCTCCTGTCCTCTGGAGTATTGGCTATCCCTCCCAATTTGGTGTCGTCTGCAAACTTGATGATCATGCCTTCTAGCCCTTCATCTAAGTCATTAATAAAGATGTTGAACAGGACGGGCCCAGGATGGAACCTTGCGGCACTCCGCTCGTCACTTCTTTCCAGGATGAAGACGAAGCATTGGTGAGCACCCTCTGGGTTCGTCCATTTAACCAATTAAAGATCCACCTCACCTCACCATAGTTTTGCCACCATAACTCTATAACACCTCAGCCCAAACAAGAGTTATAGGCATTTTTTCTCTCCTACCTCCTAGTTTGACACTTTATGAAATATCTGACAACTGAAAGGGGAAAGAAGGGAGATTGTTGTCTCGGTGACTGTCAAGGAATATGAAGTACCTGGATTGGCTTAAACAGATATAATTACAGATAGACTTCAACTAACAAAGTTGACATGTCCCCGGGCATTATTTTTAACAGTAAATTTGGTAGCAGTAAAGAATGGAAATACTAAGAATAGGTTCCTACAAGACATATACTTCTGTACTAGTATGAATACTAACACTGTTTAACATTTTGCAGCACATTTGCTACTCAAAACTCAAGATATGAAATGAACCAACCAGGTCAGGTAGGTTTGCACAAATAAACAAAAACTCTGTAGAGTCCACTTTAAGGCATCTTTCAAAATGCAGCTTGGGATTACTTTTTCTACTTTTCACAGCCATCACTTTTCTTATGATTTCCATTTTGGCAGTCAAACGTATAGATTTTCATACTTTTTATGTTTTTATTTTTGCCAATACACTGGAGAAAGATGGTGCCACAGGATTACCTCTTCTCCCCTCTTCTTGCCTGTTTTGCTAAATACGGATTGGGGAGGTGACTGCTATTTACCTTATCTGTTGTAGAAATGCACATGTGCTACTAGAGCACTGGTTCTCAACCTGTGGGTTCCCAGGTGTTTTGGCCTACAACAGGTTGAGAACCACTGTACTAGAGGCTCAGCTAGAGTAGAATCCTGCTTTTTCTGAGTTTAGGAAAAAGTTGTTCTTGCCCCACCCTTCAGTTGTGTGTATCTTAACTCTGTCATGAACAAAGAGACCATTGTATTGATTTCTAATTTCCTACCATGAAAGTGCACTTTTTTGACAGATCCCATGACATAAATGTTAACTAACAATTTATTAATTTATTTATTTTCAGCTTTTATATTCCGCCCTTCTCATCCTGCAGGGGATTCAGGGAGGATTACAGTATACACATATATGGCAAGCATTCAATGCCAATTTTGACATACAAACATATACAGTCATAGACAGAGGCTATTTAACTTTTTCTGGCCACCGGGGAGCTGTCGCTTTCATCGTCCATCTGCGATGCTGATGAAGCACTTCCGCATTCCCGCATTCCCGCATGCTTCCATGCGGGAATGCTTTGCTGGAGTCTTCTTTATGGCCTCATAAATCAATTAATTTAGCCTCCCCACACTTTAAAATGATACCTTATTTTCCTACTTGACAGATGCAACTGTCTTTTGGGTTGCAAAGGTCGACAACAGGCTACACATAATTGGTTGGAAACCCACTCCAACCCGGGCTGGCTTCGAACTCATGACCTTTTTGGTCAGAGTGATCTTAATGCAGCTGATGCTCAGTCTGCTGCGCCACAATCCCGGTGCTCATCTTGTTAAGTTTAAAATAATAACAATAACAATAAAAATAACAATAACAATAACAACAACAATAATAATAATGGGAAACCTACTGTCTCTCAACTTTGTCTACCACACAGGGTTGATTCAACTCTCAACAATCCCCTTTTATCTCGAAATCCCTTTAGAGAATGAACATGGATTTTCCTCCACCAAACTTTCAGAGAGGAGGAGGAGGAGGCGGTGGCAGCAGCACAAGGCAGTAAGCAGAATTCAGGGAAATGTAGTTTCGGAAGGCAAGGACTCCTGTAACAAAAAATTCAAAAGGCCCCACCCTAATCTACATTTCCCAGAAGTCTGCTCACTTCCCACATTAAAGCCTCAATGTGAGCATGGTCTCTGCCTGTCTCTCTCTGGGTCGGTCATGTGCTGGAGGAGAGGGGCCCTTTTCCTTGCCTGGCCATCTAGCCAGAGATCCCTCCTGCCCATCCCACGCCCACCTAACCATCCCCTTTGAGGAAATAACAAGGCTTCTCCCTCCACTCCAGCCCCACTATCCTCCTCAAGGCCCTTTGGGGGAGCCAAACCCAGCCCTTTTGGATGAGAAGTGGCACTTGCAGTGGAGATCTGGAACCATTTATGAGACTTACATAACTCTCCTGAAAGTCATACATCAGTGTTTTGAATCTTAAGCTTTTTGTGTTGTTGAACCTCCAGTTTTTAATATCACTTGAATATATGAATATATCACTTGAATATACTACCTAAATACATACAACAAATGAGTTACAAATGAAGTTTTGCACAGCCTTAGCATTTATATATTATTTCTTATTTATAAACTACATTTTCTTATCTAAAAGAATGGCACAAACAGGGGGAAGAACAGATTAATAACATTTAAGTGGGAAAATTCACTTTGAAATAAGATCAATTTGAGTTAAGAGCTCAGTCACTGAGCAAATTAAACTCTTAACTCAAGGTTTCACTGTATCGGTATATCCACATTAAATCAGTGTAGAAATGGGTGCAATTGTCGCATGAGCTTCAGTTATGCTAAATTATTCCTGGACACTGCCAAATTTTAATACCCTGCTTTGAGATGGCATCCAGAGGAAGCTCAGTTTTGAAGGAAGTGCAAAGCAAGACTGCACACCTCCTTGTATATTGATAGAACACACAGAAATGTGATTTCTGTATTGCTGTAACAACAAATCCCTCAATGCTGGGTGACTTTTTCCTACTGTCCCTTGGAGGTATAATGTGAATTGCAGAGGAGTGAAAGGGCAGGTTCTGAGACCTCAGATCTGTCTGTATGCGCCCCCTCCCACAGAAAAGAAAATGTCTGAGTATGGACCCTGAATCAATGAGGAAAGAGTCTGACCTTTTGATAAATTTCCTCCATTTCAAGAACCGAGCAGCTGAGCCATTGCGTCACGAGTCAAGAGGAATTGATCAAAGGCAGAGAATGCATAAGTTCTTATTGCAGTGATCTGATGAAGTTTACAGAGCATGTATTCCAGCCTGTTCTCTCATAATTTTCACTCAGTGAAAAGCTGCAAATAAAAGTTCTTACATTTAATGATCATCAACAATGTGATAATGAAGGTTAGAGTTGCCAAACAGTGCAAAATATTTTACTTTCCTGAGACAATTACTAAAAAGAAATAACAAAGCCACTGGGAATTAGTGTGGTTATTTTCACCATTTGAATCAGTGGATTTTCTTTCTGTATCTGAAGTAGGAGAGTGGGTGGCCCTCCTAAATAGAGCTTCATGACAGAGTTTAACAAATATTGCTGGATCTTGATTCAGACTAAAGAAGAACTATAAGTATTTAATTGCCATAGAAAGTATCCTGCTTTGATGTCAGGGATTCATCTTGAGTAGTGAAGGAGCAAGAGAACTCTCCAAGGTCCTGAATTCTGCATGCATTTTAGTGAGGCTAATGAAGGGAACTTTACATGAGGCTGAATTCTTCAACCCTTACAGGAGCACTACAATATAATGTCAGACAGGGTTTTGTCCAACACTAATTTGTGGAACTGTCCTTCCAGCAAATGGTAGCTGCAGTATTGCAAAATTATGCATTCCAGCTAGATGGTACAGAAGGATGACATGGTCATTTTTATAGCCACCAGATATTGAAGTGGAATTAACAGGAATGCAGTCTCCCACTAGAAATTATCCATAATCTATATAAATAAAAATGTAATGTTAGTTTGTGGGATTGACAGAACTCAAAAACCACTGGACGAATTGACACCAAATTTGGACACAAGACACCTAACAACCCAATGTATGTCCTTCACTCAAAAAATTGATTTTGTCATTTGGGAGTTGTAGTTGCTGGGATTTATAGTTCACCTACAATCAAAGAGCATTCTGAACTCCACCAACAAGGGAATTGAACCAAACTTGGCACACAGTTCTCCCCTGACCAACAGAAAATACTGGAAGGATTGGGTGGGCAGTGTCCTTTGGTTTTAGAGTTGTAGTTCAGCTACATCCAGAGAGCACTGTGGACTCAATATTTATTTATTTATTTCGAGGTTTTATATACCGACCCTCTCACCTTCAAAGAGGGATTCGGACCAGTTCACAACATGTGTTAACATACAAAGAATATACAATAACAACACAATGCCACTTCATTACACGATTAAAATATCAGCACCATACACATTAAACATTATCATCACAGTTAAAAGAGCCAAATCGTCCGACACCATCACAATCCCATTCATCATCCTCCTTTCATGTGGGCAAAGAATTAAATCAGTTGTCAAATGCCGCGTTCCACAACCAGGTCTTTGTTAGTTTCCTGAAAGTCATGAGGGAGGGGGCAGTTCTGATCTCTAATGGCAGGGAGTTCCAAAGTCGAGGGGCCATCATCGAGAAGGCCCTGTCCCTCGTCCCCACCAGCCGTGCTTGTGCAGGCGGAGGGACCGAGAGCAGGGCCCCTCCGGATGATCTTAGTGGTCTTGATGGTTCGTAGGGGAGAATACGTTCGGAGAGGTAAACAGGGCCGGAGTCATTTAGGGATTTATAGGTCAACACCAGCACTTTGGATTGTGCTCAGAAGCTAATTGGCAGCCAGTGGAGCTGACGCAGCAGAGGAGTAGTATGCTCCCTGTACCCCACTCCTGTTAGTAATCTGGCTGCCGCGCGTTGTACTTGCTGCAGCTTCCGGGCAGTCTTCAGAGGCAACCCCACGTAGAGAGCATTGCAGTAATCTAAGCGGGATGTAACCAAAGCGTGTACTACCGTGGCCAAGTCAGCCCTCCCAAGGTACGGACGCAGCTGGCGCACAAGTTTTAATTGTGCGAATGCTCCCCTGACCACCTCTGAAACCTGGGGTTCCAGGCTCAGCGATAAATCCAGGAGAACTCCCAGACTGCGTACCATGATGGATGTGGACCAAACTCTACACAAATGCTCAATATGCCCAAATGTGAACACTGGTGGAGTTTGGGGAAAATAAAATCTTGACATTTGGGAGTTGTAGTTGCTGGGATTTATAGTTCACCTACAATCACAGAGCATTCTGAACCCCACCAACGACAGAATTGGGCCAAACGTCCCACACAGAACCCCCATGACCAACAGAAAACACTTAAGGCATAAAACATAATCAAAGCCCTCCTGACAAAGAGCCATCCAGCCTTAGATATAGATAGATAAATATGATTCAAACACATATATCATATATTTGAAAGGGACACCTCAAAAAGGACAATTATACATTCATGTTTCAGAGTAGGCAAACCAGACAATCTCCACATCAACACTGACAAAGAAACAGCAAGAAATAAAAAATTATATATATTAGAAACCATCCCTTTCTCGGGTTGCTGTAGGTTTTTTCGGGCTATATGGCCATGGTCTAGAGGCATTCTCTCCTGACATTTTGCCTGCATCTATGGCAAGCATTCTCAGATAGATGCAGGCAAAACTTCAGGAGAGAATGCTTCTAGACCATGGCCATATAGCCCGAAAAAACCTACAACAACCCAGTGATTCCAGCCATGAAAGCCTTAAACAATACATCACTTTCTTATTACTTTATTTTCCAGATCACCACAGCAATGCGTGGCAGGGGACGGCTAGTGATGTATATATACGGGGAACTGAAAAAACCAACAAAGGCTTCACCGCTGCTCTTTTAAGCCTGATGAAATTACATCCTTTCCTAGATAGGCATTAAGCTTAGCCATCTGACATTTTTTATTAGCCAAGGACAAGAGTCTGTTCTCTATACTGCCCACATCCTCAGTAATATAAGTTGAATAGTCAAATCATAGCAAGTAGATAGGCAGTGCTAAAGTTACAACTGTTGGACCAAACCTAATGATGGCATTGAAGTCAGCATGAATTCCAATGATTTTGTCTGAAACACCTTGCAAACTAAACACTTTGGCCACTGAATAATATTTATTGCCCTTTCTCATATCGCTATCTGGAAAAATGAACTATAAATGTATGTAATTTCTTTACCACCACTGTCATAAAGTATGTCCTTCAAATGAATCTTTCCCATATTTGGTCAGATGCATTTCACCAACAATGCTGTGTTATTGTTGATGTGTGTTCATGTGGATTTCATCTTTCCCTCCACAAAGACATACAAGGCATTTTGTGTTATTTTAGAATGAAAAACTATACAAAAACATCAACACAAAACAAATATATAAGTTATCTTAAATGATTTGTCAAGTTAAAATCATTAAAATTCAATATAATATATTAATATAAAGAATTTTAGTTGCCAACAGAAGGAGGGCAGAGACTAGGATTTCTTGACTCCCATAGAGAGGGTATAGATATTGCTCCCTTGGATTCATGCAGCTCCTCAGAAAATCAAGGAACTTATTTTCAAAACTCCACAGGAAGCTGAACAATAATTGTGCCAATTACCTGGTACCTTTCTCTATCCAGAAAGTCAACCATGACTTCAATAGAGTCATCTCTTGTGGTGATTAAGAAATATCTGAGAGCCATCAGAGTACCAATCAGATATATTAGTTTCCTAAAATAGGCTATCCCAAGTAGACCTCCACCTCTAAAAGTGGCACAGTAAACCTAAACCCTGCCATGCAGTAATATGGCCTCTAAATGGAAGGAAAATGTTCACTTACAACTAGGTCATAGTCATTCCACTCAGCATAGGTGACAGATCAAAAATGTGCCTTCCTGAAAGGGCACACCAAGAAACCGGTTGGACAGACCTGTGGTTGCTATAAAGGACATGGAATTCTGAGTTGTTCCCAATAACAAGGATCTTGAAGAACACAAGTACTTGGAAAATTCTAATGCTGTTGGTCAGTAGAATCCCTACTCTTTTCCTTCACCTTCAGATGCATAAAATACAGAATACGGCTGGATAAGGAAACTAGTCAAGAAGATACCAGATAAACCACAGCAAAAAACATCTCCCGTGCCTGTCTGTTGCTGCTTCACAGAGAATCCAAAAGGACAAAGGTGACAGAATTTAATATATCCGCTTCACCCAACCAGCTCTCAGTAATACAATGGAGGGCAATAGTCATCCAGAATTGAGTCCCTGGTGCCTATTCTAATTTCATTCACAATCTGCACCTTCACCTTATGGGATCTGTAACTATCATGAGTCAGGCTAGAGAAGGACAGAGCTTTCTAATACATGAATAAAAATAAGAGGGGGATTTTTGAGTGTTTGAAAACTCAACAAGGACAATCATCATCAGTCTGCTTTCTTAGTTCCTCTGTCCCATCCTCAAACTGATTCAGAATCATTCCTGTCTCTCCCAGACTCATCTATTTCATGTCCCCTGCCCAATATGGGAGGCACCCCTGGCAAGGAGATTTATATGGGGTCATGTATTAATAAGCCCCTTTCAGCGGATCCACTTCCACAAGAGTCCTTCTTTTGTGTCCAAGAGAGCTGTGCTGGATGGTGGGCAGTACCCGCAGAGTTAGGGTCTCAGACCTTCAAAGAGTACAGTCCGACTAATGAAGCAGAGGTCCAAGCCATCAGCAAGAAAACAGCAAGCCCCCCCTCCCCCGCCACCAACAGCTGTTACTCCAGCAGGCTTTTAGAAATGAATTGGGGTTGGCTTTTAATGCTGTCCTCCTGTTTTTAATTTGAGGGTGTTGTCTTTTAATGTTTTAAACATTTGGCATTTTTAACTTGTATCAATTATTCTCTCTCTCTCTTTCTCTTTCTCTTTCTCTCATAGATAGATATAGATATAGATATAGATATAGATATAGATATAGATATAGAGATAGAGATAGAGATAGAGATAGAGATAGAGATAGAGATAGAGATAGAGATAGAGATAGAGATAGAGATAGAGATAGAGATAGAGATAGAGATAGATATAGAGATAGATAGATGAGGGGTATTTTTTAAGTAAGGTCCATTTGAACATAAGTACACAACGAAAGTTTATTTCAAAAAAGTAAATTTATTTTCAGAAAGTACATATTTCACTCTATTTTTCGACATAGTTGCCAAGTTTGTTCAAACACCTCTGAATCAATTTTAAAATACCCTCTTAACAAATCCTCACTTCAACTGAAGCCACCAAATCGTCTGTAATCAAAGAAGGGCGACCGGAGCAGTCGTCATCATGGACGTTGTCACGGCCATCTTTGGATTGTCGTACCCACTTACGCACTTTGCTTTCACTCATAACAGTATCACCGTACACTTCACAAATCTGTCAATGAATTTCTGCAGCAGGCAGGTTCCTTGCTGACAAAAACTGTATCACTGAGCGAACCTCACATGCGGCGGGTGAGTTGATAGTCTTAAACATTTTTAAAGCACAGAACAGAACTGTACAGGTTAGCTACAGAGTGGAAACTGAGCACAGTTGTTCCCAAGGCATGCCGGTACACGACGCACACGCTCATTGTAGTATACGGGTGAACTACTAGTGTCTGTGTGTGTGTGTGTGTGTGTGTGCATATATCAAAGCTATTGTAATTTTAATCTGCATTGTTTAACAATGTCATGTTAGCCAGGTTAAGTCCAATTATTGAGAGAAAGTTAAGTTATAAATGAATAAAATCACAATCATCAGGCTAGACTAATCAAAAAGGGGCCAAAAGAGACAAAAGTTGGCGATGCAGGTGGTGCTCGAAAGACAATGGCTTTAGTTGTTTGACTCAAGTCCACAGTCATTTAACTGTTAAAGGGTTTTATATTTATATTTCTATTAAAGCCTTTGTAGTTTTATCTGTATTGTTTTACAATATGCTGTTAGCCAGGTTGTCCCATTATTGAGACTCTCTCTCCATGCCAGTATTTGCTTTGCTTTGCTTTCTTCCTTTCTTGACTGCAACTCTCTTACTGTGAAGACTAATGGGGAATAAGTTGTTGTTTATTCGTTCAGTCACTTCCACCTCTTCATGACCTCACGGACCAACCCACACCAGAGATACCTGTCAGCCGTCGCCACCCCCAGTTCCTTCAGTCAAGCCAGTCACTTCAAGGATACCATCCATCCATCTTGCCCTTGGTCAGCACCTCTTTCTTTTTCCTTCCATTTTTCCCAGCATTATTGTGGGGAATGGGGAATAAGGACAACACTCAAATGTATCATTTATATAATCTGCAAATTCTTCCATGTGTTGCACACTCCTGAGGCAGATGTGTACTAAAGCCCATGGAAACACCAGTGGGGCAGCATCCAGGCATACGTTGTTGTTCTCTGTGTGATCTCCAAATTACTATATGTGCTATCAGGTTCACTGTCACTGGTCCAGTCTCTTTTAAAAGGGAAGAGCTCCTGCAGCTTTCTTCTCTTCAAGCAGATCTGTTTTCTCATTCCTGTGGTCTGTAGTAATCCAGCAATTTGATGTTTGTCACACCATCTTTATTTTTCCTCCAGCTGTTTAACAGGCATTCTCCAGGTCATAGTGAAAATGTGTCTCATTATTTTACTCAGGAGAAAACAAAAGAAAGAGGAGAAGGAAAAACAGAATGAGGAGGGAGCCAAAGGCTATCAGTTCCAGAGAACATCCCTAAATGAGACTATTTAGCTAACTGGAATATACACCCCCTGCATCAGTCATGATAGGAAAAGAATTGGACAGAAATCTAAGAAGATCCTTGATCCATTTTTTCACTGCAAAAATGATTTTAATTGTCCTGCCATTTTGAAAGTATGTGGTACCTGCAGTATGCAGGCCCTAGGCAATATTGTCTGAGAGACGAGTGTAAAGTCAAATGGAGTCAAAACAGAAGGATTTAAAAACCACTCCACTTAGTATTACATCAGGCACTGACATGAGAAACCAAGAACCTGAACATGAGATGGCATGGGCTCAGAAAGAAGGGAAAGAATACCATGACATCTGAAAGAAACTCTAAATAAGATAAGAACTAGACAATTAATAACTTGAAGTTACGATGTTGTATTGGGTTGTGTGATTTAGGCAATAATTCTGCACCCATATACATAGCACTAAAGTCACATTGAATTCAGTTAGTTATTTATTTGGGGAAAATATGGGGGATAGAAGTGACTCTCTCAAGCAGAGTAATCAAATTGGCAAGTTGGTGGCTCAAAAACAGCTCTCATCTTGCCAGCTCACCCCCAGACACCATCTAGGAGATAAAAAATACAACTTCTTATTTTAAAATAAGAATTGCACACCCTCTACCTTGTACAAAAAAGTATTAATTTATTGTCGAAGGCTTTCATGGCTGGAATCACTAGGTTCTTGTGGGGTTTTTTCGGGCTATAGGGCCATGTTCTAGAGGCATTTCTCCTGACGTTTCGCCTGCAACTATGGCAAGCATCTTCAGAGGTAGTGAGGATGCTTGCCATAGATGCAGGTGAAACATCAGGAGAAATGCCTCTAGAACATGGCCCTATAGCCCGAAAAAACCCACAAAAAGTATTAATTACTTGTTCATAATTGAATACATGGCTTAATGACGGAGACAGAAAATGGCTGTAAGTTAGAGTGATGCAGGAATAGAGTGGGTATGAGAAAGCTAAAAAACTAGAAGTCAATGAGTGTAGGCTCATTATTATTAATATTAGTAGTAGTGGTAATAGTATGTGAAGGTTGTTGAATCTAACACTATTGAGTAGACATGAATGGGGATGCATTGCAAATGAGAAGCAATCCAGGAACTGGGACTTGAAGGAAAGTTGGTATTACTTTGGACTCTATCCCACCGTGACGGAGGAGGGAAGCATCATGTTATGGTGGCGCTATGTCCTATAGCAGTGGTTCTCAACCTGGGGTCCCCAGATGTTTTTGGCCTTCAACTCCCAGAAATCCTAACAGCTGGTAAACTGGCTGGGATTTCAGGGAGTTGTAGGCCAAAAACATCTGGGGACCCCAGGTTGAGAACCACTGTCCTATAGCATTATCAAGGATATCCTTACATTTCTCATTCCTCTTCACATGTTGTCTTTTCTTGCCAGTTTTACCAAAATTATCAATTTTTATATTTATCCCACGGTCCAGTCCCCACCCACTCCATTTTTAAAAGAAAAAACCTTGGGAAGATACTTGACTTTTCTCTCAGTTGGTGTTACTCTAGAGTAAACCCAAGCAGCTGATCTTAAATCAAACATAGCTTGAGGGGATTTATTTGTCGTGTCAGCGCAACCAGTCAATTATATTACATTTCTAACAGAACAAAGCAAACAAACAGACAAAATACAAAATTTGTGAGTTTGGTAGTTGATTAAATGTCCTTTGATCAGTAGCTGGCCACTTGGAGTGCCTCGTGTGTTGCTGCAAGAAGGTCCTCCATTGTGCATGTGGCAGGGCTCAGGTTGCATTGCAGCAGGTGGTCAGTGGTTTGCTCCTCTCCACACTCGCATGTCGTGGATTCCAACCCCATTTCTCGTGGTTACAACCCCATTTCTTGAGGTTGGCTCTGCATCTTGTGGTGCCAGAGCGCAGTCTGTTCAGCAACTTCCAAGTTGCCCAGTTTTCTGTGTGCCCAGCGGGGAGTCTCTCATTTGATATCAGCCATTGGTTGAGGTTCTGGGTTTGAGCCTGCTTGGACTCTCACTTGCTGAGGTGTTCCAGCGAGTGTTTCTGTAGATTTTAGAAAACTATTTATAGATTTAAGTCGTTGACATGCTGGCTGATACCCAAACAGAGGATGAGCTGGAGATGGGACATGAGAGAAGCCTCCTCGCAGGATTGCAAGACATCCAGGCGTCCCCTGGGCAAGGTCTTTGTAGACGGCTGATTCTCTCACCACAGAAGCGACCAGCATGCAAGCAAGCTTGAGGGGAAACCTGGCTTTAAAAAATTATCATTCCAGGATCATGAAGCGGAATCTTGGGAGAGAAATGGCAATGCTTGTTAGGAGACTGCCCATAGGAACACCCCTTAGTCAACATCACTGAAGTGATTCAACCTGGACAAATTTGATAGCTTCTATCCCACAGATTTTTGGTTGTTGACTCCCGTTAATATACCAGTTCCTGAACCCAAAAGATGATATCTGACCATCTTCTCCCCATCCCTTCTTTTGAACTGTTTCAGATGTTTCATTAACAAAACATGACAGAGCTGACTGGAAGTTCCCCTGTGTTGTGAGAAGGGTTCCATCATAAATCCTACCTTCAGTGGATTCTAAATGTTTAGAAATGGGGGGAAGGGTGTGTTGGGATAAAGTCTTATAACTGTAGAATGGGATGGGGCTTATGAAGTCCTCCAGGTATTGTACTACAGATTCCAGCAGCTCTAACAATTATAGTAAATGGTTAGAGAAAATGGGATTAAGAGTCCATATTCTGGAGGCTACATTATTTTTGTCTTGTTATAAAGCATCATTAGGGAAGGAAATTGTCTGAGCAAAGGGCTACATGTGTCCTATGAGGGTTTTGTGTGGCTCTCCACTGTCCTCTGTTTATTAAAGGATACACATTTTTTTTTTGAAAAATGAAGACTTGTGGAGATTTTTGGATTGACAAGATTCTCTAACATTCTGCACAAAATTTGGACATTTCTGTGCAGAAAAAAAGCATTTTTGTGCAAAAATAACTATGTATGATTTTTTTTCATAAAATCGGGTTTGAACTGCCACAGTATTGAAAACTGTTTTTGCAGTGGGGTTTTTGCAGCAGGAAGAATTTTGCAAAGGTTTCTTGTCTCACTTAAAAATATGGCATAATGACTTTTATACTAGCAAAACGCTGAGATAGAAACGACTGGATGAAAGGTTATCTCTCCCCCCCCCCAAAAAAGCAAAAAGTTGCCCAACATTTGATATATTATCACCTTTACTACAAAAACAAAGGGAGGGGGGATTAATGGCTATCCTAATACGACCCAAACCAAAACATTTAAACTCAGCATATAATTCTGTGTTCTGCAAAGTATTTTAATGGGTTGTTTTTCTGGGCTATATGGCCATGTTCTAGAGGAATTTTCTCCTGACGTTTCGCCTGCATCTATGGCAAGCATCCTCAGAGGTAGTGAGGTCTGTTGGAAGTAGGAAAATGGGTTTATATATCTGTGGAATGACCAGGGTGGGACAAAGGACTTTTGTCTGCTGGAGCTAGGTGTGAATGTTTCAACTGACCACCTTGATTAGCATTTAATGGCTTGGAAGTGCCTGGGGGAAATCTTTTGTTGAGAGTGATTTGATGTGCCTGATTGTTTACTCTCTGTTGTTTTGCTGTTGTAATTTTTGAGTTGCAAAGGACAAGAGGGATCCTCACACCTCTGCAGGAGTCTACCGTATACCATGCAGCTGTGGACAAGTCTACATAGGGACCACCAAACGCAGCATTGCCCAAACACGGATCAAGGAACATGAAAGGCACTGCAGACTACTTCAACCAGAGAAATCAGCCATAGCAGAGCACCTAATGAACCAACCTGGACACAGCATATTATTTGAGAACACAGAAATGCTGGACCACTCTCACAACCACCATGTCAGACTACACAGAGAAGCCATTGAAATCCACAAGCATGTGGACAATTTCAACAGAAAGGAAGAAACCATGAAAATGAACAAAATCTGGCTACCAGTATTAAAAAGCTCAAAAATTACAACAGCAAAACAACAGATAAACAATCAGGCACATCAAATCACTCTCAACAAAAGATTCCCCCCAGGCACTTCCAAGCCATTAAATGCTAATCAAGGTGGTCAGTTGAAACATTCACACCTAGCCGCAGCAGACAAAAGTCCTTTGTCCCACCCTGGTCATTCCACAGATATATAAACCCATTTTCCTAGTTCCAACAGACCTCACTACCTCTGAGGATGATTGCCATAGATGCAGGTGAAACGTCAGGAGAAAATGCCTCTAGAACATGGCCATATAGCCCGGAAAAAGCTACAACAACCCAGAGATTCCGGCCATGAAAGCATTCAACAACTATTTTAATGTTAATTAATAACTGGATTTAATCTCTATTGTTTCAGTTGTTAAGTAGAAAAGATTTTAATGGTTTAAATGTTTATTTTATTAATAATAATGCCGATAGTCATCCTGAGCACTGTTCTTTGAGTGGAAACAAAAACAACAACAAGAACAACTCAGAACTGTGTAAGATACAGATATGTTCACTTACTTGCAGCTTGAAGAAATCTACTCCAGCTTACTGACTTAAGTTCTACCATCACCACCTAATTTGTGCCTCATTTTAGCTATTCCTGTCACTTCCAGACTGGTACATTGTGTGTCTTCAAATTAACTTTGACATATGACAACTCTTCACAGGGTATTCTTAGCAAGATTTAGTCAGAGGAGGTTTGTAATTTTCTTCATCTAAGTCTGAGAGATTGTGACTTGCCCAAGGTCACCCAAAAGGTTCCTGGGGTGAATGGAAAAACAAACCTTGATCTCCTGGTGTCATAGCCAAACATTAGACAAGAAAAAAAACATCAAAAGCCCCCTGATGTAAATTAGATTTGAAACTGAATTAAACAGAGATGTGCATTTGTTTCTTTCAGTGTGATAGAAAGGCTACACTGCATCTATTTGCCCTGTGTTACAGCGGAACTGACACAGTTCAATATAATATTGTATTCCTAAGATCAAGGTCACATTGTGACTCAAATAGCCAATTATATTTAAGAAAAATATATAGGAAAACAGAATGCATACCATGTCTCTTATGAGAGCCAGGAGATTTTCATGGGAATTTAATTTTAAAATTTAGAGAAGTGCAAATCTTAAAATTATTCTTCACAGTCTTATTTATTATTTATTATTATTTATTAACTTTATTTGTACCCCGCTACCATCTCCTCAAGGGACTCGGTGCGGCTTACATGAGGCCGAGTCCAAACACAACAACAAAAGCAATAAAACATCAATACAAGCAATTAAAAAACATAGACAATAAAATCTTATGTTTTTTAATTGCTTGTATTGATGTTTTATTGCTTTTGTTGTTGTGTTTGGGCTCGGCCTCATGTAAGCCGCACCGAGTCCCTTGGGGAGATGATAGCGGGGTACAAATAAAGTTAATAAATAATAATAAATACAGAACGTTATTTAAAAAAGCAACACATAATTAAAACAGAGGGAAGGCCAAATGTAGAGTTAAAATTGGAAATAATGCTGGGCCATAAACAAAAGGTGATACTAGTGTTTGTGGAGGACATACAAGCAGACTCAGGAAAATGTAAAGTGCTTTGGAGGACAAAGTGCTATGGGATTCATTATTCCGGGAAGGCACACTGGAACAGCCATGTCTTCAAGCTCCTCCTGAAGACTGCCAGGGTTGGGGCCTGTCTGATGTCTTTAGGGAGTGAGTTCTAGAGTTGAGGGGCTACCACTGAAAAGGTGGTGTCCCCACCAAACGCACCTGCTATGCTGGTGGGATTGAGAGCAGGGCCTCTCTGGAAGATCGAAGGGATCGTGTGGGTTCACATACATATCTGCACACATGTACAGAAGTATTGAGAAACATGTGTACATACCAGAAATTGTAATTCAGATTGTTCTTCCTCAGTGACAGCAGTAGCGAGGGGAAAAAAACAATAAGGAGGAGAGGAATTTAGTGGTCACAGGGACAAGAGTTCTTATGGGCCACAGACTATATATGCCTGCTCTGAATATTTAGATTCACCCTCACGAGAAAATTACTGTCTTGACCAAGGTCTTATTATCTTCCACTGACCTTCCATTGTTGTTGATTAATTCACTACTGCTATCTTTTCTGCTTGATTATACAAATATATTTTATTTCTGGCTTTTAAAAATGGCTTTTAGTCTTTAATGTGTTTTATTATATATATACATCAAATGCGTTTTATATTATTGATATGACTGTGCACTTATTTGTGAACGTATTCTTTTTCTGATATACAATGTTCGCTCACCGCTTTGCGGGTCTCTTTATGCAGACTTGCTGTTTCGCGTTTTTTTTAATAATGCATTTTAAATAAATATGAATTTATTGGCACTGGCAGGCCATTGATTGGCAGTAGCGGCGGGAGGGCACTGAGGCATTGCTGTCTAGGAAATAGGAGGAGGAGGCCACCACTGAGAGCAAGAGAAGCACCACTACCTTTGATGAGCCCTTCGCGACCACCTTCTCTTCTCCCGTCCATGCCTCCTTCCTACTCTGGCAAATTCTCCCTTCCTCCCTCCACCTCCTAGCCTACCTGCCTTCCTGCATGGGCCATGGGCCAAGGTGCCTAGCGAGGAGGACCAGCTCATCCCCAAAGGGGTAAGCAGGCAGGCCCGAGGCCCAAAGATGCTGGAGGTGGAGAGGACAGTGTCGGGGACAGGGTCAGGAGGGTGAGGGCTGCCTTCGGCAGAGAAGTCCTCCACCGGGCAGGCACACTCTTTCCCTTCCTCTCTGCCTGAGAGCCAGGCACTGTCTTTCCTCAGCAGCCTCGCATCGAAGCGCTGGTGATTTAGGAAGGAGGGGAAAGAGGAGGAAGAAAAGGGGAAGGGAAGCCAGGCATCCCTATTTCGCAGATTTTCACTTATTGCGGAACAAGCCCGTAGCCAGGATTTTGATTCAGGGGGTCCTGAGTTTGATTTGGGGGGGGGGGGATGGACTGAGTTTGATAAAGGTGGGGGGGCTGAGGATCTACCCTAGCAAACCTTTTGTATCATTATCCCAATAGCCCCATGCATATGGGATATATTTAGCATGGTGCCTGTCATGGAGGGTTCTGAATGGAACCTCCGCGATAAGTGAGGGAACACTGTATACTATTTATTTCAATTATCAAGAAAGCAAACCATAATTTTTGCACAAATGCAAGCAAGACACAATACGAGTATTGTATATGGCCCTTTGCTAAGGACTTCCAATGTTCCCTATGATTTTTATTTCATTTTAAATTATTAGTCTCCCAAACCCAGCACCAGTTTGCTAAACTACACTGCAAGAAATAGCTTTACTAGTTTTCACATACTCTGTAACATGTGTCTTTTGAAATTGTCTCCCCACTCCCAAGATAAATGTGTCATGAATTTATTTACTTCATACAAGAAATGCCCAAATATGAGAATTAAAGGGTATCAGGGCTGTGGCTTGAGTTTTCAGCTGATTTAATTCTATCAAAGTATCATGAGGCTGATCCTTGCACTTGCTGACTGTAGTTGTCTCTAAAGTACTGCATTGATTCCTCCCCATCCTATCTCATTTTCTATGTGAATTGTGGGATCTTTTACTTTTGCCATGAAACACACACCTTGTACTTCTAACACAACAATTTCAATCTAATCTTACCTGGGTAAAGATAATATGACAAAGCACTTGAACAGTGCATTTCTCTTCCCATTCTGTACACATGTGGTTTATATTTTTGGATTTCATTTTATTTTCTCCAACATGTTCATGAAACAGAAAAGCACTCTAAGGGATCTGCAGCACCAGCAATTTGCAGTGATATCAAAGATCAAAAGGGAGGGGGAAGAGAAAATGTGCACACATACATACGCAGACAGACAAACAACCCAGGGATTCTGTGCTTTTAATGTCTAGTACTTTATCTAGCTTCCCTGTTCCTAAATATTTTTCTGCTAATGTTAACTAGGGATGCTGAATACTGTACAATGGGAAAAAACCCCATCAAGTTCATCACTGAAATAGCTGAAAATTACAACCTCATCTATGCATGTTTGATGTGAAACAAGATCCATGTATTCAATGGTGTTTTGCTGTCATTGTGAGCCTTCAAGTTATTTCTGACTTACAGGAATCCTAAGGTTTGCCTATGATAGGATTTTTTTGACAAGATTTGTCTAAAGAGTGGTTTGCCTTTGCCTTTCTCTAAGTCTAGATAATGTAGGCACATATATACTGACATTTTCTCAGGGGAAGAGGATCAGTCAGTTTCATGGTGGCTGCATGATTCATGGAGCTGATTTGGGTTGTGGCCAAGGCTTAATGTGGCCTTGAACAGTGTTTTATAAAATTGTAGGATGCTCTGAATCACAGAGCAACCTGTAATTTTGGGCCTGAATATGTGGCTATCCCATATTACCCAGACTCAGGTGGCCCAGGGACATAGCACTAATTATCCCCCTCGTGTCCTTGTCTTAGTGGACACTGGATATGGCATAGCTAATGTTAGTCACTTCTTGCTTTGAATGACATCAGCCAGGATACAAGGGAGACTGAAGAAAGGAAAGGGAAAAGGAGGGGACAATTCCTCCTCTGCCCCCCCCCCTTCCCTCCATATCACTCTGACACTCTGGCCAGCATCACTCTGATGAGTCCCCCTCCCCTTTCTCCCATTTTGCTGGCAATCGCTGATGAAATGGAAGGTGCACCTGGCACCTCAGGATGAGCCATGTACCTTTCCTCCTTCGCCCATCACATAGGGTAAGAGTGGCATATTGGGCCAAGGTGTGTTGACGCCCTTTTGCTTTCCTCATCAGTCAGGGAAAAGCATTGGATGATCATGTAGCTCCATCAGAGCTACCAAAAACACAAATTACTCACCAGGTTGGCGAGGAAGCTAATTGCAACACTTCCTCACTGTTTCACCCACAGGTGGAGTGGGGCCTTGGCCTGCATCTGGATTTGTAACCAAAGAGAAGCCCCAGCAAGGTAAGGAGTAAAAAAAAAAAACCCTGTGTGATGAGGTGGTAGGTGACAAGCAATGAACACTAGTCATGCCATTCTTAGTGACCACCACTATAATGAGAGCAGAAGGTGAAACAGGGTCAGGGTCACAGGATAGTCAAGACTCCTTCCAACCTCCATGTAAAATAGGCATGGTTAGGTATCACTGGAATACTCGTAATTCAGAATAAAGTTGGATAAGTTATCTTTTTGAAGCAATTTCAAAGTTATCTTAAAAACAGGAAGTCCCTTTGCCCTTTCGAAGCTTCCCTCGCCATTTTTGATATGACTCAGGAAGTGAGTCAAAAGTGAGTCAGCATTTGGAGGCAAGCAGCTTCTCAGCATGCAAGCTGCTTGCCTCCCAGCAATGAGTGGAGAAGTTTTGGGGAGGGGAGGGGTTTCGGCATGGAAGCCATTGCGCTATATAAAGGGCAGCACATAGCTCAGAGGCTCATTGTGAGCCCAGGAAGGGAAGGGGAAAGAGAAAGGGAAGGGAGGTTGTAAAGGGAGATTGGAAGAAGAGTGGTTGGAAGAGCAGGGAAAGCTGAGAAGGGCTGTTGCCTGGCTGGGCTGCCTGCCTTGGCGCTTGTGTGTTGTAGCTGTTGGGCTTTGGGATGGGTGGGCAACACGTGGGTGGGTAATATTGGGGTGTGAGGGTGCGTGGCATGGCTTAGGTGGAAGGAAGGAACAGCGCAGAGGAAACAAAGCACTCCAGCATTTGAAAAAGCCCCAGCATTGTAGCAGGTCTCTCTGGCCTGGCCTCTGTGTTGTACATTGCCTCAACAGAACTAGATCTCCTATCAATTCAAGCCACTCTTTGAACACAAACTATCCTTCCTAAAGGTGTGAAATCAACTTCCAAAACCACAAAGGCCTCTCTGCTGTTTGTTTCCTTTGTTTGTCCTACATTGCCAGAAAAGACACTACAAATCCCATATAGTCAAAATATTCTTCCTGAAGGTGTGAAATCAACTTTAATGAAGCAATTGGGAAATTTCAGAAATTTGGAAAAGTTCCAAAAAATTTTTAGGAAAAAATTGGAATTCAATTCCGAATCGAACCACCTACATCCAAAATGAGTTTTGAACTCTTTTCTCTTTTTTGGGATCAACCAAGCCTAATGTAAAACTATTCTGTGACTTGACCAACGTCACCCAATAAGCTTCCATGTCTGAGTGGGAATTGGAACCCAAGTATCTAGCTAAAACTATTACACCATTACATCATTTGTGGAACAAGATAGACACAGCCAGCAGGGCTGTAGCCAGAAAAAAATTTCGGGGAAAGTTGAAAATTTCGGGGAGGGTAGAACATTTTGGAGGTGGGTTTTTGAAAATTTCGGGGGGGGGGGTTAGGGTCACGCTGAAGCAAAGAGCACAGCAGGGGGCAGAGCAGCCTTCAATAGCCTGCAGCTCTGCCCCTGTCAACCACCTCCACCAAGTCTGGCCTCCTTAATGAGAGCATACACCCCTCCCCAACTTGGTTGCTTTGCTACATTGGCTATTGCTGCAAGTAATGATAGCGTGAATAAATTGTCAATATTTGCTTGAGATAGTGCTTGCAGTTCTGGAGGGACCCTTAATTTTTTTTTCTCATAGACTTAGCATGGGTATTTGGTTAACCAGTTAAAATTCATGAGTAAACCAAGCTTTTTCTTTTAACCTGAAAATTTTCGGGGGAGGGGGGTTGAACCCTTAACACACCCCCCCCCCCCCCCGCCCGCCCCGGCCCCCCCCCCCCCCGCAGACACCACTCATTATTTCCACTCAGAGCAGCGCACCCCCCACCGAGCCCCCCCCGGCCCCCCGCCACCCCGCCCCCCCCCCCCCCCCGACTACAGGCCTGACAACCAGACAGAATTCCTGGAAAAAAGAGAAAAAAGCAAATGCTGTTGTTAAGACATCTAAGCATTTCTCATTATTCAACCCAAGTAATCAATCCAATCATTGGGAATGATAAGTTCAAAAATGTCTGGGGTTACAATTAAGTGGCATGACATGGATATCTGAAGCAGCTATTTGGTGGGTTTTATGGATGGGGACACATTCTTAAGTCACATCCTGTTATCATGACTGAAAGCAATATGGGATACAGTCTGCCTCAACTACTGAAAATAAGTTGGCCAGTCATGGGCATTGTTTGAGAAGGGGATGTGTCAGATGTAATTCTCCCTCGCACAACAAAATATGCTAGGCCAGTTCTGAGAAGAATCATATTTACCCCCTGCGGCACAGCTGGGGAAGGGTAAAGAGCTTTGCCTCCTCCCCCCAAAGAAGTAAACCAACCCAAAGTAGTTCCAGCCGGAACTACTTTGGGGGGCAGAGCCGGAGGAGTTTAGCCCACCTCCGGCTCAGTCTTCTCTTGAAGTCAACCCACCTCATCTGCCCATTAACAGTATCATTATTGGTTGCCTTAGGGAGCCGGGTAGGAATTTTTCCCCTCCTATGTTCTAGGAGGATTTTTTCACCTACCCTATACTGTTACCAGGGGGCAGATTGGGTTTGGTTGTGGTTTAAATAGGTTTCGCGGAAAACAGCTAGAAAATGAACATATTTGGTGTGCACCCAAGACACCCCTTTCTGGGGCGAAGGCCATTAACGTAAAACATCACCGGTTGTTACACTAACCAATGCGACTAAAAGATAAATGGCTTGAAAATGGGGAGGGTCCTACCTCAACAGCCTTGGGGAAGATTCCTCCAACACTTTCTTTAAAAGGTCCCCCAGGTTTATAACACCAGGGGACCACGTGCTTCGCCCTGTTTAGCCGAGGGGTAGGTCGGGAAGGGACACCACCTCGGCTTCATTCACTACATATGCTAGCCTGATATTGAGTTTCAATTATAGACTTAATTAGGTAACAGTTAACAAAGTTGCCCAATTTTTAACCCATAACTGTTGTATGGTGTCTTCATTTTGGGGGGTTGGCAGGCAATGGGACTCTGTAGTAATTGCATTAGTTACAAGGCAAATACTGGGTTTAAAACAACATACTTGTATTGACCTTTGCACTGCACTCTGTCATCCTTTATTACCACCCACACACACCTTTTGATCATCTGACCACATATGACAATGTGGTTTCATGTGAAGTAACAACAATTCCAATTATAACTAAGGCCAGAGAAGGAAAAAAAAATGAGAAATTATATGCATCATATGCAATTATATGCATATAAAATGTATATGTGATTTTATAAATGCAATTCAAAAGAAGCATTGACATGCACTGCCTAGACTGCCTAAGAATCAGTCTCCAAGATAAAATGATCAGTCTGATACCACTAGTAAATTATAGCACTTCCAACCAAGAATTTTAATCTACTTAATAGATATAATTTAATGTGATTACAGGCCTGAGAGAATGTGATTGCCTTGTTGCTTAGAATTTTATTGCCAAGCTGAGGCTGTTCTCATCTAAATAAAACAAATGCTTATGATGATACATCCTACAAAACATTTACACTTTTGAAAAGTATTCTGAGATTGCAGTCTTTGATGGCAGTCTCTATTATGATATACCACTGTCACAAGTATATTCTTTTGCATTATGTATATATACTTCATCCTTTTGTACCTTTAGTTTTCCGGACTTAAAAATATGAAAATTAGGAGTTATGGGATATTAGAGTGCCTCAGTAAAAAAAAAGAAAAGAAAAGATTAATAGCTACTCTTTGGAAAGATAATTAACCTCCAAGCACTGCTGCCAGGCAACTATTATATCAGACTTTCTCTGGCTCTGTCTTAAACTTCCCCTCTCTTCCTCCAGACGATTGTGAAGATGCATTAGCCACTTTGCTCTGATTACACTGGATCACAGAAAACTCGAAAGAGACAGCATTTTAATATATAACATGCAAAACAGTACTGAGATTTTCTTCTTTATTTTTTAACATTCTTATTCAGTTTGTTAGAAATTTCTGAAGTGGGCGATCAAAGGAGATGTTGGTGAAATTCCTGTGGCTTCTCCCTTTCCTTCTCTTTCTCCCCTGCCTGCCCCTCCTCCTTCACTCCATTGCAAATTACCTGGAGGCTACATGTGACTTTCTTATCTTCCACTGCATACTGTAGATGGGGAACGTCTTCCACTTCCTGCCCATCAATTATAACCCAGGGAAGATGGTCGTTGCTAAGTTCTCCCGTGGGGATTTGTGAGAACAAGTGAATGTGTTCAGAATGTGTTACAGACTGATGAAGAGATGTAAGAAGGGAGAAAAATCGCAATACTTTTGAATTTCTCAAAGCACTAAAGGAAGCTCAAGCACCAACTACAATATTGTAAAAGTCGCTGAAAGAAGGCTGAGGATCTTTCTTTTAAAACGTTACACACAATCAAGACTTAAGTATATGATTTGGCTAAACTCTTAACAATATGGGATGAGGAATATTTGAAGAGCATAAGTGCAATGGCAATAGAACCACTGATACTATATAAGCCCACTTTTTTATGTCAGGAGTGACGTGAGAACCTGCAAGTCATTTCTGGTGTGAGAGAATTGGCTGTTTGCAAGGATGTTGCCCAGGGGATGATCGGATATTTTGATGTTTTGCCATCCTTGTGGGAGGCTTCTCTCATATCCCCACATGGGGACCTGGAGCTGTCAGAGAGAGCTCATCCATGCTCTCCCTGGAATTGAATCTCCAACCTGTCAGTCTTCAGGACTGCCGGCACAAGGGCTTAACCCATTGCGCCACTAAAACAGTATTATTGTATGTACTAGCTGTACCCGCCACGCGTTGCTGTGGCCAACATTTCCTCCCTCTTTCTCTCCTTCCTTTCCTCTTTTTCTTTCCCTTCCTATTTATCTTCTTTCTTACATCTCTACCTGTTTCTTGCCTCCCTTTCTTTGCTCTTTGGTCACATTTTTCCTTCCCTGCATTTTTCCTTTCACTTTTTTATTTCCTTCTCTCCTTTCTTGCTTCTCTACTTTTCTTTCTTTTCTTCCTTCTTTCCCTCCCTCCTTCTTTCCTTCCCCCTTTCCTGCCTTCATTCCTTCCCCCTTTCCCTCCTCCTGTTACTTCTTGACTGTCCCTTCCAACTCTATTCTATAAGTCTATTTAATTTGTATTATGTAGTAATATATAATAGTAACATATTTTATAGTAATCTATATAACAATATATAAAATATTGTATTTATATCTTACATAGAAAGAAGGAAAGGAAGAAGGAAGGAAAAAGGAAGGGATGAGGGGAGGAGGGAAAGAAGGGAAGGAAGGAAGAGGAAAGGAGGGACAGGAAGGAAGGAAAAATGAAGGAAGGAAAGAGGAAGGAGGAGGAAGGGAAGGAGAGGAAGGAGGAAAGGAAGAGGGAGAAGAGAAGGAAGGAATTAAGGGGAAGGAAATGAAGAAAGGGAAAGGAGGAGGGAAGGAAAAGAGGAAGGAATGGAAGAAGGGACAGGAAGGAAGGGAAGGAGGGAAAGTAGGAAATGAAGGAGAAGGAAGGAAGAAGGGGAGGGAAGAGAAGGAGGGAGGGAAGGAAGGTGGGGGGAGGGAAGGAAGGGGAAGGAAGGAAGAAAGGGAGGGAGGAAAGAAGGGAAGGGAGTGAGGGAGAGAAGGAGTGGAGTGTGGCAGAGGCAGCTACCGCATGGTCTGAATGTTAATAGGAGAGAGAGAGAGAGAGAGAGTTAAATGTGGAGCCCATCCACCATCCTCCTCCTCCTTTTCCTCACTCCCATGGTGCCCACTGTCGCTTGTGTGTATGTGTGTGTGTGTGGCCGTGCACACGCGCCTGGCTGCTAAGGTTTTAACAGCCAGCTGTTTCCCCTCGAGGAGGAGGAGGGGGCATGGCCATGGGTCTCTTTGTAGACATGCAGTTTCTCCTTTGTGGACATGCAGTTCAGAAGTGCTTTCTGCTTTTTGTTTTTGTGGGATTTTTGAGTGGAGAACATACATTGGGTTGTTAGGTGTATCGTGTCCAAATTTGGTGCCAATTGCCCCAGTGGTTTTTGAGTTCTGTGAATACTACAAACGAACATTACATTTTTATTTATATAGATATGTATGTGTAAGCACCAAGTAGCATAGAACATTTTGCCGCCTTGCCCAATTTTAAGAAGAAATTTAAAGTAGCAGATGTAGTAATATTAACAGAAACACCAGATTCAATATCAACTACAAGTAAGATTATGTAAAATCCTGGAGAGCTGTAATCAATATATTCTTAACATGATCTGACCCATGCTGATACAGTTTACTGGTTCTGCAAACATGGTAAGCTTTCACAGAACAATCCCTTTCTTTCTGTATCCTGAAGTTCCCTCAAGCCTCCAGCTAACCACTTGTCCTATTAAGCAAATCTGGTCATATATGAGTAAACCAAAGAGTTCATCAAAGATAAAAGGAGGTGGAGTAGTAACAAGGTCTAAGCCATTTCACAATTTGTCACAAGAAGTCAGAAGTCACCATGTCCAATTCCAAAGGAAAGACAGAAAACTACAAAGACTTAAGTCAGTATGGATAACTCTCAAAGAAATGGTTGTGATACAACATTTAATTGCATAATGGAGTCTGGACTAAAAGCCTACCATGAGGAAAGAATACAGAGAAAGTAGATTTTTCCATCTGGCAAGTGTGCCAGGTAAAGCTGCATTTTATCACCCCATCTTTTTAACTCTTACATCGAACATATACATAAAGCAGGATTAGACTTGGAGGAAAGAAGAAACTATGTAGATGAGGCCATACTACTAAGAGGAAATAACAAAAATTTGAACAATTACTGAAGAAAGTCAAGGAAGAAAGTGCAAAGGCTAGTTTACCATAAAAACATAAGAAAACAAAAATAATGACAGTAGATGATTTACGTCATTTGAAAGTGGATCATGAAGACATTGAAAAAGTTTAGAATTTTCATACATTGGCTCAACTATTAAACAAAAAGGAGATTGCAGTCAAGGAATCAGAAGAAGGCTAGGACTTGGAAGGACAGCCATATATGAGGGTTGAATGAAAAGTAATACCTCCACCTTCGTTACTTGGGTTTGGATGGGACTATTTGAATAAATCAAATGCAGAAATAATCCTTAGAATGTGCTTTTTAACTACCACTATTCACTTTCCCACATAACCACCATGCAATTGGATACATTTCTGCCAACAATGAACAAGTTTTCTGAAGCTATCACGAAAGAAGTCGACACTCTGTCTCCGCAACCCATCATGCACAGATCTTCCGATAACCAAGAAAGCAATAATGTGACCCACATATTCTTGTGAAATGCCGATTATGCTTGAAATTTATCTCTGAGTGATACAACAATCATCCTGAATCAATCTGTCAACCTTTTGTTTGTGAAACTCGGTGGTTGCTGTCACAGGATGTCCAACTCTTTGTTTATCATGCAAGTTACTTGTCCAGTGATGCACAGTACTCACATCAACACAATCACCATAAACACCTTGCATTCTCTGATGAATCACCTTTGGGGTGACACCTTTGGGTGCATTCTTGCCAGAATCCTGAATTTTTGAAATTGAAAATTAGACTGCTGTCAAGAATTCAATGACTGCACATTGTATAAGTCTAATTGACTGATCGTCTGCTCAGGGCTCCATACTTCACATTTTAACAACACAACCGTTCAATGCTAAGATTCCCTGCCAAAATAGAACTGTAGAGGAGAGTCTACTGAACAAGCCAGTATTTATTATTTATTTATTTTTATTTACCTTACTTATATACCGCTGTTCTCAGCCCGAAGGCGACTCACAGCAGTTCACAACAAATAAGAACAGCAAAAATTCAATGCTACAGTGTAAAAACAGTTAACAACCTAACACATTACACAATTAATAAACAATTAATAAACAATTACTACAATAACCATTCACTATCGTCTCATCATCAAAAACATGATCAAGATTCGTCATCCATTGTTCCATTCCAATGTTCATTAACCAATCATTGCACTAATTATTCGAAAGCCTGCTCAAACAGCCAGGTCTTCACTTTTTTGCAGAATACCATTAGAAATGGTGCTAGTCTAATGTCCGTAGGAAGGGCGTTCCACAGCCGAGAAGCCACCACCGAGAAGGCCCTGTCTCTCATCCCCGCCAGCTGTGCTTGAGAAGCAGGCGGGATCGAGAGCAGGGCCTCCCCGGAAGATCTCAAAGTCCTGGTGGGTTCATAGGCAGAGATGTGGTCAGATAGGTAGCTGCCGCATACCAGTACTGCCATTGGTTGAGGAGTTACGAAGGTGGAAACATTACTTTTCATTCAACCCTCGGAGGAAGAAGACAAGATCCTGAAGGGTAAAGTTATATCATGGAACACTAAAATTAGGATTGTCCAGATCATCATATTCCCCATTTCTATGTACCAATGAGCAACTCGAAGATTTTAACTAATTTTTTCATCTTCAAACTGACCTGAACTGGACAATCCTTCCAATAGAGGACACCTTCAGAAATAGGGCTTTTCTTTGACAGCCACTTAAAAAGAAGATAATACTCTGAGCAGTTGAACGCATGGTTGCCTTTACTTAGATTTTTTTTTCTGAGAGTGCAGGAACTGCAATTAAATTGAGTTTCTGAGCAAATCCAATATGTGAGCAGAGCACCATCTGTAGTGCTTTGGTCCCTACCCAAATCGTTTTGCTTTCACTAGCCAAACTACTTTGTATCCTGAGATCAAAGTGTGAACCTGAAAATATCTTTATTGTTCACACATGAAGAATATTGGTCATGCATACACCTTTGGAATGGCAGATGAGAGGGATTTCTAGAAATTCCTCAATACGTTTGTAAAAATAAAATCAAAGGCTGATCTGCTAGTAGATTTGCATTGACAGGAGATAGATTCTTGTGTTTCAGGGTGTGCTTGAATCCATACATGGTGAGGGTATGTCCCAAGAGGCTTGTTATGCAGCCTGCAACAGTACATCCCGATATTTTCTGCATTACAAAGAGTAAGAATCATCAACCTTTTAAAAGGGCTCATTGTATCACAGTTAATTTTTCAGAAAGCATGTTGTTTATCAATGGAGCAGAAGCCAACAATGGATAAAACCAAAGTCAAAAGCTATGCCTCGCCCTTCCCCCCCCCCCTTGCTTCTCTCTTTCTTCATTTCCATTTACAAAGTGCATTCTTGCCACAAACCTGAATTTTTGAAATTGAAAATTAGACTGATTGTAAAATTGGCATATTACCTGGATGACTGAAGTTTACCTGGATTCCAGTCATGCTAGTTGCTTCCCATTTGCATCATTGGCTGGCCTGAATTCGAAGCTATATAATTTTCAGCAAGTTGTTAGCTTTTGTAGGAGTCAATATATAGGCAAAACATTCTGTAACTATTCTGTCTGTTTTGCAGGAAACAAGCCTCCCACTACATTTTGGTGTGTTTAGCTAGGGATCTATGAAAACAAATAAGGCTTCCTATGTTTTTAGTCAGTGAGGGAAGGCTTACACGGGAACTATTTTAATAGTTCCGGGGAGAGCACGGATGAGCTCCCTCTCTATCAGCTCTGGCTCCCCATGCGGAGACATGAAAGAAGCCTCCCACAAGGATGGCAAAACATCAAAACATCCTGGGCAACATCCTTGCAGACGGCCAACTCTCTTACACCAGAAGCAACTTGCAGTTTCTCGAGTCACTCCTGACACGAAAAAAAAGGCTAACAGCAATAGCAGGTACAGATCTGTGGCTGCTCATTTCCAGGGCCTATCAGAGGGATGACCAGGGTAATAGGTAGGAAGTATAAGGCCATATTCAACAATGTTTGAGGCTGAGCTAGAACTGGTCATTCTCGAAGGCTTGTTGAAACCACTAGGTCTTCAAGCTCTTATGAAAGGAGGGGAGGGATTGGGCCTGTCTTATTTCCTTTGGAAGGACGTTCCAGAGGTGGAGGACCACCACCAAGAAGGCCCTCTCTCTCATCCCCACCAATTGTGCTTGTGACGGTGGTGGGAGCGAAAGAAGGGCCTCCCTGGAAGATCTTAGAGTTCACGCCAGTTCATAGAAGGAGATGCGATTGCAGAGATAGGCGGGTCCGAACTGTTTAGGGCTTTATAGGTCATGACCTGCACCTTGAATTTGGCTCGGCAACTTATCAGCAGCCAATGAAGCTGTTTTCATAGAGGTGTTGTATGCTCCCTATAGTTTGCTCCAGTAAGGAGCCTGGCTGCTGCCCATTGCATTATTATTATTATTATTATTATTATTATTATTATTATTATTATTAAACTTTATTTGTACCCCGCTAGCATCTCCCGAAGGATTCGATGCGGCTTACACAGGCCGAGGCCTCAACAACACAACATAACAATACAATCTAAGCAAATCAAACAATTAAAACAGAATAAAGCAAAAAACAACAGGCACAATACACTAAACACAATAAAACTGGGCTGGGCCGGAAGGTGGGTACAAGATTAAAAGTGCTGATGTGACAGGAGGTGTATAAAGGGCTTCTAGGGCAAGTGCGATGTGCGGTGTGCAGCAATCATTGGTTCTGATAAAGTGCTTATGGGACTTGGTAGTGGAGATTTCCTAATCTGGGAAGGCGCATCGGAAAAGCCAGGTCTTCAAGTTCTTTCTGAAGACAGCCAATGTAGGGGCCTGTCTAAGGTCTTTGGGGAGGGTGTTCCAGAGTTGGGGGGCCACCACGGAAAAGGCCCTGTCCCACGTCCCCACCAAGCGCGCTTGCGACGCCGGTGGGATCACGAGCAGGGCCTCTCCAGATGACCGAAGTGAACGCGTGGGTTCGTAGATGGAAATGCAGTCATTGTACCAGTTGAAACTTCTGGGCCGTCTTCAAGGGCAGCCCCAAGTGGAGTTCATTGCATTAGTCCAGTTTGGATGTAACCAAGGCGTGGACCACCTTGGCCAAGTCAGACTTCACAAGGTATACGTCTATTTCCGTCAGGGCTTTATAGAGAAAGAAGAGAGGAAGAAGTGTACACCACTGTGGAGGCGATTAGGAAGCTTTGTGTGTTACATTTGCAACAATGAGAGGAAGTGGGGCATTGGGTGGTTCCCCCCACCTGGGAGGGGCCAAAGGTAAGGCAGGTGACGTGGGGTGTGGGGCAACAGGTTCTCCATGCCCCCTGCTAGGACTCCACGTATCGTGGTGAATACATATGCTAATTTGATAAGGTCCTTAGAGAAAAGATGTCTGAGAGCCTCTGGAGGATGGTATTCCTATCATAGAGGCCAAATATCTATGGCAGATTATAATTAATACCAAAAACTCCTATGAGGGAAACATCTCTTTTCCTTCCTATGAGGCTTACAATTCATAAGGTCATTTTTGGGCAGCCATCTTCCAGTAAACAGATGTTATTTCAAATTAAAGGCAGCCAGGATTATGAATAGTGACAGGAACATATTTGAAATCAGGTTGTAAGCCTAATGCATAAATGATACTTCTTTGTCAAAGGATTCAGCTTTCAAAGACAAATAGAAGGTGTACAGTCCACAGCCTTGTATAGGACTATGCCTTCGGGGAATTAAAAGTTTTGTTTATGCTACCATCATGTAACAAAAAATTCAGCAATTTGCAGATTGTCAGTTGCATGTGCTACTCACCAGAGCTTGCTTATGAGTTGAGCAAAAAGAAAAAAGTGTCATTCTGACCCATGGTAATGACTGTGGGCTCATTATATTGTTATAATGGCTGCTAATTGGCATATGTTTAGTCACATCGGCATTATTGTGCATAGCAGATACAGGAATGACACACGTGCCGACAGATTTTGATGGTACACAGCATTGCTGGTTTATGTAAAACCACTGTTTACTTGTTGCTTGTCTTTTTAAAAACACACACACACATTTAAACACTGAAAGGTCTAATCAGAATTCTGTCAAGTTGTCTGGGCAGCTATGACTTTGGACATTGAGGATAACAGTAAATGTATTGTTTTTATATGTTTTAAAATGTTTTAATGTATGTATTTATAGCTCTGTTTTTAAATGCTGTTTTTTTGTTGCACACTGCGGAAGGCATAAAACGCTTGCCTGCTTGAAAAGCCTCCTTGAGTCACCTCCGGGCTAGAAATGTCATAAATAAATAAATAAACATTTCCAACTATTAGATGCAAGTCCATGCTTGGATGATGAATTTGAAAAATCCCTTACTGACTGCGATTAGAGTTTCCACAAATAATTCTTCGGATGTTTAGCTCTTTTTAAGGAGCCACCCACAACCATCCATTTGTGTTGAGATTAACTTCACAATTCAGCAGCAGATCAGTTGCACAACTTCAGCGCTTTCCATTAGCTTCTTCCTGCACAGTATTTTCAGTCAACTGCTCCCACAGCCTGCAGTCACTCTGGAACCTTTTACAGACACTTGAGCACATGCCCGGCCATTGTCAGTTTTACCATTGTCTTTCCCCCAGTCTAGATGATATTACAAACTTACCACAGCATACAGTTATATCTTGTCTTAGCAGACAGGTTCTTTTAATTACATATAGCCTTCGATGAACAACATCACAGCACAAGGAGAAATATACACTGTACATGACTTCCTTATATACAATTCATTTACACATAGCAATCACTGATTGGTTCCCAACTCATTGACTCAACTCAAACCCAGGATTGCATCATTCACAATCACCTGGACTAGGCCAGAACACATTCCCCAAATGAAGTCTATATACAGTTAATGCATGACTCAGCATTTCCAATAGAAGCCTATTAGCAGTGCATGACTCAGCTATATTACATTACAATACATTGTAAAACCTGACAATTTGCCACACCACCATCGCAAATGAAGAGGCCACACACATGCTTGGGTTAATTAAGGGCAAATTTTATTATTGTTACCTAATTAGAAACTAAATCTACCTACCACCACCATAACTGAGTATAAACTTCTATCCATGAACTTGACATTGAACTTGGCCTTGACCTGGCCATGAACTTGGTGAGGGTGAACCTGTTACCAGAATTATTAATCTTCATTTTCAAAATCCCGGTCCACTCTAATTTTTCTTGCCCCCCCCCCCCCAGTGTTATCCTAGGGCCAGGTTACAGTTGATGGACCATCAATTGGGTGCCTTGGGTGTCCACCGAATTCATTATCCATCCTGCTCACACTGCATCAGGTGTGCCTATTTAAGTCCCTACCCTCCCAAATGTAACAGTATAGGATAGGCAAAAAAAAAAAACCCTCCACAAGGGGAAGGGGGGGGCAAAAAAATCCTACCAAATTTTTGAGCCAAAACTAACAAAATGAAGTTCAACAGTGACAAATGCAAGATACTCCACTTCGGCAGAAAAAACGAAATGCAAAGATAAAGAATGGGGGACAATGCCAGGCTTGAGAGCAGTAAGTGTGAAAAAGATCTTGGAGTCCTCGTGGACAACAAGTTAAACATGAGCCAACAATGTGATGTGGCGGCAAAAAAAGCCAATGGGATTTTGGCCTGCATCAATCGGAGCATAGTGTCTAGATCTAGGGAAGTCATGCTACCCCTCTATTCCGCTTTGGTTAGACCACACCTGGAATATTGTGTCCAATTCTGGGCACCACAATTCAAGAGAGATATTGACAAGCTGGAATGTGTCCAGAGGAGGGCGACTAAAATGATCAAGGGTCTGGAGAACAAGCCCTATGAGGAGTGGCTTAAGGAGCTGGGCATGTTTAGCCTGAAGAAGAGAAGGCTGAGAGGAGACATGATAGCCATGTATAAATATGTGAGAGGAAGCTACAGGGAGGAGGGAGAAAGCTTGTTTTCTGCTTCCCTGAGCTTAGGACAAGGAACAATGGCTTCAAACTACAAGAAAGGAGATTCCATCTGAACATGAGCAAGAACTTCCTGACTGTGAGAGCCGTTCAGCAGTGGAACTCTCTGCCCTGGAGTGTGGTGGAAGCCTTCAGCTTTTAAACAGAGGCTGGATGGCCATCTGTCAGGGGTGATTTGAATGCAATATTCCTGCTTCTTGGCAGGGGGTTGGACTGGATAGCCCATGAGGTCTCTTCCAACTCTTTGATTCTATGATTCTATTTGATTCTATGATTCAGTGGAATTTCATGGTATGCTTCCAGCCCAAATATAGGAAAACCTTAATTAAGAGTGAAGTTTCTCTGCCACCATTTTCCCTATTCCACTGGCCAATAAATAGCCACCTACATTGCTGTATCAGCTATGGAACATTAGTCAGCCTTCCTGATTGAGGACCAGCTAAATACTAATCAGCAGGAGCCTTGTCCCCTGTTTGACATGTCAATCTCATTAATAGAAGGGCCTTTCTTGTCCCGGTGAAGCCGGGGCAAGGGAGGTTTTGGCACCTCCGCCGCTTAAGAGGCCTGCCCAAAATTAGTCCATAGGGATTACATTGGGGGAGGATGGAACCTGGCAAATTTGCTGCCCTCTCTAGTTCCTTTAAGGACAGCGAAAATCCGATGCTCCTGCCCATTAACAGTACAATGGAGTTGGTCACCCGCAGGGGGGCCAGGTAGAATAATAGAATCAAAGAATCAAAGAGTTGGAAGAGACCTCATGGGCCATCCAGTCCAACCCCCTGCCAAGAAGCAGGAATATTGCATTCAAATCACCCCTGACAGATGGCCATCCAGCCTCTGTATAAAACCTTCCAAAGAAGGAGCCTCCACCACTTCCACACTTCCGCATTCCCCGCATGCTTCCCCGCTGGAATGCTTTGCTGGAGCCTTCTTTATGGCCTCATAAATAAGTTAATTTTCATATTCATTATATCTTCTATTTCTCTAAATACTTTCTCTATAAAAATTGAGAAAAGTCCTAGTATGGCCTTATCACTATATAACAACAAACAATTGAAAAAGGAGGATAAAGAAGCGATAACAAACTTATTAACAATAGCAAGATTGCTCATAGCAAGGAACTGGAAAAAAGAAATAAATATACAAATACAGGAGTGGTACAAGGAAGCATGGAAATTGGCAATAAATGATAAGCCTACATGTATATTAAAAGTTAAAAAAGGTATATGGAAACAAAGTGATTTTGATGTTGTATGGGGTAAATTTGTTGTAAATGGTTTAAAAACTAAAGAAGGAAGGTTACCGCCACAAGAAGAAATGAGATTTTGGATAGATGATATGTAAAAGTTGTGGCTTGAAATGGGGGTAGGGGAGCACAGTGGTGGGGGAAAAAAGGGGCGGGGGAATAAAATGCTTAAGCAGAAGAATAAGATTATATGTTAAAGAGGGTGTTGAATAATATTTAACTGCTATAAACAAATGTATAATAAATGTAATAATTATGATAAAGTAATAAAAATATTTTTTAAAAAATAAATCAGTTAATTTAGCCTCCCCACACTTTAAGGTGGTACCTAATTTTCCTACTTGACAGATGCAACTGTCTTTCGGGTTGCAAAGGTCGACAACAGGCTACACACAATTGGTTGGAAACCCACTCCAACCCAGGCTGGCTTCGAACTCATGACCTTTTGGTCAGAGTGATCTTAATGCAGCTGATACTCAGCCAGCTGCGCCACAATCCCGGTGGGATTCCCACTATTCCCAATTGCCATGATATTGAAATCTCCACATTGTTTATATAGGAGTATAAACATGACATTCAGTGTTAGATTTTGCACTTTTTTGTCAAGGTCATAGCAAATACAAAGTGGATTTTCTCATATAGTTGTACAGTACTCTGTGTGTATTGAAAAGACAATGTTTTTTGGGTTTTTTTTACTATAAAGCTGCAGTTTCTCAAACTCTTGCTGAGTTTTTAAAAAGTGGGTAGCTTTAATTGTGCATAAACAAACATAAATTTCCTACAAAACTATGGAAACTTTCAGTGCCTATTTTTCCTCCCTGCATAAGTTTCCATAGGGGTTGGGAACTGTGGATTCAACACTAGTTGGGAAATTTCTGTTCCATCCTTGACCCATAATTTGGGAATATAGAATGCTTATTCTGTGACTCAGTCTGACTGCAACTACAATTTTGAATTCAACATGGAACTCGGACTACTTACAGAACTGGGAACTAGCTTAGTTCTTCCCTCAGCCTTGTACTTTGTCATTGTTAGAGTGTTGGCATTTCAACATATCTTGTTAAAAGTGATACTCTTGCTTTATATTCTTGAATGAAGCCTTATAATGGAACCATTTAACTGCTGGTTTTCTACAACAGGGAGATGACCTTGGTCACAAGAGCAATGAGGTCTCTTTTTCTTCAGCAATCAGTATTCAGTAGGTTTAAGCATCCTTTTGCTGATGCAATTGGCAACTGGACCCTTAAAAATGGTACTCCTGGTAGTAAATTATGGAGAAGTACAGTCAATACAATGATAAGTCTAAAGAAACTGCTGGATGGGCCATCACTGCAAAGACTTTCTTCCAATAAAGATGCTGATCAGGATTCTTTACAGCCACAAAAGTGGAACTCATCATGAATTCTAGTTGCAACAATGCCAACACAGCCCATATCAGCAACTCCAAAACAGGAGCTAAATTCCCAGCGATGCTGCTTGTTTAGATAAATGCAAAAGCTGAACTTGTTTTAGATGAGGCAATAAAAGCAAGATGAGCAACAAAAGCTAGTGGATAGGAAGCATTTCTGCCTGTTATCGCTTCTTACCGCAGCACAGAATACCAAGGTGATACATTCTTTGGATATGATGAAGACAGATCCAAATGACCTGATCTTGTCCTCACTAAATGTTGGCAAAATGATAAAGAAATTCCAAATTAAGATGCTGTCTCTTATAGTTGTAATTAAAATATTCCACCAACATTTTAATAGATAGTACATCTTCTAATTTAGAAAGGATGTGCATAAACTAAAGTATGTGTAAAATATATCTCAGTCATCTCCAGTTTGTTTTGAAAATTCAGTTGATGTTCTTGGCCAAGAAGGAAAGCCATGAGTTTACAATGTGTGACTAAATACTTTCACAGGGCAACACATTCCATTGTGTAGTCAGATATTACCTGGTTGTCCTCATCAAGATATCAGTGAATATATTTTGTGATATTCAAATATCGTATATACTCATGTATAAGTTGACCCGAATATAAGCCGAGGCACCTGATTTTACCACAAAAAACTGGGAAAACATGTTGACTCGAGTATAAGCCGAGGATGGGAAATGCAGCAGCTATGGGTCAGTTTCAAAATAAAAATAGATATCAATAAAATTATATTAATTGAGGCATCAGTAGGTTGACTGTTTATTAATATTTACATAAAACTGTAAGATAAGACTTTCCAACTCTGACTAAACCATTATTCCAACCTTTTTCAATGTACATGTGTTTACATATCCTTCCAATAATAATAGAGTAAAATAATAAATGTAATAATAATAAAAAATTAAAGCTAGCCTATAAATGTAATAATAATAGTAATAGTAATAATAATAATAATAATAATAATAATAATAATAATAATAATAAATAACCTTGACTCGAATATAAGCCGAGGGGAGCTTTTTCAGCCTAAAAAAAGGGCTGAAAAACTAGGCTTATACTCGAGTATATACAGTACTTTTGCTTCTTTGGGAAATACGAGGATTACTTTCAATGACTCGAGGCTTGTGAATGGCTAGGAGAAAACCTGGACAAGTGCTGCTCACAGAAGTGGGTTAATCATAACAGTATTTATTCTTTTGCTCTGACTTATGATATGCAATGACATTTAGTATCTGCAATGAGATGCTCAAGTTTTGAGGCAAAATTGGACAAGATGCCCAGGGCCATAGCCAGAGGGGTTAAGGGTTCACCCCCCCCCCCAAAAAAATGTGTCAGGTTAAAAATAACCTGGTTGAATCATTGATTGGTTAACCAGCTAACATTCATGAGTAAACCAGGTTTTTTAAAAACCTGACACATTTGTGGGGGTGGGGGTTGAACCCTTAACACACACACACCCCTTAGCTGGGCTATGGCACTGAAGATGCCTTCAGTATTGGGTGGGACCAAGGACCTTATCTCATGCCCTCCCCCTCTCCGTGCTTTTTTCCAGCAAGCTACAGGGGGGGCGTCACCCAAGCAGCACAGCACAGGCCAGTATAACAAGGGAACCTTTCTGTGTTGACCTAGGACATTTCCATGCCAGCTGGGGGTGATGCCTCTGCCAGAAGTTGGGGGACATCATGTGATGGACTGTATGTCCATCATTCTCTCAACTGGCTGGCTGGTGTCCTAGAACCCTTAAATTGGAAAGTGTGATGAGGTCCTAAATCCTATCTGAGAGAGAGGGCCTTTTCGGTGGTGGCCCCTCGACTCTGGAACTCACTCCCTAAGGACATCAGACAGGCCCCAACTCTGGCAGTTTTCAGGAGGAGCTTGAAGACGTGGTTGTTTCAGTGTGCCTTCCCGGATTAATGATCCCATAGCACTTTGTCCCTCTAAAGAACTTTACATTTTTTAGCTCTGCCCATATGTCTCTCCACAAACGCCACTATCACCTGTTTGTCCATGTTCAGCACTATTTCCAATTTTAATTTTACATTTGGCCTTCCCATAGTTTTAATTGTATGTTGTCGTATTGATAATGTTATATGTTTATGTTTTATTTTAATTGCTTGTATTGTTGTGATCATTGCTTGCATTGTGTGTTTGGGCTCGGCCTCATGTAAGCTGCACCGAGTCCCTTGAGGAGATGGTAGCGGGGTACAAATAAAGTATTATTATTATTATTATTATTATTATTATTATTATTATTATCTGACTTCTCTGACTGCTGCTCCTTCATTTCCTTTCCTTTTCTGAACCTAAACAAGGTGGAGACATACATTGACTAGATAAGGCAAGTAGAATCTGAGATTCCTTCATTTCACCTATTTAGGGAGGATGAGTGAAGAAGTCGTCATAGCTGCTTGTCAGGCTTTGAAGGGAAGGGAACAAGATTGTGTGAGCCTTAGGTAATAATATCCCTGGGCAAAATATATGGCTGCTCATGCCAGTCTCTGCTGTCAGCTTTCAATACTTGATTATAATTGATACTTGCTATGCACAACGGGGAAACCATATCACCTTCAGGTAGTTTTAGCCTACAATGGTGAAGAATTGAGGTAGTTGCAGTTTAAAGTCATCTGGAGGGCTACCTCTGCCTTAAACATTTGATATTAACTTGGTTTTAGGTTGTTTGTGGTGCACATAAATTAACCTCTGAATAATTCCATCTCTGCCCTTTTATCTTTAGTTTCATTCGGTGAATATTAATCCATGAGTATGTCATCATTCCCCCTGTTTCTTCTCTTTCTCTGTATGGTGCTGGAATTGTCATTACTGCCCTGCTGCTTAGCCCAAATGGGAATGCATGACATTTCCTATGTTCAGTGCTTGCCATTATATGGCAGCTGGGAAACAGCTATCATGTTCATAAATATGTAAGTGCTGTGCATCTTAAAAGGCTGCCAAAACGAAAGGAATGTACACATTCCCTGCCAGATTCATCAAGTATAAGTGTGCACAGTGAATCTCTTCGAATAAATGAAATTACTCATTTTGCTTTGGATTGTGTAAACCAATTTTCATTGTATTTCACCTCACCAGCCTCTTCTATCTTCTGTTTCTATTACATGGTGTAATAAACATTGCTACATCAATTAAGAAGTTCTGCTTTGCCTATTAGAAAGCAGGGGAAAATGTTTGGCTGTCCCCCTTGCCTTTCTCTGAGGCTGAGAAAATGCAACTTGCCCATGGCCCCTTTCTCATTCACTGTAGAAAGGCTGGTTCATGAGATGGAAAGGATGCTCTCATTGTTACATTTTTATTTATTTATTTATTTATATCGCGTATTTCTACCCCGCCCTTCTCAACCCCCGAGGGGGGACTCAGGGCGGCTTACAAAAGGCACAATTCGATGTCAACACAAACAATAAGATAAAACATATATCAACAGCAATTATAAAACAATTAAAACAATAAATTATACATCACAATCAATAAAACCAATCTAATGCTCAACGTTCGCCAACTCAGAATCCGTAAGTTCATTCAACATTGTCAAATCCTATTAATTCTAGTCGCCATTGTCCTTTGTCTATCTGCCAGATTACCCAAAGGCCTGGTCCCAAATCCATGTTTTTAGTTTCCTTCTAAAAGAGAGATGTCGATGACCTAATTTCCCCAGGGAGTGAATTCCACAGACGAGAGGCCACCACCGAGAAGGCCCTGCTCCTAGTCCCCACCAACCTCACTTGTGGATAGAGTTGGGGCCAAGGGCAGGATCTCCCCAGAAGATCTTAAACTCCGAGGCGGGATGTAGAGGGAGATGCATTCGGACAGATACGCTGGGCCGGAGCCATATAGGGTTTTGTAGGTCAGAACCAGCACTTTGAATTGTGCTCAGAACTGGATCGGCAGCCAGTGGAGCTGACATAACAGAGGGGTGGTATGCTCCCTGTATGATGCTCTGGTGAGTAATCTGGCTGCCGCCCGCTGGACTAATTGAAGTTTCCGAACAGTCTTCAAAGGCAACCCCACGTAGAGTGCGTTGCAGTAATCTATCCGGGATGTAACAAGAGTGTGGAGTTTTGAGGCAAATTTGGACGAGATGCCCAGGGCCATAGCCAGAGGGGTTAAGGGTTCAACCCTCCCCCCCCACAAAAAATGTGTCAGGTTAAAAATAACCTGGTTGAATCATTGATTGGTTAACCAGCTAACATTCATGAGTAAACCAAGGTTTTTTAAAAACCTGACACATTTGTGGGGGTGGGGTGAACCCTTAACCCCCCCCTTCTGAACAGGGACACAGACAGCAAAATAACCTCATGTTTCCTAATATATATATATATATATATATATATATATATATATATATAGGCCTGGGTAACAACGGAAAAATTTGTTTCTAAAATCGATTCGTTTTTTGGGGTTTTTGCGTTTCGATTTTTAAAAGAATTCCGAAATTTTTCTTTTAAAAAGTTGGATATTTACGAATTTTCGTAAATTGCAAAACAATACGAAACAATTACGAAACAATTTCGAAACAATAACGAATCGATTCGTTAATGGCGGACGCGACCGCGCAATACGCTAAAAAACCTCCAAATGGGACAGGGGGAACTTCTGAAGCTTCCCTCTCCCTCTGTTGTTGACTGTTGGTGTGATATTATAATTTTTTTTCACTGATTAAACAAACAACAACTATAAAACTTGCCCCAGACATGCGGAAATAATAACGAAACGATTTCAAAACGATAACAAAACAAATACAAAACGAATTCGAAACAATTACGAAACGAATTTAAAAATTCGTTTCGTTTTTTAGTTGCTCCTGAATGGTTCATTATCGCTTCGTTATAAAAAAATTAACGAATTTTTAACGAATTACGAAATTACGAAACGAAACCGCCCAGCCCTAATATATACAGATAGCCCATTTTCTCAGTCTGGGACTCAGGCAGCTTAAAACAGTTAACAGAGACATAGCTAAAATATACCAAATAAATAAACTCTCCATAAAACAAAAAAAATGATTAAAAACTAATAAAAATGATGAAACACAAGCAGTAAAACACAATTCTGCAAGGTCCAATTTTCTTCAAAGACCTGCTTAGTTTTTTCAAAAAAAAGTTTTAAGCTGCTTGTGGAAAGATAGCAAGAAAGGTCCCGGTTTGACCTCTCTGAGAGGGGAGTTCCAGATCCTTGTAATGAGTAAGGAAGTAAACAAACAAACCATGTCCTACTTACTACCTCCAATTACTAATTGAACATGGAAAGTGGCCCTTTAAATTTCTCACTGTGCATTAAACCAAGTATACTATGAATTTATATTATATTATACTTATTAAACCAAGTATACTATGAATTTATATTATATTATACTTATCTAAAATACTTTTGTCTTGCAGGATACTCATCCAAACAATGGGCTCCTTTAAAAAGTGTGCAAGGATGGGTGATAATCAAATTGCACCACAGCCTCACAACTTTGTTACTTGAAATGTGTATTTATTTATTTATTTACTTCATTTATATACCGCTTTTCTCAGCCCTTGAGTGACTCAAAGCGGTTAACAATAGCAAAATTCAATGTTCAACATCATAAAAAGAGTTAAAAACAGTTAGAAACAATGATATAATAAGCAATCAGGTAATCATAACTATAACATCTCATTAGCGTCTCATAGGTAGAATCAAGATCCAATCTCATAATCTGTTGTTCCATGTTCCTATATTCAATACACTGCCTATTCAAATGCCTGCTCGAACAACCAGGTCTTCACTTTCCTCCAAAATGCCAACAGGGAGGGGGCTGATCTAATTTCTGTAGGAAGGGTGTTCCACAGCTGAGGGGCCACCACTGAGAAGGCCCTGTCTCTCGTCCCCGCCAGACGTACTTGTGATGCAGGCGGGACCGAGAGCAGGGCCTCCCCAGACGATCTTAATGTCCTAGCGGGTTCATAGGAGGAGATGCGTTCGGACAGATAAGTTGGGCCAGAGCCGTTTAGGGCTTTATAGGCTAATGCTAGCACTTTGAATTGTGCCCGGTAGCAAAGTGGCAGCCAATGGAGCTGGCGCAACAGAGGAGTTGTATGCTCCTTGAGCGCTGCTCCTGTCAGTATCCTGGCTGCCGAACGTTGGACCATTTGAAGCTTCCAAAGAGTCTTCAAAGGCAACCCCATGTAGAGAGTATTGCAGTAGTCTATACAGGATGTAACCAGAGCATGGATTACCGTGGCCAAGAGCATGGATTACCGTTTACACTCTCCCTGAGCGTGGCAGCTGAGTGGTCTTTCACACCATAGTTTTCCACCTGGCCAATTATAAAGTTTGTGCATTACTTACTGACTACAATCACATGGTGAGTGAACCTACCCATACAAGCTGCCACCAAAGAGAATAGATACATTCACATGAGCTGGCCCCCTTCCTCCATTCCTTCAAAAAAAACAATTGAAGACTCATCTTTGCTCACTAGTATACAGAGTGGAGGAGGATTAGACATTGAGAGATTACTACCAGACTTCTGGTTGAGAACTATTTGATACTTAGGCTTCTCTAGTCTACGTTAGCCCAGTTACCATCACTGACAATACAACCACTCTGGCCACAAAACCAACCTACACAATTTTGTGAACAATAGTTGGTTTTTGTAAATTAATGTGAATGTTTTATGTTCAGATTTTACATCATTGTATAATTCTTGTTTATTATGATTGGTTTAATTGTTTATTATGATTAGTTCTAATTGTTTATTATGATTGGTTCTAATGTTGTTTTAATATGTGGGGCTTTTCTGGAGTTATAATATTGGTACTTGTTTGCTTTATGGAGGCATTTAATGTTAGCCATTGTATGCTGGAATCCACCCTGAGACCCTCTGGGGAGACAGGGAGGAATAAAATAAATGCTTATTCTTATTATTATATGAGTGCAATTGTTCTACTTTTTAGCAATTATGCATTGATGCTGTCGGTCATCCCTCCTGCTACACAGTAGTGTGTGAGATGAGCTGGAATGAGAAAGTACTAGTGGGAGACACTACAGCATTCAGAACATGATGATGTAGAATCCTGAAATACAACCTACAACCTGGAACTTCATGTCCATTAATATAAAATGGTAAGGTATGACTGTAAGTCAATCCAACTTATGACCAGTCTGTCAGCCAAGTACATACATTGACTGAGGGGCCACTGCAGGAAAAGAGCATCAACAGGTAATAAATCTAACATACTGTGGTGATATCTTGCAGCATGGTGCACTGTTTAGATTTCCAGTTCCATTCCATTTCCTCCCTTTTTCCAGATTTCCTTTTTTTTATTACTTCATACCATCTATAGAATAATAAAGTGGTATTATCTGGTCACTGAGCATGCTTAATCTTAATGGGGATATTTTAAGGAAGTCCTTCCCTGTTAGGTTTGCTCCCAGCAGTGATTATAATTCTGCCTGCTTCTAGTTCTCTCATGTCTTCTGACACCTGTGTTTAGTGCATTTGTGGTGGCCTTTTGCTACTGAAGCAAGGCAGGTGATAGCCTGGCCATCAGATAATTGTGTTTATTGAGAACTATAAACAGCAGTTTCTCTTTATCCCAGTGCCTTCATTTATAGGGGATCGGATGCCTTTAATCTTACACTGCTTGAACAGGACATTCCTATTTTCCACTACTTTTGCAGGTTTATGATCCTACCAGTTCTTTACTGCTGGTAGGTGGTAATTGTGACATAAGTTCCAGTGAATCATTTGGGACACAGAGTTGTGCCTTTGTTTGTACCAGGTTTGGGACCTGCCTACCTGCGTGACCGCATCTCCGTTTACGAACCCGCATGCTCCCTTCCATCATCTGGAGAGGCCCTGCTCATGATCCCACCTGTGTCGCAGGCGTGTTTGGTGGGGACGAGGGACATGGCCTTCTCTGTGGTGGCCCCCCGACTCTGGAACTCTCTCCCCAAGGACATCAGACAAGCCCCAACGTTGGCTGTCTTTAGGAAGAGCCTGAAGACCTGGCTGTTCCAGTGTGCCTTTCCAGAATAGGAAACTCCTGGTTTCAAATTCCAAATGCACTTTGCTAGAGATTCAGGATTATCTGCACATTGCACCTACCTCCATATACCTCTTCATATTACCTGTCAAGTTCAGCATTTTAAACTTTATCCATTACATTTGGCCCGGCCTTTGGTTTTAATTGTGTCACGGTGTCATTGTCTTACTGTTTTATTGTTTGCTTATGAGTTTATTGTGTATTGTATGTTGTTGATTGTTGGCAGCCTTGGCCTTTGTAAGCCGCATTGAGTCCTACGGGAGATTTTGCGGGGTATAAATACAGTTAATAATAATAAATAAATAATTTGTAGTCCGTCTGTGCGATTTTCTTGCAACAGCTGAGAATATGGCCCATGGTTTCATCAGATTCCTTACACAGTCTGCATTTTGGGTCATCAGCTGATTTTTCAATCCTGGCATCATCATTATTATTATTATTATTATTATTATTATTATTATTATTATTGACTTTAAAATAGTTGTCTGAGGTGATGAACCTATTTCAGGAATTGGGTTTAGTACCTTGGATAGCTCCTTTAAAATCTGAAATGGCCTCCAGACTGAGTTCACATGTGAACTATTGATTGTCACGTTCTTCTTGCAACCTAAGCCTGTTTAAGGAAAGGTGAAAGATGATAAGAGCTAGACTCCCACAACAACTGGACACACATTTCCCATCTAAAATATAGTAGTTCTATAGGGAACAAATGCAATAATAACTCATTGTGTGACTGCAGAAAGCTGTGGCCTGTGACTATAATTTAAAGGAATGGAGTTCTCAATAAGCAAAAGTATTCCTTTTCTTTTTCTTTATCCACTTCTGGCTTTTAAGTGAACAGATTCCAGCTGACTGTACATAAACTCAAAATGTGTCAGGTTCCACGGGGAAATCAATAAAACATGCATACAGTATGCGTAGCAATTGGGAGAAAGTGATTGTGGCAACACAGAGAAGTATATGAAAGTGTGTTTGTGTGTGTGTGTGTGTGTGTGCAGTTGGAAGGAGAGAGCAGGGGTGAGTGCAGTCCCCTTTGTTGCTTATTTGCAGGAGGAAAAAAAATCCTGAGCCATGAGAATTTCACAAAAAAAAAAGCCCAGTGTAGTATACACTGGAGTGGGAGGGAGGCATTTCCATGAGAGGGAGGGGAAAAGATGTGACAAGTCCAGCATTCTGGTGGATTTAAAAGAATTTGGGATGGTGGAGGAGGGGGATATCTCGGAAAGGATGCTTATCTAAAACCAGTAAAGAAATCTATGCTGCCACCCAGAGTATCTCCTTGTATAATATATATCCTCATGTCACCATGTCGGCTGCAGGGAGGAGAGAGGGAGTAAACCGGGGAAACTAAAGCAGATGATCTCTCTGCATATCAAGCAGCCCAAGACAACATGATGGATCATTGGTGAATACATTTCAGCCCAGGCATAATTGCTTTCTGACATTCTGCACAGAGGCATGATCTCCAGCTCCCTGCTTTGACTGTATTACTTAACTCGTAAAAGCTACAAAGCATCCTTTGCTGGCCCATATCTCACCTGTACCTGGGTAAGGAGTTGGAAGGGATGTCACTTGTTTTATGAGCACCATTGGTCACAGAAGAGAGGCTGGCCTGGGAGACAGCATGTTCAGCAACATAGATTAGTATCCAAAGGCATAAAAAAGAAGGTGGCCAGTGGCTGCCTGCATGATTCTGGAAATGATACTTGCCTTCTAGACATTTTCTACTAAACCCTATAATTTTTGTTGCATTAGTCTACTAACCCATATTTTAAAAATCAAGGAGAATATTGTGTTTTATAAGCAGAAAGGGCAGCAGCTACTGGGGGAAGCAAATAATATGATGAGAAAGCTTATCTTATTTGCCTCATTGCCCGAGCTCTGAGGATTACCTGGGAAGGAATCCCACTGGAGCATTGCAGCACACCCAAATACCTGGGAGTCCTTCTGGACCATGCTATGACCCACAAGAAGCACTGCCTGAACATCAAGCAAAAAGTGGGTTGTAGAAACAGTATCATACGAAAGCTGACTGGCACAACCTGGGGATCACACCAGACACAGTGAAGACATCTGCCCTTGCACTATGCTACTCTGCTGCTGACTATGCATGCCCAGTGTGGAACACATCTCACCACACTAAAACAGTCGATATGGCTCTTAATGAGACATGCCACATTATCACAGGGTATCTGCGCCCTACACCACTGGAGAAATTACACTGCTTAGCCGGCATTGCACCTCCTGACATCCGCCGGGAAGTAGCAGCCAATAGTGAAAGGACCAAGGCAGAGACATCTCCAGCTCATCCCTTGTTTGGGTATCAGCCAGCACGTCAATGACTTAAATCAAGAAATAGCTTTCTTACATCTACAGAGACACTCGCCGGAGCACCTCAGCAAGCGAGAGTCCAAAAATGGCAGGCTCATACCCAGCACCTCAATCCGTGGGTGATACCAGATGAGAGACTCCCCCCTGGGCACACAGAAGACTGGGCGACTTGGAAGGCACTGAACAGACTGCGCTCTGGTACCACAAGATGCAGAGCCAATCTTAAGAAATGGGGCTACAAAATGGAATCCACGGCGTGCGAGTGCGGAGAAGAGCAAACCACAGACCACCTGCTGCAATGCAACCTGAGCCCTGCTACATGCACAATGGAGGACCTTCTTGCGGCAACACCAGAGGCACTCCAAGTGGCCAGATACTGGTCAAAGGATATTTAATCAACTACCAAGTTTGCAAAATTTGTGCTTTTTTATCTGTTTGTTTGTTTGTTTTGTTCTGTTAGAAATGTAATACAATGGTATGGTTGCTGATGACACAATAAATAAATAAATTTGCCTCATTTGAACATATTTCCCAATTCTGAAGATTTTTTTTCATCAGCCCACAAATTTTGAGCATGACAGTAATTTAGCAGTTTTGTGAATATGTAGAAATGCAATTTAAGCATGCAAAGAAAAGTGGCAGATACATTAGCCAAGACATTGTGAATGCAACAAATATAAGAGGTCTTGTTAACAATTTTCATTGCCGCGCCCTGCCAATGCTAGAAGAGCAGGAAATGAAGGAAGAAATATTTTGGTGATTGGAATTCATTTTGGACAACATTGTCATTTTACATTGCCCTTTTGAAGTTACACTCTGATGACAAAATAAAAAATAATAATGTCAAATTCTTGCAGTGGGGGTTGTGGTGAGTACAATTGGCCCTCCACATCTGCAGTTTAACTATTGCAGATTTGACTATTTGTGGATTTTATTCATATGTTAAATCTCTAGATTCTCTAGTGTGACTGCTTCTGCTAGACATTCCCATAGAAGTCTTTTTCGGGTAAAAAATACTGAATTTTTATTCACATTTTTTCCATTTTTGCAAAGGATCTGGTGTTCCTACCCCCCCCCCCCGGTAAATTATTATTATTATTATTATTATTATTATTATTATTATTATTATTATTTGTACCCCGCTAGCATCTCCCGAAGGACTAGATGCGGCTTACAAAGGCCAAGGCCTCAAAACACAACATAACAATAAACAACCTAAAGCAAATTAAAAACAGTTAAAGCAATATTAAACAACAAGCAATAAACAATATACCAGGACACAATAAAATTGGGCTGGGCCGGAGTAATGGGTACAGATTAAAAGTGCTGATGTGACAGGTGATATGTAACGATTATAGGGTAAGTGCAGTGTGCCAGCAATCTTAATTTCTAATAAAGTCCTTCTGGGACTTATTGGTGGAGTTTTCCTATTCTGGAAAGGCACATCAGAACAGCCAGGTCTTCAAGTTCTTTCTAAAGACTGCCAACGAAGGGGCCTGTCGAAGATCTATGGGGAGGGTGTTCCAGAGTCGGGGAGCCACCACAGAAAAGGCCCTGTCTTGCGTCCCCACCAAACGCGCTTGCAACGCAGGTAGAATCACGAGCAGGGCCTCTCCAGATGAACGAAGTGAGCACATGGGTTCATAAACGGAGATGCGGTCACGCAGGTAGGATGGTCCCAAACCGTTTAGGGCTTTGTAGGTAAGCACCTGCACCTTAAATTGGGCTCGGAAAATAAATGGCAGCCAGTGGAGCTCCTTGAACAGAAGGGTTGACCTCTCTCTGTAAGAAGCACCAGTTAACATCCTGGCCGCTGCCCGTTGGACCAGTTGGAATTTCCGAGCCGTTTTCAAGGGCAGCCCCATGTAGAGCACATTACAGTAGTCCTTATTGTATTCATTATTTATGTCAGCTGCACTTAAGACTAGCACTACAAATCCCATTATCCCCTTCGGTAGTTTTGAAACAGTTTTGTACTTTTCATGTTTGGAATTTAATAGTAGATCAGTAACTGGGTAACAGACATTAGAACAACTTGAATGGTGTGGAAGCATCAATACATACTCCTCTCTCTCTCCTTGTCTTTCCTTGTCTTTCTCTTTGATTCTGGAACTCAAGAGCACCAGTAAAATTTGCTAACAGCAGACTGAGGACACTAAAATAAGATATTATTTTCCAGATAATGTGCAAATGATGTATTGAATTTCCAATAATGATGGAAAATCTGTCCGTTTCATTTCCTTCTCCCCGCACCCCGAATTTTTTTGAAACTTCACTTTCTTTTCATTCTAAAAATGAAAAAGATGAATGTTCTATAAATTCTTCACAAAATGAAATAAATTTGCCAAGTTCAATAGGTACATTTGTTCACAGCATGGAGAGGATGAAGCTGTCTCTTTGGGCCATTAAAGAAGGGAAACCACGCAGTAGAAAAAAAGGAGCAAGCCTAATTCAGCTGGACAGATCTAACTAAATACACAGGAGTTCAAACTTAGATTTTTTCAGATGGATAGCTATAAAGGATTGGGAACAAGTGCCTTTTCATGACTCTACAGAGGGAAGGGAGGAACACACAAAACCTGCACCATTTTATAGTTAAAACAAAATGGCATACAACTAACATGGAATGAACTGGGAAGTGCTAGTAGGAATGACAAATGACTGAAAACTTTACAGTTCTGTCCATTTTAATAATCAAAATGTATAAAGGGAAGTTCCATTTACTGAATCTACTTGGTCCATTGAATCATGTTTTCTAAACTGATAGTTAATCTGACAGGCAAAATAACTCAGTATATAATGTGAGTAGATATCAAGTCTCACAGCAGGACTGTCTCCTCCTTTCTCCCATCCAAAATCTGTTCCAGAAAGTCCCCCAAATCTCCAGAGCAGATTTTGAAGGTATCAGGGGGTACACTGGTGAAGGGTAACTGTCTTCCCACCACATTATGTTGATAGGTAAAGGTAACGGTTGCAAGAAGAACGGGGGTTGGTGCTCATCTCCATTTCTAAGCCGAACAGCCAGTGTTGTCCATAGACACCTTCAAGGTCATGTGGCTGGCATGACTGCATGGAGCACCGTTACCTTCCCACTGAAGCGGTACCTATTGATCTACTCACATTTGCATGTTTTCTAACTGCTAGGTTGACAGAAGCTGGGGCTGACAACGGAAGCTCACGTTGTTCCCTGGATTCAAACCTGCGACCTTTCAGTCAACAAGTTTAGCAGCTCAGTGGTTTAACCCACTGCACTACCAGGGGCTACTTATGTTGATAGAAACCATTATTCTTGAGAGGAAGGAGTGTACAACCCTACATTCTGTGCTGCTTAATTTCATCTAGATTCATTATGTGTTATATGGAGTAGTACAAAAACAAAATTCATATGCCATAAATAGATACAGATTGATGCAAATATGCAGCATTGATTTTCCAGAGGTGATTAACGCAATGATGAAAGTGTGCTGCCTTTCTAAAAACAGTATGTTGACAAGTTATGCCTGATACCCATTTTTGAGCACACTATAAAAGCCGAGAAATAGTGGAATTAATCCATGTCATTTATGAGTGCACTGATAATTCTTTTCTGTTATACTGCTCATTTTCTATTCATTCAGCATATAAATTATCTGTTGTCAAACATGCCGTGTAACTGTGTTGTGTGTGTATGGATTGAAGAAAAATATTTTCTTCTTCTAGAAGTGTCAGATGCATGAGTTTCATAATTTGCAGATGGTAGTGATGGCCAATCAAAGAAAAAATACATCAAGAATGCAGCACACATGAAACGGAGGGGGCAGTTGTATAACTAATGTGAGGGTTTATCAACCTGGTGTTGTGACTCAGCTTGACTCTGAGTCTGAAGCTGAGCTGTTTGGGCCTTCTGAGCCTGACTTTGGCCTGCAGGATGAGGAGGAGGCTGATGGGTTACAGATTCCTGTACATGTTTCAGATGGGGCTAATAGTGTGGCTGCTGAAGGAGAAACAGCAAGTCAGCTCCCCGGGAAAGGAATGTTCCTGCAGTTAGAGAGACTGATAGCGAGAGTGAAATCCCACACGGTCAGGTGGAGGATCGGTCCCAGCTGGACTCAGATAAAGGGTTGCATAGCCTTGCTGATAATGAATTAATGAGCAGGCAAGATTGTTTGCAATTAAGGCTTCGAAGAATCACTCGCTTGGCCAGCAAGCGAGAAGCCAAAGGTGCCCAAGGTCAACGCAATGCTTTCATGTTTGCAAAAGGTATTTAGTCATGTAGCCGACAGGCAGTTGTTGTCAATCCAACATTGCTCTTCTCATGTTAACTTCTGGAGATTTTCCTTGGCTTTTCGCAGCACACTTCTGGCTTCCTGAGTCTGGGGTTTGGGTCTTGTTTTCAACTGTTTATCATGGACTTTTGTTTGACCATTGCTAAGGGATTATGCTTCATGTTTTTGCCTTTGGATCTTGGAAACTTTGCCTTCACATTTAAGTCTCTATTTTGCCTATAGAACAGCATTTCTATTTTTTTGTTTTGATTTTGCTTTTCTCAATAAACTATAAAAACCTACAGACTTGGTGTGGTAGTGTCTGGAGCAAGATGAAAACTACTCTGAGTTGCAACACCTGGAATATTGAGTCCCCCTTTGGGGGGAGAGGGGCGGGGTAGAAATGCAAATAGATAAATTGAGAGAAACTGGAGCAAGGATAATGCTATGGATTGGCCCTGGAAGGTGTCCAGATGCACCTAGCTGAATCTGCTGCAGTGCCACTTTGGTGTTCACTTGGTCCAGCCAGGCCAATATCACATCAATCTTGCTGAACCATTATCTCGCCCTCTGTGTTACTGCTGCCATTCACTGCTGGATAAAGAGCTTTGTGCACATTTCTGGCCACTGTAGACACTCCATTTTGACATCAGCAGAGGTGCCTGTGCAACATCAAAAAATGAGTGAGACTATCTCCCATCCGCATGCCTGATCATACATGCACTTCTGTAGTCCCACTCTTTCTTCCTAACATCAGCAAAGGCACACAACCAGAAAGAAGGAGAGAAGCAATCATTCCCCCTTCTTCCTGGTCACAGCAGCACCTCTGTTGATGTCAAATGGGTGAACCTGCAACCATCAGGAACCTGTACAAAGCTTCATGGCTGGCTGGAAGCAGTAATGGCAGTAGAAAGTGCACAAGGAAGGATGGTGGAGATGTCCCATTTTGACAGTCGATTAGTCCAAAATGGACCCATTCCACCTGTCCAGACTGCCTCAAAGCTGTTGGATACTCCAGAGTTTCACGCAAACTCTAAATCATCCCCCACATTTGTCCAAAGTGATGCAAAGTAAGTTTGTAGAATATTTAATGCTCACCAAAGGTGGATTGACATTATGGGAACACCCAGAAGTGAATTCAAGTTGAGTCTAGGTTTCTTCCCAGAGTAGAAAGTGAACTGGGAAGTGCTTTGGGATTTTCTTCTCAATTGTCAGCATATAGGGTGGGGAGTAATGTCTCTTCTAATTCTCTTCTCTCACTATGCTTTCTAAAAAACACTGCCTGGCCATGTGCGTGCTGTTTTCTTGACTTTTCTTCAAATAGCAATCAGCAATCGACTTGAAAACATTCAACAATACCTGGACCCTATATGGTTCTGACCCAGCTTACTTGTCCAAACGCATCTCCCTCTATGTCCCCCCTCTATGTCCCACCTCACGGTTTAAGATCACCTGGGGAGGCCCTGCTCTCATTCCTGCCAGCGTGGCAAATACGTCTGGCAGGGATGAGAGACAGGGCCTTCTCGGCTGTGGCCCCCCGCCTGTGGAACTTGCTTCCCACCAAAGTAAGTTCGGCTTCGTCCCTCCTATCGTTTAGGAAGAAATTGAAGTTGTGGTTCTGGGACCAGGCTTTTGGACAACAGACATAGATAGCACTTTTGATATGGAATTGACTGGAATGGTGATATGACTGTAAATATTACTTTTACTGTTTTAATAAATATTTTACTAATTGTTTTACTTGTTATTATATAGTTCTGTTATATGTAGTGGTATCAAATTGCTGCCAAATGTAAGCTGTCTTGAGTCCCCCTTCAGGGGTTGAGAAGGAATGGGACAGAAATATTGGAAATAAATAAATAAAATCAGAATTAAAGCCTTGTTGCTTGGCATTCCAGTAGATGAAACTACCAACCCTGAGTAGCAAAACACGAGCATTAACCTGATAACTTAGCAAGTAAAGTGCATATTCTGGGAAGGAAAAGGCAATACTAACGTTTACCTTCAGAGATGCCTTCATATTAGCTAGTCTGATTACCATATGACATTATGATATGGATCCGCCAACAAAGATCCGCCTAGTCAAAGCCATGGTATTCCCTGTAGTAATCTACGGATGTGAGAGCTGGACCTTAGGGAAGGCTGAGCGAAGGAAGATAGATGCTTTTGAACTGTGGTGTTGGAGGAAAGTTCTGAGAGTGCCTTGGACTGCGAGAAGATCCAACCAGTCCATCCTCCAGGAAATAAAGCCCAACTGCTCATTGGAGGGAAGGATACTAGAGACAAAGTTGAAGTACTTTGGCCACATCATGAGGATACAACAAAGCCTAGAGAAGACAATTATGCTGGGGAAAGTGGAAGGTAAAAGGAAGAGGGGCCGACCAAGGGCAAGATGGATGGATGGCATCCTTGAAGTGACTGGCTTGACCTTGAAGGAGCTGGGGGTGGTGACGGCCGACAGGGAGCTCTGGCGTGGGCTGGTCCATGAGGTCACGAAGAGTCGGAGACAACAGAACGAATGAACAACAACAACAATTATGTGATCAATAATGTTTTATGTTACAAGATGGGTGTCCCTTCAAAAAGGTTAAAACAAACTGGATCTTTTTCCAGATTTGATAGTTGTTTAACATTCCTTTTGCCTATTGCTGTAGATATAAACAGGGTGGTCCCAATGGTGCATTCACTCTGGTTTTTCCTGTGCGCAGTAACAGCTCCAATGTCTGTGGTGTCTGACAGCCAAAGCACTGCTAATGCATTTCTTCTCAAAATTCTTCCCCATTTGAAAAAACAAATCAAATGTTTCATTTTGCTCGTTGGGTGTCAAAAATGAACATGTAATTAGCCAGTAAAACATCAGGGCATGGAAAATTAGTAAATGTCTGGATTTTATCCAGAACTTATTAATCAGATTGTCAGGATGGCTTTCCCTCCACCAGTTTTCCCCACTCCCTTTGGTAGTGTCTGAACCGCATAAGCCAAGCTGCCTTGAAAAATGTGTCAGCTTTAGACATCTGTTTGTTTCATTTTATTTATTACTGACATATCCTGGCCGACTGCCTTGCTAACTACACTCTTTAAATATCAAGAACGAATAGGCTGGCATGCGGACACAATGCTGCCTCATTAAACTGTGTCCCTCCATCATTTTATCCCATCCTGCTAGGTATCAATTTATCACACAGAAAATAACAAGGTTTGCTAATATCTTCAGTTTCACGTACTCATGCCAAGTTTAGGAATATATCCCTCATGGATATTGGGACCGTACTCTATGTGTGTCTGTGTGTGTCTCTCTCTCTCACACACACATACATATATCTATATACAGAGAGAGAGGTGTACACACACACATACATATTAGGGCTGGGTAACCACGGAAAAATTTGTTTCTAAACTCGATTCGTTTTTAGGGGGTTTTTGCGTTTCGTTTTTTAAAAGAATTCCAAAATTTTCCTTTAAAAAAGTTTGAAATATATGAAATTTCGTAAAATTATGAAACAATTACGAAACGATTTCGAAACAATTACGAATCGATTCGTTAATGGCGGACGCGATTGCGCAATATGCTAAAAAACCCTCCAAATGGGACAGGGGGAACTTCTGAAGCTTCCCTCTCCCTCTGTTGTTGACTGTTGGTGTGATAATTTTTTTTTATCACTGATAAAACAAACAACCCTAAAACTTGCACCAGACATACGGAAATAATTACAAAACAATTACGAAATGATTTCAAAACAATTAACGAATTGATTATGAAACAATTACGAATCGATTATGAAACAATTACGAAACAATTACGAAATAAATTGAAAAACTTCGTTTCGATTTTTAATTAGTCCTGCATGGCTCAATATCGGATCGTAAGCTAATTTAAATATGAATTAATAACAAATTATGAAATTAATGGACGAAACCGCCCAACCCTAATACATATATATATACACACACAGGTGTGTTGATGAATAGATAGGATAGTGAGAAAGAGCGAGAGAGAGCAAGAGAGCAAAGATTATAATTTAGAGTAGACTTGGAGTTCTTGCATTATATTTTAAATCCGCGCAATCACTTGAACTTCCTGACTGTAAGAGCAGTTCAACAGTGGAACTCACTGCCTCAGAGGGTGGTGGAAGCTCCTTCTAACACTCATTGCGCAGAGTTAGGCCAACTCCTTGGTTCGCCGAGGAGTTGGCTGAAATGAAGCGCATGAGAAGGAGTCTAGAGTGCATCTGGAGGAAATATCAGGAGGTCTCTGACCGAGCGCAGGCTAGAGCCTCAATTAGGACAGCCAAGAAGACCTTCTCAACTGCCCACATAGCATCTGTATCTAATAGAACTTCTGAGTTGTTTTGGGTTGTTGGAGAGCTCCTCCACCCTCCAGAGGTGGGGGAGCTCCTCGAGGACTCAGCAACTCAGTGCTGCGAGTTTGCGCACCATTTTGCAGATAAAGTCGCTCAGATTCGCCTCAAGCTGGACTCCAGTTTAAATGCAATGTCAGAAGAGGTAACTGAGGCATCTGTCAGTCCGATCTTGTGGGATTCTTTCTGGCTTGTTCATCCTGATAATGTGGATGGGGTTCTGGGGGCTGTGAGAGTGACTACATCGGTTCTGGGCCCTTGTCCTTCCTGGCTAATCAAAGTGGCCAGAGGTGGGTTATTAGATTGGTTTGTGCCGATTATCAATGCATCATTGGCTCAGGGGAAATTTCCATCTGGTCTGAAGCAGACAGTGGTGAGACCAATCCCGAAGAAGATCTCCCTTGACCCCACGGTTTTAAACAACTCTAACCTTCCCTTTTTGGGCAAGGTGCTGGAACTGGTGGTCGCCTCACAGCTCCAGGGATTCCTAGAGGACACTGATTTTCTAGATCAGTCACAGTCTGGGTTTAGGCCTAGTCACTGAGACGGCTTTGGTCACCTTGGTGGATGACCTCTGCAGGGAGCTGGACAGGGGGAGCATGGCCCTGTTGGTTCTCTTGGATATCTCAACGGCTTTCGATACCATCGACTATGGCATCCTTCTGGGACGGCTCTCCAGGATGGGTCTCAGGGGCACAGCTCTGTCATGGCTCTGGTCCTTCCTGCAGGGTCATTCCCAGATGGTGAAGCTGGGGGACACCTGCTCAGACCCCTGGCCGACCCTGTGGGGTCCCGCAAGGTTCCATTATTCCCCCATGCTTTTTAACATCTACATGAAACTGCTGGGAGAGGTCATCAAGAGTTTTGGAGTTCGGTGCCATCTCTATGCGGATGATGCCCAACTCTACTACTCCTTTCCACCTAATTCCAAGGAAGCTCCTCGGGTGATGGACGAATGCCTGACCACTGTGACGGTCTGGATGAGGACAAATAAGCTGAGGATCAGTCCTGACAAGACAGAGGTCCTCCAGGTCAATCGTAGGCTGGATCAAGGTATAGGATGGCAACCTCTGCTTGATGGGGTTGCACTCCCCCTGAAGTCACATGTCCGCAGCCTGGGTGTCCTCATAGATTCAGCGCTAATGCTTGAAGCTCAGGTATCGGCGGTGGCTGGGAGGGCTTTCGCACAATTGAAGTTCGTGCGCCAGCTGCAACCGTACCTCATGAAGTTGGATTTGGCCATGTTGGGCCATACCTTAGTTACCTCTAGATTGAACTATTGCAATGCACTCTACATGGGGCTGCCCTTGAAGATGGCTCGAAAATTCCAACTGGTCCAACAGCTGGCAGCCAGATTACTCCTGTTTAAGGAGCTCCATTGAATATTTTTGCCTTTGTGTCTGTCTATGCTGGAATCCATGCTGAGTCCCCTCAAGGAGATAGGACAGATACAAATAAAGGATTATTATTATTATTATTATTATTATTATTATTATTATCATCATAGTTTAGTTGAACCTTTGGATTCTGCTCTGAAAGGCTTTGGTTGAGACCAGAAATATATTTTCTGCTATTCCACTGCAACAACAAAGTGGATAACAACATACAAAGTACAGCATTCAGGCATGGACAGAAAGGGTTAAGATTTTCAGCTTGAATATTGTGGTTTTTACAGCACTGAAGAATTAGCAACAGTCCGAGGAGGTGAGATGGCCAGACCTAAGCTGTCGTAGGGTTAAAATATTCTATCATCTCAAATCTGGACCACTAATTTATATAATGTGCAAATTATTATAATTATGTATGTTGATAATTGACATCATAATTATGCAAATGCAACACTGATTTTTCCCCGAATACCATATTTCAACCTTTATACCATTCTTACTGAACGTGCTCTTCAGAGAAAATTAAGTAAGTAATGTTTAAAGTGCTGGTCTCGCTTTCTGAAGAGACCCAACTTCAAAACTCAGCTTGGGACGAAATGTACCACATGACCTTGGAGCATCTCCTTTCAGAGTTACACCATGTATGTTCCTAATGAGATTAATATCATCATCCTGGACAAAACATTTATATTCCAGGAACTGGCCAGGAACACCAACATTACAGAGAGCCACAGCCATCCCATTTACCAGCTGCAGGAGGCTAGCAAGAAAAGGAGATACAAGTCATAAAAATATCCACAGGAACCATGTTGTACTACTCTATCCAAGAAAAACTTATATTCCAGGATCCAACAATAACCTTCCAAATGACCATGACCATTCCTAATATTAGATGGGTGAAATACAAAAAACCACAAAGAGCACCGGGGGGGGGGGGTGTCCTTCCTGGTTGTAAACTCTATTCAGTAACAGCCAGTAAACTGTGGAAGTAAGATGACTGACAATAACAACATCAACAATACAGCCCAGATAACTATGCTTGCCATCTGCACAACATCAGGTGGAAGACCTGCCACAAGATTCAACAGAAACCCGCCTCTTAAATCCATTATTGGCAAAACAGCTGTATTCCATAAAATAGCCCAGGACTTTAACTTTTCAAAAAAGTCACATTAACTAAATTCATCACTCTCATAAGTCTGTTTAAACTATTTCCAAGAAACATACAGCTCACATCAAGCATCTATCTTTCATTGATGAGTATCTTTCAACTTTGTTATGGTTTTTAACGTCAGACACTTTGAGTCTCTTTTAGCAGAGAATAGCAGGCTATAAATACTAATATTGCTGCTGCTACTACTAATGTCAACTATCTATCCACTAATATCAACTATCTGCTATGGTTAAGGCAATTGAATAATGGAAGTTACAGTTATACTAGGTCTACTGTCTTCTCTGCCAAATAGAGTTGGTGTCCCATGAAACTGCAGACCTCATGATTCCACAGCATTGAGCCATGGCAGTTAAAGTGATGTCAAACTGCATTACTTAGGTGATCCCTCATTGTCCGAGTAGGATTGTCTTTCAAGATTGGTTTACTGCTGGTGGGTATGCAGGTGACTGTGGAGCCCTTTTCTTGATCTGCATCTTCTCCCACAGTGAGGGCATTGGTTTCCAGGTGGAAGGCAGTACTGGTCAGTGTTGGCTTGATGCACCTTCCTCTTGGCACATTTCTCTCTTTCGCCCTAATTGTACAGCACTGCTGGTCACAGCTGACCTCCAGCTAGAGCACTTAAGGGCCAGGGTTTCCCAGTTCTCAGTGTCTATGCCAGAGTTTTTAAGGCTGACTTTGAGCCCATCTTTAAATATCTTTTCCTGCCCACCAACATTCCGTTTTCTATTCTTGAGTTCGGAGTAGAGCAACTGCTTTGGGAGACACTGTTTGCGCATCCGGACAACGTGGCCAGTCCAGGGAAGTTGATGGCGGAGAACCATCATTTCAGTGCTGGTGGTCTTTGCTTCTTCCAGCATGCTGAAATATGTCTCCTTGTCTTCCTAAGAGATTTGTAGGATTTTTCAAAGGCAACACTGATGGAATCGTTCCAGGAATTGCATGTGACGTCTGTAGACAGTCCATGTCTCACAGGCGTATAGCAGGGTTGGGAGGACAATAGCTTTATAAACAAACACCTTGGTATCCCTATGGATGTCCTGATCCTCAAACACTCTCTGCTTCATTCGGAAAAATGCTGCACTCGCAGAGCTCAGGTGGTGTTGTATTTCAGTGTCGATGTTGACTTTGGTGGAGAGGGGGCTGCCAAGGTAGCGGAAATGGCGAACATTTTCTAGTGTTAGACCATTAAGCTGTATTTCTGGCATTGGAGAAGGATTGGCTGGTGACTGCTGGAAGAGGACTTTGATGCTCTTCCAAACTGCATTAATTCTACAGTGTAGATGTATCCCTAATGTACTCCCCTGCATTATAGCATTAGAGGTCTCTAGCAGAGAATTCTGAGCCACTTTTTATCAAACTACAAATTCCAGAATTCCACACTCATAGCAGTGATAGTGGTCATAAATTGCTATCACTGTGTTGGCTCTGTGGCTTTACCATTTCCTTGTGCTGCATACATTCATGGAGTCTGAAGAAAAACCTCATGTGTGCTGGTGAATCCATTGTTTTTTTGTTTTTTTTGCACATATGTTTTTAAGAGGATTAACTTGCCCAGTGCTATTGCCTTTTGCCTAGTGGAGGGTTTTTATATATATATATATCTGATCACTTTTCATGGATGACTTGGAAACAGAACTTGTTTCTTGCATTCTAACTAAGAAGAATGACCTGAAGGAGCAGAGCAAGAGAAAGAATTTTGCCACGAGGCCACTTAAAACACATACACACTCAAAGCTCTTCTCTTCCACTTCAATACCTTGTTCCTTTCCAGTGGCTTCTAAATTTTGCATTTGAATTGCTGCCAACTTGGCACAGCATATAAAAACACAACTTTTCAATAATTTATGTGAAGCCTGTCTGAGAGCTGTGTGCGTCTTTTGGCAAGGTCCTGCTAGATGAAACCCAATGCCTCCTTTTCTGAGATTACCTTTTCTTCTACTGCCTGAGGGAAAGTGCTGCCCAAGTTCCTAGAAAACTTTGTTACACTGGGTGGGGGAGGTATTTTTTTCTTTCTCCATTTTGAAATACTGCTCATAATAGTGAAATGTAATGGATGATCTCCATCTTAACACTGACAAGGGGTAAGTGTCCTTGTTGGTGCTTCTAGACCTCTCAGCGGCTTTCAGTACCCTCAAACATGATATTCTTCTGGAACTACTGGAGGGGCTGGGAATCAGAGGCACCATGTTGCAGTCATTTCGGTTGTACCTCTCAGGCAGGTTCCAGATAGTGGTGATTGGGGATACTGCTCCTCAAAAAAGGAACTATTATATAGAATCCCACAAAGTGCCATTCTATCCCCAATGCTTTTTAATATTTACATGAAACAGCTGGAAGAAATCATCTGTGGGCATGGGTTGGGATGTTATTGGTATGCTGATGACACCCAAATATATTTTCCCATGCCTTCAAAATCAGCTTCAGCTAAGGATAGTTTGTCTCCTCTAAATTAATGCTTGGAGGAGGTAATGGACTGGGTGAGGAAAAACAAATTGAAACTGAATCCAGACAAAACAGAGGTGCTTGCTTTCAAGGCAGGCATGTAGCCGGGGGGGGGGGGGGGGGCCTTGAGGGGCTTCACCCCCCCCCCGAAATTCTCATGGTGGTCGCGAAAAGGCCTTACTGGTGCATTATTTAAACTGTTATGTTTATTCATATCATGATCTGATCACCATGCTCAATATATCCCATATGCATGGGGGTATTGGGGTAACGATACAAAAGGTTTGCTAGGGTAGACCCTCTTTCACTCAGACTCACCCCCCCCCCCCGAAACAAACTCACCCCCCCCCCCCCGAATTGAAATCCTGGCTACGGCCTTCTAATCTGGGGGTGAAGGTGTGCCAACCAGTTCTGGGCAGGGTTATACTCCCCCTGAAAATCTGTGTTCACAGCTTGGGAGTGTTTCTGGATCTATCTTTCCAAATGTCAGCCTAGATAGATGCAATGGTCAGGAGTTCTTACAACCAGCTTCGGTTGACATGCCAACTTCACCCCTTCCTAGATTTGGAAGACCTAAAGATGGTGAACTCAAGTTGGGAGTTCTGCAATGCACTTTACTTTGGGTTACCTTTGTACCAAATTTGGAAACTCCAGCTGGTTCATTATATAGCAACTCGGAAACTTCAATTAGTCGGCGGCTAGATTAATCACCGGAGCGTCATACAGAGAGCATACCACCCCCCTGCTACGTCAGCTCCACTGGCTGCCGATCCAGTTCTGAGCACAATTCAAAGTGCTGGTTTTGACCTACAAAACCCTTTACGGTTCCGGCCCAGCGTACCTGTCCGAACGTATCTCCTTCTACGTCCCACCTCGGAGCTTAAGATCTGCTGAGGGGGCCCTGCTCTCGGCTCCACCTTTATCACAAGCGAGACTGGTGGGGATGAGGGACAGGGCCTTCTCGATGGTGGCCCCTCGCCTATGGAATGCACTCCCTGGGGAAATTAGGACATCAACATCCCTCCTCTCCTTCAGGAAGAAGCTAAAAACCTGGATGTGGGACCAGGCGTTCGGCTAAGCTGGCAGATGGACAAAGACAACCAATAATGACCAGAGTAGGAAAGGACAATGACAATGCTAAATGGTTTACGGACTTGGATTTGGTGAACACTGACCACAAGATGTTTTTATTGCTGCTAGCATACTGTCTGATTGTTTTAATTAGTTATAACTGTGATATTATGTGGTAAATTTGTGTATTATATATTGCATTGTATGTTGTAATTGTTAGGCATCGAATTGTGCCTTTTGTAAGCCACCCTGAGTCCCCACTAGGGGGTTGAGAAGGGCGGGGTAGAAGCACCCCAAATGAATAAATAAATAATAGTTACAGGAACATCCAGGAGTAAGCATCTTACATCCATACTAAAGTCATTCCACTGGCAGCCAAATAGGTTCCAGGCAAATAACAAGGTGTTGGTTTTACCTTTGAAGTACTATATGGTTTGGGTCCAAGTTACATAAAGGATCACCTTCTCCCAGACAATCTGCGTCACACTCTTAGATCTTCTGGGGGCAGCTACTTTAATCAGCCGGAATCCGACTGGTGACCATCATCCAGATGTCCTTTTCATCAACCACCCCAAGACTGTGGAATGACCTGCCAGAAGAGCTCTAACAGCTAAATGGGCTGTAGGAATTTAGAACACGTTTGAATACATATCTCTTCTGGCAGGCCTACTCAGCCAGTTTTAATCATGAATTTTACACTCATGTCCTGTTTTTTAATCTTTGTTCTGTGTATTTTAATATGTATATTTTATAGAAATATATTTTAATATGTGGATTTATAGAATCTTTAAAATCATTATGTTTTTAATTATGTTGTAACCTGCCTCAAGCCATGAGGAAAAGCAGGTAAGAAATAAAATTATAATTATAATTATTATCTTACTCATAATAAATGTACAAGATTATTACTCCTGCTCGATGCAGTGGTGCAAATATATTCAGAGGAAGACTGTGAAAATGGAATTGATTATTGTTGTTACTGCTATTGTGAGTGTATTACAACCTAACTCATACAGCCAGAGGAGTAGATCATTGAAAACTCAAAACACCCAAAGCAAAGAACATATAAATGCATATGAGAAACTATGAAGTGCTGATGGTTAGGGTGTATTTGATTGGGACAGCAAATCTCCTACTGACCAACCTCACAGAGTTGTTATAAGAAGAAAATGAGAAGAGGCAAGCCATATGAGTCCTGAGCTCACTGGAAGAAAATATGAAATATAAATAAGACTAACAAAAAACAATGTAATAGTAGCCTACAATGCCTTTTTCTGTTGGAATATTTGTTTTGAGAAGAGTGATTTGAACTGGAGAGGCAGCAGGGAGATAAAAGGCTTAGTTCTTGCCCTGACTGCTGTTTTTCTGCACCCAAGCAGCCTCAGGTTATTCCCCTGCCACAGAGTGGAGTGTGTTAGCAAGGATCAATATGGATTTAAAACAGAGCATTGAGGAAACCACTCAAAATGGTTCATTCAGAGCGGAGAAAAATTGTGTCTTCCATGCACACACACATCTACACATACACACACATTGTTGGGATATTATCAAGCACACTATATGATGCTGGTGAAGCATCCGACCAAAGCACCCACTAGCATCAATGAACGACTCTCAACCCGCCGAATTAACTTTGCCAAAAACCAACATGTAACCATCATAAGTGCCTATGCACCAACACTAGATGCTGATGAAGACATCAAAGAAAGAAATTACTGTCAGCTGGACATTGTCCTATCAAAGATACCTAAGGAGGACAAAATAATCCTCCTGGGGGACTTTAATGCAAGAGTCGGACAAGACTCCGACCTGTGGCCAGGGACCATAGGAAAAGACGGGGTTGGAAACAGCAACTCGAATGGCATCCTGCTTCTCACCAAATGTGCGGAACACAATCTTGTCATCACCAACATGTTCTTCCGCCAGAAAAACAAGCTTAAGACATCATGGAAGCATCCTCAGTCAAAGCACTGGCACCCCTTAGACTACATAATCACACGTGCCAGAGACCGCTATGATGTGCTTCTCATAAGAGCCATGGCAGATACTGATGACTGCTGGACAGACCCCAGGCTAATCTAATTCACGATGGCTATCAAATGCAGACTCCAAGGAAGAAAGACAAGGCACAAAATGAACATCCAAGCCCTCCAGGAACCCTCCAAATGAGCCCTTCTCCAAACAGCACTCAAGGACCATCTACCCATAGAACACCCCAAAAATGTTGAGGAACATTGGAACAAACTGAAGACCTCCGTCACCATAGCCTGTGAAGAAACTATTGGATATCAAACCAAGAAACATCAAGATTGGTTTGACAAAAATGAAAAAGAGATCCAACAACTAATTGATAAGGAAAGGAAAGCCTTCCAAACATGGCAGAGAGACATCAACTGTGCTGCTAAGAAAAAGATCTACACCAGTGAAAAGGCTGAGGTCCAAAGAAGGACCAGAGAACTCAATAACATCTGGTGGACAAAGAAGGCTGAAGAAATCCAACACCTGGCAGATACTCATTATGCTCAGGGATTTTTCAAATCCACAAAGGTCATCTATGAACCAAGAAACTATGGCACACACCCTCTATGCTCATCAGATGGAACCAAATTCTGAAGGACAAAAAAATCAATTACACTATGTTGGAAAGAACACTACCAAAGCCTCCTGAATCACAGCTCCAATGTTACATTTTCAGCACAAGCAAACTGTACCGGGGCCAAGCCAAACATATCTCTCAACCTCTCAGGGCTGAGGGAGAGGGGTGGGCTGTACCGACTTCATCACATTGGGGTTCTAATGAGAATAGATTTCTGGGAAATGTAGTTTAGGGCAGGGCCTTTTCAATTCTTTGCCACAGTGGTCCTCATTTTCCCAAACTACATTTTCCAAAATTCTGTAAGCATCAGAAGAACGCAACTTAGTTCTAAGTAATATATTGAATCTGCAAAGAGATTTACTTGTAAGTAGTAAATCTGTGCTGGACTTAGTCAGGTGGAAAATCCCTTAGTTAATGTTCTATATTATTTTGATTTTACCATCTGTATTTTATGGGGTTAGGAGAAAGAAGAACAATTCTTTAAACATCAGTGGATGTGTGAAACATTCTGAAACTTGGGGGGGCTTAGAGTGGTAAATGTGTGCTACAAGTTTCATCATGATAGACCTAAAACTGAGGGCAGGAGGAGCCCTGTTAGTTTCCCCTTTGGCAGAAATGGGTGAATAATTTAACAAAAAATCACCTTTTCAGAATGCCATAATAGTTTCAACACAGACCCCTTCTAATTTATTTTATTTTAGGTATTTATTTAGAATTGGGTTCCTCAATTTTCATTAAGACAAACAAGGCAGTTTTTTAAGTCATGCACACCCCTAGTATGTTGCTATCATGGAACAGGAGCTGAACAATCGATTGGCCTCTGGATCATCATAGCATTATTTTCTAAGAAAAATGTATATGTGTATTACAGTGGCATGTGCAATGCATAGAGGCTAGTTACATGACAGCATGAAGCTTTGACTTCTCCCAGACAAAACCCACATCCTCTTCACTCCTTAATCTGCTTGCTGGTGTTAATACTATGTCAATTCATACTCTGTCCCCATTAAGCTGTCAGACTGGGAGCTGTTTCAAATTGTCCTGTTTACCGGTTCTGACTAGAATGGGCATGAAATGTGCTTGGATGGAGTCCACCCCCTAATTGTTATTACCATATGAAAAGTGCTTGGAGATATATAATTGCCATGTCATATGTGCTAATGAGATCATACCCCTGCCTCAGTAAACACACTGATATGTCACTTGTAATTTTCCTAGGGAAGAAACGATACTTGAAATTGATACTGTTGAGAGAAGGGGCTGTTTTCAGAAAATATTGCCGATGCAGAATCAAGTTATTTATTATATATAACACTGGCTTTCAAACTATGATCAGTGGAAGGTTGGATGAATTCACGATACAAAACCTATTTCTTTCTACCCTCGAAACCTTTCAGACAGTATATCCTCCAATATGCTACTACCTCTCTATTGAAAACAGACTGGAATTATATTATTATTATTATTATTATTATTATTAACTTTATTTGTACCCCGCTAGCATCTCCCGAAGGACTCGATGCGGCTTACACGGGCCGAAGCCTCAAAACACAATACAATAGAAAACATAACACAACAATAAACAAAGCAAATCAAAACAATTAAGCAAAGTAACCACAATGACAAAACATCAAGACACTATTAAAAACTGGTTCGGCCAGCGCAGTGGGGTACAGGGTTAAAAGTGCTGAGATGGCAGGAGGAACGTAGGATTAAAGTGCGGTGTGCAGCCACATTAGTTGTGCCAAAGTGCATCTAGGACTTGGGATGGGGATTCCTAATCTGCGAAGGCACATCGGAACAGCCAAGTTTTTAGGTTCCTTTTGAAAACTGCTAGAGTAGGGGCCTGACGGAGCTCTTTTGGAAGGGCATTCCAAAGTCGGGGGGCCGCCACAGAGAAGGCCCTGTCCCGCGTCCCCACCAAGCGCGCTTGTGACGCAGGTGGGATCACGAGCAGGGCCTCCCCAGATGACCGGAGCGAGCGTGTGGGTTCGTAGATGGAGATGCGGTCGCGCAGGTAGGGTGGTCCCAAACCGTTCAGGGCTTTGTAGGTGAGCACCTGCACCTTAAATTGGGCTCGGAAAATAAATGGCAGCCAGTGGAGCTCCTTAAACAGAGGGGTAGACCTCTCTTGATAATGAGCCCCGGTTAGCATCCTGGCTGCTGCCCGCTGGACCAATTGAAGTTTCCGAGCCGTCTTCAAGGGCAGCCCCACGTAGAGCGCATTGCAGTAATCCATTCTAGAGGTGACCAAGGCGTGGACCACCCCGGCCAGATCTGCCTTCACGAGGTACGGTCGCAGCTGGCGCACAAGTCTCAGTTGTGCAAAGGCCCTCCCGGATGCCACCGACACCTGAGCCTCAAGTGTAAGCGAAGAATCCAAGAGGACACCCAAACTGCGGACCTGTGGCTTCAGGGGGAGTGTAACCCCGTCCAACACAGGTTGCCACCCTATACCCCGATCCGGTTTACGATCGACCAGGAGGACCTCTGTCTTGTCGGGATTGATCTTCAGCTTGTTCTTCCTCATCCAGATCGACACAGCGGCCAGGCACTCGTCCAGCACCCGAGAAGCCTCCTTGGAGTTAGGTGGAAAGGAGTAGTAGAGTTGTGCATCATCCGCATAAAGATGGCACCCAACTCCAAAACTCCGGATGACCTCTCCCAGCGGTTTCATGTAGATGTTGAAGAGCATGGGCGACAAGACAGAGCCTTGCGGGACCCCACAGGTCAAAGACCAGGGGTCCGAGCAGGCGTCTCCCAGCTTCACCATCTGGGTACGTCCCTCCAGGAAGGACCGGAGCCACGACAAAACCGTGCCCCCAAGGCCCATCCCAGAGAGACAACCCAGAAGGATACCATGATCGATGGTATCGAAAGCCGCTGAGATGTCCAAGAGAACCAGCAGAGTCACACTCCCCCTGTCCAGCTCTCTGCGGAGGTCATCCACCAAGGCGACCAAGGCTGTCTCAGTGCCATGACCAGGCCTGAAACCCGACTGTGACTGATCTAGGTAGTTGGTATCGTCTAAAAAGCTCTGGAGCTGGGAGGCGACCACCCGCTCCAGCACCTTACCCAGAAAAGGGAGGTTGGAGATTGGCCTATAATTACTCAGCACCGTGGAGTCAAGGGAAGCTTTTTTGAGAAGTGGACGAACCACAGCCTGTTTCAGTGGATGGAAAAATCCCTTGCTCCAGCGATGCATTGATAATCAATACAAACCAGTCAACCAACCCCTCCCTGGCTGATTTAATGAGCCAAGATGGGCATGGGTCTAGAGGTGAGGTGGTCGCCCTCACAGCCCCAAGAACCTCCTCTACAGTTTCAGGAAGAACAAGCCTAAAAGAATCCCACAAAGATGGACAAGCAGGTGCCTCCGTCACCTCCTCTGGCACTGCGATGGAAGTGGAGTCGAGCTCGAGACGTATCTGAGCGACTTTATCTGCAAAATGGTGTGCGAAATCGCGACACCGAGCTGCTGGGTCATCAGTGAGCTCCTCCACCACAGGTGGGTGGAGGAGTTCCCCCACGACCCGAAACAGCTCCGATGATCTGTTTGCTGCAGACGCTATACGGGTGGTCGTGAATGATTTCCTGGCCGCCCGTATAGCCACGGAGTAAGTCTTAAGAGAGACTTTAGCCCGTGCTCGATCAGAGACGTCCCGAGATTTCCTCCATTTGCGCTCTAGCCCCCTTCTCGTATGCTTCATCACAGCCAGCTCCCCGGTGAACCAGGGGGAAGGCCTGTCACGACGCAACGAGATGGGGCGTTCGGGTGCGATCATATCTAGCGCCCTGGACATCTCCCCATTATAGAGAGTTACCAAGGCGTCGATAGAGTCGCCAGGCTCCAAGGCAGGAAGAACCCCAAGATTCCTCAGGAATCCGTCCGGATCCATCAGTCTCCTGGGGCGGACCATTTTAATCTGTCCTCCACCCCTGCGGAGGTTAAGAGTCGCAGCAAGTCTAAAAGTGATCAGATAATGATCAGACCATGACACCGGAAGGATGTTTTGATCTTCCACTCTAATCAATTCGTTGTCCGCCACGAAAACAAGGTCAAGAGTATGTCCAGCTTGATGAGTGGGACCGGATATTATTTGTGACAGTCCTATGGCCGTCATGGTGGCCATAAAGTCCTGAGCTGCGCCAGATAGGGTGGTCTCAGCGTGGATGTTAAAGTCTCCCAACACCACAAAGCGCTGGGAAACCAAGGCCGAATTGGAGACCACCTCCGCTAGCTCAGACAGGGAGGCTGCTGGGTCGCAGGGTGGGCGGTACACCAGCAGGAACCCCACACTGTCACGGCTCCCCACTTTCAAGTGGACACACTCGAACCCAGAAGCCTGCGGAACAGCGCATCTGATCACGGCGATGGATTGCCGAAAGACTACTGCGACCCCTCCTCCCTGCCCCCCTTGTCTGGCCTGCTGATGCACTCCGAAACCTGGTGGGCACAGCTGAGAGAGATTTACTCCCCCCAGCTCGTCCAGCCAGGTCTCGGTGATGCATGCCAGGTCCGCCCTCTCATCCAGGATCAAGTCCTGGATGGCCGCAGTCTTACCATTAACGGATCTGGCATTAATCAGCAGGACCTTAAGACCAGGGGGACTGCCAAGGGGCCTACCACTACCTACCTTCTCCAGGGTCGTAAGGACTCTGTTACGCTTCTCCCTGGGATATCGGTGACCCGCTATTCTCCTCCCCCACACGACTTGAATGGCACCCCCTTCATCCGGAACCCTCCCCCCCCCCTACATGGCCGGGATCTGTAACTAGTCAGCTCTCAGAGGAAGAGGTCGGGCTGGGGAATAATCTCCCTTGGGCGTTAGGTAGAGATGTTTCTGATAATGAGGTAGATAATGAAACATCAAGGGAGCTGAGTGGACTGAATAAGGGGAGTGTTCTCGAGCGAAGGAGTGTAGCTGGTTGAGTGGGGGCGACCGGGGCAGATGGAGTCTCAAAATTATACGAACCAGGAGGGGGGGCCCTAATCGGTGAGCTAGTTGTGGATGTGCGGGGACCTGTTGGAGTATGGCGAGAAGGAACCCCGGAGGCAAATAAGGGGCGTATCTGAGGGTCCACAACTACCCTCCTAATGGTAATGCCCCATTTCTTTAAGACAGAGCGCTTTGCCATGAGCTCTCCGAGCCATGAATTGTCTTCTGGTGTTATTTGAAGACGGGAGGAACGGTCAGATGATTGGTAGTCCCTCCATAACCACACTATGGCTTCTAGTCTTATATCCTGTGGTCTTTTACCCAGGATTTGGGCCAAGGAGTTACAAACTGCCCTCTTAGAGGTCCATCTGCCTCTGTTTACCATTTGGTCAGCAATGTCCACCGCGAACATGTCAGTTTGTAGATGATGATCCTGAGTGCAGGCTGCGGTTGGCTGAACCAAAAGATCTGTTGTTGTATTATTGATCGTCCTCTGAGCGGCCATCACAGACCGCTGCCACTCCACGATGTTCTCAATCCTATGACTACCCAAAGATTCTCCCCTTCCCTCAGTCAACTCAACATTCATTCCTCGTTCAGCCCCCAGATCCCCAAGATCCGACGTGCCTTTCTCCCCATTTTGGCACAAGTCCTTAGCCAGATCTGCACACAAAAAGTTATCAGTCTTTGGGGGATATGATTGCACTGGGATTCCTGAGAAAGAGGCAAAACCTCTAAGGAGGTGGTCCATTTTCTCGTTTAAAAACCTGAGTTGTAACAACACATGATTAAACGATTCCCTCAGGAGGTTATAAAAGTGCAAAAGATCATTCTTCGCATGAGATTCTGTTTCACCCATTCCTATGTCTAAAAGGTAGCTCACACAACACTCGTATATAAACACTCCCACCAGCTTACATTCACATTCAACTTCCGGCACAGTCAGCCACTCCCAGACACTCCAAGAGCCCACACACTTCTCTCTTTCCCACAATTCACTCAACCAACCAACACTACACCTGCACTCTCACTCACTAGACTAAACACACCCAACAATCATCCACACTTCCTATGCGACTCTTTTTATCACAACCACTAGTCTAAACACACTCAGCTACCAACCACACCTTCCTATCTGGATGCTTCTTGTCACAAGCAGTCTCATGCGCTCTCCTGGGCCTCTTTGCCTGACCCACCCCGGCAATCCTATCCTCATCAATCAAATCCTATATACCTCCTAACACACTCTCAGCAGTCGGAACATACAACATGTAACATAAAACATACAGCCAAACTATACTATAACAAAATATTAAAATTAAACTAGCAAAGAAAAAGTAGGAAAAAAAATAAAATAAAGATAAAATAAACCAAACAGGAAAAGAGTCAGATGGCGAAGAGTCAGATAGAGAACGATCATCTTTGACCAATTAATCTTACTTATCATGGTCAGTGGAAAGGGTTTAATTTTTTGTCCAATACCAAAGACCAAGACTCTCTACCCCACTCTATGATGATTGAAGTGAATCAATAGGAAACACAGAGACCTATGAACACTCTGGGAAAGGTGGACTATTTGGGATTTGGTCACCCACGCGTCCCTGGCAAATCTCACCCCTTAAGACCCAAATCCTTCAAAATTACTGCTGGTGTAAAGGAAGCATAATGCAAATTTGCCAGCCTATGCCTCTCTCATATTTATGTGCTCTGGAACAAGACTGTGGAGTTTAATTAGGAAGTTATTGACTTATTAAAGTGTTTCAGTCAATGCCTAGGGGCCAGGCCCCAGTATCCAAGGATGAGTAGAACCCTGCAGCTGGTCCTGTGGAAGGACAATATCAAGACAATATCCATTGGGGCAGCTGGAAGAATCAGAGAAAGAAGTACAGATCTCAACCCATGGGCCCAAAGGGCATTCTATGGGGTTCTTTGCCAGACAGCATATGGAAGCACTCTTATTTATGGATAGCTGGCTGCAGTCAATGTAAGGACAGCTCTGACTCTTGTTTTCTGCTGGAAACAAGTCTGATTTCTGGTTTTGGCTTGGCATTTTTATCTTTCTGCTATAGATTCTTGAGACCATTACTACTGGACTGGCTGACAACCCTACTTGACCCTCAGACTGTCAGATGGGCTGACAACCTTGACTGACTCAGAGAAGTTATGACCTCATCACAAGGGGGAACTCTCCCTGTGCCATTTCACCAGAAGTGTAGTGAAGAGGCAATTCTGTCACCCTACACGCAACTCCTGACTGATGATGTTTCCCCCATCACACTGGGGAAGTGCCACCAAAACAGCACAGAAGAGGGAATATGGGAAGGCTTCCATGTTTTGGGGGGAAGTGTCCAAGGATGCTTCCACCCTGATTGGGGGTAGAGCCACAGCCGGAAGTCACAAAGTCATGTGATGGCTGCTTTGAGGCTCCATCCCCAAAGAAGGGTCTAAGCGTCTGAGGACACTTATTTTAACCAATATGATGAGGTGGTTCGACTCTCCTGCACATCTCCCTTGAAAATGGACCCTCACAGTCAAGAACACTATTATAGACTTCTGTTGCATTTACTTTCCTACATTAGCTTCTGTTTTCTAGGAGAGCTCTGAATTCATTGTTTCATGCCTAGCAAAGGTCTGTGAGTGTACCCAAAACCTGAATCAAGACAATGCGCCTCTTTACCTGGACAACTGCACTGTTGTTTTTCCCCTTCCTCTTCTTCCTCCTGGGCGTCTTTCTCTCATTTTTCTTCTTACCAGTCCTCCACATGGAGTGAATGTATCAGAGGATTATATTTCTCACTATAATTATCCTTTTCCACCTTGAAAATCCAAAACAAACAATAATAATAATAATAATAATAATAATAATAATAATAATAAGCAGTCAACAGTAGTAAACTGCTTAAAGTGCAAAAGACAAAGAGTGAATACCGTAAAAACACAATCCAGAGCAGAAGAAAAAACTGGTGAAAGAAGGCTCTCCATGGACAGTTCCTGGAAAAAAATTGAGAGCCAAACTGACAAATAAAAAACATGGCTGTGGCTCACAAATGGAACTCTGAAAAAGGAGACGGAGGGGCCTGATTTTGGCAGCCAAAGAACAAATGCCATCAAAGCCAGAATTGAAAAGTCGACAACAGATCCCAAATGTAGACTTTGCAAGGAAGCAGATGAAACAATAGATCATATACTCAGCTGCTGAAAGAAGATCGTGCAGACAGACTACAAGCAGAGGCATAACACTGTTGCTCAGATGATTCATTGGAACTTATGCCACAAACACCATCTGCCAGCAACAAAGAACCGGTGGGATCACAAGTCTGAAAAAGTTACAGAGAATGAACATGTCAAGCAACTCTGGGACTTCTGAATTCAGACAGACAGAGTGTTGGAGCACGATACTCCTGACCTCACAATCGTGTTAAAAAACAAAGTATGGATTGCCGATGTTGCAATCCCAGGTGACAGCAGGATTGAAGAGAAACAACTGGAAAAGCTGACACCATATGAGGATTTAAAGATCAAACTGCAAAGACTCTGGCACAAGCCAGTAAAGGTGGTCCCAGTGGTGATCAGCATACTGGGTGCAGTGCCTAAAGACCTTGGCTTGCATTTAAACACAATTGGCACTGACAAAATTACCATCTGCCAGCTGCAGAAGGCCACCTTACTGGGATCTGTACACATTATTCACTGATACATCACACAGTCCCTGACACTTGGGAAGTGTCCGCCGTGTGATCCAATTTAACAGCCAGAAGACTGTCTGCTGTGGACTCATCTTGTTTCTAATAATAATAACAACAACTTGCAAAGACTGAAAAATAAAAAAAACTGCAAAGATTCTAGCACAAGCCATTAAAGGTGGACCCAGTGGTGACAGCACACTGGGTTCAGTGCCTAAAGACCTTGGCCAGCACTTAAAAATAATCAGTGCTGACAAAATTACCATCTGTAAGCTGCAAAAGGCCACCCTACACTGATCTGCACACATTATTCACCAATACACCACATAGTCCTAGCGACCAACGTGTGATACAATACAAAAGTGATCTTATTTGCTATGTAGTACGTACTAATCTTGATGTGTATCAAATAATAATAATAGTACTAATTATTATTATTATTTTATTTCATATCCGCCATATCCACGGCTTGACGTGGGTTACAACAGAACATTGTCCTGGTCAATTTTCAAGCAATTTTTAGCACCAGCTATATTTTATTCCCACCCTCATGTTGGTTTCTTTCTCATTTGAGTATATTAGCATATGTTACCTTCTCTTCTCCTTTCTTTATCAGTCTCCTCCTCCTCTTCCTGATAATCATCAATTTTATTTGTTAGCCAATATTCGTTGGTGTTGAAGCTCAACATTTGCCTGCATGTATTTCAAGAGAAGAAAGTAGACAAAGAAAAGCAAATTCATGCACAGCAAGAACATTATTATAGAGAAACTCCATCTTAACATTTCTCTTAACAGTGGCAAATTATTAAAGCTGGGCAAGGGATTGTTTATTTAAAGCGTAAGAAGAGACCACCACTTCATCACATAAAGTCATACCAGACTGTGTTTCACAACCACACACACCCTCTCAGTGCACCTGCAAACTCCATCTGTCCCTATGGCTATTGTTAAAAATATTTAGACATCACTGGAAGCAAGAAAGAAGCAATGAGATAAAAGCTGTGTTTTATGAATGCTCTTGGTAGCTCTCCCTTCAGCAACATAAATACCTCTGGCATCTGCAGGGAGAAATGTGTCACCATAAAATGGCAGAGGCTATTCATTGGTACATATCTATTATTATTCTGTCCCTCCACACCAACATCTATGTTTCTGCTGACTCAGACTAAAGCTATAGAAGCTCAAGAAGACTGAATTACATTTCACTCCCTTCAGAATTGGAGCACTTTGATGTGTATATTTGAAGGAGTCAATATGGGCTGAGTTTTCTTCAGCATTTATATATACTTCCTCCACCCTCCCTTACGTTCCTCTCATGCACAACTGGATGTCAGCTGATATAATCTCACCCTCAAGAGGGATATATGTCATATGCATACATTAATATAGGAAGGACACATGACATTAACTGTAGCCATGTAGATTTCCAATTTACAACAGTACTTTCCACTAGCTGGATTGCCCAACCAGGTAGCAGCTGTCAAAGTTCTGTACATGCGATACATGGAAAGCATCATACATTTTTGTGAACTCATCCAAATCTACCACTCTGTTATCTGGGGAATATGGGATTTGTAATTCAAATGTAACTGTTGTTGCACTGACACCTCATCAAACCACGAGGCATAGTTTAGAGCAGGGGTCCTCAAACTACGGCCCGGGGGCCAGATACGGCCCTCCAAGGTCATTTACCCGGCCCTCGCTCAGGGTCAACCTAAGTTTGAAATTACTTGAAAGCACACAACAACGACAACAACAACAATCCTATCATCAGCCAAAAGCAGGCCCATACATCCTATTGAAATACTAATAAGTTTATATTGGTTAAAATTGTTCTTCATTTTAGTTATTGTATTGTTTTTAAGTGTTTTTTGCACTACAAATAAGATATGTGCAGTGTGCATAGGAATTCATTCATGCTTTTTTCAAATGATAATCCGACCCTCCAACAGTTTGAGGGACTGTGACCTGGCCCTCCGTGTAAAAAGTTTGTGGATCCCTGGTTTAGAGACTAAAGACATTTCACTGTGAATTTACCCATCCACATTGCACTTTTACCCCAGTTCTGGGACAGAACCTGCCGGATCCCATTATATGATGTACATCTACTTCCAGCTGGGCTCCATCCCTGAACTGAGATGAAAGTGCCATAAAAGGGAGCAATGAGAACATGGGAGGCTTCCTGTATTCTCATTGAGAAGAACAAGGGGAAGCCAGGCCACGACACTTCCCCCTGTGGGATAGGTAAGGAGTGATGCAGGTGATGAGGGGCATGGGGCAATGTGCTCTCCATGCTGCCCGCCGGATTTGTCACAATGCATAGCAAATCCTCCTAATATTGCCCGCCATGTGGATCTCAGTGTGATGAGGTCCTTACTGTGTAAGGGCTTTATGTTCTAAGTTCTCCTACGATATTCATCAAGCCAGAAGAAACCAATAATCATTGAGTAGCTTAAATTGACTTAATCGCAAACTAATAAAATATTACTTACGAAAAAGCTCTCTATATGTTCATGTTTGTATTCGCAATAAGGCTTGGAGGGGACAATGGAGAAGAATCAAAACCACAATCCAGAAAGCATTATATTATAGGCTAGTTTCAAATGCCTCCTGATTCAAATTCAGCTCCTAGAGTGGTTCACTACAGACCTACTAGGTCAGTGGTTCTCAACCTTCCTAATGCCGCGACCCGTTAATACAGTTCCTCATGTTGTGGTGAAACCCAACCACAACATTGTTTTCGTTGCTACTTCATAACTATAATTTTGCTACTCTTATGAATCGTAATGTAAACATCTGATGTATTTTCATTCATTGGACCAAATTTGGCACAAATACCAGATACACCCAAATTTGAATACTGGTGGGGTTGGGGCGGATTGGTTTTTTTCATTTGGGAGTTGTAGTTGATGGGATTTATAGTTAACCTACAATCAAAATCATTCGGAACTCCACCAACGATGGAATTGAACCAAACTTGGCACACAAAATTCCCATGACCAAGAGAAAATAATGGAAGGGTTTAGTGGGCACTGACCTTGAGTTTGGAAGTTGTAGTTCACCTACATCCAGAGAACACTGTGGACTCAAACAATGATGGATCTGGACCAAAACTTGGCATGAAAACTCAACATGCCCAAATGCGAACGCTGGTGGAGTTTGGGGAAAATAGATCTTGACATTTGGGAATTGAAGTTGCTAGGATTTATAGCTCAGCTACAAACAAAGGGCATTCTTAACCCCACCAACGACAGAATTGGGCCAAACTTCCCACACAGAACTCCCATGACCAACAGGAAATACTGTGATTTCTGATGGTCTTTGGCGACCCTATTGACATCCCCTCACGACCCCCACAGGGGTCACTAGCCCCAGGTTGAGAAACATTGTACTAGGTGGTCCTCATTGCAATAAACTCTCTCAGTGTTGAAAAGGAGGAAATGATAACTGATAGGAAGATAGGGTTGTTGGAGATACTCCTGCCCATAATAATCTCCAAGGCTGCATTAGGAAGCAGAAAAGTCCATGCCTCATAGCAATAAATAGTGTTTCTCATGTCTAGTGAATGCTAGCAAGCTGCCAGCTACTCCTCTGTGCTGCCTGTCACCATCTGTCCTTTCTCAAAATTTTCCTTGCTTGGACATGTGATGACTGGACTGCTAGGAAAATAAAGAACAATACCCACTGATGTTTTGGCACAGGGAGGAAGATAGAAACACTATAAAGGTTTTAGTTTTGAAGCACTTCTTAGGTCAGCATTAATAAGCAACATTTATCAATTCTGGCCTGAAATGTGGGGAATCACAATACAGATCTCTAGTATGTGATGCCCCAAAGAAGCATTATTTACTGCTGCAAAAGAGAATTAACAATGCAGAAGACTGTTGAAAGCTCTTTGACCCAAAAGGAGGGAAGTAGACCTATTATAATGTCTGTTTTTTGGAGTTGTGTGTCTTCAAGCCTTGTGATTACAACTCAATTTAGTTGGCAGCCTGGATATGTAAATTCCAGGAAGGTATTCTTCTGAGAAATAGAACCACTGTAGTACAATTTGTGAGGACATTTAATTAGAACGATGCTTCGTTGATAGAAAATCCTTCAGGAATCAGATCATTACAATGTTTCCTCTTATGTTGGGGAGTTTGAGAGAGCTAAGACTCCTTGTATATGTAATAAAGGAAAGTCAGGTGCAGATTCAGAAAGGCACTGACAATCAGTAATCAATAATACAAAAGATGGGGAATGGAATCACATCACCAAGAAATTAAAAGCTAGACCCAGAAAGATGTTATAGATACTGCATGACGAGACCTGTTAGAGCTGGAAAAATGCAAGACAACAGCAGGACATATCATGTGGAGTTTTCCTCTTCTATTGTTCTCCTGGTGGGAGATGATCAGAAGGCATTTCATTTACCAAATGTTATTAATGGTTTGTGTTTGTAAGACGACATTTTCAAGACTGTCCTCCACTGGGAGAATAATGTCATGTGATAAGCTCCAGCTAAAGATGCTGTTGTCCTGCTGTAATTGCGATTTACTTGCCTCGTGTGATAAACTCCTCTGTTTAAAAGGTGAATCAATCCACATTGATTCATTAACAATTACACAGTCCAACCAAAAAAAATATTGGTATCTTGGTTTTTAGGCCTATTCCTGGGATTATTTGGGGTGCTGATTCAGAAACTTGCATTGCATCAAGAGTAATGATTTCATTAAATGCAGGAAGCCTTGAGGTTTAGTCCACTTACTTACAACTGATTTTTCTTGAATCTAGAACCAAGTGACTTATATGAGAATTTCTCTCCCTCACAAAGTGCCTGTGAGATGAAGACAAAAATGTATCTGTCATTTATATTGTTATTTTAATAACAATAAAGTTCATTAATCACATGAAGAAATGCAAACTATATTTAAGAAAAAAAAATCCAAGAAAAGCTGAATATTATCTACTGGGAATCACAGACAGTGATATAAGTTTAGACACAAATGAAGATATCTTGTTTAAGTATTTGACCACAGCTGCCAGGATCATATTCGCGCAATTATGGAAGCAGAAAGAAATTCCGGCTAAATTCCAGTGGATAAAGAAGATAAATGAGATTAAGGACATGGATAGACTAACTTTTTTATTAAAACAGAATACAGGCAATCCAATAAAACAGACAAACTGGTCAATAATTGAAGATTACATTGAAAATAGATTAAGGGACCTTTAATTATACAGAAGTGGTATGGAAAATACACAAGGTTGAATATAAAAGGAATAGATAAAAAAAAGGACTTTGGACAGAATCAGAGGAAGTCCACATTTTATTTTTTATTATCATTTTTCTTTTTTCATTTTCATTTTTTTCCCTCAATTTTTATTTTTTTAATTTTTCACGGTTTTTTCTTCTTTTCTCTTCTCCTTTTTTGGGTGATGTGTGGAAAATCTTTTCCCACTTTTCTATCTTCTCCAAATTATTCTCACTCTTTCGCTGTATTTTTATAATATCTTAATCTCAATAAAAATTTACTTACAAAAAAAGTTCATTAATCTATTAAGACAGGAGAACATTTCTGACAGTACACATATCACCTTATGATATATAACATGTTTGTATTATAAAAAGTTGCTAAACTCAAGAGTTGCTTGGGGTTTTTTTACGCATTAGTTGTGTTGCTTGAAGGTTATATCTAATTTCTTAATTCTAATGTATTAGTTGCTTAAAGTTAGCCCTGGATTTGACATTATTAAAGTTGCTTACTGGTCCTTAGAGCATGTTGTGTTAAAACTACACATAAGAAAGAAATGTGTATGTATGTTTTTTTAAGTGCCTGTGAGATGAAGACAAAAATGTATCTGTCAAGCTTTTCCACTGAAACTGGAGATGCATAAAACGATAACAATGAAAATGACTCTGGAAGGCTTGCCCTGCTCTTTCTGGTCTCTGCCCCATTCCCTTAGGGTTTGGGAAGAGAAAAACATTTCCACAAGAGAGTATTATAGCCATTAAATGCCTCCATCAGGGCTCCCAAGTAAACAGTGATGAATGGATCCCTTTAGGGAAACAGCATGCATCATTTAACATATGATGCTTTACAGGTTAAATGAGATCTCTCAACCAAACTTTTCAGTTAGTACAAAGCATAAAAAGAACACAATTTAGGCAGGATGTTCACTTGGATATGTAAAAGAAAAATGGTGCCTGAAATACAAAGCTAGTCCATTTCTATTTATATTTTGTCTAGCTGGCTTTTTCAGTATAAATTTATTTATTTATTTATTTTGGGTACTTTTACCCCGCCCTTCTCAACCCCCGAGGGGGGACTTAGGACGGCTTACAAAAAAAGGCACAATTCAATGCCTATACAAATTACACATAATGTACAAAACCATAGTTAAAACAATTATCACAGTTAAAACAATCAAAGCAATCAGTATATAAATAAAATTAGATGTTCCACCTATTATCCTCAGTAAAAGAGAAGCACGTATCACTACTATCTTACTGAAGTATTTCTCAATCTATGGATAATCATAGGATATGTCATAAATACTTTTCAAACTTTAAAAAGCATTCAAAAGTTTCTTTTATTTCATTCTCAGTGAGACAGAGTATATCACAGAGCAATGCAGAGAAAGAAAATAGACACACAGACTCTATAGCTAGTTTTGGGGCACAAACAAGGGGATGTTACATTTTACTCAGCATTCACACACATATAAACATTGCCTCCTACATGCATACATTGCCATCTCTTCTTCCTTCTCCTGGAAAAGAAACCTTGAATGTATGCCAGTTTGCATTCCCAGCAACTCTGCCATTTTGCGAATACACCATCTTCCCTCATCATTTGGAGAAGATGGCGAGTAGACCAGACTCCTCCTGTTTGCCACAATTTTGGAATAATAAAGTATCTCTTATATAGCATATTTCTTGCTGATGTTGTTCCAAAAAGTTGTAAATGAATGACAAACAGCTTCTCTCTTTCTTTTTTTTGTTGTGTCAGGAGCGACCTGAGAAACTGCAAGTCACTTCTGGTGTGAGAGAATTGGCCGTCTGCAAGGACGTTGCCCAGGGGACGCCTGGATGATTTATGATGTTTTATCATCCTTGTGGAAGGCTTCTCTCATGTTCCCACATGAGGAGCTGGAGCTGATGGAGGGAGCTCATTCGCCTCTCCCTGGATTCGAACCTGCGACCTGTCGGTCTTCAGTCCTGCTTTAACCCACTGTGCCACCGGGGGACAAACAGCTAAAACATGCTGATTCCATCAGGGCCCTTCTGTTGTTGTTCATTCGTTCAGTCGTTTCTGACTCTTCGTGACTTCATGGACCAGTCCACGCCAGAGCTCCCTGTCAGTCGTCACCACTCCCAGCTCCTTCAAGGTCAATCCAGTCACTTCAAGGATACCATCCATCCATCTTGCCCTTGGTTGGCCCCTCTTCCTTTTTCCTTCCATTTTCCCCAGCATCATACTTTAAGCTTTCCTTTCTTCTCATGATGTGGCCAAAGTACTTCATCTTGGCCTTTACTATTCTTCCCTCCAATGAGCAATCAGGCTTTATTTCTTAAAGTATGGACTGGTTGGATCTTCTCGCAGTCCAAGGCACTCTCAGAACTTTCCTCCAACACCACAGCTCAAAAGCCTCGATCTTCCTTCGCTCAGCCTTCCCTAAGGTCCAGCTCTCACATCCGTAGGTGACTAGGGGCCCTTCTACACAGCCCTATATTCCAGAATATCAAGAAAGAAAATCTCACAATATCTGCTTTGAGCTGGATTATCTGAATCCACACTCAGATAATGTGAGATTTTCTGCCTTGATATTCTGGAATATAGAGCTGTTTGGAAGGGCCCTTCATTCCAGACAGATCTTGGCTTTCCTTCTTAATTGTTAATTGGTTTTCGTTCTTAACATAAGGAACCATTGGGTTGACTTAACTTAAAGAATCATTGTCTCTGCTAATGTAAACATGTTGCTTTCCATCAATAGTTAATCATTTGTCTCTGGTCATCAGTCAGTAATTCTGCAACTTTTAATTACCATTCATGAATTCTTTTGTAGTTTTCCAGGCTTCATTTCTTAAAATAGCATCTCTAGCCTCTATAGCTCCCCAACCATACTCCTTTCATACAATTTCATTCAAACCATGCATCATATATTCATCACATATATCGAGTTGGAATGACCTCAAGGACCATTCAGTCAAACCCCTGCTATGAAAGAATACATAACTTAAGGCTCTTCCACACAGTCATATAACCCAGAATATCAAGGCAGAAAATCCCACAATATCTGCTTTGAACTGGTTTATGTGAGTTCCACTGCCATATATCCCAGTTCAAAGCAGATAATATGGAATTTTATTCAGCTATGTGGAAGGGGCCTAAAGCACTCCTGAAGGTTTCTCATCCAATCTCTATTTAAAGACCTCCAAAGAAAGAGTCCACTATCCTCTGAAGCAGATCATTCCATGATTGAACAGCTTTTACAATAAAGAAGTTGTTTCTAATGTTTAGGTAGAATCTCTTTTCTCATAATTGGAATTCATTGCTTCATATTCTAGTATCTGAAACAACATAAAACAAGGATGCCGCATCTTCTATGACATTCTTTCAAATATTTCACTGTTTGAAAGAATACACAGCCTTCTCTCCTACAAACTAAACATACCATATTTCATTGCATAATAGTCACCCTTCCATAATAGTCTCACCCCGTCCCCTTTTTAAGGAAGGCAAAATAGGACATTTGCTTATCCCCCCTTGAGAGTCGCACCTTAGTTTTCTTGCCCAGGCAAATGAACTAAAGGTGTGACTGCTTTTTTGAAAATGTTGGCCTTGACTCAATGGGGAGCCAGCTAAGTGCCAAAAAGGGAAAGAAGGCAAGTGTGGGGGAAGCAAATACATCCACCTGCCCTCTTTCTCCTCAAATGTAGCACCCACACAGGTGGGTGATGCTTCACTCACCCACACAGGTGCTTTTTTGAGGGTGCATCACCTGCCTACATTGCTGTGCCCTTACATTGACTATTATGCAGTGAAAGAAGCCCCTCAAATGGGGCTTTTTTTCACCAAGTAATAGTTGCCATCTTATAATTATCTCACTCCCTTCCCCCTCCAAATGGGTTGGGGGAAATTGTAACTATTATGCGATGAAATACAGTATCCAGCTCCCTAAGCCATTCCTTATAATGCTTGGTTTTCAGTTTCATGAATATCTTGGTTGCCCTTCCCTGGATACATTCTGACTTATCAATAACTTTTTTGAACTCTGATGCCCAGAAAGGGATAGCATTTTCCTGATGAAATGTGACAGAAGTCATATTATGACTTCTCTTCATCGGGACATTATACTATAGATGCAGGTTTTTGGTGGCTACATCGTATTAACATATTTAGCTTTGTGACCTACTAAGACCACACGTGCTCCTTTCAAATTGCCCCTCTGGAGCAGGTACAAACAAGATTGGCGATGCAGGTTCCCAGATAAGTCTCAAATGCCACCCTGCGACTAGAGACAGGCCTCGTGAGAGTGGAGGTGAGAGTGTGGACAGCCACCCTCAATTACTGGCTGCATCTGTCTTTCTCAACATGTGACCTTGCCCTGTTAACTCTGATGGGCAAATTTCAGTCTACATGGAATAAGGTAGTAGCAACAAAAATCACAACTCTAGGCCTCTCTCAAGGGCAACTGCTAAGTATGGGAGGGGACCAAGCTAAGGATCTTATTAGACAACAGCTCCTGGATATAGAGAGACAATCAGATTTAGCCTGCTCTCCCGCATTCAACATTAGTGAAGATAACAGATATCTCATCGCTCCCATGGCCTACTTAGCAAACCTGGAAGTGCCTAAACACTGAAGAGCTTTCACTTTGGCAAGATGCCATGCCCTTCCTTCGGCAGTACTGGAGAGGAAGACCCCTACCCAGGAGAGACTATGCCCGTGTGAGTCTGGCCACACTGAAACAACTGAACATGTGCTCCTCCAATGTGTATTCTATAGAGACATTAGAGCTAATCTCATTACTCCATGGCTTTTAAAACACCCAGGGCACACTGAAAGATACTACACCTTCCTGCTGCTCTCGGACTCCTGCTCTGCGGTAACCCATAGTGTTGCCCAGTTCTGTGGAGCAGCAATTAACATTAGACGGTTGATGACTGACTCCGCTAGGCAATTTCCTGCCGGGAATACAACTAGAGTAATTTGTAATAACTGAAATGCTGTAAATGCTCCCCTCTCATTCCTCTTTAGAGCCTCCCAGTGGTTTGATACTTCCTATTATCTGCCCCCCTCTTTTAGACTCATACCTGCACTTTGAACTGTAAATTTAGTTGTTGTTTTTTTAATCTGTCTCTTTTATAACATGTTTTTAATCAGCTTTTTTATCTGACCTACTTGGGAACTGCGATTCCCTTCCTTGGGCACCTGGGCCCCATTCTATAGTGTGCTGGCCATAGACCGTAATAAATCATTGATTGATTGAAAAAAAAAATTACTCATAGAATCATAGAATCATAGAATCAAAGAGTTAGAAGAGACCTCATGGGCCATCCAGTCCAACCCCCTGCCAAGAAGCAGGAATATTGCATTCAAATCACCCCTGACAGATGGCCATCCAGCCTCTGTTTAAAAGCTTCCAAAGAAGGAGCCTCCACCACACTCCGGGGCAGAGAGTTCCACTGCTGAACGGCTCTCACAGTCAGGAAGTTATTCCTCATGTTCAGATGGAATCTCCTTTCAATCCAGGTGTCACTGTACTTGTGACTATTATTTTCCCTGTCCAAATACAGTATTTTATATCCATCCCTGTTGAAATTCATTTGGTTCATTTTGGTCCAGCTCTCCAATCATTCAAGGTCATTTTAAATTCTGATCTTATCCCTTTTACGTCCCAGAATTTGATGTCATTTACCATGCTTTTTTAACCCATCATCAAAGTAATTTCTAATGATAAGAAACCAGACAAGGCCCAGGACAGAACCTTAAGGAACCCCACTAGTCACTTCTCTTCTGGATGAAAAGCAATTACTGTTAAGCAAACTCTGAGTTCAATCTAATGACCAAAATACTAGAGTAACATATTAACATACGAATTGCAGTAGATATCAAAGGCCCCATCTTAGGGTTGTGGTTATGAAGAGTATAAGCCAAGCTTTTGAGAAAGTGCAATTTTGTAAGCTGCATGCAATTCCCAAGACCATTTTGAGTAAAACCAATTTTTTAAAAAACCAAAGGGCATGGATATTGGGAATTTGAGATCATGTGTGGTCCCTGAAATAAAGGTTGTACACAGTTGTACACAGTTAAAAGTTGCAGCATAAACCCATTCTCATCTCCTCATTCAGTTAAATGGGTTTAATCCTACATACATGCATACTTTGGTCCAAAAACTATTCCCACATTCTGCAAAATTAATAATAAGAGATCTTATACTGTCACCCAATAAAAAGTTCATATGTCCCCAAGAGTGAATGATTGCAATTCATGGGAAATGGTTGTATCCATGGCTTGTGGCCATGCTTGCTAGTTGTCACTGCTAACTAGTTGTCACAGAAATGAAGGTCAACAATCCCCAAGGATACTCTTTGAATTGTCCCAGCTGCCACTGAATCATTGCCATGATTCCTAATTAAAGAACAGCCATTGCATTATTCTTTATATGCACTGTTTGAATTTCAGAATTTAGATGAGAAATTAACAGGCACATGTAGGAGGCGTTCAACAAAGCAACTAGGTAACTTTGAACGTTGGAACCCATGAGCTCATGTAGCATCTTCAGTTTGACCTTCCTGCTCCAAAAGCTAAAACCAACCACAAATTGTTGTTAAACTCTGAAAATAAAATCAAATTAAAGGAAGATTACCTGATCATATCAGTTCTGTATTGTAATTCATAGCAGTTCATGATCACAGAACCCAGATGGATTTTTCTTTAGTTCTGTTTGCTTCTGTTCCATGGTGATAAGAATGTTTACGTAGAAACAAGCACCAATCTATTGCAGAAGAATAAAATATATATGCAGCCTTCTGGATCTACACATTCTTCATCCATAGATTCAACTATCCACTGACTGAAAATATTCCCTCCCCAAAACTCAGAAAGCAAATCTAGATTTTGCCATTTTATATAAGAGACACTATAGTTATTACACTATCTATATAAATAAAAATGTAATGTTAGTTCGTGCTACCATCAGAACTCAAAAACCACTGGGGGAATTGACACCAAATTTGGACACAAGACACCTAACAGTCCAATTTATGTCCTCCACTCAAAAAAATTGATTTTGTCATTTGGGAATTGTCGTTGCTGGGATTTATAGTTTACCTACAATCAAAGAGCATTCTGAACTCCACCAATGATGGAATTCACCAAACATGGCATACAGGACTTCCATGACCAACAGAACACACTGGAAGGGTTTGGTGGGCATTGACCTTGAGTTTGGAGTTGTAGTTCACCTACATCCAGAGAGCACTGTGGACTCAAACAATGATGGATCTGGACCAAACTTGACACAAAAATTCCATATGCCTAAATATGAACACAGATGGAGTTTGGAGGAAATAGACCTTGACATTTGGGATTTGTAGTTACTGGGATTTATAGTTCACTACATTAAAGAGCATTCTGAAACCCACAAACGACAGAAATGGGGCAAACTTCCCACACAGAACCCCCATGACCAACAGAAAATACTTAAGGCCATCCAGTCCAACTCTCTTCACCAGGGCAAGAAAATGTAATCAGAGCCCTCCTGACAAAGAGCCATCCAGTCGTAAATATAGATAGATAGATATGATTCTCACACACACACATATATAGTATCATAGATTTGAAAGAGACCCTTAAAGAAGGACTATGATATGTTGCATATTCCAGAGTAGGCAAACCAGACACTCTCCACATCAACACTGACAAAGAAACAACAGAAATACTGTTTACTCACAAGCAGAAAGGAATTACATATATTAGAAACCAACACTTTCTCATTACTTTATTTTCCAGATCACCAGACTGGGCCACAGCAACACATGGCAGGGGACAGCTAATTATATATATAATGGGACGTGAGCAGCAACAAATGATGGTGTCCATGGGGTTTCCTGGAATCAAACCCTAACAGATACCAAGGGCCCACTGTACTCCTGAACATAACAAAACGAATGTATCTAACCATATATTTGCCAGGACAGAATGAGACCTGATGCAAGGTCTGTTTAGCGTTAACTCCATCTGCTGCCATTCTTTGTGTGGCCAATATGGGAAGCATGGGCTTCAAGCAAAAGGCTTGATTTTTCATTGGTAAAATCTGGAGGCTTAGCCCTCAAATTAAGTTTCTTTATTTACTGTAGAATTTGTCAAGATAACCCCAAAAGACCTTGAGAAGTTACTACAAGCTTTACATAAAACCGAAGAGGAAAAGAGGATAGACATGATCTCGAAAAGGTGGGCTTATTAAAGGGAAAGAGAAACCTACCATGGTCTGCTCTCCTTTGCATAGAATCCAGGAACAACTGCACTTCATTAGATAGGGACGTGAGCCACCTTGGTGTGTCTGCCACCTTTGCAACTTTTATTTCACATTTCCTTTTTCCTTGAATTGATTTTTTTCTTCAATCCAATTCCTCCTGGTCTTTGTTTACAGGAAAGTTCATGCAAGTTTAAAAATTTAAAACCCATTTGAGGTTTCTTGTGTAACCAATACTTAACACAAGGCAGACTCCTTCAATTATTTACACCCAGCTTTTCTGCCAGCCATACCATATTTTTGAGTTTGATAAATTATCTGATTTTCCTCTCCTCTTCCTATCCTTTTTCAAGACAAAATAAGATGTGAAAGTAGAGGGGATTTTTATGATTGTTTGGCAGATAGCATCCTCAGTTAGACAATGCAGTGCCTTTAGCAGGTCAACAGACATAGTGTTCAATGAAGGGTTGTACAACATCCACTCAAATCAAGTACAGTCATCTCCCCATTTGCTGGAGTTAGGGGCACAGAATCCCTGCAAAAGTGGGAATCCTTCAAATAAAAAATGCTGTAGTTTACACAAGAAAATTCTATGGAAATTGGCCATAGAATCACACTGGAGGACCTATAGATTGCTAGAGGTAATATTTTAAGAAAATCTGTGGATAATCAAATCTGCAAAAGTCAAAGATATAAATGTAGAGGGCCAATGGGAATATATATCGGCTGTGGAACGCCCTTCCTACAGATATAAGATCGACCCCCTCCTTATTGGCATTTCGGAGGAAAGTGAAGACCTGGTTGTTCGAATAGGCATTCAATTAAGCAGTGTAATTGAACATAGGAACACAGAATAATTGATAATGAGATTGGATTCTGATTCTACTGATGAGATGTAAATTATTTGTTATATTGATGTTTAATTGTTATTATGCTATTGTTTTAATTGCCCCAATTGTTTTGTAATGTTTAGCATTGAATTTTGCTGTTGTTAACCGCTTTGAGTCACCTAAGGGCTGAGAAAAGCGGTATATAAATGAAGTAAATAAATAAATAAATAAATAAATATTGAAATAATGCAAATCTGAACTCAATAGGACACTATATGTGGATCAGGAACCAAATAATTATATACTTTTTTTTCATTTGCCTTCAGGTGGTAGATTAGATTTCTGCACCTTAAATAGCACCACCTTCACCATATGTTAAGGCATTTTCTGATGGGAGAAATATCACTGGAGAACACAATTTTCATTGGGTTTTTGACTAACTTTTGGGATCTGAATCCAAAAATGTCTCCAGTTTTTTTTCTATCACGTCAACGTTTTAAGGCACAGGATATCCTCCTTTTGTCCCAAAAATCATACAAAATGTACATACAAAAAATTAAAGAAAAAATACCTGAATATACTGTTTATTTAAAGTTATTTTATTCACACAAAGATTATATATTGTTACTGTAATTCAATTTGTGTACAAGTAATAAAGTTCTGCTACCAGACATGCATATTATTGTAGAAATTTACACATAGCTTTTCCCGGAATGTTTAATCTGTGGACAATCTAGCCTGATGCACCAACAATAGTGAGCCATTATATCTATATCTCATCTACCCTGATACTGTGCCTCAACTCATGCTGATCCTTCACAAACTGAGTCATCTTCAGTTTCAAAATTTCCATTGTTGCTGTCACTTAGTTTTTCACTACACTCTTGTTTTTCAAAAGAGGATAGTTCAATGAAAAGAGGCACTGGGATTTCAGCTGAATGGGACACTGGGTGTATAGCTGATGGTAGATTCTATTGTACATTTCTTTTTCTTGTTATATCCTGATGTTTTCACTATACAAAAGTAAGTCACTTGAAGGATCTCTAGGCTCTTGGCAAACTGTAAGTATACCAAATGGCAATTTATCATGCATTCCCATTGTCCACATCCGCCAACTCTTGACTCACTGCTTGCATGCCTTTTGAGGGGCCCAAGACTAATCTTGATTACCAAGTTTTACTTTAAAATATGCAAAATAGGCTTGTCTGATAAATGCACTGATGTTTGTCCTTTGGGAATTGTGAAACCACCACAGATATAACAAAATGAATTAGGGTTGTTTAGGTACTTAACGATGAGTAATAGCAGAGGCAGACATGATCTGAAAGAAAGGAAATAAGTACATATGTAAATAAAAATAATACAAATTGAGCACCCTTTATTAGGAATGCAAAAGTCCAAATATTCCAAAATCCAAAATTGTTTGTGTAGATGATTGCGTAAGTTTTATGTACAGAAATTTGTTTTATGTACAAAATAATTCATTAAATGTATAAAATTACTTTCAGGATATGGGTACAATTTATGTATGAAATATGAATGAATTTCACATTTAGACGAGGGTCCTATCTCCTCTCCAAGATACATTATTATGCAGATAGATAGATAGATAGATAGATAGATAGATAGATAGATAGATATGCTAGCCACCCCCTGCAATGCATTGCTGTGGCCCAGTCTGGTGATCTGGAAAATAAAGTAATGAGAAAGTGTTGGTTTCTAATATATGTAATTCTTTATGCTTGTAGGTAAACAGTATTTCTTGCTGTTTCTTTGTCAGTGTTGATGTGGAGATTGTCTGGTTTGCCTACTCTGGAACATGCAACATATAATTGTCCTTCTTTAGGGGTCCCTTCCAAATCTATGACACTATATCTCTCTGTGTGTGAATCATATACATCTATCTATATCTATGGCTGGATGGCTCTAGTGTTTTTTGTTGGTCATGGTAGTCTTGTGTGCCAAGTTTGGTTCAATTCCATAATTGGTGGAATTTAGAATGCTCTTTGATTTTAGGTGAACTATACGTCCCAGCAACTACAACCCCTAAACGATGAAATCAATTTTTGAGTGATGGTCACTCCTTGGGTTAGTAGGTGTCTTGTGGCAAATTTTGGTGGCAATTCATCCAGCAGATTTTGAGTTATGATGTCACTCAAAACAAACAGAGCATATATATCTATATAAATAAAAATGCAATGTTCATTTGTGGGATTAACAGAACTCAAAAAGCACTGGATGAATGGACACCAAATTTGGACACAATTCACGTATAAGGCCAACAAGTGACCATCACTCATAAAACACTAAAAAACACAGTAAAAGGGACTTAAAAAGCCATTTAAAAAAAAAACATTACAATGCATGTGCAAAACCACATATATACACAACACATATATACACAGAAGGGATGGGAGGAAGGAAAAGGAAGCAAGGAAGGAAGGAAGGAGAGAGGAGATGAGATGAGATGAGGAAGAAAAAGAGGGAAAGAAGGAGGGAAGGAAAGAAGGAAATAAAAAAGTTAGGAAGGGAAGAAGAGAGAGAAGGAGGAAGGAAGGAAGGAAGGAAGGAAGGAAGGAAGGAAGGAAGGAAGGAAGGAAGGAAGAAGGAAGGAGAGAAGGAACGAAAGAGAGAAAGAGGGAGGGAGGGAAAGCAGCCTCAGCAAAATACTCTTTCAGCAGGAATCCTTAAATTTTACTTCCATTTTATAATTCAAGAAAAGCAGCTATTATTTCACTTTTTACTAGCTTTGCTCATTATAAACAGTTCCTTGAGCAGCTTCCTCTGCCCAGAACTTCTATCTGATAAAGAGATGCATCCAACACAAAATCTATCTAATTATCGCCATCCATCATTTGAAACCTAAATTTCAAAAACAGCAAACTTCCCATTCTCTCATCCTGGTTTATTTTTTCAAAGAAAAAAACCCTCAGTACGTGTGTAAAAATACATGCCTTAGGCAATTCATTTTTTAGAACTCAGGTATGGAAATTGTATTTGTTTCTTGCCCGTTAGTTTTTGTGTTGGTTTGTTTTCTGGAACACAGATAGTTTGCATTTCTGTAGGTCACGGTGGCATACATAAAAAAATAAAGCAATAAAACAAAATCAGAAACGCAAATAAAAACAAAAGAAGCAAAAAGAACAAACCAGATCAGGCAAATGCCTTCTGGAATAAGTAGATTTGCGCTGTTTACAAAACATGATGAGGGGGAAAACATTGAAAACCACCTCAAGGACTTTGTTCTAAAGCCTTGGGGCCATGATAGTAAACCTGTTTTTTTTTCTTAATTCTTAGTTCTAATTTTGCATTATGGATTGTCTTCTTGTTAAAGCACTCAAGGTAAACATTATGGAGTTGTAAGCATTCCTTAAACTGGACACCACAATAAAGAGGTCCACATTGCATGCTCTTGCTTATTGATTCAACTGGTAGGAGAGGGAGCTGAACTCCTCCAATAAACCTCACATCTCTTCTACACTGCCATATAATCCAGATTATCAAATCAGATAAACTATATTATCTGCTTTGAATTGGATTATATGAGTTTACACTGCCATATAATCTGGTTCAAAGCAGATAATCTGGATTGTATAGGGCAGTGTAGATGGGGCATCAGTCCTTGGGCAGGAATATATTGAGGTGCGCCTTTTAATACAGCATCAAAGTCCCAAACTATTTGAGGCTGTAAATATTATCACCAGCATCTGAATTCAGAACAGAAGTACATGCTGCTTGTTTTAGACTGGTACTGTGTAACCAATGTTATTTGTTTTAGGACTTTATCACATTAGGAAATATTCAGTTTCTGAGACTGTTTGAGAATGATTTCAGATGGGTCCCATCATATGACTTTGCCCCATCCCATCAGTATTCCATCAGAATCTGTCTGCAAAGCATTACAGAAGCTGATTATTTGTAGATGGCATTCTAATCGTGTTTTTTTTTTTTGAAATACTATGGATTCTTCCATTGCTGAAGCACTGTTTTTGCATGTAATAGAAGAATCTGTATGCACCTCATCAAAAACAATACTTTTCAAAAGGTCCTAGAGTGATGTAGGGGTGTTTTGAATGGATTACAAGAAGCCAGCCTTCTGTGGTGTGATGAGTAGTATTTTCAAATCATAAGAATCATAATAATCAGGTGTAATAAGGAGAGTGTGCGTCCCATTTCAATATAGTATGCATCTAGTTCTAAAAAAGACTATGAGATGCATATTGATACAAACGGATTATATCCCAATGTGATAAGGTCCTTAGACTGATATTGTGTGGCTTCTAGATGCTATATGAAACATAGTGTCCCAAATAATATGGAGGAAACTACCAAAGAGAAACTCTGTCCATACTCAGTTTGAGAAACATCTCCACCTCATTTCTCTCAGTGTTCACATCAGTGTATGATGTATTATAAGTCCATTACTTCCTCGAGACAGCAATCTGCATGCTGTGTATATACGTGTTCCATGAAATGTGAAGACACCATTCATGGTATGTCGTCCACTTTGCAGTGTTTTGTATGCCATTTACTGAGCAAAATTATAAGCCATTGGGTTACTTGTCCACATCCTGTCAGTCAATTTTTTTACGCTGTGAACTTTTAAGTAGAGAATGACAGTCTGTCCCCATAACATTAACAATTTTAAACAGCAAGCTTCATTATCCATGGTTAAAGGGATTTGTCTCTTTCCTGAGCAGAACAGAATGAAGGGAAATAACAGCAAGGACATTTACTGGGTTAGCTAATGCAAGCACGAGGTATTATTCCACAGGTATATTATTGACGCTACCAATTTTTCAAGCTTCTGAGATTAGCGAGATCAAGACACCTCGGGTTCCCTGCTTGATGCTCTGTCAGTCAATCTCCAGTGACTGTTATTATTGCTAAATTAATAAGTGCATTAATATTCTTTCATTCCACCCCCTTTGCTGCAGCTGTTACCACTATCTCTTTAAAGCATGATTTTCAAGGAAATCTTGAAATGTTCAAATGCTGCTTTCACATCTAAGGCAAGCAAATGCTTAGTGATGTTTTCCTAAAGTCTCCCAAAAGACATTTCGCCAAATACACTTTTAATGAGCTACTGTCTCTCCTTACTCTTTCAAACTTTAGCCAATCTGTAAAAGAGCAGAAAGTCCCCTGCATCTTGTTGCTTTAGGCAAGCAGTTTGCTTCCAGAGCACCTTCGCTGTTCACGTAATGAACAGCTGCTAACATCTTATTGCCCTTGGCAAGTCATTCCAGCTTTCATCCTTGAGAGAGATAGCAATGATTTTTCTATGGCAATGACTTCCTTAAGTGGAAATCTCATTCAGTAATGCTCATGGCCAAAGTGAGATACATCTGAAAGCTCTTTGTTCTCTTCTCTAAATTACCCTGGTTGGTCGGTGACATCTGGCCAATTTCCTTTCTAGATTTCCCACAAGCTTAGCCTTCTTAGTCCATGGATTTTCCTCCCACTATTGCTTTCATCTATTGAAAATTGGATTGTGAGATTATGTGACTGAGGAACCATTGGTTCTCCAGATGTTGATGAGCTACTACTTCCATCATTCCTCACCACCAGCTATACAGATAGGGATTGCAATCTAAAAACAACCAGAACGCACTCTGCAACCCTCCTGAAGAAATACATGTTTCTGCAAAGGAGTTCTTTGGTCCATCAATTCCACTAACTAGACTAACCAAAGCTCTGAGTGATCTGAACTGCTGATATGGAGATATTGGAAATATAGATATTTATACATATATTGTATATACATTACAAGCACTGAAATGTAGAAAAAATCAGGTTCTCTCTGTATTAGAAAGCCAAGCTGACAGGCCAGAAAGAATACTGAAGGAGATCTGTGTTGAAAGGGAGAAGGGGGCATGTTATCTATACAGAGACTGGTACAGCTTAGCACAGGCCATATCTTCTTACTTCTAAAAGTAAGGAGTTTCTCTCTCTTCCGCCTGACAAGTCAAAAGTAGGCCCCTGATGGATCTGTGTAAGCTGAATCCTAGTTATCTCTAAGCTGCTCCACAGGAAAAAAATGAAGACATGTCGCTTGCATGTAGAAGATATAATTTGATATTTCTATGATGCTTTAAGGCAGCATTTCTCAACCTAGGGGGCGGGACCCCTGAGGGTCGCGAGGGGGTGTCAGAGGGGTCGTAAAAGACCATCAGACAGCACAGTACTTTCTGTTGGTGATAGGGGTTCTGTGTGGGAGGTCTGGCCCAATTCTATCTTTGGTGAGGTTCAGAATGCTCTTTGATTGTAGGTGAACTATAAATCCCAGCAACTACAACTCCCAAATGTCAAGGTTTATTTTCCTCAAACTCCACCTATATTCACATTTTGGCATATTGAGTATTTATGCCAAGTTTGGTCTGGATGTAGGTGAACTACAACTCCAAAATTTAAGGTCAATACCTATGAAACCCTTCCAGTATTTTCTGTTGATCATGGAAAGTTCTGTGTGTCAACATTGGTTCATTTCCATTGTTGGTGGAGTTCAGAATGCTCTTTGATTTTAGGGGAACTATAAATCCCAACAACTACAATTCCCAAATGACAAAATCAACCCCCCCAACTCCCCCCCCCCCCCCAGTATTCAAATTTGGGCGTCACGGGTATTTGTGCCAAATTTGGTGTAATGAATGAAAATACATCCTGCATATCAGATATTTATATTATGATTCATAACAGTAGAAAAACTACCGTTGTGAAGTAGCAACAAAAATAAGGTTATGGTTGGGGGGTCACCACAACATGAGGAACTGTATTAAGGGGTCGCAGCATTAGGAAGATTGAGAAACACTGCTTTAAGGTGTTGTAGTGATGATGTTAACGTATGTAGAAGCATGTTTCTTTGTTTGCCTGCATTTGAAGATGTATAAAAGGGAAAGTCAACCCTTTATTGGGTCTCTAGTTTGCTTTTGGATGCAATTCCATGCCAGGGTCTCAGCTGAAAATAAAGCCATACTTTTCTACCTCACACAAAGGATTGCTCTTGGTATTATCTCTCCTATCAGCCACAAAACTGCAGATAGACAAACATTTATTTGTATTTACAGAAAGCCGGAAGTAATGCTATCATTCCTTTTGCTTATATTTAGCAAAAGGAATGATAGTATTACTTTTGCTCCATGTTCAATCTGATTTGACAGATTTGTAGTAGCTGTCACTTGCAAAGGCTATTCGATCCAATCATAGCAACAGAAATACTATACAATAATATCTCCGTATTCATCAGATCAGTTTCCACCATTTAATTTGTCCGAAATACATCCTCTCTAGCCGTTTTCTAGTTCCTCCAGGGCAATGCTATGGTATTGAAGTAGGGTTCGCTATTATCCATTGTCTTGCATATCCATGCAATGGAGGTAATGAGGAGTTGCACTGAACTACGTTATGGTGCTATTATGGCCAGGGTTACAATATAATGACAGACAAATGAATTGCAAAACACTTCCAGGAACATGAAGTTTGAAAACTCCTGTTTTAATAAACAGATTTCCTATATAAGCCATATATATATATATATATATATATATATATATATATATATATATGTTTTGGGGAGGGGGTTTGGGGGAAGGGGTAATGTAAATAATAATGTAAATACATAAATATAAGATATTAGAATTGGAAGATACTGGAGAGTTGCCAAATCATAGCAACACATAACAGATAATCAGATGTGCTTCAGGTTCTCCCCAAAAGTATATAGATTTTCCCATTTTCCCCTCCATGTACTAAAAAAAATCTAAAGGGGATTTGTGAGTACTACCATTGAATGATTGCAAAAGCCACATAAATACAACTTTTTGAAGAAAGAAAGCAACAGGAATAAAGGAGGTGGACTGTCATAAGGATAACATAATTGAGGATAAAGATGAATTGTCAATAGACGTACAGCTCTGCACAGTTGACTGTATTTTAAAAATACAGTGTTCATATTCAGTTTTACAATGTCCACATTTGTGTACATTTTTCTATTGACTAAAGTCTGTTGGCACACATTTTCCAAATGCACATTTGTTTAATTGTGTGCATTTTCCAAAAGTACACATGATATTTGGATTGTTTCACCTCACACCTCTCCAAAACACATTACATGTCTAAGCAATAGAAAAAAATATGTGTTATGTCCTATTGCCAGTTTCTGACAGTGGAAAAATTGATGGCTTTGGAAGAAAATGCTAAACCATGCATTTTTTCCCTACGCAGAAATGTAATTTCAAATTTGATCACCCTAGGAGACAACAGGATTCATTTGGGTGAGAATTTTGATATCTCAAAGGAAACTGGGAAATAAAAGATTGTCTAAGATAGTGCTCATTTTGCCCCCTGCTTCCATTGGTGAACTGTAGTTGTCTCATGAGTAAAAAAAAATATAGCAGGTATTTAAAATGCAAAGCATCACTAAAACAATTTGGGACAGGAGGAAAAAAACATCATTCCAAACTGCACTGTAAAGCAGGCAGGGAATTATTAGGAGATGATATGCAATGTCTCATACTGACCTGGATCAAGACGGTGAGGATGACACTTCTGCTCTGAATAAATAAAAAAAAATCCTACAAAGGGATGTTTAATGACAGCCATGGACAGAATCTGAGCTTTCCATCTTAACTGTAGGCTGGCACCTCTATCAGGTCCAGGTACCCATTAATAATGTTAGCCTCAGAATGCCGAGGATGGCACTACAAAGAGGAAAGAGTGCCACCTCTTGAAGAATACATATAACTGCACCACTGCAAATTGTTTTACTGCGTTTAATAAATGAAGTGATCTTTATGAATATCATAAACCGATTTCATTTAGTCTCTCTCATCAGTGCATCACAAAGCACTTACAATAATCCCTGGCACTGGCCACCCACACTTAAAAAAACACTCTTTTATCACTATGTTTTATTTGCTTTACAAGCTATTAAAATGTTTTTTGGTATGTTTGTTGTTAAGTGCATCAGCCCATGGCAACCCAAGGAATGAGGGACCTCCATGTAACCTGCTTAGGTCTTGCAGACTCAGGGCTGTGGCTTCCTGTATTGGGTCTACTGTACCAGAAGTTCCAACTTTATTTGCTTTGTATTAAGTGTTTGCTTGCAGCCCAAGGTTTGGGATTCTGCAGAGGGGTGGCTTCCTGTTAAAGTTTGCAGTTATAGGGCAGGCCCCCTGTCCATCATCATTAAGTTCTCTAGTCCCGCCCCCTTTTGGGTTTAGAGAAGGGGAGCCATTTTTAGTTAGTCTCAGCAAGGAAAGTCAATGTACAGGACGTGTACAGACTTCTCCTGTACAAAGGCTTCAACCCTTAAGACTTCCTGGGGGAGAACAGTCTTAAGAGAATATAAAGATTCCCAAAGGTTCCCAGGGAAACAGCCTTATAGCCCCGAGGAATTTCGGAGGGAATAACAGCTTTAAACATCAAGAACTCCAGCTAAGTGACTACAGACCTACTGGTAGGTCCACTCGGTTTTGAGACGCAGTTCAGCCTGGTAGTGGATCCACATCAGTTAGGTTTAGGATCACAGTTAGCATGGGAGAAGTACGGAAAGGGATTTTCCTTTAGAGTAAAGGTAACAGTTAGAAGCCACCAGTTGCACAAAAGCCTGGAAGCATTTGTTTTAACCTTTTGAAGACAAAAGAAGTTTCTGTTGATTGTTCACCAACAAAAGACTTTGTTATATTTTACAAGCCCTCTAGAGACTGTTTATGGTGAAAATCCTTAAGAATTTCTCTTCAGGCCCCCTGGCTTCCCACTGGGCTAAAGTTGCACGTCCTGTTTTAAAGGCAATTTGTTTCAAGCCCACCACGCAACAGAACAATTAATCTGCAATACAGTCTTTCTCTTTCCCTACTGCCTTCTATCTTACCAAGTATTATTGTCTTCTCTAGCATCGTAACTTTTCATGATATGACCAAAACACAACAACTTCAGCTTGGTCACTGTGGCATCTAGAGAGAAGTCAGGATTGATTGGCTCTAGGACTCAGTTATTAACCTTTTTAACGATCCACAGTATCTGTAGAACTCTTCTCCAGGACCTTATTTCAAAAGAGTTGTTTTTTAAAAAAATTCCTATCAGCTTTCTTCACTATCCATTTTTCATAACCATACATAGGACATATCGCATTGGAATATGATCCATTTATATCAGTATGCAGCCCATATTTTTTAGGACTGGATGCATACTGTATTGAGGTGAGATGAATACTTTCCACATCATTCCTGATTATTATGATTCTTATGATTTGAAAATACTGCACTTTGACTTATCACACCACAGAAGGTAGCAACTCCATTCAAAACACCCCTATGTAACTCTATGACCTTTTAAAAAGTATCTTTGCTGATGGGATGCATACAGATTTTCCTATCACACACAAAAACAGTGCTTCAGCAACGGATGAATTCATATTATTTAAAAAAAACACACTACTAGAATTACAATTTATTTATTTATTTACAGCTTTTATATTCCGCCCTTCTCACCCCACAGGGGACTCAGGGTGGATTACAGTGTACACATATATGGCAAACATTCAATGCCAATTTTTGACATACAAACATATACAGACATACACAGAGGCTATTTAACTTTTTCTGGCCGCCAGGGGAGCTGTCGCTTTCATCGTCCATCTGCGACACTGATGAAGTACTTCCGCATTCCCCGCATGCTTTTTGCTGAAGTCTTTTTTATGCCCTCATAAATTAGTTAATTTAGCCTCCCCACACTTTAAGGTGGTACCTTATTTTCCTACTTGACAGATGCAACTGTCTTTCGGGTTGCAAAGGTCAACAACGGGCTACACAATTGGTTGGAAACCCACTCCAACCCGGGCTGGCTTCGAACTCATGACCTTTTGGTCAGAGTGATCTTAATGCAGCTGACACTCAGCCAGCTGCGCCACAATCCACTTCTGTGACGCTTTGCAGTTGGATTCTGATGGAATACTGATGGAATAGGGCAAGTGTAATGTGATGGGACCCATTCCTAATGTGATAAGGTCTATGGAAAGTGGAAATAAAATGACATGAACAATCCTAACTTTAGTTATGCATCTTTACACTTCAGAATTTTGTCTAGTTCCTTCATACGACCCTTCTGCACTGCCATATAATCCAGATTATCAAAGCAAGTAATCCATATTATCTGCTTTGAACTGAATTATATGAGTCTACATTGCCATGAAATCCAGTTCAAAGCAGATAACCTGGATTTTATTTGGCAGTGTAGAAGGGGCCATAGCTGCCCTTACAAGTTTGGGTGTCGTCTGATTTCTTGATTGCAATCTCCTTTCTTATTGATGACTGAGCCACAAAGAGTAAAGTCTTAAGCTATTGCAATGTCTTCATTGCATAGTTTAAATTTATGTAAATCAATATGTGGGCATTGTTTCTGCTTTCTTAATATTCAGCTGTAATCCCGCCCCTGCACTCTCTTCCTTGGCTAGTAAGGGCAAGGACAGATTACTAATAGACAGCTGCAATTTGAAATTCTTCAAGTCTTTTCATCAACAAAATAATGCATGCAAAGGAAGGAGAGATTTACTGTTTCAGAGCAGGGATTCATCTAGTGAATTTGGACTGCAACTCCTATCATTTTTCACTGGTTGTGTGGATTTGGGCTCTAAGAACATGTGGTACAACAACAACTGAAGAGATACAAGATGCCCAAACCAATTTATTCTAGCATTCAGCTTCTGAACATGGCCACCTTTCAAGAAGGGTCATATGATATATCACCAACACTTGATTTTCTGAATATTGTTTTTTTCATAACCAGGTAGATCTATTTAGAAAAATACAGGGATTTTTCTTTGTCTTTTTAAATTATGAATTTCAACTTGCATTCAGGTACAAATTAGGTCAGAAAAGGACCAAACCGGTCTGAACTGTATCACAGCTAAACATACATCAAGCACCAACTGAACTAAGGAGTCCTGTACAGTCATTGTCAAGATCAATGCTTGAAAAGGAAGCAAGTGCATATCAATGCTCATGGCATTACTCATTCTCTTCCATCAGAGGTGATTCGGTGGCTCTATTGTGTGCTGTGTCAACATGACTCAGACTGGTGCCTAAATATAGCAGTTATGTAGCCCTTGTCACAAATTATGTGGCCTTCAATTACCTTCACAGAAAACAGTGCTTTGTCAATGGAGAGAATGGATCATTTGGGTGAAGGAGCAGCATGGTTCAAACATCAGCAAAATATTATAAAATATGCAAAAGCAAGTATGCTGAAGAAAAGACTTAAAAGTTGCTATTAAATGACAAAGTATGTGCCCTTAAAGATCAGAAACAGGAGCCCTTGCTTTAACACCAACTTGCTCATTCTAGAAAAATTCTAATGTGAACAGAATCTAATTTCTGTTCTGATCATGGAAAAGGGACATAAACAATACCAGTATCACATCAGACACTTTTTCTCCAACTAGATCAAGCATGGGTGTACTAAAGCTGTGTGATCAATGAAAAAAAGTTTCAAAACTTATTACAAAATTAGGGGGCATCAGTGTTTCGAAACTGTTTCTAAAGTATCTTTAGTGAAAATTTTGTTATTATAATAAGAGTAACAACATTTCCTTATTTTTTGTTATAGTAATTGCACAAGTGGGAAAACTTTGGGGGCTCATTTCTCCCTCATTCTTACAGCTATTGGGGTGAAACTTGCTGCACATTTACCACTGTTGGCCCACCAAGTTTCAGAATGTTCCACTTGTCCACAGATTTTGGGAGAATTTTCAAAGGTTTTAAAAACAACATTTAAACACTGGATTAAAAACTCTACAAGAGCTATCTCCTTGAATTTTCTATACAATGACACAAGATAACAGGGGATCATCCCCCCTCCAACTTTCAGAAATATTCATACATCTACTGATTTTAGGGAATTTTTTTAAAGTTTGAAAAAAAAAACATTGTTTTTTTAAAAAAGCCATAACAACTATTGCATTGAATGTCTTTTGTATTAACCAATAGAACTTCAATTTAGGGATTTCTTGCCAGCCCAGCACATAGATTTACTAACTAGAAGAATCAGTAAATCCTCCTCTTTGTAGATTCAACAATTCATTGGAACTCTGGCTGGCTACTAATATGGAGGGACAAATCTCTCCCCTATTCTGATTGGGGCTTTCTGATGCTGAACAGAATTCTGGGAAACATAGTTTAGGGCGGGGCCTTAGAATTCTCTGGCATATGGCTCCTCACCTTTCCAAACTACATTTCCCAGAATTCTGTGCTTTCTCAGTCTCTTTCCCTGTGAAGTCTCCTTTCTCCCTGCTGCTTCCCTCTCCTAATGATGAGAGGGCATTAATTTAAAGAGGAATAGCAGCCTTTTTAGCTTTGTTTTGGTTGCTTGTGCTGAAAATGCACCTGACTTTGAGAGGCTTCTAAGGTTTATAAAATCCAAATGAAAATGTATTGGACATGTTTCAATTCCTATATTTTTTGCATGAGCCACGCTCATTGTCAGATATTGCATCATAAGTATGAATTTAATGAATTTGATCCAACTGATGAGGACGAATGATAATTTTGCACAGCCCTACTATGTACCACATGCAGCTCTAGAGGTTCCCAGTATAACCCAAAGTGGTTTTTAAAAAACACTTGAAATGCCTCCCTATATTCTTTAGGAGGTTGGGGAGCAATTCCGCTGTGTTTTTGGTCCCCATGAACTGTATACGTCCAGATGAAGCCTTTTTAATAACCAGCAGATAAATTGCAAGATACTTTTGTTGATGATTTTGAGATACTGTATCCCCAGGGTCTTAAAAAACTGGAAATAGATAGTTGATTCACACATATATAAGAAAGTACAGGGGAGCAATTTTAGTATTTTTGAAAGTGGAGAATGGAGCATTGATGATAGTTTGGTCTCTGAATTGCAGAAAGGATTTTGAAGCCCTAAATCTTTGGAGAGTTGCCACATTTGATCTACAGGATGATCCACTGCTGAAAACCTCAGTGAGACTGGAAGCATTAGAACCTAAGTACTATAAACAACATTACACATACTGTAGTTACTCCATATGTGAGGTGGGAATACGGAAAGAGGAAAAAGATGTCACCATGACACTTCTAATAGACTTACTAACTTCATTAGTGCCTGGACTCAATACACACAAATCAGCTCATGTGATTATTCTAAGCTTCAAAGAAGATGCTGGTGACACAAATAAAGATGACCTTACCATCAGTGGCTTTATTGTGGAGTGAATTTGAATATGCAGCTGCTATTTTGCAACGTTTTGTATCTCAGGCACTAAAGATTCCACTGTTTGCCACACTATTAAACTTTGTGTAAAAGATAAGTGAAATTTCCAAACCTAACCAGCTGCAGATGAAGGGCAGACTGTGGGATCATCTATTGCTTAATTTATATGAATCAACAATGTGGAAAGGAAGAGGATCTAATAAAAAAAGGACAGGTCACCTCAATGACCATGAAAGCCCACTTCTTCTCAACTGCTCAAAAACAAACAAACAATGAGTTTTGACTGAATGTTTCATATGACAGATGACAAGAAGTATCTACAAAAGTTGTATACATACTATGCAAAAAATATGATACTGATGTTTGCCTGCCAGATTTTGGTCCCAATGTGTTTAACACCACTGCTATTGACAAATCATCATCAGTTAGAGTCAACATTTTTACAGATTAAATTGATACTCATTCATCAATAACAACATGAATCACTCTCACAGAAAGTACAACGTGACACTAGGACATAAATGCCCACCTGCCTGAATCTTACAACTTATGGGAAGGTAGTAGCTGATCCACCTTTACCTTCCCTTGGACCATGTCATAATGAATGTGAAGATGACCATCTTCATAATGTCCTCTTGATGTAATCCATCATGATATAATCCAGTAATAACAAATGCCATTGGATTACATCTCGTATATATTCCAACCAGAATTATCAATGGCCAAAGATGATGAAAATTGCTTGATGGCTAACATTCCCCAAAACGTTTTATTCCATGTATCCATGTCATAGAAAAACAAGCATTGGTTATCCACATTTTGAAAGAAAGGAGAGAGAACAGAATATATTTTGCAACAGTTGATGCACACTCTCAGCTAGATGTTGCCAAATGGAAATGCCATTCACCTTTCATTCTACTAATGCAAAATGAAATTGCTTCCTCTGCAGTAGAGCGACATATGATGGACATTATTATTAATGTGTGTCCAAATTAAATAATGGCCAAACATGAGTAATCATTGGTGACAAGCCTGTGTGTGAAATAGGAAAGCAACTACACTGAAAAGTCCCTGATAAACATTGTGAACAGTAAGTTATCTTAGTGATGGGATCCCATCCTACTGATATGTTTCAAATATAGTCAGAAAGTGGATGTTCTGGAATTCTAATAAATGTTGTTGTGACAAGCTGATATCTTGTCAGTAGAGGAGAGTAGAATAGAACAGAACAGCTTTATTTTTCTTTGTGCTATTGCACAACGAAATTACACGCCTTTCCTCACACACACCACAAAACACACCTATCCCTCCACACCCCAACCACAACTACAACTCAATGCTACATCAGTGTGAAACCAGAGTTCAACATAGTCATAGCTCTAGGATAAAAACTATCCTTCAGTCTGTTTGTCCTTGTCTTTGTCACCCTGTACCATCTGCCAGATGGCAATAATTTCTTTTTAAAAAAAGAATATGCCAGGTGGGATGGATCACCAAGAATGCTTTGAGCCTTTTTAAGGCAGTAGGAATTATAAAGTTCTTCCAAAGAGAATCCAAGATCCATGAGTTTACACACCGGTCTATGTGGAAGGATTGTGTTGAACACAGAACTACAGTCTGCAAAAAGCATCCTCACATAGTTCCACTATCGTTCCTGGTGGGTCAGAGCAGTTTGGAGAATGATGGCTATGGTGTCCTCTGTCAATCTGTTGGCTCTATATGCAAATTGATGTTTATCCAGTGCATGTGGAAGGCAAGAAACGATATGCCTGCAGACCATTTTTTTTTCAATATATTTCAGGATGATGAAAGTGAGTGCCACTGGTCTGTAGTCCTGAAAATTCCCAGTAGGGAACTTCTTTGGTACTGGAACAATGATGGAGGCCTTAAAACACGTAATAGAGTAATAGACTGAGATAGAGGCTTGTTAAAAGTCAGAGAAAAACACCAGCAAATTGGTCAGCACAGTCTTTAAGCACCCGACCAGAAATGCCATCAGGTCCAGCGGCCTTCCTAGGATTCGCCTTTAAAATCCTGTCCTACTGCTTCACATGTCAAGAAAATACCATGTTCCTGAAGTGTATCTTGCTACTTTGCATATCCTTCAAAATAAAGTATATTGAGAACATTATGATACTATCAGTACAGTTTCTATACTGGAACGCAGTAGTTTAATTAGAAAAACCTTTTTCAAGTGAGTCTTTGCTCATTCCACTTTTAAAAAGCACGTGGGTACTCTTAAACAGGGGAGCCAACATGGTATAGTGATTTGAGGCTAAGACTCTGGAGAACAAAGTTTGAAACCCCATTCAAATGGCTTTGGGCAAGTCAAACACTCTCAGCCTCAAAGGAAAACAGAGGCAATCCCACACCCTGATCAAATCTTATCAAGAAAACCCCATGATAGACCATGTATCAAAACCAACTTGGAGACCCACCAGGACTGCAAATTTCCAATATCACTTCTGTAACCATATGTAAAACATTGTGGAAACATATGAACACGAAGAATTGTTTTTCAGATAATTAGTGCATCTCCTTTAACATTGTTAACGTTGACCGCTTTGGGTCTCCAGGGTTTTAAGAGGTGTCATGGTCTGAACTGGAGGCCTTCTGCATTTAAACATGTGAGTTGGGAAATGGCAACTTCATACTGGTTGGGAGCCTCAACAATGAAATCCTCAACAATGAAACAGCTCTACTCAACAATGAAATCCTCAACAATGAAACAGCTCTACTCAAATGGATAGTGGCACTCCCTAGTCCCAAAGATGCTAAAGCCATTCAAACATGGTTCATCAGGATGCACTCAAAACAACTGATCAGTATGCTTTAATATACAAGGGAACACATCTGAGAAGGATTTCAGTTCTTGTTAGATCAGCAAACTTTAGCCTTGGAAGTCACCTATGGCAGGCCATTTTGACTAAAATGGACAGACAGCATTATACTGATATTTCTAGCTAACTTTCTTTTATTCATATGTCCTGGGACACAGAGAAAAGAATCTAAGGGCCTTTCCACACTGTTCTTATATCCCAGGATCTGATCCCAGATTATCTTCTAATCCCAGACTATCTGTCAGTGAATACTCATATAATACAGTTTAAAGCAGATAATCTGGGATCTGATCTTGGGATATAGGACAGTGTAGAAGGGGCTAAGAAACATAAAACTGAACTGAGGAGGTCCCAAATTTTTCTGGCTTCTGGGAAAATAATGCACATCATGATCTCACTATCTTATGTTCGAAGCTAAACAAATTATTTCCAATTTCACCTGAAAGTCAGAAAGAGGCCATGGAGTGGCCTTCTGGCATTGCCTGTTACGGGGCAAGGCATGACAGGCCACAGCCCAGTAATATAATAATTAGAAATTATTACCTTGACACTGTTAAATTCAAGATGTTAGGCCCTCCTCTCCTATTTAGAGGATCATCTCAGCAGGAGAGAAGATTCCTAGACAGCTGTGTAGTGTTCCCACTATCACTGCAGACAGTCTCAACCTCTGGCTGTAGATCAATGCAAAGCAGGGTTGCCAGGTCATGGCTATCCTAGACCCTGGGATTTCAAGGGTAAAACCTGTGACTTAGAGATAAACCATTGTGATGTCAAAGGAGGTATCAATGGCAATATTACATGAGTGGTGTTACAGGGATCACATCCCTGGTGATCTCATTAAGCATGACAGCTCAAGCATCAATCACAACTGCAGCAATAATGCCACTCAAATACTAAGCCTAAACAATGAAGAAAATATATATACACACACTTTTCAAGGCAGCATTCTCTCCCTGAAAATCCCAGCCCTTCTCCCTGAGACTACAAGATTGCTTTCTCCCATATAATCCATCCTGGCCATTTAGGTCTGCTGAGGGGACATTTACTTTAACCAGCCAAAGCCTGATGCAACCATTACCCAGAGGAACTTTTCATTGGCTGCCCTGACACTGTGGAATTATCTGCCAGAAGAGATCTGACAGCGAGAAGAGAGAATCCTATACCATGAGCAAATGCACACACAAACTGAGCAAAGACACCCGAAAGAGTGTGAAAAGCAGGAAATCTTTAAAAGAAAAATATATACTCTAAGTAAGCAATCTAGGGCCCTTCCATACAGGCTTATATCCCAGAATACCTGTTTTGAAATGGGTTATCTGAGTCTAAAAAGGTAAAGGTAAAGGTAGTCCCCTGACATTAAGTCCAGTCATGTCTGACTCTGGGGTGTGGTGCTCATCTCCATTTCTAAGCCGAAGAGCCAGCGTTGTCCGTAGACACCTCCAAGGTCATGTGGCCGGCATGACTGCATGGAGCGCCGTTACCTTCCCGCCAGAGCGGTACCTATTGATCTACTAACATTTGCATGTTTTCGAACTGTTAGGTTGGCAGAAGCTAGGACTGACAGCAGTAGCTCACGCCGCTCCCCGGAATCGAACCTGCGACCTTTCGATCAACAAGCTCAGCAGCTCAGTGCTTTAACCCACTGTGTCTACACTGCCATATATTCCAGTTCAAAACTGATAATGTTGGATAATGTTGGGGTCCCACATCAGCAAAAGGGTGTCTCTTTTACATGAAGGCACCACCTTCAGGCAATCCTTAGTAAACTTTCAAAATTACAAAACAACCTAGGTCATATTCAGCCAAGATTAAAAGAAGTGTAATTCTTTAACACAAATAATTCCTATGCTACTTGTGTTACAGATTAATGCTTCTAAGGGGGGGGAGCAGGGAGTTTGGGCCACTGCTTCTTAAATTGTGGGTCCTGATGTTTCTGAATGTGACCCATTTACGGCCTCATCACATGTGGTATTTTTGGCATGTGCCTGTTTCTCAGGAGTTTCCATCCCACAACATAAAACTACTTCCAGCAGGTGTTATTTTTTTTAACTGAGAGGAAAAAAGGCAGCATCTAATGGTTGCCTACTTGTAAGCTGCTCTGAGTCTCCTTTGGGGTGAGAACGGTGAGGTATAAATACAGCAAATAAATAATAAATAAAAATAAAGATCCAGCAAATACCACTGGTAGTTTCTGATAGTAACTGCTATGTGATTCATGAGAGGAAATGCAGAACAGAGTAGGAGCAAACATATAAATCATACCTTATTTGGTATGCTGCTCCACTTTGTTCTTACATGCCTTGCTTTTTCCACCATTTCACTATAACTCACATTCTTTTTCTTTTCCCTTCTCCAAACTCAACTTGTGCCATTTCAGTGCTTCTGCTCATAGTACCTCATCACGTTAAAACTGGAATTTGCCATGCATCACCTGCTGAATCCAGTGGGCGTTGGGGGAACCTGTTGCCTTGCATCGCACAGCTTCCCCCTCACCCCATTCCATGTGAGGGGGGGAGCAAAAAGTAAAGTCTGTCACCTGCCTTCCCCCTATTGTTGCCTTTGCAACATGGGAAGCCTCTCGTGTTGCTGCCACCATGGCTTACGACACTCCCTCTTCACTTGCACCACAGAACATCACCAGAAGTAAATCTATGTCATAGGATGGGAGCCAGTGGGCTCTGTGCCGCAAATGAAAAAGGAACATTGTACTGTGCCCATCTGATGAGGTCATGATTGAGAAGCTGGCTGTCTCTCCCTTCCTAAAAAGAAATGGGTTGTATCTCTCCCTTCCATCATTGCCACCTTCTTTCCTTCAACTCCATTCATTCCAAAGTCTAAAATTTTCAAAACTATTCACTAGACATGCACGCTGAACTGTTTCCCTTCATTTCATCCGTTCTTTTATTACTTTTGTTACCTTCGGTAGTGTTGTGGCTGAGCTAGTTTTTGACGATGAGGATGATGGGATTTAGTTTCCTGTTGGGTTTCAGCTTCCTGGCTCTTTGTCTGTGCCTCAAATCTCTGAGCCTGCTTCCGAGGCTCTCACAGACAGTGCAGTGTTAACACATCTGTTTTCACCAGAAAGGAATTTTAACTAGGGGAATAGCGAGCAGGTGCCTTCGCATGATGATACCGAAAGTGCAGATAAGGATTTGACCCAAGAAGCTCACCTTGATCTCTGGGTCAGGCAGAGTTCGCGTCTGGCAAGCAGACGGGAGGCTAGCTCGGTGCGAGGTCATCGCAATGCTTTTATGATGCTGAGAGCCTAATGTTTTGATGTTAGAAAGGTATTTAGGCCTCCTGGAAACTTTGTGAAAGTGTCAGTTCAACATAGCTTATTAGCCTGAAAGCTTCATGGAATAACCTTAGCCTGGAAAGCAGTACGCTTGGGATTTCTTGCATTGTGATTCTTGGGGCAAATGTTTCATTGATTGTACCTGGGACTCTGGTTTGAACGTTGCCAATAGGATTATGTCTCCTGATTTTACCTGAGGATCTTTGGAGCTGTATTCTGCATTTAACCTTAATCTCTGGAACTTTGCAATGCTTATTCTTTATTTTGCCTTGGAATTTTTCCTCAATAAACTGTAAAACTACAGCTCTTGTGTGGAGGTGTTTAGAAGCAAGGTGAGGCCTACTCTGAGTTGCAACAGGTACAACATAACAGAAAGGCCCCCCCTGATACGAAAATCAGCTCAACATGAAAGCAAGCAAGAGCTAAACCCGGTTTCTTGCCTACTTTTTATGAGCAGCCTTGTTGCCTTGGAAAGAGTGCATGTGACATGCAGGCCCAGAAAGTACACACACCTGCCTGCAGCCAAGCACCTCCTCTGGAGTAAACTTGCCTCTTTGCCTTGGAAAGTGCATGTGGTGTACATGTCTAGAAAGCGAGCATGCCTGCCTGCCGTTGAGTGCCTCCTCTAGAGTAAACTTGCCTCCTTGCCTTGGAAAGTACATATGGCATGTATGCCTAGAAAGTGAGCATGCCTGCCTGCAGCTGAGTGCCTCCTCTAAAGTAAACTTGCCTCCTTGCCTTGGAAAGTACATATGGCATGCATGCCTAGAAAGTGAGCATGCCTGCCTGCAGCTGAGTGCCTCCTCTAGAGTAAACTTGCCTCCTTGCCTTGGAAAGTACATATGGCATGCATGCCTAGAAAGTGAGCAGGCCTGCCTGCAGTTGAGTGCCTCCTCTAGAGTAAACTTGCCTCCTTGCCTTGGAAAGTGCATGTGGCACGCAGGCCCAGAAAGTGCGTGGATGTGCCTGCAGCTAAACACCTCCTTTAGAGTAAGAATCAGGTAAAAATGAAGCCTTCTTAAAGCATGCACCTGTCTTCAGCTGAGGGTCTTTCCTCTAGAGTAGATCTTAAATGCTTGAAATGATGAGAAGGGGAGTCTGGGAAGTGCCCCCCCCCCATAATGGTCTGATAGAAAACTGATCTTTTGGCACCCCAGAGAGAGAAAACAGATATCTGCCCTCCCAATTTCGGGAGGCTCCCAAAAAATGGATTGGGGGCCCGGCCGAAAACCAGGACATGAAACAGGTCAAGATTTACCCCGCATGCACAACCCTAGTATTCTCTGCAGGTTCTTCTGCAGAGTGATTTCTGGATTCCCATTGTGATAAGCTCCTGATGCTAGGGGAATACAATCCCCATAAATTCTTAAATGTTCTTCCTCATGGTTCTAGTATCGGGTTCAGGAATTGTGATGAAACTATGGGGTGTCTCCTTTTCTCTGCTATGGGAGTACTTTAGCGCTACAGAAGAGCTGCCAAGCATCTGATCATAACTGCTTTGGTACTAACTCTGCTCACTGAACAGGATACAAACATCTCTTTCCCAAATCTAAACTGCTGTTGTTGTTTTCGAAAGCCGCAGCACTAAAAGACGTCCACAACTCCCACTGCAAAACAAACTATGAAGCATTACTAAAAGCTTTTATGCCTCTTTCATAAAGTCAACACAGAGGTCTCCTGTGGGAAATTCCCCACTCATTTTTATAGGATTGCTGTTCCTATTTTTCCTATTTCAATCTTATTTGAACTTTTAGTTATAGTTATTCTTACTGCTGAGAGAAAATAATTTGTGAGAGATATTGTTGCATTTGTCTCCTTCAAACAGCATCATTTCTACCACCTCGCTGTTTGTAATGACAGACTGCCTATCTGAAAGAGAAAAAAACATGCCCATTCTTGTTATTGATGATGGAAACGGCAGTCTATATTTGTAGTTGTTTCATGTGTCTTTGCATGCCTTCTTTTCTTTATCTGTCCAATTATGAAGCAGTAAATAAAGTGAGATAAATTCAGAAGGCAACTTTCACCTAATGTGCAACTTTTATTTTATTTCTTGGAGTTTGCTGTTGATAAAAGATTGGCAGAGTATAGACAAAAACTAAAAATATACAGGTTTCAACAAGATTCATGAAATATCAGGGTGCAGTGGGAGAGAGGAATGTGTCTTTTTCGAGGTTCTATGGAGACAACTAATTGCATCTTGCAAAAGTGACCCCAATTTAAGTCCCAATATAATTTAAGCAAAACTACAACAAATTGGATCATAACTTTATCCAACATCTATGGTCCTGAATGTTTCCACCAATGAAGTGCTAATGCAGGACTTGGCTGCAGAACTCAGCTTGCACTGCTCAGATGTACAACAACATTTTTTTAATCGTGTCAGAAGCAACTTGAGAAACTGCAAGTTGCTTTTGGTGTGAGAGAATTGGCCGTTGGAAGAGATGTTGCCCAGGGGATGCCCGGATGTGCTATCATCCTGTGGGAGGCTTCTCTCATGTCCCCAAATAAGAAGCTGGAGCTGACAGGTGGCAGCTCACCCCATCTCGTGGATTTGAACCACCTACCTTCAGGTCAGCAGTTCAGCATGCACAAGGATTTAACCCATTGCTCCAACATGGCTCCAGATGCAAGAGTAAAAACCCTTTATCATTAATTAAACTGCCAAAGGATGGCAGCGGTCTCAGTCCAACTCTATCTGAAGGGCTATGAATGGCACACCTTCCATTTAAACAAGCTGAGGATCAATCCTGGCAAAACAGAGATCCTCCTGGTCGATCGTAAACTAGATCGGGGTAAAGGGTGGCAACCTGTGCTGGATGGGGTTACACTCTCCCTGAAGTCACAGGTTCGCAGTCTGGGTGTCCTCCTGGACTCATCACTTACGCTTGAAGCTCAGGTGTCGGCGGTGGCTGGGAGGGCCTTGGCACAATTGAGACATGCGCCAACTGTGACCATACCTCGCAAAGGCGGATCTGGCCAGGGTGGTCCATGCCTTAGTCACCTCCAGATTGGATTACTGTAATGCACTCTACATGGGGCTGCCCTTGAAAACGGCCTGGAAATTTCAATTGGTACAACGGGCGGCAGCCAGGTTACTAACTGGTGCTTCTTACAGGGAGCGGTCAACCCTCCTGTTTAAGGAGCTCCACTGGCTGCCGTTCATTTTCCGGTCCCAATTCAAGGTGCAGGTTCTTACCTACAAAGCCCTGAATGGTTTGGGACCCGCCTACCTGCATGACCGCATTTCTGGGTACGAACCCACACAATCTCTTTGATCATCTGGAGAGGCCCTGCTCACACTCCCACCTCCTTCGCAGGCGCGATTGGTGGGGACGAGGGAGAGGGCCTTCTCGGTGGTAGCCCCTCGATTCTGGAATTCACTCCCTGAGGACATCAGACATGCCCCAACGCTGGCAGTCTTTAGGAGGAGCTTGAAAACATAGTTGTTCCAGTGTGCCTTCGCAGAATAAGGAAAACGCTTCACAATATGTCCTCAAATGCACTTTAATACTGATTTAGGATTGTTTACGCGCCCTCATCTTCCTTTAAAAACCCTATCTTAGTTTACCTTACCTTGTTTCATGCCCAGCATTTTTAAATTTTAATTACTACATTTGGCCCGGCCATAGATGCTGTATGTTATTGTTATTGTTATTGCTTATTGTGTATTTTTTGTTTTTGAGTTGTATTTCAACTGTTTGTTATCGCTTTTGTTTATTGATGTGCTGTGGGCTTGGCTTCATGTAAGCCACACCGAGTCCCTTGGGGAGATGGTATTCTTAAATAAGTTTTATTATTATTTATTATTAAAGGAATATAGTGCTAAAGCAATGCTTCTTAAAGTTACACAAGGTGTGGGACTAGTAGGATTACCCCCCAAAGTACCACAAGCCAGCAACATATTTGTGCCTATTGAATGGCTACAGCTACTTTTTTCTTTCTTGGACACTTCCAACAAACGTTCATGAACTGACAGCAATCCACAAACCATTGTTTTCATTTCCAAAGTATGGGTTGTAGACAATATACCTCTGATATGCAATATAAAATGAACATACGTGAGACGGTAAGAATTGGTGCTGAAAGACAATATATTTTTGGCTATATTTCTGTTTTATATAACTATTCTACATGGTCTTGTTTGTGAACTATGGTGAGTATTCTTAAAGTTTTGATATTCTTTACACTCCAGCTACATTGATAGTTTGATCTGAATTATATTAGATACTAACTAAAGGTCCCAGTTACTGTCTTGGAAGCTAAGAGACAGTCCTTGTTAGTAGTTGTATGGAGGACCATCAACAAATATCATGTATTGTAGTATATCGCATTTTTTTTTATTATTTATTTATCAAAAAGATTTTACAATGCAAGTAAAAAAGAAAAAAGGTGGGGGTAGGGGTTTGGGATAAGGGGGTGTTAGGGTTGTAGTCATGAGAAAAGAGGGGGGTTCTTTAAGGAAAGCAGGGGGTAGGTATAGGGAGGTGAGGGGGGGGCCCAGGGTAGGTCGGGGAATGGGAGGGGGTAAGGGAGGGGGGGGGGGGGGTTTGGTAAGAGGGGTAGGAGGGGGTGGGGGGTTTTAAAAACAATGACTTCCCAAGCTTCATCTGATCTTTAGGTATTTCACTTCTTCAGTATCTTCTAATTCTCCGAGGTCTCTTCTTAGTTGAACATTGTTTATACGTCGGACAAGTCTAACATTAGTGGTATTTTTTCTCCGTTGCAGTAATCCTGGAGTCCTGACCAATTCGTCTTCTTTTTTGCATTCGCTAATCTTTGTGATAAGGAATCCATTTTTACTATCTCTAGCACTTTCATCATCCATATGTCTGTGTTGGGGATTGTTTCTGATTTCCATTCCTTTGCCAGCACCATTCTTGCGGCTGTACCTAATAGAAATAGTACTCTCTCCTGGTTTTTATTAAAGTCTGAGTTTGTTAAACCTAATAAATAGATGTCGGGGGATTTAGGGAATTTTTTCTTTAGTATTTTTTTTATAATACTGTGGATTCCTTTCCAGAATTTTTTAACTTTTTTACATTCCCACCATACGTGGATGAATGTTCCTTTTTCCTTCCCACATTTCCAACAGGTATTTGAAATTCCTTTATTAAATTTTGCTAATTTCTCAGGGGTGAAGTACCATCTGTAATACATCTTGTACCAATTTTCCTTTATATCACTTGCTACCAAAGATTTTATCTTATTATTCCAAATATTTTCCCATTGACTTATTAAAATACTATGGCCTAAATCTTTCGCCCATTGAATTTGACAATTTTTCACTTGTTCGTCTTCCGTTGACCATTTTAACAATTGTTGGTATAGTATTTTTATTAATTTTTTCTCCTTTTCTAACATTAGATCCCATGTTCCCTTCTCTTGATTAAAGCCAATTTTCTCATCTTCTTTAAACCCTTGTTTTATTTGAAAATATTGGAACCATGTGATATTTTTATTTATTATTCTAAGTTCATCTAGTGACTTTAACTTAGGTTCCTGCCCTCTTGTAAAATTTAATACTTGGTAATAGGTTAGCCAATAAGTGTTTCCCATATCTCTTTTGTGTCTCGCCTCGATTGGTGATATCCACATTGGCGTCTTAGTATACCATCTGATTTTATATTTCTCCCAGGTCTTGATGAGCGCGGCCCTAATAAAATGGCTATTGAAGTTCTTTTCTATTTTCCTTTTATTATACCAAAGGTAACCGTGCCACCCTGTCCTTAGGTCGTGGCCCTCTATTGTTAATAAGCTCTCATTTTTTAGTGTTGCCCAATCTTTGATTGCGACGAGGTTGCAGGCCTCATAATATAGCTTTAGATTCGGGAGCCCCAGACCTCCCCTCCTCTTTTCGTCCGTTAATATTTTGAAACTGATCCTTGGTTTTTTATTTTTCCATATAAATTTTGAAATTTCTGTATTCCATTTTTTAAAAAGATGGTCATTCCTTAGGATTGGAAGTGTCTGAAAAAGGAATAATAGGCGGGGTAGAATTGACATTTTAATTATGTTTATTCTTCCTAATAGGGAGAAATTTTGATGCTTCCACCTGTCTAGGTCATGTTGGATTTTATTCCATACTGGGATATAGTTATGTTTTATTAAATTAATATTGCTTTGTGATATATATATCCCCAAATATTTTATTTTATTTTCAACCTTTATTCCTGATATTTCTTGAAGGAACTCTTTTGATTTTTTATCTATGTTTTTAACTAATAATTTTGTTTTTTGAATATTTAATTTAAACCCTGCCAATTTTCCGTAAATTTCAATTTTTTGTAGCCAGTCCTTAATACTCTTTAACGGGTCCTCCACTATACAGACCACATCGTCCGCATATGCTCTTATTTTGTAATGTTGCTTTGCTATCTGCATCCCCTTTAAATTTGGGTCCGAATTTATATCTCTAATTAGCGTATCTAATACTAGAATAAAGAGAAGGGGTGAAAGTGGGCACCCCTGTCTCGTTCCTTGTGTAATATTGATTTGGGGGTCTGTTTCCTGGCCGTTAATTATTAATTTTGCACTTTGCGTGTTATATATAGCGTTTACTGCATTTTGAAATTTATAGCCAATATCAATTTCTTGTAGTAATAATTTGAGATATGTCCAATTTACTTTATCAAACGCTTTTTCTGCGTCGATAAATAATAAGGCTGCCTGTTTCTCATTATGTTTTTCATAATACTCTATCGTATTTATTAACATCCTTGTGTTGTCCTTAATTTGCCTTTGTGGTAAGAAACCTACCTGTTCTCCCACTGCCCAGTCCTTCAAAAATTTCTTTAATCTCTCCGCCATAATTAAAGCAAATATTTTATAATCAGTGTTTAATAGCGATATTGGGCGGTAATTTTTTATATCTTCCGGATCGGTGCCTTCCTTTTGAATAAGAGTTAAATTTGCCTTTTGCCATGTGTCGGGGAACGTTTTGTGATTTAGGATATTATTTATAATTTCTTGAAATAGTGGATTCAATTCATTTCTAAAAATTTTATAAAAGGTTGCCGTGAACCCATCTGGTCCCGGGGCCTTATTTTTTTTTATCTTCGAAATTGCTATGTCTATTTCTGATATTGTTACCGGCTCATTAAGTAATGTTCTTTGTTCTTCTGTTAATTTTGGCAATTTTAGGTTTCCTAAATACTTTGTAATTTCTTCTTCTTCTATGCTCGCTTTTTGATATAGGCTATTATAGAAATTTGCAAATTGCCCTATAATACTCTTTCCTTCCGTAAATGTTTTCTCTCCTACTTTAATCTTAGTGATGGTTTGTCTATGTTTTTTCTTTTTGAGTTTATTTGCAAGCCATTTTCCGGCTTTATTGGCGTTTTGATAAAAGCTTGCCTTGACATACTTCATTTGTTTTTCTAATTTGTCCAGTTGTAATATCTCTAATTGTTTTTTTAGGGTTTTAATCCTTAAGTTAACCGCCCTCTCTTTTGGGTTCCTCTTTAAGAGTTTTTCTTCTTCTTGTAAAGCCTCCGTTATTTTTTTTATTTCTCTATCTCTGTCTTTTTTATTTATGGCCTCCTGCTTAATGAAATATCCTCTCATTACTGCCTTCATCGCATCCCATTGCGTCTCTTTTGTTGTTTCTACCCCGCTATTTAGATTTAAATATTCCTGCAGTAATTTTCTATTTTTTTCAATATCTACTTCTTTCCTTAGCAGATTGTCTTTAAGGCGCCACCTGTATTTGAAATTACTTCCTTTTATTACTAATTCAATCGCACAGTGGTCCGAAAGCATTCTAGTTAAGATCTTTATTTTGTTTATCCTTAGTAAGATTGATTTAGTAGCCCAGACCATGTCTATTCTAGACCATGATTTATGCCTTCCGGAAAAGAAGGTGTAATCTCTAACGTTCCCTTTGTGGCGTCGCCACGTGTCTTTTAAATACCATTTTTCCAGCTGTGCTATGAATCTTTTGGGTAGCCTACTAGATTTATATTTATTTTTATTTGGGGGTTCGCTTTTATCCCTTGATGATTTATCTAGTATGGGGTCTATGGCCCCATTAAAATCTCCCATTATTAATAAGTCGTCAAACTCTTGATTATCTATATTTCTTTTAAGTTCCTTCAAAAAATTTTGCTTCGAACCGTTTGGGCAGTAAATATTGCAAATTAAGATCTTTTGGTTCTTTATTTCAATTTTAACACCAATAAAACAGCCTTCTTCATCTTTAAAACTCTGTGTGGGTTGCAACCAAGGCTTAATGTATAACACGACCCCTTTCTTCTTGTTTTCTGCTGATGCATAAAAGCATTTTCCCAATTTTTCATTTTCTAAATGTTTTACATGTATACTTTTTATGTGAGTTTCTTGAACTGCTATTATTTCGTAATTCTTTTGCCTCAGAAAGTTGAAAAAACGTCTCCTTTTATTCGGGGAATTCAATCCATTTATATTATTTGAGTATATCCTTATGTCCTTATTCATTTATGTTTTCCTGCATCTCCCAGTGGACTATGTCCTGAGTCATCAACAGTTTATAATTCTCCGGGGAGAACTCCCGCAGTCTTTTTTGCTCTCTTTCTTTGATTCCTGCCTGTATGTTGTATATGTCCCCTTCTTCTTCTGTTGTGTTTACTTCTTCTGGGATTCTTTTTGGAGTTTTTTCCTGCATATCTTTCCTACTTTCTTGTGATTGTTTCTGGAATTCTTGTCTCATGGGCTTGATGTGTGTTGTGAAAAAGACTTTGGCTTTCTCTTCGGAATTTATCCAATATTTATTTCCATTCCAAGTGACTGTGATCCCTTCCACCTTCTCCCATCTGAATTTTACTTTCCTCTTTTTCAATTCCTCGGTTAGGAAGGTATATTTTCTGCATCTTGCTAATGTTTGTTTAGTGACTTCTTTCATAATAATCACTCTTTGCTCCTTATAATAGATTGGCTTCCTAGCGCTTTCCTTTAGTATTTCGTCACGAGTGCTTTTCCTGCAGAAGCTTATGACCACGTCCTTTGGTGTTTTATTTTTCTTTGCATATTCTGATGGCACCCTGTAGGCTCTATCTAGGTCTTGTCCAATAATTTCTCCGCTCACATCCAGTAGTTCTGCCAATAACTCTATTGATAGTTGTTTTACATTTTCCTCTTTTGACTCTTGTAGGTTTCTCAATCTTATCTGATACTCCAGTTCTCTGTTCTCGAGGAGCTCTGTCTGGTGTTGGAGTTTTTGGTTCATATTCTCTAATTTCGTGATTCTGGATTCCGTCTTGCTCTGCGCTTTTATTATTGTTTGATTTTCTTTTTTTATCTTATCTACGTCCGCTTGAATTTTATTTATGTCTTCCTTTAGATCTGTTTTTAATTTCTTTATTTCTTCTTGTAATTCTTTGTGTGGTGAATCTTGTTTCGCTGACATTTTTTTTATTTCTTCTAATATGCTTTGTAGTACAGTATCCTCTGTGATAGAGTCTTTTTTTTTGTTGTTGTTTGGCAGCTTGCGTCAGTTGTGGTGTTGTTTTGGCTTTAGGGTTTTGCATCTTGTTCCTTTGGCTTGACTTTCTTTGTTTACTAAAATTGGATTGTTGCCCTCTATGGGTGTTCTTCCTTTAGTTTAATGATGTATTCTTATTTTTATTGGTTTTACTTTGCCTCTGTTCTTTCTCTTTCTGCTTATATTCCGTTTCTTCAATCCTTTTGTTAATTTCCTTTATTAGTAGTGATTCTCTTTCTTTTTTATTTCACTCTACTAGTTCCTTTCTGTTGTTTGTTGTCTGTTTTCGTTCCCTTTTTGGAACTTTATGTCTTTTTAAGTTCTGGTTGTTATGGGTTTGTTATGGGTTTTTTGCTGTTATTTTTTATGGGGTTTGTTGTTTGTGGCTAACCTCTATTTATATTTAAGTTTATAATTACTTTGTAGATGGGGTGTACAATCCTTCTCTTGCCTACCTTGCCTTCTTTCTTTGTTGTCTTCTTTCTCTCTTCCAGCTTTCTGGGCCTTCTTCTTTCTTCCGCCTATCTTCCCGTTCGTATCCCTTTCTCGCGAGATGAGGTCCTTTTATCACGGTGTTTCCTCCTTCTGTCTTCCGTCTTCCCTGTCCTCTCGTGTCTTCTCGCGGGATTTCTCCCTCTCGCGTGGTCTCTCCCTCTCGCGGTGCTTAGTCTGCCTCTTGCTGGATCACTCTCGTCGCTTCTCCTCCCACGTTTTCCTTATCTCCTTATCTCCTTCCCCGTCTCAAGGCCGGCTCCACTTAGCTTCTTGAGCTTTTCCAAGGTCAGTTCTATTTATTTATTAATTTCCCCTCTGTCTTTTCCCTTTCTTGAGGGTTGTGGTCTTTATGGTGGGGGGGGGGGCGAGGAGGTAAGCGGAGTTTTAAGCCGTTTTTCCTATTAAGTATTCAGTTTTCAATATTCCCTTCCTTAAAGAGGGTTTTCACTTCTTCGGCCCTTCCCTTTATCTTAGATTCTTTCTATCCGTTGCCTTGCCGATCGCCGTTCGTCACAGCCCGCTGTACCCTGGGGTTCGGGATATCATGGGCATCTCCTCCGAGGCGCCCGTTGTATCCCTCCTCCCCGTTGGTTATGCCGTCCCTTCTGTAGGGAGGGAGCTTATTCCGTGGCTCTACCCAGCTGTGTTGCTTAGGCTGGCAAGTTATCCTTTTCTTTTCCTTTCCTTTTTAAGTTCTTTAGTTCTTCCTCCCCTCTCCTTTCCGAATCAGTTGGGATCCGGTTGGGATAGGGCCTAAAAAGACCCCGCTCAGAGTCCGGGGCTTTACTATTTCTTTCTCCCGATCTCCTCGCTCCTCTACACAGATTAAATTCTGGATCTCTCTAACCACCACCTTCGATTATTCACTCTGATTGTCCTTCGTCATCTTAGATCTGTACTTACTTTTGTCGACCTCAGCTGTTTGAAGGTCAGAGAGTTTGCCTTGTAATTTTCCTTCTTTCGCTGCGATCTTTCCTTCTTTATTATTGTGTTGTTGGCCGGCAGAGATAGAGGGAGAGACTTCAAAAATGTCCTCCCGCCGCGGCTTGAGTCTCACCACACTCCCGTTGCCGGGCGCTTTTGGGAACCTCCTTGAGGGGGGCACCGCCTTGCGCCGTCGGCCGGGTGTCGGTGAAAAAAGACCCTCCGAGACCTCAATCTGTCTTGTGAGGGAGGGGGTTTTGGCCCCCTGACTCAAAGAAAAGAACGCGGCTGTCTCCGAGAGCAGCTGGAGACACGTCCTCCACCATTCGGCCACCAACCGGAAATCCCCCATTCCTTTCTTTTTAAAGAATAATTTATTCCCTTTTCTGGTATCTGTGTATGTGCTTGAGCGTTGTTGTCTGCATTTCCATTTTCAACGTGACTCATGAAGGGAAAGGTGAAAATCTTGGAGGTAAAGAAGGTTTCTGGCTTTCATCCTTGATCTTTCTCTTCTTTCTTCACCAGGGAAGTGAGGACTCTTTGGAGCGACCTCTTGGATGCAGTAAGGAAACCAATAATAGAGGGAGAAGACATCCTCTCGGGGCGATGATCTTGCTGAATTCTTGACTTCACTTACAGATAACAAAGGAATAAAGAAGAGTCGAGTCTCTGTATTGCAATTTCAGACTGCTCTGAGTCCCCTTCAGGGTGAGAAGAGGGGTATAAAAACAGTGAATAATTAATTAATTAATTAAACACCCATATCACTGTTGACATGGAGGAGAAAGCATTTCAATGCCTGGAGTGTGGAAAGAGTATCACTAGGAGATGCTATCTGCAGCAACATGCAAGGACTCACACTGGGGAGAAACCCTATGAATGCCTGGAGTGTGGAAAGAGCTTCACTCAGAGCTCAAGTCTACGTTTACATCAAAGGACCCACACTGGGGAGAAACCCTATGAATGCCTGGAGTGTGGACAGAGATTCACTCATAGTGGAAGTCTACGTAATCATCAAAGGACTCACACTGGGGAGAAACCGTATACATGCCTGGAGTGCGGACGGAGCTTCTCTTATAGTTCAGTTCTCAGTTTCCATCAAAGGACTCACACTGGGGAAAAACCCTATGAATGCTTGGAGTGTGGGAAGAGATTCACTCAGATTTCGGGTCTACATTCCCATCAAAGGACTCACACTGGGGATAAACCATACACATGCCTGGAATGTGGACAGAGCTTCACTAATAGTGGAAGTCTACGTTCCCATCAAAGGACTCACACTGGGGAAAAACCCTATACATGCCTTGAGTGTGGACAGAACTTTGTTCGTAGTTCAGGTCTACGTTCACATCAAAGAACTCACACCAGGGGAAAAATCTATACATGCCTTGAGGGTGGACAGAGCTTCACCTATAGTTCAGGTCTACATTCACATCAAAGAGCTCACACTGGGGGGAAACCCTATACATGCCTGGAGTGTGGAAAGAGCTTCACTCAAAGTTCAAGTCTACGTAAACATCAGAGGACTCATACTGGAGAAAAACCCTATACATGCCTTGAGTGTGGACAGAGCTTCACTCATAGTGGAAGTCTGCTCTCCCATCAAAGGACTCACACTGGGGAGAAACCCTATGAATGCCTGGAGTGTGAAAAGAGGTTCACTAATAGTTCAGGTCTACGTTTACATGAAAGGACTCACACTGGGGAGAAACCTCATACATGCCTGGACTGTGGAAAGACCTTCGCTCATAGTGGAAATCTACGTTCGCATCAAAGGACGCACGCTGGGGAGAAACCTTATGAATGCTTGGAGTGTGGAAAGAGGTTCACTAATAGTTCAAGTTTAACTAATCATCATAGGACGCACACTGGGGAGAAACCCTATAAATGCCTGGAGTGTGGACAGAGCTTCTCTTTAAGTTCATGTCTACGTTCCCATCAAAGGACTCACACTGGGGAGAAACCCTATGAATGCTTGGAGTGTGGGAAGAGGTTCACTCAGATTGCAAGTCTACGTTTACATCAAAGGACTCACAATGGGGAGAAACCGTACACATGCCTGGAATGTGGAAAGAGCTTCACTCAGAAAGGAAATCTGCATTCGCATCAAAGGTCTCATACTAGAGAGAAACCCTATGCATGTCTGGAGTGTGGAAAGAGCTTCACTCATAGGGGAAATCTACATTTGCATCAAAGGACTCACACTGGGGAGAAACCCTACACGTGCCTGGAGTGTGGAAAGAGCTTCACTCAGAGAGGAAATCTACATTCACATCAAAGGACTCACACTGGGGAGAAACCCTATAACATGCCTGGAGTGTGGCCAGAGCTTCACTCAGAGGAGACCTATATAGACATCAAAGGACTCACACTGGGGAGAAGCTCTATGTTGGAGCATGCAAGCAATCAGTGAGCCTGTGTTTATATTTATCGTGTCAGGCAACCAAACAGTTGTATTACTTTTTTGACAGAACAAACAAACAAACATACAAGAGACACAGAGTTTGCAAGCTTGGTATTCTATTAAATGTCCTTTGACCAGTATCTGTCCCCTTGGAGTGCCTCTGGTGTTGCCGCAAGGAGGTCCTCCATCATGCATGTGGCTGGGCTCAGGATGCATTGCAGCAGGTGGTCAGTGGTTTGCTCTTCTCCACACTCGCATGTCGTGGATTCCACTTTGTGGCCCCATTTCTGAAGGTTGGCTCTGCAGCTCAGTGAGTCTATGTGTGTCAACTGTAAAATGAAGCTGATTGGTTGGGCAATGCCCCAGGTGATGGCTGAGCTTAGAACTTTAGGATACTGTTGCATCTTTGTTCAGGCTTAAGCTATGGAGGTGCAGAGAGATAAAGAGAGAGAGAGACTGATTTGCTTCTTGGCTGCTGAAAGAAGGTCTCTCATATGTATAAATATGTGAGAGGAAGCCACAGGGAGGAGGAGGAGGGAGCAAGCTTGTTTTCTGCTACCCTGGAGACTAGGACGCAATGGAACAATGGCTTCAAACTCCAAGAGAGGAGATTCCATCTGAACATGAGGA